>JAABKJ010075445.1:93704049-93721736 GCA_011634705.1 Andricus grossulariae | reverse complement strand
ACCTTAACAATTTGATTACATTTTTTTTCATTCTGAACTAACAAATTTTTTGTCGGTTGAAAATTCATATATTTTGTTTAACCTTCATCTTTTAAGTTTGAAAAGTTATCTCTTGCTGTAGAAATTTCAACTTTTTTGGTAAAAAAATGCAACTCTCTGCTTAGAAATTAATCTGTTTTGGCTCAAAATTGATTTTTTTTTAAATTCGTATTTTCGGCTCGAAAATTCAACAAATTGTTAGAAAATTTAACTATATGGTTAAAAATCTATCTATTTTGTTGAAAATTCATCTTTACTGTTAGAATATCCATTTTTTGGTTAAAAATGCAACTGTTTGGTTGAAAACTAATCTGTTATAGTTAAAGATTCAAGTACTTTGTAAAAAATTCGTTTTTGTTAACTAAATCTAACTGATGTTTATTTTTAATTAAAATACTTTTTTGTTAAACTATCAACTTTTACATTTTTGGTTGAAAACGTAACTTTTTAGGTTGAACATTCAACTTCTTGGTTAAAAGTTGAATTACTTTCTTGAAAGTTCATTTTTTTGGTTAAAGATTCACAATTTTAGTTAATAATTCTTTTTCCTTGGTAAAAATTAATTTTTTAACTGAAAACTCAACTATTTTGTTAGAAATTCAACCTGGGAAATTTATACTTTCGAGTTGAAAATTCTAATGTTTTGTAGAAAATTCGTCTCTTTGGCTTGAAAATTCAACTACTTGGTACGAGATAAAACTGTTTTGTAGAAAATTCGTCTTTTTGGCTCGAAAATTCAACTATTTGGTAAAATAAAACTGTTTTGTAGAAAGTTAATAATATAATATATAAAAAGATATTTTGAGAAACGAAAACAATATAAACTAAAAATTTATCAAATTTGGACTGACATCACGTCCGCTGCTCAAACTATTTAAATGAAAATTTATGTAATTTGTTGAAAATTCGTCTTTTTTGGTAGAAAATTAATCTTCTATATTGAAAATTCATCTTATTGGTTGAAAATTTAACTCTTTGGTTGAAAATTCAACTGTTTTGTAAAAAGTTAATCTTTCTAGTTAAAAAAGCAAGTGTTTGGTTGAAAATTAATTTGTTGTGATGTGATTGAAATTTATTTTCGTTCTTGACTAACAATTTTTTTTATTGAAAATTTAACAATTGCTTTGTGGGTGATTCTGAAGTCAATCCATTCAGATTATTAAATTTTCCCAATAGGAAAAGGAAACAATCCAAAATATTAAAATGCATTTCTAAATAAATTTCTAAAATTCAAAACATTCTGTTTGCAAAAATTTACATAAAAAGAAGACTTCTTACAAGAAAATTGAGTAAAATATGTAAACTCAATTTAAAGAAATCCAACAAAATAGTTGAATTTTCAAATAAAATACATAAATTTAGAACAAAATAGTTTAGTTTTCGAAAAAAAATATAATTTTTCATCCCAAAACAAAATAATTCAATTTGCCCTGTAAAAAATAAATTTTCAACAACAAAAAAACCGTTAAAGATAATATTTCTATCAAAACAGACGATTTTTAAACAAATTCAAATAAAAAATTTTCAACTAAAAACATGAATTTTCATCCAAGAAGATTAATTTCCTACCAAAAAAGACGAATTTTCAACAAAATAGTTGAATTTTCAAATAAATTTACAAACAAATAGTTTATTTTACGAAAAAAAAAACATAATTTTTCATCCCAGAATAGAATAAATAAATTTTCCCTATAAAAATTATTAACAAAATTAAAATTTTCAATTAAAAAGATAAATTTTCAACCAAGAAGATTAAGTTTCTATCAAAAAAATATGAACTTTTAACAACGCAGTTCAACTTTCAACCATGTAGTTCAATTTTCAACCACAAAAAACATTTATTTAAAATGTCTCTCACAAAAATTCACTGACTTTTGCAAAATTTTTCCAAAATCCCTGACTTTTCCCTCATTTCCAGGTATTCCCTGACCTACGCTCAGCTTGCATAATCCTCCCCAATTCTTTGAAATCTCATAAAATTCCTCGAAATCTCATGAAATTCCTCAAAATCTCGGAAATTAGGTCTCGGAATTAGACTTACTTGACTTTTCTGCACAAGAGTTCCCAATTACGATCAACAAATGCACTGATATCAGATTTCCAGTGAAAATATCCTCTTTTACTGATTCCACTCGACTTTTCTCTCAGATTGTATAATGTCAATATCAGTATTTGCGACCAAGACATCTTTTCCCTGCGTAAAACTTCATTCCCGAAGGGTTCGCACTCTGAGCAAGTCAATTCGAAGAAAACATCTCCCACGAATGTGCTCGGAACACCACCTCCTTTCAAGCATTGAACATGCATTTTTCTTGAACATCCACCAATACATTGCAATGCAGGTTTCTCATATGGATCACAAAGTTCACAACACTGTTTACAACGATTTAGCATCGCCTCTAAATTCGACAAACTCTCCTGAATGCTTTGTGACATTTTCGCCGGTTTTCGATAATGGGGGGTTCTAATAATAAACTTTTTATCAAAAATCACACTTATTTTTTCTCCTATAAAATCCCGAGTTCGTGGTTGCCGGTCTGGCTTTCACATTTTCGGTATTTTCATCACGGCACAAAGTGAGGTTAGGATTCACATGAAAAAAAAAATAAAAGACCATAATCACTATGTTAATGAAAATTATTTCATATCCATAATTTTGAATTTGCAGATAAATTTTTTTAATGAAATATTACGTATTTTCATGAAAATAGGGATTTATTTGATTTATTTAAAGGAACACGTGTGAGCTGTCACTTTCCTGTTCATTCCTGTATGTTTCACCTCTCACTTCACTACTGGTATCTTTCTGTATTGCGCATGCGTTGTATTGACAATCGGATTGGTTACTGTTGGCGCGCTTATTTAAAATGATTTATTTTTTGTTATCTTTTTTACATTTTTTTCACAACAAATAATAATTTTGATGTGCATAAAGATATTGAAAATAATTTTAACTTAATATGTTTGATATAGAAGGTATTTCTTCCTTTAAATATGAAATCTATTCATTTTTAAGAAGTAAAATCAAATATTTGTTGCAAACAGTTTTCCTACACATATAATCATTTTAAATAAGCGCGCTAACGATAACCAATCCGTTTTCTCTTCATTTTTCGATTATCGATATTAGCTTTTGGCGGCAAGGGTTTAAAAAACTATACTCCGGGTTCGGTTGAAATGACTTTTACTAACAATATTTTTATTTAGTTCATATCTGGGATGACTTACAACTATTTTTCGACAAAAATCAAATTCATGCCCCTATCCGTTTTTAAATATAATTAATTTTTTATTTTAAAAAGTGGGACGAAAATTCCCGAAATTATACAGTTGCCGAAATACAAAAATCCCGAGCTGGAAAATTATTGAATAATAAGATTCACAGACAATTTATAATATCAGGGAATTTGAAAATTCCTGAATAAAAAAATTCCCGACAGAAAATTGTCAAATTTAAAAATATCCGATACTAGAAAATTATAAAATTTAAACAAGTAAAAAGTTGCCTTTTAATAAATCAGATTTATTCAATAAACATAATGAATTATTTTAATCGACAAATTTTTTTATTTTTTATTTTCAGTATATTTTTTTAAAATTATTGTTTGAACTTGAAATAACAATAATTGAAAACAAAATTCTCAATACAAAAGAATAATTTTTTTTCGTTATTACATTTTTTATTCATTATTGTATTTTTTATAAATAAATAAATGATACTGAAAAAAACCAATTTTTTCGAGTTGCTTAAATTCGGGAATTTGCCAGTTTCAAATATTTTATAATTCGGCAATTTTATAGGAAAACCAAATCGAGCGCGAAGCGCGAGATCAAACAGGTGCGCGCCCTAGGCGCGCTCAAACTTGCGAGCGAAGCGCGCGATGAGAATGTGACCCCAGAGCGGGCAGATTTTTTTTTAAAGAAAATTAATTTTTTCACTGAAAATATAGGTGTTCTATTTATGCCAGAGAATTGATTATTTTTAGTTGAAAATGCACTTATTTTGTTTTGCAGAAATCTCATCTTTTCGTTTGAAAAATCAACATTTTGGTTGAGATATTTTTCCTCTACTGACTGAAAAATCTTTCTTGGTTGAAAACTAAACTCTTTCTCTGGAATTTTCTCTTTTTGGTTGAAAAATCAGTCGTTTTTGGTTATGGATTCAAATAGCTTTTTAAAAATTTGTATTTTTTAGTTCAATTAAACTGTTTTTTTTTTATTGAATATTAAACTTTTTTGTGGAAATATCATTTATTAAACATTTTGTTGAGAATTAATTTTTTATCATAGATTTATCTCTTTGTTTAAAAATTTAACTTTTTTGTTGAAAATTCCCTTTTCTCGGTTTTAAATTAATGATTTTATTTTAAAAAGTAATTCTTCCATGTTTGATTCAAAACTTATATTTTTGAGTTGGAAACTTGAATCGTTGGTTCAAAATTAATATTTTTTACGTATATCTTTCCTAATTTGAGGATGACCCCTTATAAGATTCTGTATGAGTATTTTCACTAAAAGTATTACAAATTTATTTAAAAGCAACAATTTTTTGAATTAAACATATTGATCTTTTAAGTGTAAGCTTATTTTCTATACCTAAACAAAAAATTTAGAAAATTTATGGAAAAATTGGTCAGGAAAAATTCAGGGAATTTCGAAATTCGGATTTTGTGGCAACCCTGATATTGCAAAATTGACGTTAAGGGTTAGTTTTGGGTTTGAAACATAATTCTTTCAATTTACATAATTCAATGCAAATATCAGAAAATGATACTTTTCCACCTATTTAAAAAATACAACTTTTGATTGATATTTGACAATAAAGTTACTTTTGCTAATGTCAAATAAAAATTTTATTTCGAATAAATATTTCTAAAAACTGAAATATTTGGCTATAGATCATGTATTTTATTCAAAATTATTCTTTTTTGGTAGAAAACTAATTCTTTCGGTTAAAAATTGATTCCTTTGGATGAGAATTTAAGTATTTCTTAAAAAATGTATTTTATTTGTCTAAAAAGTTATCTCTCTAACTAAAAATTAAACTATTTAATGTTTGTTGTTGAAAAATTATCTTTTGTAGCAGAAAATTGATCTATTTCGTTGAAAATTTGTCTTTTTTTGGTAGAAAATTAACCTTCTTGAATGAAAATTCATGCATTTTGTTAAAAGTTATTCTTTTTTGTAGAAAATTAATCTTTTGGTTGAACCTTCATTTCGTTGGTGGAAAATTATTTTTTTTAATTGAAAATTAAATTTTTTTAACTCAAAATTTAACTCTTACATATTTTGTCGAAATCTTTTCTTACAGATATTTAAATTTTTTGTTGAAAATTAATCTGTCAGGTTGAAAATATGACTATTTCGTTGAAAATGTTTTATATTTGCCTAAAAACTTATTTCTCTAACCAGAAATTAAACTATTCTATTTTTTGTTGCAAATTTATCTTTTTTGGTTGAAAATATATCTATTTTGTTGAAAATTTTTCTTTTTTTGATACAAAATTTACGCCTTTAGTTGGAAATGCATGAAGTTTGTTATCAAATTTTATTTTTCAATAGAAAATTAATCTTTGGGCGGAAATTTCATTTCTTTGGTTGAAAATCAGTTTTTTTATTGAAACTTAATTTTTTTAACTGAAAATTAACCTATTACATTTTTCGTCGAAATTTTTTTTATAGGTATCAAACCCTTTTGCTTCAAAATTCATCAGTTTCATTAAAAAATGAAGTATTTTGTTGAACATTGATTTTATTTGCTTAAAAATGTATTTCTATAGCTTAAAATTAAAATAATATATACGAGATAATTCAACGAAAAAAACGCATTTTCGCTATGTTAAATTTTTAACTAAAGAAATGTACTTTTAACTAAAATGATGCATCTTCAATCAAAAAAAAAAATTGTAACCAAATAGATGAACTTACAACTAAAAATATAAATTTCCAACAAGAAAAAATTATTTTAATTTTTAGTTATAGAAATACATTTTTAAGCAAATAAAATAAATTTTCAACAAAATAGTTCATTTTTCAATGAAACTGATGAATTTTCAAGCAAAAGGATTTAATACCTATAAACAAAATTTTTACGAAAAGTGTAATAAGATAATTTTTAGTTTAAAAAATTAAGTTTCAATAAAAAAACTAATTTTCAAGGAAAGAAATGAAATTTCCACCAAAAGAATAATTGATTAATATATAATATTCAAACAATTTTTTTTCTTATAAGTCGTGTAAATACATGAACTTTTAGAATAAATTATATAAAGTTGATAAATGCACAAACATTAAAAAAATGCATGTGATTGAATATTTCAGGTAGACGTCACAATCATGATAGGTTGGGTGCAAATTTCTTGAAGATTAGCATAATTAGAACATTCTTACATGAGAATGCATACGACTTTTTGGAAAAAATATTCCAAACGTAAAAGTAATTTATAAATGTATAAATAGTAATATTTTTCAAGTGTAAAATGTATTTGCGCGATTATGTTTTATCCTTTTATCTGTTGAAGACCCTTCAGTTTCACGAAATAAAATCAACTATACAAAATTTTCAGTTATAGCGCCTGATTCTGATCAAATCGATCCGATACTCCAAACTGCAATTTTCGTATATCTTATTTTATCGTAAATATGTACCAAATATGCTAACCTTTCTGATATTTCCACCTATCCTATCATAACCATGACCTCATGCTATAATGCTCAATTTTAGTAGAGGTATGAAACATAAAAAAACTGTAAGTGTACAGATCATAGCCAATATTAAATGATATAATATAAATGTCAGTAATCAATTCATGTTAGCCCACAGAATAAGAATAAAAATTCAATCATTAAGTTGTTCAATATTGTGAAAAAATTAATAAGTTGACAACGTAAAAATTAATGAACAAATATTTTCATTGTAACATCCAAATAAAGTTTACTTTATATTTTTATGAAAATTATAATTATAATTGAGGTTTTAAATAAATTTTATAAGAAATTAGAATGTATTTACACATAATTTTGAGAATGGAATTGAGATACTCATTCCAAAATAGCACGAACATTTTAAAAAATTATATAGTTGCAACAGAGATATGTTAAATATAAATAAACTTTCATTTTACGAATTATAGCCAATATCCAACTAGATAACCTTGAAATAAATAATCAATTCATGGTCCTTAATATAAAAAAATTATAATTCAATCTTTGTGTCGCGTAATATTGTAAAAAGACTGATCAGCTAATAGTAAATTAATCAGTTTCCAACATAAAAAGCAATAAAGAATTATTCCCATTGAATCATTAAAATAATGTTCATTTTATATTTTCCAACAAATTCTGATTGTTATTAACCTTTTAAACTACTTTCAGAAAAAACTAAAACCTAATTTTGAAAATTGAATTCAGATTCTCATTTCACAACATCACAAAAACTTATAAAAATTACATATTGGAATGGAGGTATTTTGAAAATAAATAAACTTTTATCATATAAATTGTAGCTAATATTCATTTACATGACCCTAAAGTAAATAATCAATTTATGTTAGGTAATGTTAAAAAATAAAAATTCAATATTTATGCAATTTGATATTGTGCAAGAAATTAATCAACTAATAAATAATTAATGAGTTGAGAACATGAAAAGCATTAATTCCATAAAAACTTAAAACATATCTACATATAATTTTTACGATTGAATTTAGATTATTATCCCACAACATCGTAAACATTTTGAAAATTATGAAATTGGAATAGAGGTATTTTAAATATAAATAAATTTTTATTATACAAATCATATCCAATATTCGATTACATACCGATTCACAAGATTCCTTACACAAGATGGAGGTTACCTTTTTTCATATGAAGGATTTGAACTTCTATTTCTGAAAATTTAATTTATTGATAAACCTCTTGAACTAATTCCAGAAAATTTGAGTTTTAATAGAATCAATTAATATATAATTAAATAGTTCACAACATAAAAAGCATTCAACCATTATTTTCCTTGAAACATTCACAATATATTTTTTTCATTTGAAATTGCATTTCTATACATTTAATTTATTGATGATTTTTAAAATTAATGTCAGAAAAATTCAAAATATATGTATATATTAATTAATCATTTGACAACATAAAAAGCAATAAACAGTTATTTTAATCAAAATGTTCGATAATTTGTACTTTATATTTTTCTGAAAATGTTAATAATTACTAACCTTTTAACATAATTCGATAGAGAAGTAAAATATATGCACATACAATATTAAAAGCAGAATTGAGATACTTATTTCACAACTTCAAAAAAATGTATACAAATTGTACAATTGTAAAAAAAAATTTTAATTGGTAAACAAATTAAAACCTAATCTTTATTTAATTTAATATTGTGAAAAAATTATTCATCTAGTAATTAATTAATCTGTTCCCAACATAAAAAGCATTAAACTATTATTTTCATTCAGGCATTCAAAGCCCATTTTCAATTACATAACCTTAGAGTAAATAATAAATTTATGTTACAATTGAAAACAATTAAAATTCAATCTTTATGTGATTCATAATTGTCAAAGAATTTCATCGGCTAATAACGAAATAATCAGTTCATGACATAAAAAGCATTAAATAATTATCTTCATTGAAGCATTCAAATAATTCTAACCATTTATTTTTCTGGAAATTTGATTGATTAATAACCTTTTTTATGACACATGCATGATTTCAGCCCTTTCCGACGCCTATGAAGCGGGGCTATTAATTGGTCGTGTTTAGGTACCTATTTTTTTCTCACTTTGAATTATTCAACCAATTTTTGTAGGTTATAAACTATTAAAAATGTAGAAATTACCCGAACATTGTGTATAGATTTACGTTGTGTTCACGAACTCTAAAATTATATGTATTGTAAATGATTCGATTATCCTTTGTTATTTCTTAGCATAGGAAATACATTTATTTATAAAAGTTATATTGCTCACCGTTCTGTTGAAATTTCATATCTTTGGTTGAAAATTCAGGTAGTTGGTTGTAAGTTGAACTACTACAATATAACATTTTTTTTAAATATTTGAATATTTTGTTAAAAGTTGTTTTTTTTGGTTGACAATTAATTTTCTTAACTGAAACCGTGACATTTTGTGGTTGAATTTAACTGTTTTTTAATGAAACATTAACGTCTTTTTGGTCAAAAATTCAACTACTTGGAAGAAAATTGTATTATCTTGTTAAAAATTGATTTTTTGGTTAAGACTCAACTTTTTATTTAATAATTTTAACTTTTCGTTGAAAATTGTTGTTTTTTGATAGAAAATTATTCCTTTTGGTTCAAAATAATCTATTTTTATGAAATGTATTTTTTTTTGTTGGGTTTTAGTGAAACTTTTGTTATGAATAATTGCTGATTACACACTCCTAAACCGACAACATTTTTTTTCTTTTCGTCTGGAAATATACGGTGATAGTTTACAACGATTCAAACATTTCAGAGCCAAAAATATATTCAACAAATTTTTAATTATTTAAACAATCAAGAATAGTTTCAAACCCCCAGGAGACATCAATAGACGAAAAAACACCTAATAATATCCAAGCTTCTGGAATAATTGCCAAAGAAAAAATAACATTGTTCAGCTTCATCATAACACTCAGAAAATCTATAATATATACTTATTTGGCGATCTCTAAAAAAATCTATTGTTTCAAAAAAATTGTTATTGTTTCACAACTAAAAATCAGTTCACAAATTAGAACTTATGGGGCTTCAGTCAAACATAGGAGTTGCCATAAGAGCGTCTCAAAATTTTATAATATAAAAAATTGTGACCAATTCTTATTTCCGTGCATAGGTCAATGTCATATTTTTGCGTTTGAATTGTACTTGTAGAGGAAGTTGTCTTTTTCTTATATTAAATCAATGGAAAACTTTATATTCTATAAGACGAATATAAATATTAACCAAATTCACCTAAATTCTGAGGAGATTACTTTTTGGACATTCGAAAATAACTAGGGTATGAGAAAAAAAAATGTAACAAAGTTGTTCGAATTCACAAAAAAATTATTGCGTTTCTTCACCAAAAATGATATTTAGAGGTTTCCTAAACTCCACGAACTTCAACAAGTATTTATCATAATGAAAAAGTTGTTTTTGTACATTTTATTCGAAAGAATCAATGTTAAGTAAATCGAGTTAAAACTCACTTCACTTTTCAATCAGAGTGAGGTTATAATTAATTCAAGTTCAGAAGCTTAATTTTTTAAATTAGAAATTTTAAAATTTTTCTGAAATTGCCAGCTTTTCTTTAACTTGCCAAACCTTTGAAAAATATTTGACTACTCATACGGGATTTCCGGAAGACAATACACTTCGCAAATATCGATACCAATTTAAACAGAAAGGTTCTCAGTAACTACTTCAAGGAAAATTTACATTTAATATAAAAGATATGGAAAAATGATTTGCTCTATTGTTAAATAATTATTTGTTCATAAATAATAAGCTAACAAAAATTTGAAAATTTAGGAATAAACCGCAACTTTGCAGCAATTATCTAACAAAAGATAGTTAGAAACCATAATAAATTGTCGAAACAACTGTTTTTGGTAACTTGCTTGAATCATTGCCACAATAACGGAAGAGTTGACAAAGAGTGGAAAATTTCAGAAAAAACTGCAACTATCTAGCATTTGTATAGGAGAAGATATTTATTAACTTTCACCTCGATCTTACTGAAAAGTGGACAAAATTGAAATATTTTAGAAAAAACCGCAAACTTCCTAGCATTATTCAAATATAATGCTATTAAAAATAACAATGACTCGTTTATACAATTATTTGTGTAAACTTCAATTAATTATTACCTTACTTTGACCGTAAAGCTGACAAAAAATAAAAAAATTTGAAAAAAAGCCGCAACTATCTAACAGTACTATAGGAGAAGATAGTTTTAAATAATAATAATTTATTTGAACAATTCTTTTTGTAAACTTCAATTAATCACTACCTTCCTTTGAGTTTAAAGTTGACAAAAAGTGCAAAATTTGATAAAAAGTCGCAACTATCTAGAAGTACTCTGGGAGAAGATAGTTCTAAACAATAATAATTTATTTAAACAATTATTTTCGTTGAGTTTTATTGTTTTTTACCTTTCTTTGAGTGAAAAGTGGGTAAAAAGTTTATTATTCAAGAAAAACCCGCCACTTTCTAACATTAATCACAGAGAATATTATTAAAAAATAATTCAGGGAATTCTAGGAATTTAGAAAATTCAGAGAATACAGATAATTCAGGGAATATAATCAGGAAATTTAGCCGGAGTCAGGGAAATTTAACTAATTCAGAGGAATTCAGATAATTCAAGGAATTTAGATAATTCAGGGAACTCAGATAATTCAAGGAACTAAGGTAATTCAGATAATTCAGGAAATTCAGATAATTCATGTGATTCAGATAATTTATGGAATTTAGATAATTCAGGGAATTCAGAGGAATTGAAGAAATTTAGATAATTCAAGAAATTTAGATAATGCATGGAATTCTAGGAATTTAGATAATTCAGGGAATTCTAGGAATTTAGAAAATTCAGAGAATACAGATAATTCAGGGAATATAATCAGGAAATTTAGCGGCATTCAGGGAAATTTAAGTAATTCAGAGGAATTCAAGAAAATCAGATAATTCCTGGAATTCGAATAATTCGAGGAATTTAGATAATTCAGGGAACTCAGATCATTCAAGGAATTAAGATAATTAAGATAATTCAGGAAATTCGGGGAATTCAGATAATTCATGTGATTCAGATATTTCATGGAAATTAGATAATTCAGGGAATTCAGAGGAATTGAAGAAATTCAGATAATTTAAGAAATTTAGATAATTCATGGAATTCAAATAATTCATGGAATTAAAATTATTCAAGGTATCTAGATAATTTATAGAATTCGAATAATTAAAAGAATGTAGATAATTCGAATGATTAAAAGCAATTAGGTAATTCAGGGAAATCTAGGAATTTAGAAAATTCAGAGAATACAGACAATTCGTCGAATACAATCAGGAAATGTAGCGGAATTCAGGGAAATTTAAGTAATTCAGAGGAATTCAAGGAATTCAGATAATTCATGGAATTCAAATAATTCATGGAATTCAAATAATTCACGGAATTTAGATAATTCAGGGAATAAAGATAATTAAGATAATTCAGGAAATTCGAGGAATTCAAAAAATTCAAAAAACGTTTCAAAGTACTTTCCGGTAGAAAATCTCGTGAAAATACGGCCATACAAAAAAGAAAGAAAGTTTCCATCCTGCTAGGTGTGTAAAACACAAAAATATTCCCGCTTCAAAAATAAAATCACATCGTAAAAAAAGTGTCGAAAAGTGTCAACAGTAAGTCAATGTAAGTCCGAGGCCCGTCTTTGCAATTGAAATCTCTCTCGAAATCTAGGAAAACTTGATTCTAGATATCATCTGAAACTGAGGACAAGTGACTCTTATCATCAGATTCATGGATTACTTATTTGCCAAGATTGAAAGGATCTTCGAGGAGGAGGCAAATAAATGTCTACGATCGGAATCTGTGGAGTTCGAGATGCAGGTTCCCACCAGTTGGAGATAGATACCATGGAGAGCGGTCCGGTCGGTCGTCCGGTTCTGATGAAAAGTCCCTAAGCACGACCTCCATCGCTAACGGTACTCCGCCGACACATCCTAGCTAGAACCACCAGCAAGGGACCAAAACAACACCACCCTCTCCTCCTCCTCCACCTTATCATCCTCCACCTCCTCCTCCACCTTCTCATCCTCCACCTCCACCTCCTTCTCTTGATTCTTCTGCTTTTTCTTCTTCTTCTTGGGCCTCCACCAACCACCACCACCTACTTCCAAACCCACTACATACGGTCAGATGACAATTCCGCCCTGGGTATCTGTGAACGGTTCCCCCACTACATGGCTTCCCCTCACTCAGCCTAACTAAAGTGCGGAATATAACATTTTTCAAATGTAGCACTTGCTAATTTGTAATTATAATATTAGAAATCTGCGAATTATAACGATTTCAACGATATGTTATTTTTAATAGAAGAAATAATTCTTCCTCTGAGATCTCTAGTAGCTCAGTGGTTAGAGCACCTGACCGGAAATCAGTTGACCTGGTGTGCAATATTTTACTCAACTTGAAGAAATTCCGGAAGCTACGAATTGGCCACACTTGAAAACTTATTAACTAAGATCATAAATTTGGTTCAATTCTCAAACAATCGCATTTCTCAATATTATCCTTAATTTTGCACTGCCAGTCCAAAAGTATGAATAGTGTCATTCCTAGCTTAACCAATTTGTTTATGAGAGTTAATTTAAAAAAAAATCTAACTTACATGAAAAGCAGAATATAAAGGATTTTCGTAGAGTCAAACTCTAAACTTTTGTTTTACAAATCTAACTTTAGAAATTTTGGACAGGGACCAAAACAGAAAATTGCATTTGCTCAAGTGTCGAAAAAAATTTGAAACTGAATTCGGCAAATTTTGAAAATAATTATTCTTCCATTCGAAAATAATATGTTTGACATTACCGGGTCAAAATTTTTTAATGCTGGTACTTCCGTTTTTTTTATTAACTCAGGCCTCAACCAAAAAAAGCTAATTTCCAAACCAAAGAAAAAGGTATTTTCAAAAAAAGAGTCGAATTTTTAACCAATAAAGACTTTTCAGACAGCAAGATGATGACAATCCATCGAAGTCTTCATCCTAGATCTTCCGTACCTCGAATATACCTACCTCGAGATAAAGGGTGTAGAGGCTTGCTAAGCTTGGAGTGTCTTCATCGAAGAACGGTTCTGGCTACAGCCTGCTCAGGTATAAATAGTGCAAATTCTCTTGGGCGACTCGCACATCAAGTATCTCAAGTCTGCTGGATTGAGATCGGAGACTAAGAGATTGCTTTTTGCCTGTCAAGACGGCGTTATAGATACCTTAGTTTACCGTGAGCGCATAATGAATATACCTGTAGGCGATACTAACTTACGAGCCTGCAAGCGACAGCCAGAAGCACTTGGACATGTTCTCAGTGGATACTCGAAGTATGCAAGCTACGCGTACATACAGAGATACAATGCGGCTCTAAAAGTGTCATATTACCATCTTAGGCACTTCTATGGTGTTGATGTATTGCCCGTCTTGTCATACGCCCAGGGGGAACTCGAGTCCGTTGTGGAGAATGATCAGTGTGTGATCTACTGGAATTTCTCATTCTCTACCACTTGGCGTATCAGTGCTATGAATCCTGATATTTTCCTCCAAGATCTGAAGACCAAAATCATTCACGTGATTGAATTATCGGCACCAGCCGATGGTAATATCACGGCAAAAGAGGAAGAAAAACAGGCGAAATATCAAATACTTCTTTTCGAGCTGAGCAGGCTGTGCCAAGGCTACAAATTCCATTGTGTAGTTTCCATAATCGGCTGTCTTGGAGGTATGCAAGCTTCATTTCTTAGCCAACTCATCAAAATTCCGGCTTGCCAGCGTCAGGCTTATTCCATCGCGAACCGGATGCAAAAGGCTGTTCTTCTGGGATCACTTCATATGGTCCGTTAACACTGTTTTCCTAATAACATTCTACAAAGATTAGTAGCTTTAAAAAAGTATCCAGAGGTGAAACATTCATCTCCAACTGTCCCGTCTGCCGCGTAAGGTCATCCGCAGCTAGAGACCTGACTCCAAGGAACAGTGTTGCACCATGTTGTCTCGCGTAAATTTCCCGCTCTTGGTTACCTTCTAGGACAGAAGGAGCAGAAGTAGATGACGTACACGTTCCAATTGCGTCGGGATTGGTTGCTTTAATGAACCATGATCGTAGTTTCCGGAGCCTACAACTTCTCACATAAATAATTTTGAAAATTTAATTAATTCTGTATATAATTTTAAATAATATATAAAATATATATTAACAAAAATATATTATTCAAAATCTTCCTATTTCGATTTGAAAAAGAGGAGGAAAGTTTCGCACTTTCATCTCGTTTTTCGATACATGCTGATCATTGCTTTGAAATTCCCTCAGTTTTTAGAATAAAAATGAAATGATCTGAATCTACCATTATTTTTCTCAAAGAAAAATTTCGTTCAATTTTCATTTCGTTTTCAGAAACAAATCTATCGAAAATCAAGTAAAGGAAAGGTGTGCAACATAGATGATCCGCGTGTTTAGAGAATCGAAAGGTCTATCCAACAAATTATGCAATGGAATGTGTCATAATCACTGAATATCAGGTCAGTTTCACCAGCCCCACCCGAAATAAATAGTTTTTAATCCGCAGTGATGAAAGGACTTCCGTATGGGGTTTCAAATGCGCTCATATGCGCCATGAAAATTTTCTGAATATCTTGAAAATTACCCAAGATATAAAGGTGATAACATTTGGAAAAGTGATGACCAACGAAAGAAAAAGTTTTTAATCTGCAGTGATGAAGATATTTTCGTATGGGGTTTCAAATGTATAAATATGCGCCATAATAATATATTCTTGATATCTTCAAAATTGCCCAAGATGTGGGTTCTTTCATTTTTTTTTTAAAACCAGACTCTTGGGTGGAGGTGCTATCAGCCATCACCTCCAGTGCATAAAATAAAAAAATTTTCTTAAATCACCAGCGCCAAAATATTGGGCTATTTTGCGCTCTCCAAAACTGCAACAATTCATTTTCGAAAAACTGCCCCTGTCTCCCAAAAAGAACCCTTAAAATAACTTACCCACCGAGCCTAAGTGTTAACATATCCGAGTTTCGGGCTATTTTTGGGATCCCCAAAACATTCAGAAATTATTATAACAAATCAACACTGACCATTAAAAAAAAACTTCAAAGAAAATTATATGGAATAAGTACGAGAAAAAATATACCGTAGGCCTGAACTAGTTTTCAGCTCACTAAAAATAACAAATACAGTGTTCCAGTTTAGCTCTAGTGTTTTAAGGAGTCAGTCGTGTATCCGAAGATAGGAAAGAAACCAACTATAAAATTCTACAGTTTGACCATTTTTCTTTAAACTGTGTTTCTTTATACAGACAGTTTCATAAATGATTTATAACCAGGTAACTCAAGTGTGACCTGAAAATTAGACAGAAAATAGAAGAGTCTAAAGCCTATTCTAAAGATGAGTTTTTTTATACCAATTTATATTAATTTTTCTGAAGTATCAAAATCCTTCGGAAATGTTTGGTCTGCTTTCTGGCTTTTGACTTTTGTCAAATTTTGTCGGCCTGTGTTATCTTTGACAAGGCACCAACCTAAAGTATTCACCAATTATCACTCAAAACCGAAAAATTAATCTTACATAGAAGCAGTCAGTATGAGAAAGCGATTGTGAAACATTTTCATCATTCATAAAACAATAAAACAATATTTTGCAACTTGTATATAGAAAATAAATTACCAAAATTGAATTTTCTTGAAAAATAGAAAATTCAAATTTGGATCGCACAAAAAATAATGGAAAACAAAAAATTCCGTTTTGCGGTAAAACTATACAAGATACGAAGAAAGATAAAGAGACACACGTGTATGACAAGAATTATATCGAACAAAATTTGCTCACCGAAAAAACAGCTAAAAATTCATCAGACCCAATTTTTGGATAGAATGCGTATTTATTCTTTTAATCATATGAAATAGCATTAAAAACATTGAAAAAATAAATTTTTAAAAAACGACATAAAATAAAAAAAATACGAACAAAAGTTGCGCACTCGAAAAAGATCAACAAATTTGTTGAAAAACTTTTGTTATGAATATACATTTGAAATAAAAAAAGGTAACTTTTTGAAAAAACGACACAACCTACAATAAAATTTTATTGAATGAAATTTTTCACCTAAATTATATTTACGAATTTCCTGAAAACGATAATTAATAAAAATTTTAAAATATAATTGTTCAAACAATTTATTATAGTTTATAACTATCCTTTTAAAGATAAATGCTAGAAAGCTGGTTGTATTTATGAAATTCTCAGACTTTTCTAGACTTTTTAAGTTAGAAACAATTAATCAATTACGTTCAATATGATTCACATAGCAAATTTAAAGAATATTTTCAATAGCTGTTCTATTTTAGAAAAATAGATTAAAAATTTTTTTTCAATTTTTGGAAGCCTTTCTCAGTTATGAAATGTATTTATTTTCTGCGAAACTTTCAGAAGATCCTCTTAACTGGCTCCAATATTTTATACAAATTTTGAAAATCTTACAAATGTAAAAAATTTTAAATCTTCTAAAATCATTGATTTTTTTAAATTAATAAATTCTGCCCTACTAAAACATTGACATGAAATCTTCAGAATTCTGTTTTGATACTTTTGAAAATTATTTAAATTGTTTGAATAATACGAGTCTTTTCATGTATATAGTTTACCCAAAAAAATAGGGTAAAAACCCATTTTCTCTTAATCTATCGATAAGAAACACATACAATCAGTGGCATAAGATATATTTCTAAAACAATCTCTGTTTGAAGATTTGAGAGTATTCTTAGAAATTTGTGAAATAAAATGTTTTTTGTGCTTTTTCTAGATAACTATAGCTAAATAATGAAGTATTATCAAAATAACTGCAAAATTATTTAAACAAATTATTTCATTC
>JAABKJ010075445.1:93585320-93704039 GCA_011634705.1 Andricus grossulariae | reverse complement strand
ATTCTTATTATTGAGACAAGAACTCATAACGTCTAGAAAAGACGTTTTTTTCGCGGCACAAAAAAATAATGATTAATCAAATTGAAACTAATTAAAAAATTGAAAATTGTTTATCAAATGACTAAGAATTTTTAGGTTACCGATTTATTATTATTCATCAGAAATTTCTCTAAAAAGCGTTAATAAACCGCAATAATACGTAAAATTCAAATTTTCTTCAAACCCTTAAAATCTTACGAAAACTCTTGATTTTCAGAACATTCTTTGATATACATAGAAAGATTGTAAAATGTTTATAAATTTATAACATATATTGAATTCTTATTAAAATCCTTTGACATTCTGTGAAGTCCCTTGAATTTATTAGAAATACAGTAAAACCTTTAAATGTCCTGTGAATTGCTTTAAAGTCTTAATGAGGTTTGTGAAATTCTTTGCAATTCCATTACATTATTTTAAAGTTCTTAAAATCCTTTGGAATCTTTGAAATAACATTAAATCATTGTCCGCTTCTGTGAACATTATGTATATACAAACTAGTGGAGCCAACAAATAAATACGATAAGAATTTTATTCTGGTTATTAGGTATTTGTTTAATCAATTGTAATATAGAGAAGAATAGAGATTTAATTTTCATATTTTAGGTCTCGAGAAATAGATCTAATTCATATTTTGACCAACAAAATATCGTGAATGTTCAACGCCAGAAGATTGTGATGGAAAACAAAAAATTATAATCATAATATAACAGCCTATTTCTGAATATCGCAAATAATTATTTTCAGATTAACTGTAATTAATATCATGCGTACCGGAGACGAAGAAAAAGGGTCGTGAATGTAGAAACATAGAAAATGGGGTCGGTTTAATTATGAATGAAAAAGCAAGAAAAAATCTCAAAGATCATGATTTTGTATCACCCAGATTGTTGTGGGCTAGAATGAAGGTAGGAATTAGAAGATTATTCATCATAGCGTGCTACGCCCCAGTTGATAGCGACCCGAGGGAAGTCAAAGACGCCTTCTGGGTTCACCTTGTACCAGTAACGCATCAAGGTGGACACGCAGACATATAATTTGTTCGACGATATTTACAGATTTTTTTTCGCTCAGCTAACGATATACACATATTGCGATGTAAATTATTAACACTCCTTAAAATATTATTACACTTATTTATCCATCGTTGGATGACGTCAGTTAATCTGTCTTTTCTTCCCAGTTTCTGAAGCAGGATTGTAGCTTTCATAAATCAATATCCTTCAACACCACCCTCACTCCAAAGCAACATGCAAAAAGCCATGCACTAAAACTTAAGCAAAAAGCCATGCACTAATGCCATAAGCAAAAAAAGCTATGCACTAATGCTACAAGAAAAAAGTCATGCAAATATAGATATAATACATAATAATATAATATAATAATATAATATATAATAATAAATAATATAATAAATAAATAATATAATAAAAAATAATTAAATTAAAATTAATGTTTAGGACCTAAAGAACTTTACAAATTAAAAAAAAACCGTTAAATTACCCAAATTTAAAAATTCAGACAACTCAAGTTGAAAATATGTTTTAAACTGTAAACTTGTATTCTTTTAAAATAATGCAAGTTGATAAGTTAAAATGTTTAAAAAGAAATAATTTAGAGGTAAATCAGTCTATTCATTTAAAAGTAATAATTAAGATATACTTCAAAATAAAAATTATAGTGTTTGGAGGCAACTTATAAATTTTATTGGAATCAATTTTTAATGACTATTTATATCTTTGCAAATAGATATAAATACAATTCTTCTTCTTTAATGAAATTTTTCTCTTCCGCTGAAAATCTCTAATTTTTCTGGAATGGAACTATCAGTGTTAGATATAGAATTTTTTTTACATTATCCTGGAAAATACCCGGAACTTGGAAATAAAAATTCTGTAACAATCCAGGCATAAAAAGATGAATAAAAAAGTTTTATAAAAAATTGTCATCAAATGGTAAAAAATAGCAAAATAGTATTTTTAAAAGTTAAGTTTAGAATTTACACGCCAAAAATCTGTCAGAAATTTGAAATACCTCCACAGAATGCCGAATTATCAATGCAATTTTATTGAATTTCATTACAATACTGTTTTGTTCAATTTTGGTATAATTTGCAAATCTACAGGATTTTATGCTAGAAGGAAGAAAATTGACGGTACTACATATTGTTTACTGTTTTGTGTACTTTTTATACGTATAGCGTTGGATTTAATTTTCTACGCTACAAATGAAAAAAAGTCACGAATTGTAGTTCTTTTTGTGAAACTTTTATTCTCAGTATCCCTAAGGATATATATGTTTCGAAATCACGCGCGACTTTCCACCACTTATGAGACTTTTTCAAAAGCATTCTCGTCGATTCATTTCCTGCGTGATTTATATATAAGTTTATTATTTAAAAAAATACATGCCTAGTATTAATATAAACATATCTTTGGTTAACTATTTTTTGGTACACTAATTGGTAAATAATTCTTAGATAAAATTTGTGATGTCTTTGGTAATAGGAATTAATTAATGATTAATTGTTGAAGAGCAATTACAAAAAGCTATTTTTCATATATTATGATGACAGTTTAATTCTAATCACATGTGTGAAAATCTTTAGAAATCTAAATTTTTATTAAAATTTTTTAGTCATGCAAAATTGAAAATTCCTTTATGTACTTTTTCGAAATTTTAGGAAGTCATTTGAAATGTTTTGAAATATTTTTTAATTTTCTCTAAGTCTTTTTTCCAAATAACAAATCACATAAAATTTTGCAATGAATCATAAGAAAACTTTTTTATTCTCTTGAAACCTTTAAAACATTTTAAAAGGCTTCTAAATTTCGTTTCAGTCTTCAAAAGTCCATATTGTGTTCTAAATTTTTTGAAATATTTAAAAAAAATTAATTATTTTTGAAAAATGACGAATTTTCAACAAAATGTTTGAATCTTCAATCAAAAAGGATTAACCCAAAAATATGAATTTTCAACCAAAAAATACTTTTAACCAAGTAGTTGAATTTTCAAGCAAAAACATGGATCAAGAACAATCAAGAACATTAGTTTTCTAAAAAAAAAAGACGAATTCTTAAGGAAATGCATGAATTTTCAACTTTAGTAAGATATATTTTCAACCAAAAGTGGAATAATTAAACTTTCAGTTAAATAAATGAATTTTCGAACAAAACAAAAACTAATTTAGTTAACTTTTCTTTGATAAAAAAATGATTTCTTAACAAATTACAGTAGAAGTCCGATAAGTTTCTTATTTCGGGTCTGTAGGGGCGGAAAATTCCAGGAATTGCAGACTTATCGGATGCCCCCTCTAGAAGCACGATACTAAGTGTGCGCATGCGTAAGAATGATGAACAAATCATTAGCAAAATAGCAGACGTAGTGGGAGAATCCCAATTAGTGTGCGTGCCGTGCGTGTGATGACGTTTTAAGGGGAGTGTACACTTATCGGACGGCAACTTATCGGACAAAAAAATTATGTAGCTGTCTAAAAATAAAATAGCGACACCGGATAAGCGGGAAAATTTTGTTTAAATAAAGTTCTTAGGCTCAAAACATTATTGTAAAGATTCTCTGATCGTTACTTTGGAAAAAGTATTCGAAAGCCGCTTTAGTTACGAAATTAGTGAAAAAGGGTATAAAAACCTCAAAAACCAGTTTTATTTTGACAGATCTTGACGAAATATTTCCATTTTTGTCCAAAACATCCCTATTTATGCTCTACTCAATGATCCTGCTAAGATCTGAGAAGTTCATGAAAATTTTATTTAACTCCCGTTCAGGAACGCCGTGATGGTATAAAAATATGAGTCGACTGAAAAGATTCCGAAAGGGATGACTGAAAAATCCTGAAAAATAACATCTCCGACACTATTGAATTGCCGAATTGGAAAATTTTCGAATAAAATTCGCGAAATTATAAAATTGTCGATGTATAAAAATCCTGAATTGGAAAATTCCCAACAGGAAATATCCAAAGTAAAAAAATCACGAATTACGGAATTCACGAATTCAAACATGACAAAAATCGTTTTTGAATCAATATTATTTATTTATTGAAAATACAATAATCAAATACTTTCACCAAAGCAACATTTTTAACGTTTAAAGTTTTTAAGAATTATTGTTGCAATTTAAAAGAACAATGATTGTATAAAAATTGTGTTGAAAAATAAATTAAAAAAACATGTGAGCTTCGAAAGAAAGAAACAATTTCTCCCTAAATTTTCTCTAAACCTAATAAAATTTTCGAAACAAACTTTGCAGGATTCAATTCAGCACCGATTTATATCGAAATTTATTCATTTATTTTTTAAATTGAAAATTCGATTTTTAAGAACGGTTTTCGTATTTTTTTTGAATACTATGCGCATTTTCAAAGAAAATTTTTCATCCAGAAATATATATTTTTTCAAATTATTGTTATTTTAAATTCAAACAATAATTAAAAAAAACTTTAGACATAAAAAAATTCTGCAACAAAAGTATTTGATTATTGTATTTTGAATAAA
This sequence comes from Andricus grossulariae, assembly GCA_011634705.1. NCBI lineage: Eukaryota > Metazoa > Arthropoda > Insecta > Hymenoptera > Cynipidae > Andricus > Andricus grossulariae. Next base: position 93,699,486 of record JAABKJ010075445.1, on the reverse strand, counting down.
TAAATAATATTTTGTGACCAACAATATTTTAATTGTTGAAATTCATGGACTTTTTTGTTCGGATATTTTATAATTCGGCAATTTTCTGTCGAGAATTTTCAAAATCGGTAATGTTACATACTGTCGACAATTTTATTATTCGTGAATTTTTCAATTCGGAAGTTTTATATTTGAGCACTTTAATAATTTCGGGAATTTTGCAATTCGCGAATTTTACAGTGTCGGAAATGTTATTTTTTGAAATTTTTCAGTTGTCTCCTCCGAAAAATAAAATTCCCGTCACTTAAAAGATTTCAGAAATTATGAAATTCCCGAATTGGAAAATTCTCGAAAATTTATAATATTACCGAATTTGAAAATTCCCGACAGAAAATTTTCGATTTATAAAATATCCGAACTAGAAAATTACCGAATTTAAACAGTACATGTAGAAAACTTCTGATTGGCTGTCTGACTCAAGTTTTCAATTTCTCGCCTCAGAGGTAGCACCCTCATATATAGAATAAGATGTAATTTACCTCATGTAGAAAACTGATGACGTAAAATACCAGGTAAATTACCTTAGAAAATCAAGTAAATTACCACGAGTATTTTACTTATCATCCCTGTCAGCCAACCAACACATCCAAATTCCTTTCACACGAAGGTTTTTCCGAAATCGGAAAATGTCCGAAAATGCTTTGCAATGGCGGCAAATTTGAAATCAAAAATATATAATAGAAATAAATATAATTTTTATATTAATTAGTTGTTATTGAAAATACATTTTTTGAATATGTAGTAATTATGGAGGAAGAAAAGTGGACGGCATGATTAATTATTAATAATTTATTCATCTGTTCAGTAATTTAAAGAATTCTCGGAACGCGTGCATGACGGGTTATCTCTGGAGACAATCTTACTTTTTTGCAGAACAAAGGGAGTAAAAATTGTGTACAAAGTGTAAACTTAATCTTAAACATAACCTATTTGACTTAACTGCATGCTTATTCCATATTCCCGTTTATATATCTATTTCTTTATTCAGATAAAGTAATTATCTAATAATGGATAATATTTCACGGACTTTTTCAAAAGAAAGTAATTTTATTCAATTTTAGATCGCTACCATGGGTTTTGAATATAGTGGGGTGAGTTTTCTTCGATTGCAACTTATATGCAAATTCAAAAGTTTAACAATTTGTGTGGGTTTCTTTATTACTCATGGTATAATTGTATGGATACAGTGCCAATATGTTTTAGATTTGGAAGAGTCTTTACTGTGAAATGTATTTGCAGGAAATACCCCATGTTAACGAAGCTTACATGCATAAATGCTTCGATAATATTGATAAACTTTCATCGGAGGAAGAAAAATCATAATTTGCATCCATGACTTATTTTATAAAATTCTGTACATAAATACAGTAATAACAGAGGTTATGTTATCTGTCATGCAAGTGTTTCGGGTAAAATGATTTAAAATGCACAAATACACTGAATTTAGATTTATTTAAGAAAGAAAACAATGAATTACAGCACGTAACGAAAATTGTTAACAAAACTGATGAATGAGTCATAAATTGAGTCTATTACGTGAGAAAGATGTCAAGTTAGATAAAGCAAAACGAAATAACAATAAAATCACTGGAGAAACGAATTCAAATCGATAATCGCTTTTTCGGAAAGCAAAGGATCTTAGCGCTTGCGTTCGATGCCCTTGTCAATCGTCAACTGTCGAAGTGAAGCCACCCTTCACTCCCTCACCCCATCACCAAGCCTTCACTCTCGTCAGCTTATCGGAAAATTTCACTATTTTCCTATGGGCCTTTTCAGTGCTGGCTCATGAAGAGTGTTCACCCCGACTTACAGTTTTTAACTCTAATCAATATCTGCACGTCCACGACAATAGTAATTTTTCTTTAAAAATAATTAGTCCAGGATGAAATCATATTTTCAATTACTTAAGGTTTCAGAAATGGTTAAAACATGAAAGAAGTCATAGTCGTCGAAAATGTAACTAAAATATCAGTATAAATATTTTTATCGTATAAAGTAAACTCTCGGATCCACGACACAACACTGAAACAACACATGCACAGTAGAACTGGGAAGGCTCACTCTATTGAAAAGTAACGCACGGTAACACGACTCAAAGCTACTTTAAAATATAAGATAGTTGAATTTTCGACAAAAATGATGACTTTAACAAAATAGTTAAATTTTCCAAAAATGATTAGATTTGTAACAAAATAGTTGAACTTGCAACCAAATATTGAATTTTCAGCATACAAAGATGCATTTTCAATCAAATGGTCGAATTTTCAAACAAAGCAGATGAAAATTCAGTCAAATATTTGAATTTTCAAGACAAAAAGAAAAATTTTTTAGAAGACACTCAAATTTTCATCAAAAAAGTTCATCAAATTCATTTTTAATCAAGAGAGATGATTTTCCTACCATGAAAGATATATTTTTGACAAAAGAGTAAATTGTTGAATTTTCTACCAAGCAGTTGAATTTTCAACAAACAAGATTAATTTTCTACCCGAAAAGACAACTTTTCAACAAAATACATGAATTTTCTACCAAATAGTTCAATTTTTAACTAAGAATGTTGGTGTTCTATCAAAAAAGGACGAATTTTGAACTTATCCAATGTACAGGATAAAATTTTAGCCAGACGTTGAATAGTTAAATTTTCAGATAAAAAAAGGGGTTTCAACAAAGTTGTTAAATTTTCAACCAAAAAGATGAATTTTCGAGCAAGAAGATTAATGTTCTACGAAAAAAGACGAATTTTGAACAAAATACATGAATTTTCAACAAAATTATTTAATTTTAAAGTCAAAATGACGAATTATTTACAAAAAGGTTGAATTTTCAACCCAAAAATATCATTATTCGACAAAAAAGATGGCTTTTTAACAATATAGTTGTATTTTCAACAAAATAATTAAATTTTTAATCAAACTCGCCTGTGGCAAAAGACGATTACTCGGTTATACTAGCCTTCTACCTGGGTTTGGCGTCAGATCTTAGATAGAGCTACCCTTTTCCGAAACCATTTATTTTCTCTGTCTCTGTCTCTGAAAATGTAAAATGGGCAATATTCAACATTAAATTACAGTCTTAAATATACATTTTTTTAGAGTACTTTTTTGGAAAATCAGTTCCAACATGTTATAAAACAGTTTGCGAATTGACATCGACATCCGATTATTTTAAGGTGGTTAAAAAGAGAAATGTAAAAGAGTGTTATTTTCCCATGATAAATTCGTGATTAGTCCATAGGAACTAAAAACGCTTTGCGCCACCTCTAAATATAAATGAAAAAATCTATAAAAAAAACTATGATATTTTTTCATAGGAATGCAATGGTGCATAAACGTTTCGGAAATTCGAAACCTGACGTCTTTTGGACCACCCTAGTACACAATTACGACTGTTCACGCCCGTGTCCTCACCGGCCCATCTGTACACGTGGAAATTTAGACATGCACGGATGTGTATCACTTAATAAAATCGGAGCTGGTTATCGAGCTCGTTCTTCCTGTTAGGACTCAAAAAAGGTGTGTCAAAGCCCGAATTGTTCCGTTCATTTTTTCGAGAGTTTCCGTTTTTACGGACAAGCAGACAGACGCCATGGCCAAGACATAATTTTCGGCTTCAGGGATTCTCAAAACGTGGAGATCCATTGAAAAGTTAATGTGTGAAATTTCGGACGATTCTAATACTTTCTCAATCATGAATGATGAAAATGTAAATACATTATTTATAATAAATTTGCGAAATCGTATGAGTACATATTCCGGTTTTTTACGTAGGTACTTACAATTTAATTTAAAAAAAAAATTTTTCAACTTTTTTTTTCCTCTTATAAAAATCATGGCATTTTTAGGACTTTTTGACAGGTTCCAGAGATTAATTTAATGGTTTTAATCAAATGTTATTGACTAATTTATAAACCTTTAGGGATGTTTCTATGACAATCGACAGTTATTATTTTTAAGAAAAATTTTTTTAACAAATTTGTATTATCTTATGTATTTATGAACTGAAAAATTCCACTTTTCACCCAGGAGTTAACAGCCAATTATTTATCAACCATTTCTTGCTATTAATCAATAACAATTATTGATTATTTATTCGAAATCAATTAACAATTGAAATGTCTGGCTATATCTTCAACAATAGTTAGTCGTTATCAAAGTTTTAAAAAAAGTTACAAAATTAATTATTAACAGTTGATTAAGTTGAAAAATAAATTTTAAGCAATGGAAAATAGCCACATAATAATTTCTTTCATTGAATTTGTTTAAAGAATCATCAATTTTAATTACTGCTTGTATGGAATCGTTAATAAATAATTGTCTATTAATCATTCCTCAAAGAGAAGCGGAATTTTTTTTTTATAAATAGGGCATGTTTCGCAACTGCAGTACCCACTAAAAAAAAAAAGTCGTCTGCCCGAAGTAAAACTTGGTCAAAGTTTAGTAATAATAAATTATTATAATAATATAATAACAATATTGAGATCAAGATAATTATAAATTATAATAATTATAAATAATTTTTGCGAATTTTAATTCGTCTATTTGGTAGTAGGAATTTTTTTAGTACAGTTTTCATAGGATTTTGTATGCCCTTTCCATTGGGCAGAAACATTTTTTGAAATAAATAGTATTTAGCCTTAAAAAATAAGAGCCGAAAACAATTTTTCTCTAAAGAAGAAAATTAGAAACACAATATTAACAAGTCAATCTGTGCGAAAATTTATTTTTGAAAAAAACTCAGAAACATTGTGAATCTTTGTAAAACGCATATTTTGTCATTTTTGTTTAGCTATCAGAGGCAAGCACAATGAAGTTTAACACGTATTTCCCATAAGAAAAAAATACGTTTTTGTACATTTCATTCAGAATCCTCAATTTTAGCTGAATCGAGTTGAAACTCAACATTTCTTTTCACAATTAGCCATAGAATACGAATAAAATACAACTTTTAAAATACCTATATCACCCCCATAAGTCTGTTTTGTAGGGTCCCAAAGAAACCCCATAAGTGAAAAAATGGGTATTGCGAGTTTTTGGCGCTGATTATGATTTCTTTGCTTTTTTTGAAATGCAAATTGTTTCTAAAACATAAAAGCTACTTTGTATTGATAATCAAATGTTCAAATACATTTTTTTAAATAATTTATTATCGTTTTTAGCATTTTTCCCTTAGAATGGAGATAGAAAGTCTCGGTTTTTTCGAAAATTTTCCACTTTTTATCCAATCATTAATTGAAAAGAGGTGAAAGTTGATGAATTTTAAGAAACATAATGGTTTGAACAATTTATTATTATTTTTCATCATATTATGTTTGAATAATGCTAGAAATGGCGGTTTTTTTCTGAAATTTTCAACTTTTTTTCACTTTTCACTTAGAGTGAGTTAATATACAACTCAATATAGCAAAAATAGTTGTTCAAACAATTTATTATTGTCTGTAGCTATAATCTTCTATATTAATACTAGATAGTTGCGTTCTTTTTTTAATTTTTTAACTTTTGTCCATTTTTCAATTAGAGTGAAGTAATAATTAATTCAAGTTGACAAAATAATTGTTTAAACAATTCTATTACTATTGTTAATAATTTTTTTTTGCTTAATGGTAGAAAGTTGCGGTTTTTTCAGAAATTTTTAACTATTTGTCCATTTTACACTTTGAATGACTTAATAATTATTTAAGTTGGGTAAAAATAATTGTTCGAACAAATTATTATTGTTAATAACTATCGTCATCTATATTGATGCCTGATAATTGCGTTTTTTCCCGAAATTTTTAACTTTTTGCCCACTTTTCACTTAGTGAGGTAATAATTAATGCAAGTTAATAAAAAAAGTTGTTTGAACAATTTATTATTGTTAATAACTATCTTCTCTTAGATAAGTGCTAGAAAGTTGTGGATTTTTCTAAAATTTTTAATTTTGCTTTGCCTTTTTAGTTATGAACAAATAGTTATTAAACATTAGGGAAAAAAATATTCTAAACAATCCCTTTCTTTTTCGTAAATATATTTTTCTGGAGGGTTCTGATATGAAAATATGTTCAATTCCAAATTTTTCTCTTACGCTTTGCAATAAACTTCTTGTTGTAGTTTAAGACAAAACTTTTATAAGTCATTTGCACAGCTAGTTCCCCCACCTAGTCCTAATTATTCCATTCTTTATTTTTGTTTCTTGTGTGAGATGGCTTTTTTGTGTAAATTAATTTTTTCAAATATTGGGAAAAGAAAAAAAAATAATTCACATGAAAAAATAAAATACTATTTAAAAAATTATTCTTGTTGAGGTTAACTTATTATTTAATCATAACTAAAAAGTCAAAGCAAAACTCAAGATTTCAGAAAAAAAGCAACTTTCTGGCATTACTACAAATAACTTGACATGTCAACAAATTTTTTTTCTTCCACCGACCCTCGTGCATCAAACCTAAGGCCTGTTGCCACTGACAAAAATTTTCACAGAGAATTAAAAAGAAAAATTTTTAAAATCAACAATTTTTCCCCTATTTGCAGCTCTATAAAAGTTTACACAAATAAAAATTCAAAAATCGGCCTCGACAGATTTCTTGAGAATTTGATACTGAATTTTTTAAAGAAAAAAATTGAAAATCGATGCAGAATTGTGACCTACAGGTAATTTTGAACATCGTTTTTTCATTTCGCCCCACTGTGCTCCCTGATGGCAGAAGACAGCTTTGTCCTACCGTCAGCTGTCAAGGGTGTCCGGTTTCAACTTCTGCTTGAGGTTCTTCAGGACCTTGGCGTAGCTCGAACCCTGAGCCGGTTTTATTAAGACTGCCGCGGGTCGAGCTCTCCTCTGTGGCTCCTTCTTCTATGTGATTTTGGGTGCAGCTGTTGTCGCCCTTACATCAGCCTTTTTTGGAGTTGAGAACGTTGCTGCTGTAGTGCGTGTCCTCGGCTTCTTCCTTATTGGTTTGGAGGAGCCTGCCTCGACGGGGGAGTGTGAGTCTCCACAGTTTCTATGGTCTGAGTACTGTTTTGGCTGGTCTCACTCAGTGTACGCTACGCTTCATCTAGTCCATGCCTGATTGGCATGAACATATATTATTCTTGGTGGCGCAAAACTCCTGCATCCTTAACGAAACACCCTTCAAATCCTCAATGAGTTTTCAACTCTCCTTTACATATCTTGCCGCATGCATTAGGTCTTGTTTAGCATCCGTATTTTGATTGAGGTCAAGATCCTCCACCACGTCCAAGTCACCTCCCAACTCCTCGCACACACTTCTGTTTAGGTTTTTCTGATTTTCCATTTTATTCCCACGAGTAGCTAGGGAAGTATGGGTCCACCCCCGCAGAGCCCCGCATGTGAGGGTAAGGTCTCAATACTCTAGGAGGCGACCTGATATCCTAGAGACAGCGTTTGGAACACCACATCCTGGTGCCATTCAGTCTTCGGCACATTTGTTAACGCCTTGACTTGGGGATTTTTACACCTGGACCATTGTCCGCGCCTGCTTATTGAGTTGTGTAATCTTATTCAGCAAAAACCCTGGGTACAGGGCCCCTTAATCGCACCCCAGTTACGCGCCCGGTAGATGAAATGTAAGGACGAGTTTGTTGGCCAGATATTTTTGATAAAAATTCAAAAAGTAAGAGCATTTAAAAAATTTTTAAGACTATTTTTGTAAGATTAAAAAATTCTATGCACGGCTATCCGTAGTAGTCGGAAATTTAATCAATTTATCTGTACAATGACCGAGCGCGTAGTGCGAGGTAAATACATATTCGAACGCGAAGCGCGAGATTCAAACAGGTGCGTACCTTGGGCGCGCTCAAACTTGCTGTATATATATATATATATATATATATATATATTCATTCATTCATATTTTTTTATATCTGCCACTATGAATTATTAATTTAGTTTATAATTATATCGCTTAATTGCTTGTATATGAACAAAGGATGAATTTGTAAAAGTTGCATGAAGTTATAAGTGAAAACGGAACTCTATAATCAGACCAGAGTTACGTCTTAAGTAGAAAGGGTGTTTCTTAACAGACGGTGCAGCGAGATAATTGAAACAGGTGTGTGAACAAAAATTAAAACTCCTATAACTTGATCGCCACTTTTTTTATAATGAGTGTATCAAGTAGTCACATACTCTAATTAACGGCCCAGTCATAAATAGGACCCGTGCCATGGATATTCTCAACTCGACGTCTAATATTGACTCGGATATTGACTCCATTTTGGACTAAGGCCAAACTACAGCCAACTTTCATCTGAGTTGTACCAATTGTTCACCTTATAGTTGCGTCAATAGTCGGTTAGTACCTGACTGTCAGCGTTGGCTGTTTATGTTGGGCCGACACAAGTTTTTTTTAAATATAAAAGATGGCTCCAATCTATACCCCTGAAGGACATAGTAGAGGTCTAAGTGTGTTCTGAGATGATAATTAAAATATTTAGTAAATTCCAAAACTCAAAGAATCTGAATTCAGGACCTAACCCGCTTCGGTCAACATTAAACAATTAAATAGAATTTCTTCTACATATGAAAGCTTTCTTTGTCGTATTTTTTTAAGGAATGAAGATTCAATATTTTTCTTTAATATTCGTTGTTTCGCTTAAAAAATATATAATTTTTTTTAAATTGTAAATGATTATAGGATAAATATCAGACTTGGGAGTGGTCTGGTAATTCATTTTTGTCTTTCCTGAGACGGAAAAATTATATATTGTTTATATATAGTGTGAAATATTATATATAATATTCATTTTAGTTAGATTGCAGAATAGGGGCGTCAAAGTTTAAAATTATTGTTACTTTTGTTACTACGATGTCTCAAATATGGGTCTGTCACGATATAGGAATGATCATAATCTTAATATTTTTTTAGTATAATAAATTAGGAATTAAAAAATTCTAAATTTTAATAATTCAATTTTTAAGAACGAGCAAATTTTTTTTTGGTTAAATATAACAAGCCAATCAAAATTTTTATGTAGAAATATTTCTATAATTCAAACACATATTTATTGTATCATATTTTGTTATAAAGGAATCAAATTAACTTTCTTTTACAAAATATACGTTGAAAAGGAGGGGGGGGGGATGAATGAATTAAACGAATATGTACTTAATATTCGTAAAATCAACAAATTCCGTATATTTTTCTAAAATGCACAACTAAATAACATACAATATTAGTACTATCATACATAACAATTTTTAGTGCAAAAGCACAAGTGACACCTTCAAGGCATACAGATATTATTACGTTGTTACTTTAGAAAACTTACAAGTTAATAGGACCAGGTAAGGAACTTAAGGTAAGCCAAATTGGCTTCAACTATAAGGTTTTGAATTTATTCGGAAAGAAGCTTGGCTTCCTTCTTCTTCAATTGGCTAGCTTTATTATATCAATCTTTTCTTGTTTGATGAATTCAAGCATTCTAATTTGCAAATAAGATTGAATTATGCACGCTAAAATTTGGAGAGCCCTTTTCCAGAAAATCTTTTATTCATTTCATAAAATTTTGAGAACATGAAAAAAATATTTTCTGGAAAATCCCAGCTTTTTATTCTTCGCTATATTTTTGAAAAGTTTCTGCAAAAATATCGCAAAAGAGCAAGGGGCTATTTTCATAGAACTTTTTTAGACCCCATAAAAGTCCCAAGATTAAATTGAAAGTAAAAATTCAACAAAAAATTGGCAAGAAATATAAGTTTGGGTTTTTTTGAAAAAGCGATTTTTCATATATTTAGAAAAACCGTTATTTTATCAATTTTAAACCTTTTTTATATTTTTCTGTGGATTTCAAAATAAGATAATAAACGCTATCAAAACAAGAATAAAACCTTAAATATCTCAATTAGGTCAGAAATTATTGAGGATTATAAAGAATTCGGAGTTTTTGAAAAACAAAGCACAAAATTCAAATAGAACTTCGTAGACATCTTTTTTTGCAAATTGGAAACATACATATCGCCTAATTTTCTCTAAAAAACAACGTATATATTCCAACATACATTTTTTGAAGCAATTAAGAATTAGTTTTTTATAATTTTATAAGTATTTTTTGTTTCGGTTCTATAAAATTGCTTATAACAATAAACTCTTACATTACTTTTGTATAAAGACAAAACACTGACATTTCCTATTCTGTTAACTTATGCGTGTAACAATTAAAAAAAAAATTTTATTTGATTTCTATTTAAATTATTCTTTAATAATATGTGAAGTATAAAAGTTCTGAAACATATACATACCGACGTCATTACATTGCCATCGGGATCCTTCACTTCGTGTGTGCTGACAATTTGCACGGGTAAAAAATATACTTCACAAACAACTTGACTACTTTGTAAAGTATAACATTGCCGAGGAATTGCTTTTTCCCATTCGAGGAGACGATCTGAATCTGAAGGAACTGAAAAAAGAGTCCGCTTTTCTGTGCAAGATTTGTACCCCGAATTACAAAAGGGCACTATACACGACCTTCCCTTGTAACTACCCATATTCAACTGGTCAAAAGATTCATGTGGAACTTGTAAGCGACGTCTGCTGTACAAAAAGTCGGGCGGTCGGATAGGGCTGATTTTCACGAAGCAAAACAAATAAAGTTTCGCGTGCTCGTTGCCATAGTCTTGAGCTTTTATTTAATGTGAAAAATATACAAAAAGTGCATAATTCGAGCTAAAAAAGGTTCGTGTACCGTCGGCAATGAAAGGTGTACTAAATATTCTCGATGAAGTCGAAAATTTAAAAAAAATCGGAAGCTGTGAGGTTATAGTTGAAAGTTTATTTATAATGGTGATAATGATGATAATGAAAATGTGAAACCCACAATCATGCTTTTCGACCTTTAAAATCTTTGTCTTCAAGAAATCAACTTGGAATTGCTAGATAAGTATATTTTTGTTGTTATTAGAATCCACTAGTTGGAATTTGCTTCGTGAATCAGATGTCATTTTTGTTTCAGAATCATTTGGAAAAAAGTGAGTCGCGACTGCGATCATACCGACAATGCTCTTGAAGGGTGTCTAGCGGAAAAATGATTTCTTTTTATAGTGAATTCCTGATAGCTTTTAACCAAGAGCGGATGCAGAAAATTTGTCGGAAAGTGCATATTTGGGGCCGTGTATAAATTGCGTGAAGTCTTGGATTTTTTTGTTGAGGATTAATAATTTCATTGGGAAATTAAATTATTTGGTTGGTACCCTATGGTACCATATTTGCAGCCCATTATGGAACTTTAAAAAAGTTGCAATTTAATCTAAGCTTCCAAGATTCAGGGATTTTGAGACAAAATAGTAAATATCAGGGAATTTCTGCAAGAAGTAAATGTGAAAAATAATGATTATCGCGATTTTCTCGATGGTGAGGTTCATACTGACGTGAATCGAGGTATCTAGATTCCGTATACGCGGATCTTTATTGCGCAGGGGAGGGGGGGGGCGTTGATACTGTTCACGCCTTCCGGGACCATGATAACGGTTATATGAGTCTAGATAATATGCACCTGATTTTTTACTGTATCGACTATCATCAACGCGATTCTGGTGATACTGGCGTAAATGGTAATCACGATGTTCTTTCCCCCAAGAGTCTCTAGAATAGTCATAATTTGGGGAAAATTCTCGCAAGTCGTTACTCCTGTAGGAGATATTCCGAGTTTCTGGTGACGAATCACGTCGGGAATAGTGTACACAGTTTCTCGCGTCTTTCTTCGGTTTACCGCACGACGATCTTCTTTGCGAGCATATTCGATTGCAGTTTCCAAATCGTTAGGCTTCTTAACTGATACACGCATTTCCAACTCACTGGGTAACCCTTCTATAAAACACTCAATTGGATTCAGTGCATCCACTAACTGTTTTATAGCTTCGGTGGCATAACCTTGATCAGCCAAGATAACTTTTTCGGAGCGCACTAAATACTGAGCACGTGCTCCGTATTCCTGAATTGTTTCGTCTGATAACATGATGAATTTAGATAATTCCTGATGATATGATTTAAACTCGCGCCCCTTGGAAAAACGCGACTTTAGGTGTTTAATAAGATCTTCGATTTTTTCGAACGTGCATCCGTCAACGCAATCTTTCGCGGCTCCTTTTAATTTGACAATGATACCGCGAACGCGAAATGCCTCATTACTTCCGGCTGAAAGAAAACCTTACGCGTTTTCTACATCGTAGACGAATGATCTAAGAGAAGGCTTGTACCCGTCGAAAATGGGTACACCCGAAAGAGCACTTTGAAGAGCGAGATACTGCGTGTGAGGGTCTGGAAGGGCAATTTTGGATTTTGAGATTAACGATTGCAAACATTGTTCAGAAATACAACTAAATTCAAAATCAGGGTTCCAAAATCAGATAATAAAAAGAAACAAAAAGTTTTATTCATATATTCAAGTTAGTAAATAACTTGCAGTGACACTGTACAGTCAGGTAACGTGATTTGACTCGATAAAAATACAAGTCCAATTGGGAAAAATCCATCAAACTGCAAAAATCGATTTTAAGTGAACAAAAATTCAATTTCAACCACGGTTTTCACGAAACTGGTGTGCAATCTACAGACCAGTAGAAAATGTGAAAGGAGGAATTAAAATCTCTAACCCAAATTTTAAACTAGTTTTGACGACGAAATTTGTCTAACACAAAAAGTCGATAAGAATTGAAAAATCTATTTTGACGAAAAATTCAATCAAACTGTAAAAATATATAAGTTTGGCAAAAATTAATTTACGAAAATGCGATTTTGACAAAAATAATATAGGAATATAAAGGCGACTAATCCAATTGGAATTCACAATACATTAAGCGAAAATCATTTGCGGCACTTGAGTCACAATATAGCACATAGTCAATAAACGGTAGATCAATACATAAAATCATACACATAAATTCAACAAATAATAATTTCAGCAAAATGGAGAAGGTATTATTTTTAGGATTTTTCTTTGGATAAGCAATAAAAAAAAGCAAGTAGTTAGGCGTATCCCACCGCTATTACCATTATTTTCTATGTTACGTCACGGAGTTAATCATGACGGTGAAAAGGTTGAGGAGGCCCGAGGAGCATCAACCCCACTCTTGCGATCTGGCCCAAGAGGGTGGAAACAATTGGGTGGGGTGGTAAAAACAAGAATAGGACTAAGAAGGGAGGCAAGGTGTAACGTGTCGAGTAATTTTCCAGAGAGAGTCTTTGCGGAAAAACCGAAAATTAAGATTTTACTGCCTTGGTTGCTTGTCAGGGTCGGGGCCAACTGCGAACGACAAATTTTTCAACCCGAAAGCATCTTGGAAGACCGGTAATCCTTCGAGTTTGGGCTGGTTTGTTATAAAATTAATTGCCATGTTTTCAAATGAAACTTTGTTTGCAAAAGGTGTTCGTCTGTACGTTTACCGCCCTCAAGGTTTTGGATAAAATAATCCGGAGTAATTTATAGGGTATTTAAAGAACTACGGCTACGTCTAATTCAAAGTTGGAAACAGATGGAAGAAAAGAAAACGGGAACAGCCCGCAATTTGTGAAGAATGTTCTCGAATGTCCCAAAGATTCCCTGGGAATTTTCTCCAGTACCTAAGACATTCTTTAAGCTAAGATAGACTATATTAATACGACAGAGTTTACAATGAAATTGAAAGTTTGAGGGACACTTATATTATGAAACACACACACACACAGAAAGAGAACCTATCAAATGAAACTACATATAATTATTAGTCGAGTAACTTATATTCTTTCTGCATCCCTGAATATAATATACATGATTACCGATAATAATAATACGATAATATGTATATATATATAATATAATAATATATATAATATAGATGAAAAATTAAATTAAAGAACAAAGTTTTAATTTTCAAATAATCATATGGTTAAGCTACATTTACGTTAATAAACATATACATATATAAATCATATATATATATATATATATAAACATATACATATGTATTTCTTTAATTAAAGGACATATTTAATTCGATTAGTAGAATTAAATTGTTCATAACAAATAAAAATTTATTTCAACCAAATATTTTTTTTTTCAAACATTTAATAATTTAGTTCAAACGAATTTTTCTTTCAATGTAGAATGCGAAGGAGACTATGCCTAACAAATGGATTTTTCATTGAATTTTTGTTTCAGTATTATAAAAATTTAAATTATGTGAAATGTTCAATTTAAATATATGTATAATAATAACAATGTTAATTATATTTTAGGCTGAAAGAATCCAGATGTTCATTTAGAAGAATATCTACGACAATTGAAGTACGACATAATTTATTGCACTCGCACATGTTTTAGGTAAAAGAAATATTTATTTGAATCAGTGGGCTATTTGTTTGCTTCAAACATTCCAAAATTTGATATATGGAAATAGTTTTCAGAGCTTACAAAACATTTACTTGACTTTAAAATACATTTCTTTCCATCAATTTGCATTCCCTCAGTTCAAAAAAAAATGTATTCCCATCCATGGCGGATTTATTTGAAACAATAAGTCATTCATTTGGTTTAAAATGTATATTTGTGTGTTCAATTAATATTTCTTTGATTCAAAAAAATATTTCCACTCCGACTAATAGGTCAGACCTTTGAATCAAACAATGTTAACTTAATCCTATTAATATTTCTTTGGCTGAAATAAATAATTTTTTCCATTCAAAGTGCACATAGCTTTTTCCCCCAAATAAATATTTCTATTAAGATAATTAGGACTTTCACTCACTTCAACCAAGTAGAATTCACTTGGTACATGTAATCCTTTTTTTCCAGTGTAGATGACAATATATGTGACCATCCGCGAAGAAAGGGACCTAATGCGGAAAAAATCGATTTTTAGTTTTTTATACCAATCGCTAGTATTTTATTTGCTCTTTCATAAAAAAAATATTATTCTTATATCTGAAAAACTCGAATTGTTATTAAACTGTAAATCAAGAACGGTTACATATTATAAAAAAATACAATTTTTTTCAAGTTTCACAGTTCATGAAAAAATGTCTAAGTTTCCTTATAAAATGCAATTTGTACTAAGAAAAATATCATATTTCAAAAATTTTGGAGTTAAATAAAAGTCTCAAAGTAAAAAACTGTAACTTTCCTGAAAAATGAGAGTTTTTTAGGTAATAATTTTTGTTCAATATTAAAAATTTTATAATCTTTAAAAAACTGTACAGGATTCAAATCACTTATATACTTATTAAAAATGTAATTTCATTATATTCGACTTATTTGTTTATTTAACATTTAAATAACGTAAAATAATAATTAATGATTTTATCGAATTTTTGTATAGACTATCGATTTTGTTGAGTTAGGCCTTATGAGAAAGTTTTTTTCACTTAATTCCAATTACGTATGTAGAGTAGTGGTTAGGACTCTCGACTGACAATGCGTTAAATTTAAGTATAGGTGCAAGCCAGTGCTGACACATTACTGGCCCAGCACAGACAGCTAGTACTGGAAATCCGACAGGCTGTACTGGGCCAGTACTCTACCGGTCGTGTATTTCCACCTGAAATCAATATCCCATGAAAAATTATAAGGTTAACAATCAGGAAGCATTCTTAAACTGAACCACCTGAGTTACTTTTTTTCTAATGTATAGGGTAACATGCACTTTTAAAACGATCATAAGAAGGAATTTATTTACTAACATTTTCTCGCAACTGCTGACTGTAAATTCGGTAACTTCTAGGCTAGGCGAATCACGTTTGCCGCGCGACGAACGCGAAGCCCCGCGATAGCAGCAGCCGATAGCGGCGGCGTTGCGTTAGAGTCCCATTAATTTCAGGTACCATCTCGCTCTGTCTAACTGCATGGTTATGCAGAAGGAAGAAGCGTTTCTCTTCTGGCGTTTAGGTAAGGTATTCACGTAACGCATAAGCAAGGCCACGTGCAGCCACCGTGTGCACAAAGATAACGCCTTTGCGGTAGCATCTTAGCATGCCTTCGAATTAAATTCCCGCGAGCTTCGCTTTGATATTGTTGCGCGATAGTTACGGTCAGAGGTACGGCAAATTTCCATGACAGACAGGATAAATCTGGTTCAAGCATATTTCTGCATACACCTACTTTTAAAATAAAAAGTTTTACTTTCGGAAACTAAAACAATAACCCATGACTTATTGTATAACGTTCAATAGTATATTGCGTGACGTACTCGTGAAATCGTTCCCTCGACCCTATACATACGAGGGCTGTTTGATAAGTCTCAGTGTGACTTTTCGACTAAAAGATTTTTTTTCGGCAAATGAGCGTTTTACTTCTCAACATAATCTCCTTTTAGCTCGATAATATTAAAAAATTCTAAATTTGTTGTATGACTTTCTTCCTTACCTGTCACGAAAACATAACTTCTCCTTCCTACTATTGCAGAATGCGAAATGAGCTTTTAGGCACAAAAATTGCATGAAATCTGGCGAAAAATCATTTAAATACACAACGTTACCTCAAATTAAATTAATTTTGAATAATTCTTCCACTTAGCGGTATTTTGTTCACTTTGACTTTTCCTTCTTAAGGTTACGTTCCACATGATGATTTCGTATTATAAATCCGTCATTTTTTATCCAATTTGAAGCAATTTTGATTAATATTCTTAAACTTTAATACTGATACTTTATTTTCAATACTTTTTATGAATAATTTATTTATTATTAAGAGCATATGTTATTCAGGGAGCCCATGCACTTTTTTAATGTATACGATCCCGAAACTCTTGCACTAACACTCATATACTTTGTATCAGTGATGTGGTCACGTGGTGTAGATTACAAAGTGGGGATACGCTAGTCAAGGTAGAGGGTTAAGGTACTTAGGGTTTGAAAATCCAAAATACTTCTGCAAGCATGAATTGTTCAATTTAATATTTTTACCACATAATCTAAAAGCAATTATACCGGTTCGGACAGAGAGCTTTTTCCAGGAAATTTTCTTGTTGCTTTTTTTGTAATTGAAAACGGTGTGTTTTTTGTGCCTGAAACCGACAACACACTGGGTATTGTGTACGCAGGGCTGCAGTCACCGGGCCTAGCTACAATACCCACAGCGATCTGTGAGTAGCCTATCTTCTTGGCTTAGATGAATATATAGTACAATAATAATAAATAATTATATATAATAATGATTTTTCAATAATATATAATAGAATATCATAATTCGTACTGGTAAGGATGTTCCCTACTAGAAAAGTCAGGAAAAGTCCGAATTCATGAAAAAATGATCAGAAATCGTCCGAACTTGGATTCGAAGGGTAATCCTTTTATTAGGGGTCCAAGAATATAATGCCATAAAACCTAATCCCTTCTATATTTCTCAGGTTATTCATAACACTTATTTATATTTATTCACGCATATTCTCTTTTGACTCACACATGTAATTATTGACATTTATATACTAAATAACTCTGAAGGTTATTCTGGAAATTTTTGTCGATTTTGACGTATCTGTTTCTCGTTAGAAGATACATAACCCAGATAACAATGCGTGCTAGAACACGCGGGCTGCACGGCGTGAGTACCGACACAGTGCCCGCACGACCTGCAGATTGTACGTAGATCCACACTGTGCCCGCACGCTGTGTGCGCGATGTGCCACATAGCATGTGACCTCCATTGCGGCAAAGTGTCGCAGTAACTTGCGGATAACAAAAAATCTGAACTTTCATTTAAGTCTTCTGTTATGATTCTGCAAGAGGAAAGTAACACTTCAACGTTATTTATCAAGCTATAATATTATATTCTTGTATATAAAAATCAGTATAATCAATATATTTTTTGTTTGAATATTTAAAAAACGTGAAAACTCCACATAAGAAATAGGAAAACGCATTACACGAGACGGCTCTTATCATCAGAACGTCCCAAATAGCAAACATACGGGGCACTTTACACGCACGGAATGCGAGGCACAACGTGCCTGCAGGATGCGAGGCATATGCGTCGCACTGTCTAAGGGGCACGCACGTGCGAGGCATATGAGTCGCTCTTCGTGATAGGCACGATATGCCGTGCATGTGCGTCGCACTTCGTGAGAGGCAATATTTATAGCATGAATACATAAGTTAGAAGTGCTGTTTCTAATAATAATAATTATTATTAATATAACTTCAAATTTAATTATTGCAAAAATGGTTTATTCATAAAAATTGAGACATTCCCAATTGTATCGTAAGCATAAATTAGGAAATTTGTATGAATAACACTATTGAATGCATTTGTAAAATTGCTTACTGTGCTGGTGGTTCTTTTTTTTGAAAATGCAGTATAACCAGACAAAAAAAAATATTTAAAAAAATTCTTACATCAAGTAACATTCTTACAGCAGAGTAATTACACAAAAAAATTTCAAAATCATGAAAAAACTATAAAAGAATAAAGTGTAAAATAAAATAGTTAAAAAATATTTCTAAAAATGTTCACATCGACTGAAGATTTTTTGAAATATTTTTTTATGGTCATCCCGAAAGTTAAAAAGAACAACGAAAAACTTGAAAACGTTAAAAAGTGAAATATGCTATTAAACCTTGATTCACCGTAGAAAATTCCAATCAGCCACAAATTTTTGTTTCGTATTTACATAATATTTCAAAATTTTTCAATTTGATTCGGAATTTTTTTTAAAGATGAAACTCTTGGGATAATTTCAACTTGAAATATTTTTTTATTTCTATAAATTCAAGTTGCAGTTTGAGTTTCATGTTTATTATTGAATGAAGTTTAAAATCAAATTTAAAATCAATTTTCAGAAAATTGGTTAATAAATTTCAAAAATGTGTTAGACAAGGATGCGTTATGTCCTCATGGCTATTTATCATATTTATGGACAAGTGTCTAAGAATGGCTCTCTTCGGCGAAAAAGGTGTAGATCTCGAAACAGTGAAGATGCGTGGTTTGGCTTTTGCAGATGACAAGATTGTAATGGCAGAATCAATCGAGGACTTGCAAAGAATGTTGAATAAACTTAATACAAGCATCAGGAACGTGGGCTTCTAAATTAACGTGAATAAAACAAAGGTAATGGTGTTTGAAGGAAAAAGTGAGAAACCAATGTGCAACATTGTCCTAAATGATGAGAAATTAAAACAAGTTTACAAGTTCTATATCTGGGAAGCCTATTCACTGACGACCGCAAAATAGATGAGAGTTAGATAGGCGCAAAAATCAGGGTAAGAAGGTTATCGGTAGAGCAGGGTCCATTCTCAGAAATAAAAAGATATGAAAAAAGCTTAAATGTCCATACATAATTCTGTATTTGTACCGACTGTACTATACGGTAGCGAGACATGGACCTGTCAAAAAAAGGACAAAAGTAAAATGTACGCGATTCGCACGAAACCTCTGCACACAATTTGCAGGAAAACACTTATTGACAAAATCCGAAACGAGATAATCCTCCAAGAATGTGGTACAGGAGAGAAACTAGTTGATATATGGAAGAGAAATCAGTTAAGATGGTTCGGACATGTTTGTTAAAGGCGTGAAATTTATCACACACAAATCAATGTTAGGATCAGAAGGCTCTTACAGCCGCGATGGTTCTTGACACAATGAACCTCTCACAGATTTTATAACATAATTACATTTAATAAAATGAATATGCAAATCACTTCATAATTATTTCGGATGATTTTTCTATCAAATTGAAACCACCGATCGCGAATACATTACTACGTGTGATATGATTGCATACGAGCTCAAAAGGTAATTCTAGTTACATGGAGTCGTACACTTTATTTATATTTAACGCTTATGAAACTGAAAATCCTCCGCCTTGAATGACAGTGGACAGATTTCAGTAATTCCACGTTCAAACTTTGTCTTTGCTGTTTTTATAGTAACGATGCGAACCTTATCATCTTTACCCAGATGAAATTTTTCAATCAAACCAGGGACCCAATTGCCAGGCGGCAGGTCCTTATTTTTCAAGAGTACCAGAGTACCGGGTAACAAATTAGGAGTTTCACATCTCCATTTGTTACGTTGTTGCAACGTATTTAGATAGTCGCTACGCCAGAGACGCCAGAATTGCTCAAGCCTCTGCTGAATTAAGTTCCATCATTTGAGGTGTAATTTACTAAGATTCAAAATAAATGGGTCGGGTAAAGTGAGCCGTGCACCACCAATCAATAAATGTCCCGGCGTCAGAGGTGCAAATTGATCTGTACCGTGATTGGTAGGTGCGACAGGGCGGGAATTTACACATGCTTCAATTTGACATGTGAGGGTGGTAAATTCCTCGAATGTCAGTTTGTAATCCCTGATAACACGTTTGAGATGGTGTTTTACACTTTTACTCCAGCCACCTATAAGCCACCAAAGTGTGGTGAGGCGGGAGGAATGAATTTCCATCTCAAACCTTCAAGGGCAAATTCACCGTGTAACTGATGATCAGATAAAATCTTTCTAAACGCCTTTTGCAATTGCCTACTAGCCCCTACAAAATTCTTGGCGTTATCGCTGTAAATAATTTTTGGATAACCTCAACGACTGCCGCATCGTCGAAGTGCTGCGATGAAGCCTTCAGTCGTATAATCAGAAACGACCTCGATGTGGATAGCTCTGGTAGCTAGGCAAATGAGCATGTCGTACAATTAGCGTACTGAGCGTATGATCCATCAAAATGATAGGATCCTTTTCAGCATACGATAAGGGGCAGTGCTCAAGACGACCTCCTACTCGAATTAAACCAAAAGGATCCACGAATGGATTCAGTTGCTTGATAACGCTCGATTTTGAACAGAGTACGTCCTTTCTCAACATATTTAACTCTTTGGATAATACGTCATTCTGAATTACTTTATACCATAAAATGCGGGACTCATAAATGAAATCCGAATCATGTTCAACGATTTTCTGTAGTTTCTCTCGTAACGTCGGAGATAATTTAGCACTAAATTTATCAAGGACTCGCTTAATTTGATATTTTATAAATTTTAAACAGAAAGCTGTTACCCTCAACAATTTTGGCCAACTGGAAAACTTCACGGATAAAGTCCGTTTGATATCAGAGATCGATTTATCTGACAAGCTGGAATTTACCGTGACCGTGTGAACATGCTTCATCTCACGTAATTCTGGATCAGCCTTGTCCTTTTCAGACAACTCGAAGTTCCCAGGCCAATTTCGAGGAGATTGGGCTAACCAGTTTGGGCCATTCCACCAAAGTGTATTTGACGTTATTTCAGTTGGAGAGATCCCACGAGATGCGCAATCCGCAGGATTGTCAGCCGTAGGCACATGATGCCATGAACCTTCCTTGACGTTAAATCCAGAGACTCGGAACTATTTTGTCTCTCTCCTATTTTATCTCTCTGTTTTGTCACACCTGAGTTCTGGTACGGCGGCACCAATCAGAATTGGAGTACCCCGTGCCACAACTCTCCCTTAAGGATCTCTACGTAAAATGAAAGATTAGTGATCTCTCATTTGAATGATTCTTGTTGTTCCCTATTCTGTGATCAAAAGCTTTCAAAATATTTTTTCGCCAATTCCAAAAAAATCAAATGAGCTACAAAGTAACCTACTCTTGTATAATTTACCCTTTTTTATTTTTAAAGCAATTGCTACGACGGTTTCTGAAGTCCTATTGTGTACTAACTTAAAGTAATCTGCTGATATATCTATAGGCAGTAGTATGTCTCAGAAAACTGAAATTCGAATGTTTTCGGTCTCATTCAAAAACAGTCTCTAAAACTGACAAACGAGTTTTGCGACAAATTAACGTTTCCTCATACTTACTTCCATTTTCTGTATGAATTATTCGCCATGACTACGTGTACCGAAATTTTGGTACCAAAAGTCGAAATTTTTTGGTACGAATAGAGGGAATCTAGAAAAGGAACTATTTGTACCAAAATTTCGATAAAAAAGCTGCATTTTTTCGGTATACATAGACACTGCCTAAATGATTTTGAGCTTACACACTGAAAGTTTGCATGCACTTAAAAAATCATTTCTTTATCTTTGAACAATTTTGATTTATTTAAATGATTATTTCTCTCACAATGTGCTCGAAATAGAACTTTAAATTACGGCATATTCCGGACGCAATGAGAGACTTGATAAATATCAAGCAGTAATTTATTCATTTTAGAGGTTTCAATATTGTTTAAACAATCGCGAACCAGCTGAAAACGTAAAGTTAAGAAAAAAATATTTTTTTCTAGCATCTTTGTTGAATAAATAATTTTAAACTAATAAGTTGTTTCTAAAGGAAGCTAAGAATGTTTCTTTAAAATACGCAGCTATTAACATGTGTCTATTTCCGTTAATTTTATAAGTCATTATAAATACTGGATGAATTTTGAGATTAATGTGCATATGGTACATCCTTAAATAACTTATAGCAACCAGAGAATTCCATAATTTTAAGCAGGGTTTGAGAATAAAATGGGTTAAAACATAAACATGGTTTAAACAATTCGCAGAAATTTGGAAGTTGTAGAGAGAGGTTTAATATCATTGAATAAGTTGCAAAATTTTTGGAAAAAAACAGTTTTTTCTAGATATTTTATGTCAAAAGTTAGGTTTAAACAAAATAAAATTTCTTTTAAATAATATAGAAACGCTTAAAATGAATAAACTGCTACTTGATATTCATACAATAACTCATAGCGTCCCAAATTTCGGTGTTATATGAAAAAAAAAAGATTATTTCTTTCTTTCGTGAAAATTATGATAATTTGTATCATAATAATCTTCATCACGGAAAATGACCGGATATTAATAATTACTGTTGTTATAAACAATGTAATGAACATTTAAATATATATATATATATATATATATATATATTTAAAACTGATAGACAATCACAAAAAAATAAAAACATAAAATATTTGTTATCAGTGGCAACAAAAATGATAAATAATTACAAAAATTAGGCATTTTACTTCGGAAAAAAATTATCATTTTCATATAAAAAAATTTGGCAGTCATGTAAATAGTAATATTTCACTCGCAAAATGTGTCAGAAACTTTCAACTGTTATTACTCAGTAACTAGTACTGTAAAAAATAAAAAGTTAGACATTATCCCTTGGGGACTAGTAAGGTACCCAGATAAATCTCCATTTTATTTCAAAATGAAAAGGTTTTCTTTTATATCCCTTGGAATCCTTTAAAATGTCCTAAAACCTTATAGGTCCTATAAAATCTTTCGAAATCTTCCGAAATTTTTTAAAACCGAATAATATTTTTTTGAATTCCTTAAAATCATTTGTATCCTTAGACATTTCTTTAAATTCTTTAAATTCCTGGAAAACTTTCAAAATACCATGAAATATTTAAAAACCTTTGTAGCTCTTAAAATTCTTTGAGATATCTGGAAATCCTCTGAAATCCCTTGAAATCTTTTTCAATGTCCTCAAATGTTATAAATCCTATGGAATCCTTTCAAATCTTTCGAGTTCATGGAAATTTTTTAAAACCATCTAAAATGACATCGGGTCCCAGTAGAAAAGCGGTAAATCACACTTATGGCCATGTCTCACGACCGTGAGATGGGTGGTATGTTGAAATCACGACAACAGACCGGCAAAACCATCGTGTTTCTTGATACCTCTCCTCCTTTTTCTTCTCCTTGGCAGTGATGTTATAGTCGGTCAGAGCCGAGAATTCGATCACGAATATGGTTCGTTTCTCGAAGTCTTGGAGAACGATGTCAGGCCTCGAGTGTGCAACGGAGACTGCTATCCGAAAATCGTAGTTCCAGAAAATTTGGCACTTCTCGTTTTGAATCACTTCAGGTACTTCAAAGAAAATAAAATACAATATTCATATTATTAAAGTTGAACAAATATAAACAATCATCATTTTTTCATACATGTGATACAAAGACCTAGCCTATAAACGTCCTTCACAACGTTTCTTTTTGTTAATCAGCTAAGGCATATTTCAATCTGAGTACTTACCGTTATCAATTTAACAAGAGGGCAATAAGTCACTATTTTCAATATTTTTCCAAAAATATTGAACACACAAAATGGTCGAAAATTTCGTTCGCATTACATGGTGTAAATGCAGCGACGACACGGTGTGGCGAATAGTTACTTAGTTTGACTTAGTTCACGTCCTGCATTATAGAGCATTTCAATATTTTTTATACAATATTTCATTTGTCAAATTTTTTGGAGTAAAAAAAAACAAGAACTATTTTTGATCATGTAACACACTGAGGGCCTAAAGCGATCCTGGACAGTGCCACAATAGGGGGTCTGGTGTGGAAGTAACTTTAATAAAAAGGGTTGCCTTATGCGGGTCACAATAGGTCCTGATGAAAGGCACCCTAATAAGGGTAAACTGTTTGGGCCCCTATGAAAGCCCCAATATTCTTAGGGACAATTAGGGCAATTTCTACATGGGTAGACTTGGTTTTAGCTTTCTGTTATTATTCCGATTATTCCATAATTTAAGATCCGAAATGTCGTTTGAGCTCAGAAAGGGGTTGAAAATTGACTCTGAATGTGATGAAATAAAGAGTTCATTCAAAATAAATTGACTTCTTTTTGTGTGTTTTGAATATGATACAGGTAAAATTACAATATAAAAGGAACTAGTCGTCGAGAGAACGGAAGGCAAACACGCTTCGGGGAAAAATGGTGCTCGAGTGATGGTTGAGGTGGTATATATTTCTACAGCGTGGAAGGTATGTTCATGTCAAAACAGATCGCATGGTCGAATGGCAAACATCCACGAAAAGGGGGAAAGAAGACTGATCTAAGTCTAAGGTGTGTCCGTTTTGTTGTTAAAGGGGCGTTCACCGCCAGCCGCTAGCCGTAATAATTGCTTAAAAGCTTTTCTCTCATCCTTCAAGGCAAAGACCTTCAGGAAATAAGAAAAATACAAAGCAAAATTAATTTTTGCTGGTGTCCATTTAAAATAAAATTTGCCCTTCGCTGTAATTAAAAAATTACGATGCCAAAACGCCATAAAGAGGTGTTCGTTCTAAGAAACAATTCTGTTCATTAAAAAAAGGTTTTCAAAGGAGCCAAACTTTTTTCCCTTGCAATCAAAACTGTTTACTAAAATCTAGTTTCTACTGAATTGAAAGAATGATTTTTTATAATTTGCTACATATTTACAACTTTAAATTTAAACTTAAAACCATTCGTACAAATTTAAATTATTTCTCAGAATTGAACAAACGGGCATTTCTATGGAAAGTGCCATTTTCCTATCACCGTGAGTTTATAAGTAATGCTACCCTTAAAATACAAGTTACATCGCAGGACAAACATACTCACTGAAATAGGAACAAAGCCTTAAAACCATTATAGATCCCCTATGAAAAGATATAACATATAATAGTTGGACCAAATCCCTAAATATATCTGTATCATATTTGTCATTATTTACAAATTGAATTTTTTGTATGCTCATTGCTCCCAGCTTTTCTGCGCAATGCCTACCAATTCTGAGAAAAGTCATGCTAGTTCAGTAGAGCATATTGAAATTTTATGGACTTAGCATTGTGCTTTTGATTTCGAAATCAAAACAAAATTTTGAAATGGTGTCACTGTTTTTACGATTGATATGTCCATTCCAAAATCTATACTGGTATGTGGAATGTGCACATATCTACACGGAAAAAATTTGTTGTTCAAACAGAAAAATATTGAAAAATCAACCAAATTAAATTATAATTCGAAAAAAGTAATTTTTGTCTATGAAACAGCCAACTGTATCCCCGACTCATGGATTTTCATATATCCTTAAATCAGCTATGTAACTTCATGAGTCTCAAATGTCATAAAAAACTGAAACGTCACGTGGAATTTTTTGGCTAGTAAGAAATATGGAGAAATGATATACATAATACGTTGAGATCCAAACTTTATTATTTCAATTCGGCCTTTTTAATCTCTTTAATTTTAACGTAAACTGTGAAATCAAATTATAAATTGCAAACCTCTGTTAAAAATATTCCTATTTAATTAGCGCTATATTCAGACTTCCAACATTGTGATTTGAGCTATATAATATCTTTCTTTTAACGATTTTAAAACGTGATTTATTAATAATGATATTGAAAATAAATTATGCTGCAAATTCATGTTTTAAAGATTTTCACAATATCGTTGGTTCGTTTCCGACGATATTTGTGGCCAGATCAAGAATTAATATCGTTGGTTCAGCTATATATTTATGGTTGATTATGAACCAATCTATTTAGATTATTACATTTTCCAATTAGGAAAAGAAACAATCAAAAATTTAAGCTTCTCTCATAGGGATGCCGTGTATCGGCTCCGGCACACAATACGTGTTTTGTTGTAATTCAAAACACTTGCATTATGAGCATTCTTCAAGTCTAATTTCGGGAGCACCTGTACCTTATACGATTATTTCGTTTTGACAGGATGCCCTCCGAGAGACTTTTAGTGTCTAAAAGAGATGATAATATAACTTATATACAAATGATCAAATTTAGCAAAAATTTACGAAGTCAGATAGAAGATATGTATGAATATTCAGGGAAATAATCAATCTCTTTCAGGGAATACGATATCCGAAACTGGTAATTCAGAAAAGAATACGATTATATTTTGTTTTTTAGATAAGTCTCATGCAATGAGAGATATGAACTCTTCTAATATGAGGATTGAGAATCAGATCAAAAATGATCTTACTCATTCCCTACAATTTGATAATGATTAAAATGATGTATATATTTCTGAGTTGATGGAAATTTATTTGGTAATAATGCAATGTATCGTGATAAATCTATCGTTCATAATAACCCAGAAACAAATTCTATCAATATAAACTCTAGTAATATTAGCAATGATTACAAAGAAAAAATTATAGAAGTTTCTACCGTCGAATTAGTCTCAGGGAAATTATTATATGAAAAAGATCTTGATTTTGATAACTTTGAAGAAAGTAAATTTTTTAACTGAATTAGACATGTTACAAAAAAGTTGACAGGAAAATTCATCTGACACTGTTAGTCTCTTGAATCATGAGGTTTTCGTAAAAATCTTGTCTACATTTCAAAAACTTTTTACACACAAAACTAATAGTGCCGACACTTTCGCATATTCTATTCATTTGGCTTATCGAGAACTAGTCAATGGAAGTATAGAGAAAATGCTACAAGGTGGTATTATTATACCCTTATTGCAATCTGCCCATAATTGTTGTCAAAAATGATAGCTCAGTTCGTGTGCTCATCATATCAATGAGATTATTGAGTCTGATCATAAAACATCACCTATACAATCAATGATTTAATGGGAAAATTTCATGGAATAAGTAATATATCGATAACTGACCTAGCAACGGGATACTGGCAGATTCCGTTGCACGAGAGTTCACGAAAATATACAGTCTTTTTGCACGACTCAAAGATATACCAACTCTGTCGAATTCCATTCGGCTTAAAGACGGCAGGTTCAGCTTTCATGAGATCACTAAACTTTGCACTCGGTAATCAATTTCAAAAGATTTTGATTCTATACATCGATGATTTTTTAATAGCTCCCCCTCGTTCAATTTATGATCATTTCGAAAAAATAAAATCAGTTTTTACTGTATTACATGAAAATAATTTTACATTAAAACTTAAAATATTCATTTTCTATCAAAAAAAGGTCAATTTCCTTGGTTATGAGCTTTCAACTGATGGAATTCGTCCAATCTCGGATAAACTTGAAATTATTAGAAATTTCCCAAAACCCGAAAGCAGAAACCGATTAAAGTGATTTCTAGGAATCTGTATGTATTATCGTCAGTTTACTGATCTCACTAATTATTCCACTTGTTAAATATAAGTTGCAAACTGATGCATTCATCGAGTTATGTACCATTGGGATCAGAATGTGAATCATCGTATTATTTCTTTTGTTAGTCGATTTCTGAATACAACTGCATATCTAAACGCTACATTGATTCGTTGGAGTATTGATCTTCAACAATATGACTTTGAAGTATAATATTCTGTTGGTCGAGATAATATTGTAGCTGATTTCTTTAGTCGAAATCCTCGAGGAAAGTTTGAAACTAGTCAGCCTCATAATTTGTCCATTGATTTTTTGCAATTTGAAATAGATTCTAAGAGTTCGGATTTATCTTGCAATGAAATCGATTTGGGTAAGGATTTACGCGGTAATCTGAACAATCTAGAGTCATTGCAGGGATAGGACCTCTATATAAAAAAAGTTACTGATGATTTAAAGAAAAAGACAATCATGGGACTTTTATATTTTATACGGTAACACTTTATTCCGAAAAAGAGAAGTATAACGAAGAAAATAACGAAAAAACTGATAGATTGTGTCCATTCAAAATTAGGTTTCCCGGTGTATACAAAACTACGATATATTTAAGACAATATTATTGGAAATTCATGAATCGTGATATAAGAGATTTGAAATTTAAGAATTTTAAATTAAATTAAAATCAAATTCAAAATACCATTTAACGTCCAACACTCAAGTCAATGTATTGAATTCCTAAAAATAAAACAAGAATCCAACGATCAAATTTGGACAAACACCACAAAATGCTCCTATTTCTTTTGACAACAATAAAAAAGAGGAAAGAAAAATGAGAAGGCAATCAACCAAATCCCCTTCTTTCTCTTTCTTATTTCTTTCGTCTTTTTTATTTTTATTATTATCAAATCACAATATAAAAGCATTTATAATATTTATCAACGTTTCGGTGCCCATACAGCACCCTTATCAAGGTAAGAAAATTACGCCACTACCGGAAGTGGCAACTTTGTGAAATAATCGGAAGCTTCAATAAGGGAACTTCCCCCACCACGAGAGTCCCCGGACCTGTGTATACGACCGTGCTTGTAAGACAGCGGAGCCCGAGTCGAAATTTTAGCCCTCTTTTAGACCTCCAAATTGTAGGACTTAAAAAGACTTGGGAGGGCTTGTAGAGGTCTTAATTTGTATTAGATTAAGCCCTTTTTTAGTCCTCAAAAATGGCAGAAAAGACTATTTTTCCCACTTTCAGGGCTAAAAGAGGGCCTAATTTAATAAAAATTTAGTCTCTATAGGTCCTCTTAAGTCCTCTGTTTAGACCTTGCTGTAGCCCTCGAAATCCTCTGCGCGGAAAAAAAGTGCTGGAAATTTTCATTGACCGAGTCTGTGACTTTAGAATAGGTCTAAAAGCATGTGACAGTTTGAAAATATCGTATAGGAAAATCATGCAAATAGTGCTTGAAGAAATATAAGACATATAAGAACATAATATAACACACACAATTACTACTTATATTAATCGCATGCTTTTTACGCTCTGAAAAATCTAACGCACGCTGTGGGATTAGAACTACCTATAGTCTAGACTCTAGCCTAACGCAACTCGTTCCTAACCGCTGAAGCCACTCGGCTGATCATTCGGGTTGAAAATACGTTCAAAAACTTGGCGTTGTGCTACAACTGAAAACTGCATGGCCGCGTAAAAATAGTCAGGGTGAGGCCTGCGAATTATACAAATTGCTGCCAGACTGACTTTGCGTAATAAATTAATTACATTGTTTAAACAATTTTTGTTAAAATATTTGGAAAATATAATTTTTTACGAAAAATTATTTTTCGACCAAGGGATGATTTTACGTAAAAAATATGTCTTTTATGTATTAAAACTAAAATTGTTCAAATAGGGTTTTCAAGTTTGTGAGATATAACAACAATTAATTGCACCATTCGATTCTATGGAAAAAATATAAGATCCATGTAATGGAAATTTTTTTCAGACAATTTCATATGTAGTATAAATAAATAATTACATTGTACTACGGCGCATGACAACATTTCTGTTTAAAAATTAAATTGTGTTATTTTTATTTTTTAAGTTAAAGAATTTGATACTAGATTGAAGAAATTAATAACAAATCAACAAAAAATCAAACTATACACCATTTATTTTATTAAAACTGATGTATTTGCCAAATTATATCAATAAATTATTGATCAACAAAATTGTAAACTTGGGCAAAAACTTACTTGCGTTTACAATCTTAAAAGATGAAAAAATGATTGAGATAGATTCGGAAATACGTTTTATAGAATGTTATTAAAAACGTGGTTATTTTAATTGACATTTTTTATGCGAAATAGCTATTTTAATAGCAATCCACGATAAATATTTTAGATTCTATATCAAAATAATAAATTTTGTTAAATAAATAAGAAAATTATTTTCGTTATATCTCGGGGACCTCTCAGTGCTTCAAAAAGTATTAGTTTTGACTCGATCAACTTCTAAACAACTTTTTATTTATTTATTAAAATTTTAAACGTGAAGGTGGCTTTTATGTAAATGTTTTTGGAATGAAACAAAACCCATTTTATTCTATTATGAGACACATTCTTATATTTTATTTCAATATTTTTATAAATATTGTATATGCAGAAATACGAACTTAAGAATAAAATTTGCTTACATCCAGTTTTTTGCAATGTAATAATAGCCATCTTCTAATTTATTTCGAATTGAAATAAGTGTATTATTAGCAATATCGCAAAGATTGAGAGCAACGTAGGAATACTCAATACCACTACAAATTGTGAATTTTTCACATTATCTAAATCTTGGAGATTTAAATCCTTTATGCGACCATTTGTAAAAATAAATGACTGATTTTAAATTCAAAGGAAGGCATACCTTTTTTATCATAGATAATAATTAATTTAAAATCATTCTTAATATCTTTATGAATTTTACAATTATTTTTTGTTGTAAACAATTTATTTGCACATTTAATCATTTTAAATAAGAAAATGGTAACCAATCTGGTTGCCGACTTAATGCATTCGCAGTGCGAAAAGATCCCAGTTTTGGGATCACTGAGTCTTCGTTCAGTGTCTACTGCATTCATACCAGATGTGAATTTGTCACTAAGCGCGCCTCCGCAAATTCTCGCAGACAGTTATGGATTGTTTTCCTGACTCCTATTCGAGTTCTTCGTTTCTGAATCACGCACTTATTCAATTCAAGTTTTCGAAAATATGAAGAGTTTTTTAAAACCATTTCATGACTGTATACATTTTTTTTGTAATCTTTCTGATAAAAATTCCAAGATTGTTGTTTCTTGAATGTGTTTCAAAACCTCCATGAATTTTTATAATTTTTTCATGAAAAGTTATAACCCCTTTATAGAAAGTATACGAGACTTTATAAAAATGATGGCCCGTCCAAAAGTCCAGCACTAATCTAGGACATACCAGGGTGACCTGAAGCCAGCATTACTACATGTTTTTGACTAAAATTACCGGGCTCAAAATTTAATTTTTGCGAAATATATTAGCAATAAATAAGCACTAAATTCCTGCGCAAAGAAAAATTGGATATCTCTAATAGTTTTCGCGTTTCACATACCAGGGTGACCTGAAGCCAGCATTACTACATGTTTATGACTAAAATTACCGGGCACAAAATTTTCTTTTTGCGGCATAGATTAGCAAAAAATAAGCACTAAATTCCGGTGCAAAGAAGAATTTGATACCACTAATACTTTCCGAGTTTCACATACCAGAAGTTCTTGATACCATCTAGTCCTGCAGCGGAAAAGTTCTTCGTGCCTCTATATGCTTTTTCACCTCTTCGTCAGTGATTGGTGGACATTCCTCCTCAGATGTTATGAGGTTGTGGCAAAACTCCTTCAAGCGGATGATATTGTCTGTATCTTCTTTCAACTCCAGTGTTTTTGGGATCTTGTATGCCTCTCTCCAAGAAGTCTCTACCTCGTTGGTTTTGGGTGGATTTTTGACAGAAACATAGTATTCACTTCCTTGCGTCAGATATCACCCGTATTTTGTCAACAATGTGCTGCTTGATTGTCAGTAGCTTTGACTTGTTCAATGTATGATTCAAGATCCTTAGTTATTGAGCGAACTTTCAAACCCTTTCCGTGAACGGCCTACCAGATGTTATGTAGTCAATCACACACTGAATACGGGACGTATTCTGTCTTGCCCATCCAATCTTCTTGTTCAGCTGATACAAGCGTCTTTTGGTCTTTTGATCCATCGTCGATTTTAGCCTTCGATTTGATTCAGCCAATGCTTTTGCAGGATCATAAACTGGACAATTGGTTGTCCACAGATAACCTCACGAAGGGAGGCATCCATTTCAGACAGATCTTGGGGCTTAGGAGGAACCTGTATGACACTGTTTCTTAGGGTGGTTCACAAAAAACTTGTTTTTATTATTCGTTTGTCTTGGAGAAATATATTATGAATAAAAATTGTAGCTAATACGAAGGATAAAAATTCCACTTAGTTTCCGATTGAACAAAAAATTACTTGGCGTCAGTAAAAGGCATGAAATGTACGATTTCTTATGAAGAGATAAATACAAGGGCATAATTTTACCACTAAACATTTTTTTAAGGATTGCCAAAATGTTGAGCTCTTCTCCACGCAATAGGGGGAAAATATATAATAGATATGAGATGAAAAACTTCAAGCCAGGGCACCAGAATAATAAAAAAGTTAAACAAATTTATTTAACAAGGCTTTAAATGGGTTTTCTATCAATGAAATTTCATAAAATAGTAACACACATCAATAGGAGGAAGAGACAATAGCACATTACTCATTTTACATGAAATCATATTTTTAATATCTTCTTATATTCGCAACAAATATACAGTTGAACAATGTGAACACTTTCTTGTGAAGATAAATGTTTTATTTTCTTATACAATGAAAAAAAAATGGCTCATACATTTGTGCTTCGCAACATCACAAATGCGTAAATCACTTTACGCCAAGTTCTTTCATTATCGTAGACTGTATTATATAATATTAGAAATTGTAAGATCAATGAATGAATTCTGCTCTGACAGCATAAATAAAACATTTGACAAGTGCATGCTTCGTTCAACCAAGAGTGACTAACATTGCACAGTTTATAGGTATTGTTGTTGCGAATATAAAAAAATATAGATAAATTATGTGCAGTGTACTTGTTGTGGATATAAGAATATATTAAAAATATGATTTCATACAAAATGAGTAATCCGTTATTCTCTCTTCCTCCTATTGATGTATTTTACTATTTTATAAAATTGCATTGATGGAGAACCGATTAAAAGCCTTGTTAAATAATTTTTCTAAATTTTTTTATTTTTTTGGTGCCCCGGTTTTTAATTTTTTGTCTTATATCTTTTATATATTTCTCCCCTATTGTGTGGGGAAGATCTCTGAATTTTGGCAATCCTTACAACAAATGTTTAGGGGTAAAATTTTTCCCTTCTATTTATCTCTTTCTAAGAAGTCGTACTTTTTACGACTTTTACCGGCACCAAGTAATTTTTTCTTTCAATCGGAAACAAAGTGAATGTTTTGTCCTTTGTATTAGCTACAATTTTTGTTGGTAAGAAGATATTGCTCTAAAGCAAATATGTATATTTTTCAAAAATCGAAAAATACAAAAATGTCCATTTTACGTACATTTGATGCTTGCAACCTCTAAACCATTTTTTTTTAAATCTGAAAGAATTAGAAGTGTATTATCTCACCAAGAGAAACAAACTGTCGCGATACGGCAGCCGAAAAATAAAAACAAGTTTTTTGTGAACCACCCTACTGTTCCTTCTTGTCCTGAAATCGCTATCATTTCTCAGAAAGTGTCTGCTTTCCGCGGTTGGTCTTAATGTCGCTTCCTCATCTTCGTCTGCAGCTTGTTTAAGCAGCGGAAGCACGAGATGCGTGATAAGAATATGTTCGTTAAAGCCGAAGGAGCTTTAACAAAAGAGAATTCGCAATCATCAACTTACAGTTGTTAACGCTTGGTTTTTTTTATGTAATTTATGTAATGTTTTTATGTTGATAAAAATTGATGATTCATCAAAGAAACTTAATTACTACTTGACTTTCTTTTCCGGTTAACGGAATTGATC
Source organism: Andricus grossulariae (assembly GCA_011634705.1). Classification (NCBI taxonomy): domain Eukaryota; kingdom Metazoa; phylum Arthropoda; class Insecta; order Hymenoptera; family Cynipidae; genus Andricus; species Andricus grossulariae. The sequence continues at coordinate 93,665,590 of JAABKJ010075445.1, read as the reverse complement.
GTTTTATTTTGATAATAACCTAATGCGATAAAATAATCGGAGTCAGTACTAATAAAATAACCAGAGTTAGTACTATTAGGTAGTTTTCAAAGCATTGCTCTAGCTTCTGGAAGCAATGGTCTTTCTGGCTTTACGAAATCAGTCCTTAAACTTGTTATGTACAGATCAGCTGAGAATAAGAGGTAATGCAGTACGTCTGTATTTGCATCGATTCACAGCTAAAAATCATTGCTAAATAACTGGCGGCCAATAGAGCCTTAAGTAAATTAATTTTCTTTCTGAATCTATAATCAAAACAAAAAAAATCTCTGTAAAAGTAGAGGCTTTAACAGTTTTGTTATATTAACATTCAAGCAGCAGACATTATCCATTTACGACAAACTTTACCAAATCTTGCAGCTAAATAATTCAATTTGTGTGAAATATATTTTCACATATTACAAAACGAAACATGCAAGAGGATGATGCTTTTGTTTCAGACAACTTTTTCTCTGAGTTGCATTACACTGTGAAATAAAAAAAGTGCGAAGCGCGCGGCGAGATTAATTACCGTGAGATCGATTACCGTGCGCATAGCGCAAGGTAAATATATCATTGAGCGCAAAAGCACGAAAACTCACACACGCATGTCCTAGGTGCACTCAAATTTCTGGTCTATGCGAGATGTCGATGATGAGCATGTCCCCGCCCGGCGGGCAGATTTTTGAAATTAAAAACCCACTTATATAATACCCTGTATTTGGTCACGTACAAATAATGTACTGTCATAAATAAGTTTCAAAATTGTGAAATTGTATAGATGTCTGCAAATTGATTAAAGCCGTGATTTAATCAGGATAACAAAATGTTATCACATAAGCTCCTATCACTCATTATTCAACTCTATACACGTAAAGAATAACATTATATGCTGTCTATCGATACCAGCAAATTACTTCACTCTTTGATACAAAAAATAACGGAAATAATAAAATGAATTCTCGTAAACCAGAACCGCGTTTTAGTAACCCACGGTTTAGTTATTCCTAGAACTGCTGACCCACGCAGTTTCTCAGCTCGCCGGGCGAGAAACGGTTGCGACTCTTGCCTGAAAAACACCAGCAGCGTGGCGGAGAGGCGCAGTGCGCTAGTATTCACTTGAGTATATTGCGCAATATTATGCATTCCAGTTGGAAACGGTTCAGACGGCCCTGACTGTTTACGTTTCGATTCCTCTGATTTAGTATCAGGGCTATTTGCAGGCAACCTCTGATATTGTTACTAAATCTAGAGTTTGGGGTAGTGAGAACTCTTCACACTTATACCATGGATGTACTTCATTTTTTTGAATTTATAAACAAATTATCTCTATAATTTATAAATTGAGAAACCATTGCTGAAAATGGTAAGCAGTCGCGAACAAATTTGTGAACTATTTCCTAATAGTGCATAGGTGTTAAGATTTCTCACTCAAAGAAACTGTTTTTATAAAACACCGATTTCGCACATCTGGGGCCATTAAAAAAATACGTATCGGTTTTTTCTGACAATGTTGTCCCCCTCCCCCCACATTAACTCATTTGCTATTTTATTCCAATAAACTTATTAGCTTCGTAATTTATTATTCACAATAGTCTTTTTGCAATAGTGGCTCTATATCCTGGCTTGTTATTATCTTTTTGTAACAATAAGTATTATAATATCAAATTTTACAACCAAAAGTTCATCCGTGTATAGCTCTCCATCGCATTTGGCCTCTGAATAGCTCCGCAAGTCCTGTGTATAAGCTCCCAGGTGGAAATACACCACTGGCGCAGTACTGGCCAAGTACAGATTGCCAAAGCCCCAGTACTGGGCAAGAACTGGACCAGTACTGGCTGGTAATGCTCCGCAGTATTGGCGTGCGGCACTAACGCGGTACTGGCGCGGTTCTGTACACCAGTACTGGTTCTATACTGGCAAACCGTTGGCGAACAAAAATGCTGGAGTTAGTTTCAAAAATAATAAAGAATCATTTATTGGTTTTTAGGACCATCCATTCATGATCATACGACTGCATATCGTCCGAATATTATTTATAATTACAAAAGTGTACATTTCAAACTTTTTGATTAATTTTGACACACTCTATAACACTCGAAAGATATAACAAAAAAAGGTATTTAAAAAATGAATGATAATTAATTGGGAATATTTTGTCTATAAATATTAATGGTCCCTAGAATGAATGCATATATTACATTTTTAAAAATTGCGACACTCGGTTTCCTTTCTTTGCCCCCCCCCCCCATCAACCCCTATGTGCACTATTTGGAGGTTAGGATTCGTTTTTGAGGTGTCTGCCATTTCGATAATGTCGGTCTCTGTTGTACCTCAAAATACATACATATTAATCAAATTCAGCAAAATGAAATTTTTTACAATTATGTCACAACAGAAGAGTTCGGGGACGTCCGTTAGCATGGTCGCTATCATTCCCCAAATTTTTAAGGCAAAATCTTTATTATTGTAGGAAAAAAGACGGGGGAACCTAACACTGCTCAAATCGATAATTTTCTAAGTATCACATGCCCTTAATGATGCCACTAGTGGCGTAAATATGTAGTATAATATAGTACGGAGTCTGACCGCAGTGCAAGCGCCATCGACGCAGCGAGCACAAACGACTCGCAGCAACTCCAAGGAACGTTTTCTGTCCTATTGTTTCGCGAGTTAATTAAAAGTAAGTTTAGTGAAGTAAAGGTAAAAATCTTTTTTGGTGATCGAGTTCCCTCCGGATTTGCCTCATTCGGGAGGTTCCCGGGTTATTTAAAAACTTTTCTCGAATTTAACTCCACCTGTGGGTTCGCCTCATTCGAGAGGGTTCCGGATTATTTGAAAACTTTTCCTGAATTAAACTCCTTTTCCGGGTTCACCTCATTGGAGAGGGTCCCGGGTTATTTCAATGAAAACCCACATTCGCGAATGCAACCCTTTTTCCGGGCTCGCATTATTCGATGGGGTCCCGGGTCAAAAAAACTCGAGCATTACAACTCCTCCTCCGAGTTTGCCTCATTCAATAGGGTCCCGGGTTATTTCAAAACTTTTCGCGAATCAAACTACTTTTCCGGGTTCACCTCATTCAAGAGGGTCCCGGGTTATTTCATTAAAAACCCACATTCGTGAATAAACTCGTTTTCCGGGCTCGAATTATTCGATAGGGTCCCGGGTCAAAACAACTCGCGAATTAATCTCCTTTTCCGGGTTCGCCTCATTCGAGAGGGTCCCGGGTTATTTAAAAACTTTTCGCGAATTAAAACTCCTTTGGGCTCGCCTTTATCGACAAGGTCCCGCCCAGATGTACGGTTTCCTGAAATTTACCAAGATGGCTGAGAAAGACAATCTCTATACCTAGATGAATAACCAAAAGCAGAAACGACTAGGACAGCGCCAGCGGAATGCCGTACGTCGAAGGCAAACCTTTCAAGAACCTTTCAAGTGAACCCCGGGAGATATGTTCCAATCCCTCCTAAAGTAGCGGTTAAGCGTTTAGAAAGTCGCCAGAGATGGGCTCTTCGACTGAAAGCCAAACTTCGGGAGAACAACTTGCAAGGGAACGACCCTGGGAAGGAGGAGAGAACGATTCCACGAGACCTACCGGCCAATTGTGGACCACTTAGTACTTCTATCGTCCTTAAATTTCTCCCAGCGCTCTCGTCAGGAACTACAACTGGAACATACGCCAAAGATTACCCACAGACCAACGCCCAACATATCGATGACCCCCTTCAGAACCTCCAGGGTGTATCGGCAAAATGCCCCAAAGTTCTCGAAACAACAAAAGACCCCACTCCTGCGGTCAAGGTCTTGTCGAGATCTCCCAGAGTTGAAGAATGACAGACTCCCTGGCAAGACATCTGGGAGATTCGAACTTCTCCTATACATCTCTCCCACCTAGACAAGCGTATTTTGTCACTGAAGAGTCCAAACCTCCCAGGGAAGCGAAGACGACTTCTAAGCGGGCCCCTATCGACTTTGCGGATATCACCCCAGGACTACGAGGGTTGAGAGATCACAGGATCGCTATCGCGCAACGAAACTCTAAAAACAACTATCCGGAGAAGACTTGCCTTAGCGAACACAAGGGAAGTGCTCGACCAACAGAGCGACAGGCAGATCCCTGTAATGAAGAGAGGTCATATCTTGCTCCTCAACAACTTCCAAGGAAACAGGAGGCCGAGATCAGTCATTGTCCGACCCTCGCCTTCGTGCGTTTCGATCATCTGGCCAAAATATTGAGAGGCCCTATTTTCGGTATTGCTTCGGGTTTTCTTTATGTGTCAATATTGGTCATAATTATTACTTATTTCTAGTTCTTTACGGATTATATTCAATGGTGAAGTTACAAACATGAATGTAATCGATAATTAAATATTAATTGTTTAAACGATTTGTAATAAAGAAAAACGTTTTCTTCACATTTTGTCGCAAATCATTATCGTTAACCTCGCAGCGACTTAAATTAATGGTGCAATATATTCAATTAAGTTGTAGTTAGTTGTTAGAACAGTTTTTTTTAATATTGAATTATATCTTTGACTAATATATATATGTATGTTAGGCTTCCAACCCGAAAACGCCCAATGGGCGTTTAAACCGCACGCACCTGGGAGTGGGCATTTCTAAATGCCCCGAACTAGGTGAGAGCGCTCTTAAGTGCACCGAACTAGGTGTGGGCATTCTCAAATGCACCCACCTAGGTGGGGCAAAACTGAAACGTCCCGAACCCGTTCTAGTTGTGTGGGAAATATAGATATATTTAATCCTAAGTACATAAAAGTGAGTAGTGAAATAAAACTCTTATTAAGGATTTTTTTAATAGTAATAATAATAATAGCGAAATAATTACAGAGTTTTTAATTCAGAAAAATGAAGTTTCAACTCATAAGAAAGTTATATAGTAAGGCATGAAGCATGTACAAGAGAGAGAACCATGTGTTGTAATTGACTTATAAGCTATAGACTAAATTAATTTTTATATTCTAAGAAATAAACTCATAATAAAGTGACAGCAAGGTGTGAAGCATGTGTGTAGGCTAGAGAGAGAAAGAGAGTGAGTAAGTGAGTGAGAGAGAGAGCTATGTATTAAAATATTTTTATTCTAAAAAAATAATTTTGTAACATTTTCAGGATTTCAGAAGGCTTTGCGATTGAGCGACTCAAAATCAATCATAAATGTCACAGTATGCCTCTGCAAATGAATTAAACAATGTAAAAATTTGGTATGAATCTTGAAATATACCAACAGATTGTTAAGAGTTCTTATTACATCCAGTGGATCACAGTGAGTGATTTAGAATCTTATATCGATATAGCTCAGATGACAAATAAACTATTAGTAATTAATACTTGGTAAACTCATAATAATTTTTAATAATATTGATTTAACTATTTTTGGATGAAAAACATATAATTCAAAAGCTCTTGATAGAATTTATGAAATAAAATCAGCTACATAAATATTATAATGGACTGTAAGGAACGTTGAAATCGTCTTTCGCATAATAGAGTAATCTGCTGAAAAGATTCTATTTACTTACTTGGAACATTGAAATAAAGTATCATGAATGATAAAATAAATTCAGCAATATTAAAATCTAATGCAAGAATACTGTAAATCAAACATTGAAAAATGATACAATGATCTAGTGATAACATGAACATCTACTTTCTGAAACTCTTAGATCAACATTTAGTGATATAGACAAATTTAATTAAATATTTCTAAAAATGCTGCGTGAAGTATTGATTATGTATATTAAAATCAGCTATTATATATAACAGCTGTAAATCTTGTCTTTTTTCTTAGAACCAACATTTTTTAAATTGTAGTTAAATAAATCCATTTAAAGAAACCAGGATTTCTGTGTAACAGAATAATGGACATACAGTTGATTCAACTGTTGCAACTTAGTAGACGAAACTTTGTTTCACTAAAATGGAAACCTGGATTACCAAAGATTATCATAGAGTGCGCCACCATCGGTACGCTTCTTTTTCTTGTAGTTGTAATTACGTTTTTCCCTGTTAAATCTTGAATTATTCTAAATCAAGTTAAATAAACTATTAAAATGTATGTGGAAGAACGAGAAAGAATAGAGAGTGGGTAGGAGAAGGATACAATAAATATTGCAGTTAACCCTCCACAAAAGACCACATTGAACCTGATAGAATTTGTATGAGGATCTATAAGGTTCAAAGAGTTTCAATCTGGCTGCCTGTTAGAAAAAAATTTGCCAGATAGAATATCTGTTGGTTTCTAAGAGGAATTCACGTATCTGTAACCAATCTGGATTTCCCATTGTAGAATTCAGTGGTTTCTGTTGGGATTTTACATAACTGTGTAACCAATTGTGATTTCCACATTGAAAAAGTGTTGGTTTCTGTCTGGAATTCCAAAATTAATTTTTTGAGATTTCGTGAAGTACCCGCATCTGTTGGTTGTTATGAGGTTTTTACATAAACAGAACTTACTTGGATTTACAGACTCAAATAAAGCTGGCTTCTATCTGGAATATCAAAACTAATTTTTCAGATCTCAAAGTCTATTGGTTTCTTTGAGGATTCTATGAGGCATATTAGAAATTCCTTACTGAACTTGCTAAAATTAGACAAATCTATGAGTTTTCCTCTGGAATTCACGTTACAAAGGCTGCATTATTTCTCATAGATTTTTTTTATCAGGTTCCATGAGGTATTTCCTGGAGGGAGGTCAAGTAAGTTCTGAAAATATTAGATTCAATGATTATATGCTCTAAATCATCTGTTAGAGGTTTTAAAAGATGTGTTGAGATTCCTACACTTTCTTCTTGAAAATTTTTTTGTGTATATGTGGCATTTGAACGTCAAAATGAAGGAGCACATCGCCTTCCAAATAACAAAAAAAGACTAAGGAAACTGTAGATATAATGCCTTGATAATAGATTTAATACTTTCACGATGATGATTCATGATGAGAAATTTAAATTTAAAGCTTTTTCGGGTTTCAATCGTGTGCAAAACTACGAAACTTGCCGACGTTTCTTGAACATTGTTCTTGTATAGATTCTCTATGATGCCTATGATTGGCCAGAGCGCTCCATGGTGGGAATTGCTCGAACATATTGGCCAATCAAGTCTTTTTTAAAAAAACCCGGGAAGACCGAAAGCCAAATCGGATTGGTATTATATCCATTGTCCCTATTGATGTTATTAGGGTGTTTTAAGATTTCGATTGCTTCTTTTTTGTTAAAAATAATTTTTTTAAATGTAAATTTAACTGTTCTATTCCTGGTTAAAATTTTTTATTTTTTAGTTGAAAATTCAACTTTTTGATTAAAAACTCATTATTTTAGTTGAAAATTAATTTCTTCTATTAAAAAATTAACTATTGTGTTGAAAATTCGTTGTTTTTTGGTTTTAAATCAATTTTTTAACTAAAAATTTAACTGTTCCATTTCTGATTTTAAATTAATCTATTTTGTTGGAAATTCATATTTATTTGTTGAAAATGTATTCAACTAAATTACTGAATTTTACAACTAAACTAAAATTACTACAATTAAATTTTCAACAAGAAAAGATAAATTTTCGATTAAAAAATTAAATTTTTTACCAACAAAAAATATGAATTTTCAATAAAATGCATGAATTTTGAACCGAAAACATTAATTTTCGTCCAAGAAGATGAATTTTGTCCAAAAACAAGGACGAATTTTCTACCAAACTGTCAAATTTTTAACAAAAAAAGATCGATTTATACCCAGAAGTAGAATATTTAAATTCTCATTTAAAAAAAAAATAATTTTCAACTAAAAAACATCGAATTTTCAACAAAATAGTAAACTTTTTAACAAAATACATGAATTTTCAACAAAATAGTTTAATCCTCAATCAAAACATTAGTTTTCAACCAAATAATAGCAATTTTAATCAAAACAGATTAAATTTCTACCAAAGAAGAACAATTTTTAATAAAGAAGTTAAATTTTGAAACTCTTAATATGAATTTTCAATGAGAAAGTTACATTTTGAACCAAAAATAGAAAAATAGTTAAATTTTCTGTATAAAATTAATTTTCAACTAAAAAACAATGAATTTGGCAAAATAAATAGTTAAATTCTCAACCAAGAAGATGATTTTTTAACCCAGCTGATAAATTTTCTACCAAAAAAGATGAATATCCAACAAAATCGTGAATTTTTTAATGAAAGAAATTCATTTTCAACTAAAATAATGAATTTTCAAAACAAAAAAAAATAATAATTTTTAACCAAAAATTTGAATTTTCGTTTAAAAAGATAAGTTTTTCATCAAAAATGAAACAGTTAAATTTACAGTTAAAAAAATAATTTTTATAAAAATAAAAACGAATTTTCAACAAAATAATTCAATTATCAAAGAAAAAAATGGATTTTAAATCAAAGGAGTTGAATTTTCAACCAAAAAATGTGAATTTCCAGCAAAATAGATTAATTTTAAATCAGAAATGGAATAGTTAAATTTTCAGTTAAAAAATTCATTTAAAACCAAAAAACAACGAATTTTCAACAAACTCGTTAATTTTGTAATAAAAGAAATTAATTTCCAACTAAAATGATGAATTTTTAACCAATAAGTTGAATTTTCGACTAAAAAAGATAAATTTTAAACCAAAAATGGAATAGTAAAATTTACAGTTAAAAAAAAAAATTTGTAACAAAAAAAACGAATTTTCAAAAAAATAATTCAATTATCAAAGAAAGAAATGAATTTTAAACAAAGAAGTTGAATTTTCAAGCAAGAAAGATCAATTTTCAACAAAATAGATTAATTTTTAATCAAAAATGTAATAGTCAAATTTTGAGTTAAAAAATTAATTTTCAACCAAAAAACAACGAATTTCCAACAAAATCGTTAATTTTTTAATAAAAGAAATTATTTTTCAACTGAAATGAATTTTTCAGAAAAACAAAAAATGAATTTTAAACCAAAAAGTTGAATTTTTAACTAAAAAAGATTAATTTCCATCAAAATAGATCAATTTTCAATCAGAAATGGAATAGTTAAATTTTCAAGTAAAAAATTAATTTCTAACCGAGCAACAGCGAATTTTCAAGAAAATCGTTAATTTTCTAATAAAAGAAATTAATGTTCAACTAAAATGTTGAATTTTCAACTAAAAAGAAATCTTTCAAACCAAAATTGGAATAGTTAAATTAACATTTAAAAAAATAATTTTTAACAAAAAAGAAACTAATTTTCAATAAAATAATTCAATTATTAAAAACAATGAAATAAATTTTAAATCAAAGGAGTTGAATTTTCAACCAAGAAAGATGAATTTCCAACAAAATAGATTGATTTTAAATCGGAATTGGAATAGTTAAATTTTCAGTTCAAAAATTAATTTCTAACCAAAAAAACAACGAATTTTCAACAAAATCGTTAATTTTTAATAAAAGAAATTAATTTTCAACTCAAATGATGAATTTTCAAAAAAATTCAATAATTTTTAACCAAAAAGTTGAATCTTCAACTACAAAAGAATTTTTATTAGCAAAAATGGAATATTTTAATTTACATTTAAAAAAATAATTCTTGACAAAAAAAAAAAAAAATTTGACAAAATAATTCAATTATCAAACAAAGAAATTAATTTTGAGTCTAAGGAGTGGAATTTTCAACAAAAAAGATGAATTTCCGAAAAATTGATTAATTTTCAATCATAAATGGAATAGCTTTCGCCACGAGGAACGCCAGGTATCGGTTCGCCATTGGGGAAACAGTCAAACTGTAAAGATAACTCTGTAAGAAGAAACAGAGGATTCGATTTTCCTGAAGTAGGGAAAACTATGCAAGAATAGCTCATTTTAGTTTATTGAAATATGAAAAACGTTTGTTCTTTGAACGCTAGTCAATTGCGGACTGGCGACCCAAGGGCGCGAAACGAAATGCATCCTTGCGTAGCCAAAACTGATAATGACAGAAAAATAAAATAAAATCTGCCCCATTCGTGGGTACATTCTAATCGCGCGCTGCGTTCGCAAGTTTGAGGGCGCTTAGGACGAGCGACTGTTGGTTCTCACGCTTCGCGCTCGATACTGTATTTACCTTGCGCTACGCGCTCGGTTTTTGCATTCACCCCACATTTTTGCACAGATCTTTAAAAATTAAAGGTAAAATCATTGAAAACTGTCATTTGGTGATTGTAAATTCCCTCTTGATAGAGGATTGGTTTGAACCAATACATTCTCAAAACGTACCTCGTGATTCGCACTCGATTTTTTCCAAAATGCGACATTTTCTACATTATATGATCAACTTTTATCTATTCATATTTTTTCGTACAGTGCGTCGTTTTTCCATTAGATCTTATTCTTTCTACATTTAAAAATCTAACTGAATTGCTTTCTTCTTTTTCGATTGCAAATTGTAGTCTGTTGTACTAGGAATTAAAAAGTAAAACAATCAAATCACTTTTATTTTCCAAAATAGTTAAAAAGTAGTCATCAACATAGCATACATATATTGGAATTTCAACATTGATTTGAATAAATGCTTCTGATTCTAAATCCTGCATTACAATTTTCGATAGAATAGCCGAAATCAGTGAACCCATAGGCATACTATATGTTTGCTGGTCAAAATTATTATCAAATTTAAAGAAGGTGTTGTTCATAAGAAAGGGAATGCCTTCCTTGAATTTTTCGAAAGAAATTTAATTTTTTTTCTATATGTAATTCCTTCTAGATTCTATGCTTTTCCGAACCATATTGTGATAATCGGGTATTTTGAAGTTTTTGATTTTTCCTTCAAATTCGATTGAGTTTTTCATGTTATTAGGATAAGATGGTAAGGAGTTGGAAATGATTTGTCCATAAATCTTGGCTAATTGATAAGTAGAAGGACCTATGGAAGATACAGCTGGTCAGAGGGGACAGTTTTGATTATGTATTTTTGGAAGTCCATATATTCTAGCAATTTTACTATTTACCAGTTGTATCTTCAATAGGCACTCCTACTTATCACTCAGCTAAGATTTTCCGCAAAATTATTTCCAATTTCTTACCATCTTATTCTTATAACATAAGAAACTCAATTGAATTAAAAAACAATCACAAGCTGTAAAATACCCGATAATCACAATATGATATCACCTGACGTCACATCACTTTTCACTAATGTTCCATCAGAACTTTTTCTGAAACGCATAGAATCTAGATGGAATTACATAAAGAAAAAGAGTGGAATTCCTTCCAACAAATTTGAGGAAGGAATTTTTTTTCTCGTGAATAACACCTTCTTTAAATTTGATAATAATTTTTACCAGCAAACCCATGGTATGCCTCTGGGTGCCCTGATTTTGGCACGAAATAATTATTCGCGTCCTTGGCTCAAATTAAAAGTGTATAATTTGATCTTCATTTTTTGAACTATACAAATTTTTTTCAACGTTGCCAAATTCGACGACAATCTAAAGTTTTGAGTGGTTTTTATTCGAATGTTATTAAACAATCGTTATAATCATCTCCTCTTATATAGCCGTTTCAAATGGAGAAAATTTGCATTGCACTTTGATAACATAATTATTATCGTTGTCATTAACATTTCTTGTAACAAAATTCACAGTCCAGGACGTTCTTCACTTGCATATAAGGTTCTTCTTCTTGGATCAATCACTTATTTTCATCTCAAGAAGGAGTGATTTTGTGTAAAAAATATAATCTTGAGATGAAAAGAGCTTACCCTGCAGAAAATATTAATGTTGTAGGTTGAAAAATATAATTTTATTTATACTAATTTTTGATAACAATCACAAGTGTTGTTGAAAGGCAATTTCTTGTGTCAAGATGTCATTCTTGTAAGGTAAAGAAATTATTTCACAGAAAAAATATTCTTTGTTCGAAAATAAATATATTCAAACACCAAGAACGCCCATCTTATCCATTAAATTTTTTATGATGAATAGGGAAATGAAGAAAATAATTCAATAATTGAAATTTCTATTCACAGGCAGTGAATTTACTAATTCTATATGTTTCTGAGCAAATTTAAATCAACAGAGCAAAGTAGGTCACAGAAATTAAAAAAATTATGCCTTTTTGAAACTTTTCAACTTAAATAACAGGCCAGTGATTTTGTTGATCAGCTGCAACATACATACATACATACATAGAATCCTATTTTCGAGAACCTGGAAAATTTCTATCAAATTCCACTCGATTCTACAAAAAGGACGAATTTTCAACAAGATACATCAATTTTAAACTATAAAAGATCAATTTTCAACCAAAAATGGAATATTTAAATTTCCAGTTAAACAAATATTTTCCAATAAAAAAAAAACGAATTTTCAACAAAATAGTTAAATCCAGTAATATAAAGCTACTTTTATAAATGAAAAAACATTGTTATTTAATTTTATGTTACAGTTACAAAATATTTAGACACTGCAAAAAAATTTTCTGACAACAAAAAATCCCTGACAATGTCAGATTTTCCCGGTTTCCAGGTAAGTAAACACCGGGTCGACTGAAAAATCCGGAAAAATAAAATTCCCGAATAATAAAATTTCCGAATAATGAAATTCTCGAACAGTTTATAATATTACCGAATTGGAAAATTCCCGAACAATAAAATGCCCGACAGAAAATTGCCGGCTGATAAAATATCCGAACTAGAAAATTCCCGAATTTAAACAATTAAACATTTTTTATAAATATTATTTATTTATTAAAAATATAATAATCAAAAAAATTGATTAAAAAATTAATTTTAATTATTAAAGCTTTTAAAATTATTGCTTGAATTGAAAATAACAATAATTGAAAAACTATACATTTCTAGATGAATTTTTTGTTCAATTATAGTTATTTTAAATTTAAACAATCATTTTTGAAAGTTTGAGCCTTAGGAATAATTTTTTTATATAAAATACTTGATTATTGTATTTTCAATAAATGATATTTAATTAAAAAAATGTAATTGATTAAATTCGGGAATTTTCTAGTTCAGTTATTTTATAATTTGGCAATTTTCTGTCGGGAATTTTATTATTCGGGAATGTTCCAATTCGGTAATATTATAAACTGTTCGGGAATTTTACTATTCGAGAATTTTATAATTCTGAAATTTTATTATTCAGAATTTTTTTTATTCGGGAATTTTATTTTTCAGGATTTTTCAGTCGTCCCTAAACACTCTGTTTCTTTATGAATTAATAAATAAAGTCTTGGTTAAAGTAAAAGATCGTTTTCGCATTTAATTAAACAAGTTTTTTATGAACGAAAATATCAGGCTATTTACATACTTATAAAAGAGTCGTTCATACTTCTTTCAATCTGACGAGGTTGGAGTTTGCACTCAATAGGGAATATTTTTTTTACGATTTCACCCACCGTCAAAAAATATCTCTCGACTCAGTTTTCTCGAAGAATCACTTTTATTCAGGCACTTTCGTCCGAAAGATTATTCGGGTCAAAGTCAGGATCATCTTCATCGTCCAAGTCCAGGTCGTCCAAATTTTGAAATAAGCTTTCGTCCACCTTTACTGGATCTCCTGAAAGTAACGTACAATGTAATTATTGTTGAGACTTTTTTTTTACAACAAATATTGATATAAAACTTGGAAACTGAAATGAAACTGTACCATCCTCCAAGAATTTCAGATCTGACTGGGCCAGAGTTTTATCGGTCATAAATAGTTCCCTTCCCGTCAGCTTCTTTCCTTCTTTCTCCGCAATTTCTTTCAGCTTTTTATATCCCATTTCCTCGTCGAATTTCTCCTTCCAACTTAAAAACGTTTCAACTGAAACTCGTGTGCCTTCGAATCTTTTCTGGAAAGACAAAATGAAAAATGTGTGAATTATCGAAGATCAGAATCATTTTAGAAATTCAAAGTCAGGGTATCTTCTCGAATTCTGGAAAAAAAATTCCCTGACAATTCCACGATTTTCCGGGTATAATTTTTCATAGTAGGGACCCATTCAAATATTCCGCATTTTTTTTAACACGCGACTCGGAATATCTATAGAGTTTCGTGAATTTATTATAAATAATTTATTTTCATTTTCTAGAAATTCAATTAATATGTTTAATTTGCAAAGCTTTGACAAATTATATTACAATATATTCTTAAATATATTAGCACGATCAATTAATTAAATAATTAAATAATACTAAAAACATAGTCCATGAATTTGAATAATAATTGAAACCAATTTTTATTTTATCTTCTTATATTTAAAATTCAGTGCATATTTAGGTAAAATTAATGTGGTTACTATATTAAATTCAATTTTAACCGCTACAAATTTTAAAGTTTCAAGTATAAATATTGCATTTTCATCAAGATAGATACATTTTTAACCAAATAGTTGAATTTTCATTCAATAAGAATAATTTTCTACGAAAAATATTAATCTTCTATAAAAAAAAAAGATTTTTCCAAAAAATACACGAATTTTTAACGAAATAGTTGAATTTTTAACTAAAAAAGGTCAATTTTCCATTTTTCAACTAAATTATTAAATTATGAACTAAAAAAGATCAGTCATCAACCAAAAATGGAATAGTTAAATTTTCAATTAAAAAAAATTAATTTTCCATAAAAAAAAAAACAATTTTCAACCAAAATAATGAATTTTCAACTAAAATGATGAATATTTAACAGAAAAACTTGAATTTTCAACCAAAAAAATGTATTACATTTGATTGAATCCGCGAAAGTCATTTTTCACATAAAACCAATACCTTCTCATTGAGATGAGAATGTAAAAAGGTGAATTTGTAACAAAACAGTGGATTTTCAACAAAATAATTAAATTTTCAACCAAAATGTAGAATTTTTTTACCAAAAACATTAATTCTGAAACAAAAATATAATAGTAGAGTTTTCAAACAAAAAAAACTTTCAACCAAAAAGTTAATTTTCAACCAAATAGTTCAATTTTCTCCTAAAATAATAGAGTTTTCAACCCAAAAAGACGAATTTTCAACTAAACAGACACATTTTCTACAAAAAAATTGATATTTAAACTAAAAAATATTTTTGTTTAAATCAAAAACAATTCAATTCAACCAAAAATGTAATATTTGATATTTCAACAAAAAATATTTTCATTTTTGATCAATAACAGTTGAATTCAAGCAAAAAATACAAATTTTTAACAAAATAGTTGACTCCACAGCCAAAATAGATTAAATTTTAACCAAACAGTTCCATTTTTAAACAAAAAAGATTTTGCTACCAAAAGAGGTAAATTTTTATCAAAATAGTTGATTTTTCAACTAAAAACGAGATCAATTTTCCACCAAATAAGGAATAGTTCAATTTTACGTTACAAAAATCAATTTAAAGAAATTAATTTTCAACATAGTTGAATCTTCAAGGAAGAAAATGAATTTTGAACAAAGTAGTTCAATTTTCAACCAAAAAAGATGAATTCTCAATGAAAAATTTAATAGTTGAATTTTTAACTAAAAACTTTTAATTATAAAAAAAGAATTTTCAACAAAACTGTTCAATCTTCAACCAATAAAAGGAAGTTTAAACAAAATTGTCCAACTTTCATCCATGTAGTTGAATTTTCGACCAAAAAGATGACTTTTTAACAAAATAGTTTAAGTTTCAACAAAATGGTACAAGTTTTATCCAAAAAATATGAATTTTGAACCAGAAATATAATAGTAGACTTTTCAAACAAAAATAATTAACTTTCAACAAAAAAAGATGAATTTTTGACAAAAAAATGACTTTTTAACAAAATGGTTGAATTTTCAACAAAATAATTACATTTTCAGCCAAATAGTAAAAGTTATAACCAAACGATGTGAATTCTGAACCGGAAAATATAATAGTAGACTTTTCAAATAAACAGAATTAATTTTCAACAAAAAAATGACTTTTTAACAAAACAGTTGAATTTCCAAACAAATAATTCAATTTTCAAGCAATAGTAGAATTTTTAACCAAGATATTAATTCTGAATCAATAATAGCAGACTTTTCTAATGAAAAAATTAGCTTTCAACCAAAAACAGTTGAATTTTCTTATTGGTTTCTATTAATTCAGTTTGTAGTTAAGAAAAAAAAAAACGAGAAAAATGTTAAGTTTCATGAAAATATGGGAATTTTTCAAAAAAAAGGGGGAAAAGAGGGGAATAGGAGGAATTTCCATACCCGATTTCACCTCGATAAAAAGTAAACAAAAAAAGTAAAACACGTGTCAGAAGTTCAGGGTGGTTAATGAAAGTAAAAAATTCAAACTCTAAAGCTAAAATTTTTTTCATTTGAAGTAATAAAAACTGAGCTGCAAATCATTTTAAACAATTTTAGGCTAGAAATATTACAAATAGAACGATAAAATTTTTATTATTAAACTTAAGACTTCTTAAATCAGAAGTTACATTATTTTGATTTAAAGTAATTTTTGTATATCTAAAAATCCTTAAAAAGCTTCAAATTTTTATTTCAAAATCTTGAAACATCTACATGCCATTTTACATTTTTTCAAAGTTTAAATTATTTTTGAAATTTTTTTCAGAAATTCTAAACATTTTTTAAAATGATTCGAATTCATCGTAAAATTTTTTTTATATCCTGGAAAAAGAAAAATATTTCCTTAAAATCTTCCAGATTCATTTTTGACAATTTTGGAAATCTTTTTAAATATTCTCTTAAAATTAAGCTTTCAAAATAAAAAGTCATTTTAAATTAATATAAAATCTTTTCAGACCTTCTAAATATCTTTTCAAATTATTCGAATTTTTTCTGGAAATTTAGTTTTTTTCGTTTAGTTTTGAGTATTTGATTTATAATTACTTATTTTAATTTAACAGTCAAATATTTATAAATATTAAACAATTGTTCCTTTTCTCAATTAAAAAATGTCAAATTTTAAATTTAATAAAAGTCTTCAAGTTTAAATATATTTTTCTGATGCCATTACATTTTTTTAAATAATTTATAAAATTTCTATCGGGCGTTTACATTTGTTTAACTCGGATCACAGGGCAAAATGAGAAGGGGAAAATAGGGAAAGATGAAACATTTATTTTTATATCTCGAAAAGAACAAACAATCTTTTTGTAAGAAATTTTATACTTTTAAATAATTTTCAATGATATTTCAATGATTTTTGCCATTAAATAATTTATTTTTAAAAATTGGATATACTTAGGTCGTTGCCCGCTCGTCTCCACCTGCAGAGTCTTCTCTTCGTGCCGGGTGCAGGTCTCCTTCTCCCACCCGTGCTTCATTCTTCCTTGGTGAACTTACAATTGAACAACTCAGATCTGTTCGGCTTATTTCGCATACGAACCTGAATCGGCGGTTAGAAATTCAAAGATACACTTTTCCTCGCGAGGCATCAATTTAAGTTAATGCAAAACATAGTAAGCCTGGGCCCGTATCAACCGAAGAACAAACTGTATTATCAATATTTTATGAAAATAATTCGTTTCTACGTGGAATATAAACAGTGAGATATGGCCTCCAAAGTCGAGTCAAAATGAACATGTACGGAAGCAAAGTTGACGAGATGGCCAGAGAAGAAGTCAACGAATCTCCCTTAAGCAAGAATCATCCAATCTTCAGGAATTTTGAAACAATAATGATAGACGACTTTCGTCCACAAGATTAATCGAAATTCCTTTGTAATGCACATTTTTTAATGACCAATTCCTCCTTTCAACTAACCACTAATATAAAAGACCAGCGTTTAAACTTGTAAAATTTTTAATATTCCATTTTTTCGAATCAGAATAAAATAATTTTAGATTTATATTCATGTCATTCTTTCAACTAAAAAAGTTGTTTGCCTAACAATATACTTTAATTATTTACAAAATAATGAAATTTCAAAAATAATTGAATTTTAAAACGAAAGAATGGAATTTTAACCAAAAACAGTTGCGTATTGAAGTAAATAGTTGAACTTCAAAGAAAAAACGATGAATCTTTGGAAAAATAGTTGGACTTTTCATAAAATCGTCAATTTTCAAACAAAATAGTTTAATTTTTAACGCAAAAAGGTTAAAATTTAACAAAAAACTGTTAAATTTTCAAACAAAAAAAAAACAGTTTTTCAGAAAAGAGTGCAATTTTCCACCCGGAAAGTTAAATTCTTAACAAAAGGATGAGTTGTCAAAGAAAAATGTAATAGCGTATATATCCATTAAAAAAAAAACAATTTTCAACCTGGAGTTTCAACCATCAAGATTAACCTTCTACCACAAATGGAATAGTTAAATGTTCAGTACAAAAATTAAAAAAAAAAAAAATGAATTTTCAAGCAAATAGTTCAACTTTTAACTTAAGAGATAAATCTTCGAATAGAATGTAAAATCTGTGAAAAAATGAGTTTTCAATAGTTTAGTTCAACTTTCAACCAAATAGTATAATTTATTTTTTATGTCAGGGTTTTTGACTAGGTCAATTTCGTATTAACGACATTTACGTCCAAGAGGATTTGATGGAATGAATAACTTTTTTTGGAGGAAAAACACGTTTAATTGATATATTTGTTATAAAAAATGTAATTTATTACTTTTAACAATATTCCCCAGTTAAGAGTTACTTCTGAAAAAAATTTAAATTTGGTTCCATTGCAAGGAGAAGTGTAGCCGAGAGATAAAAACCAAACTCAACTAATTGTTGATAAAGTCATTGACTTATTACATTACACCAAACCCTCGAGTTAAGATCAGTGTCGGGGGTTGCCTGCAAATAGCCTTGATCCTAAATCAGGGGAATCAAAACGTAAACAGTCAAGGCCGTTTGAACCATTTCTGTTGGATTTTCTCCGTATAGTAGAAAACATTTGTTTAATATTGTCCGTTTTGTTTTCTAATTCATATAATCATTTCAACTTCAAGATAACCTACAATGTTAGCAATCCGTTGCACGTGAAAAATTATTCTCCTGCTTACTTTGAACGTTTTCGGCATCTGCCTTGTGCTCTCTTAAACCGTTCCATCGAAGCAGCCTCCAAACCCAGATTTGCACTTGTTTTTGACGATCTTTCGTTCCTTTACGCAAGGTCTGGGATACCATATTTCTGTAGAATGTCTTGTTTCGATATTCATGTTTTCAATTGACCTAAAGGCTCACATTTCTCTTTGAACGACAAACGCTGTCTCTTATTTTCCTTCGGAATGTTCACACATCTTAACACAACCGAAATCGAGACACCTTGCTAAACACTGGAAACAAATTGACGCATGTGTTGATAGCTGAGGCACTTGTCCGCTGAGTGTGCTGCCCCTTTTTATCGCACCGCTACTTGTGATTCAGCATGATTGACAACCTTCCCTTGCACCCGCGAGCTGAGAAAATGCATGAGCCATCAGTTAGGAGAATTTCTAAAACGAGTGACGGGTGTAGATATTAATGATAATTCATCACTATTATATTTACGTGAGAAGTTTATCACTCTTACAATCTGACTCACACTACCAGATTTGCGAACACAAAATTTGAAGTTTTCAACATAATTTGGAAAGGTTTTAAGCCGATGAAGATATTTTCTCAAGATTTCTGGAAAAATGTCAAATGATTTTTTATTTCAGAAACTTAATTTTAAGAGAATATTTCGTTTCGTGCTGACACCTAACGCCACTTTGTCCACGCTAGCATCAAACAAGATAGAAGTTTAAAGATATTTAAAAGAGTTTGGAGAATAAACAATAATTAATTGTTTAAATAGTTACATAATGTTTAAAAAAAAGATTACTTTACCAAACAATGACAAACTATTACATTTCAATCAGAAAATACGATTATTTTTTACATTTTTGGGGAATAAATAATTCTTTAAATAAGTGACATTTGTTTAAACAATTAAAAATTGTTTAAAGAGTCATGGAAAATATTTAAATTGTCCATTAGTAATTATTTGCAAGAAAAAGACAACGGAAATTGCTAAAAAGTAACAATAATACGTAAAAATGTAGTTTTTTTAATTTTGAGTCATATTTGAGGCACTGTGGAGGGTGGGGGTAAGGGTGGGTTAAAAATCAGAGTTATGAGTATGGTTTTATTTCGTAGGTACTCCTCTTCAATCCCTAAAACATTCGGCACGTTCCGACCAAATCCTGAAGTATGAGTTCAATTTTTCGAAAATCTAAAATTTCTCCATTTTTTCCTCCGGAAATGGAAACTTTTTTAGGGGCGCCTTGCCCTCTAGGATGGAAAAAAATATTGCAATGCATTTTTGGACCACCCTAATGCATATACATGTGGATCTTGTACCTTGAATTAAAAATAAAGTAATGGTCCTAGCGAAAAACTAAAACCATCCCTGGATTCCTCTTAGCTATTTATCTAGATGTTTCTCTTTCATTTTTCAAACAACTAAATTGTTAATAAACCTTGTGCCTTTATTATAAACAAAATTATTAGTCATAAATAAATTTAATGGATGTAGGCTTATATTAGTATATTTTTGCTAATATTTTTGTCGCTAAGCTTGAAATCCCTGGAAAAATTTTAATAACAATGTAATTGTTCAAATAATTTGCTTATTGCAAACATGAATGATATGTTAGTGAGGAATCTGCCTATATCGTTTAAATTTCTTCACGACTAATAATTTTCTTTATAATAAAGGTACAATGTTTAACAACAATGTGATTATTTAGGAAATTAGTTTTAGAACAAAATGTAAAAAACACCCAGACATATGGCTGGAACAAACTACCTATGCAGATGAATTTTTAACCCAAAATGTAAAAGTTGATATTTTCATATAAATTTTTTTTAATTTAAAATAAAAAACACTTGCATTTCACCAACAAACATCAAAATTCATCAAATACTTGAATCTTCAACTGAGAAAGATTAATTTATAACCAAACATTTTAATTTTTAACCAGAACATTTATTTTCTACCAAAAAGATAAATTTTTAAAAAATTACATCAATTTTCAGCTGAATGGTTTGAACAAAGGATGCGATGCTCGTTTCTAGAAATTTTAAACTAAATATGTAGTACAATTTTTAAACTAAAAAGATCAATTTGTGACTAAAAATCGTGCATTTAAATTTTAATTTAAGAAAATTAATTTTGATTAAAAAACAAATGTTCTACAAAACCGTTTAATTTGGTACCAAATAGTTTAATTTTCTACCAAAACGTTGATTTTTCAAGCAAAAAATACAATTTTTCTACAAAAAAGTTGAATTTTCGAACCCAGAATATGTATTTTCAACAAAACAGTTAATTTTAAACCAATCCGTTTAATTTTCAACGAAGTAATTACATTTTTAGTGGAAAAATTATTTTTTAACAGAAAAAAAAGAATTTTCAACTAAAATTATAAATCTTCAATTGTAAGAATTGAATTTTAACAAAGTAGTTTAACCCTTAAACAAGTAGTAGTATTTTCAATAAAGTAATTGAACTTTGAACCAAATAATGAAATTTTTAATTAAAAAAGATGAATTATTAACGGGGTCCGAGACCTGTAATCATTAAATTTAAAAAATCATGAAAAATCATTTATAATGAATTGATCATGTAATTTTGATTGATATAATGATTATTATTAACACTAATTAAAATAAATTATTTACTTTAAATTGAAAGAAAATTGTTTTTTTTTCAGAAATGTAATGTTTTCCTCAACCGAATTGCGAAATAAAAAAAATCGATTATAAAATCGATTATTTTTCATACTGAATTGTAACCAGCGGGATACAGCTAAGAGCCTGGCCATAGGCAAAACTCCTCACGCATTAGGAAAAACCTCAGAGAGTAGCATCTCCGAGGAGTAATAGTAGAGCGCAGAATCCTGGGCCTCCCACTAAAACACCCGGGTGAATAGTGGAAGGGAGAACTGGAGCGCGGCCCATAAAAATAGCCGCGCGGCCTGAAAACGGCAGTTGGGGATGTTGCATGGCTTACACAACAAGTCTCAAGGAGAACGTTCAAGGAAGACGAAGATACTCTCTCTTCGTACTTGTCTCAAAACTCTCTCTTAGATTTTGGGAAATATTAAGTCCTTAGAAATATTCTAAGTCCTTAAACTTTCTCGTTTGAAAGGAAAGATCCTCTAAAGGCGGACAGAAACTTGAACTTCTGAAACCGGTTTATAAGAGGCTTCTCTTTCTGAACTTCTTGAGCGTGCCACTCAATATCACGACATCTCTTCGCTAAATTATATTAATTATTACCATACTCTAAGTGAAAAGTGGACAAAAACTTGAACATTTCAAAAAAATGCAACCTTGTAGCATTATTTAAAGGGAATATTAGTAGAAATAATAATAACTTGCACGAACAATTATGTTTGAAAACTTAAATTAATTATTACCTCAATATAATTTAATAGTGGACGAAAAGTGTTAAATTTAATTGATTATTGGTTCGATCTAACTGAAAAGTTGATAACAAGTTGAAAAGTTTGGAAAAAACCGTGACTTTCTGCCTATATTCTAGGAAAAAATAAATTGAAATATGTTAGGGTAATAATTAGGTTGAAGTATCATAATTAATCATTTAAGCAATTAATTATTATTTTTGAGAATATTCTCTTTAAATGATGTTAGAAAGTTGCAGTTTTTTCTGAAATGTTCAAGTTTATTTCCACCTCACACTTACAGTTAGATAATAATTAATGCAATTCAGCGAACATAATTGTCTAAATAATTTAATATTGTTTATAACATAATCTATCAAAACAAAATATCAAAGCAAAACTTCCCTAAAACTGTTCCAAAACTTATACCTAGCAATAATAGCAATGTTTATTCTTCATAAACTATCTTCCTTCATTTTTATGACAATTGCTATAAATAAAAACCCTCCGCGAACATTATTGATTTTTTTAAATTTTTCATATGATCTTTGACACAAACTCGAAACTCTTTATGTAAATGGTTTTTCTTCAGTTCATATATTATCAAAATTCCTATTTATTTATTGCAGGCTTTACAGTCTTTCCCATCATTTCTGGTTTTTTCAATAAAATGCGAAATGTATTAATAGAATCCAATAAAAAAGTTCAACTATTTTTGGTGGAAAGTACCTTCCTTTCAGTTGGAAAGTCAACTATTTAATTTTTGATTAGGAATTCGTCTTTTATTGTTGAAAACTGCATTATTTAGGGGCTTTTTTCATATTGGTGATGAATTTTTGGATGATTGACAGTTTTTACTCTTCTGATTTGAAAATTCTTTTCCTTTGAAGGAATTTCATATATTTGGGTTAAAAATGCAGCTGTCTGATGGAAAACTATTCTGCTTCGGTTAAAAATTAACAATTTCGTCAAAAAGCTATATTTTTGTGCTAAAAATCAACTGTTTTATAGAAAATTCGTATTTTCGGCTAGAAAATTAAATAATTTGGTAGCAGAGTCAACTATTAGGTATAAGGCTAAACTACTCTGTTGAAAATTCATTTTTTTTTTCGTCGAAGATTCATGATTTTAGTCCTATGTTTATGTCTTTAGATATAAAATTGACTATTTGGTTAAAAATTCAGTCTTTTTTTGTTAGAAAATCAATTTTTTACATTCCCATCATTTGAGATTCAGGATTTAATGAAATTTTTCGAAATTTCACAGTTTTTTAACAGCTCTCGACGTCTTGAGAGCACCTGAAACCGAAAATCAAGTTTTGGCAATGGCGTTTGTTCATCTGTATGTCTTTCCGTTTGTCTGTTTGTAAACGTTATAACTCTTGAAAAAATAAACGGATAAAATCGAGCTTTGACACATTTTTTTGCGTAGTGAATGAAAGAACAAGTTTGTTAACCAGTATTCCTTGATCAACGGTTATGGTTTTATCCATCAAAAATGTTGTTTCAAAAAAGTTCTATGAAATTTCTAATACCCCTTCTTTACAGGACATGTAATTTCGGTTTTATTTATCGAAAATACTATGAAAAAACTTTGAAATGAAAATTTTGAGCCAAACGACGTGAGATACGCAAAAAGTTACCAACTCTAATTGTAGCTTTTAAGAGGCCCTAAAAAATTAGTTTCAACCATTTTTGATAGCACTTGTAATTCTGGTTTTAGTTATCGAAAATAATATGCCGAAAATAAAAAATTCTAATTTCAAATCAATCTTCATTCTAACCATTTTCTTATGGGACTTGCTATTTTGGTTTTATTTATCGGAACTTCTATAAAAAAAACCCAAAATTCAAATTTTGAGTCAAACTACGCGAAATATGGAAAAAAATTTCGAGGATTCTCAGCGCTTAAAAATTCTTGCAAATCTTCTTCAAACCATTTTTTGACACAACTCGTCGTTTTGAAATTATTGATCGAAATTGATATGCGAAAATAAAAAATTCTAATATTATGTCAAGAGACGCGAGACACGCAGAAAGTCTGAAGAAATAAGTGCAGCTTTTAATGTAAGCTAGCTTACACTTTTTGTTAAAAATTTACCTATTTAGGTTTGAGCATGAACACTTTTATTAAAAGTGGAACTACTCTTTAGAAGATTTAAAATCTGAGTTTTCTTGCAAAAGAGATTGTAAATTATATTGTCCATATAAAATCATCTTCTCTTAGTCATATTAAGGAATCATGCCCGTTGCCGACATAAGATTATGTGTTCATATTTCGGCACATCATTGACGAATCCTATGCCATTATTTCCAATGCTTCAAGGAGGTGACGGATATAATCGCTTTGGACTCTTTTAAAGAAGATTTAATTCCTTTTTGGAAGACACTTCAAAATAGTTGGATTTTACTACAAGTATTTTATAGCTCTCCTCGTGGATGAAGTTTGTGTGACAAGAAGAGAGGATACGATCCTCTAGTCTTCTCACAGGACGTCCACCCTGCGATCTGCGCTTTTCAGCCACAAGATTCAGAATGCCGTTTTTCGGCCGAGCTTCGCTTATTATTTCCTACGCTCCTCTTCACCCTCCTATGCTTACGTAACCAGGCTTGAGTGGGAGTTGTTGGATTCTGCGCTTTGCTTCTTTCTCCCGTGCGATGCAACTTTAACATTGAATCACGCAGGAGAAAGGCTTTTTGCCCGTATTCAGGCTATCCCTGTAACTCGCAGGTTACAATATATATACGCCCAAGTTCGAGATAAAAAATATATTAAAATATAAAGTCTCAAGTAAAAGGTTTCATAAACACTGAAGAACATTGTCAGGATTCTGCAGGATCGGTAAACGATTTCGGTTGATTGACTGTTTAATCGACTTCCAAAAAATAAAAATTCAATCTGATGCAAATCAAAAGAATACGACTTCTGTGACAAAAATTCATTCCCTCCGATTCCGATGAATCCGATCTAAGAAAAAAATTATTTCCATTCAATTTTTATTTATTTTGATCTTTAATCAAAAGTTCATTACATGCTATTTGCTCTTTATCTGTCTAAATGATTCTTCAAGCTAGGAAAATTTGGAAGAAAAAACTTTGTTTGAAAGCAGTGCGGAATAATTCGAAACTAGAAACAATTGAGACGTGTTGGAAACGTTATTTGTAATGATATGCACTTACTTCAACTGAAGTTTTGAAGAGTAATTCTATGTTAAATTATATATAAATAGCATACTCAAATATATAATCTAATAATATAATCATAATAAGTCTTTTATAAGAACATAAATTTCTCAGATAGTGTAATAGAATATTTAAAATTCTAAAATTAAAAAAAGCATGTGTTTAATTTGGATAAAAGCAGTAAAGGAGAAGAATATTATAGTTTATTTTATTTGAATCATTCATTACAATAAAGCTCGCCTCACTTTGAGTCGAATGTCTGCAAGAGTATTTTGATTAGTGGCTCATTTAAGATTTCAAATTTACGGCCAACAAGTAACCAATTTTAAACCAATCTTCTCGCAATTAAAGAGAGGTGAGCGATAACTCGAATGCACTTTCTTTATTATTTTTTTTCTTTTTTATTGAGAAATTAAAAAAGTTATTCAGCTCGCTTTGTGTCAAAATCCGAGTTTTTGGGTACGCGCCGTTCCCTTGACAAAGTTTTTTCCGAATAATACGATCAGATTTCCCACAGACATGTCCACGTCCGCAGAATGTAACTTCTCATCCATGCACGTGAACTTGTGAGTTGCAAATTTGATCGTGGTTATTGAGATAAGAACAATTGGAAGTATCACATCTGTGAAGGTTGCATTGTGAGTTCAAAATCTCATAGAATTGATTCTGACGTTAACATTTGCGGTTGACCCATCTGTGCATATATACATTTTAACGTGAACAGATGGGCCGGTGCATAGTTGTACCAGTGGCCGACAATGCTGACAGTTGTCCTATCGGCCATCGCCGTGCACAGTTTGCCTTCACCCGAATACCGTCAGTTTGACCTTGCCAAAAAATAATATTTCTGAGAACTTCAAAGAATAAGGAGAATCTCTGATTTTCAAAACTCCTAAAAAATAGCAAATTCAACTTTTTAGCTTTAACCTTCAATTCAAAAAGTACCATCATCGTAACGATACCGCGCAGAGACGACTTTACCAAAAAATAATCTTCTCGGTATCTTCAACTAACAGAGGATTGCGCGTAACGGGGGACACGGATTTTAATCATCTTATTTAGCAAAGAGTGCTCAATATGAGATAAAGAAAGCAGTTTCTGAGAAAAAAGGTTTGAGGGAAATCTGCGACGAATGACTATCGGTTTGAATTGTCGAGCGATCGCGCAAGCTGCGAAGAAGGTTCTAGGCTAGGGAGTCTGCCGTCATGCGTACGCGTCCTTGTACTTTTTGAAACTTTTTTTTCGTTCCGAATCCTTATTTTTTCAATATATTAACCGTGAATGTGCATAAATATTACAAAAACAATAATAGAGAATTGAAAAAATATTTTTTTTTTCGGTTAATTTTTTCCGGTTAATCGGTTAATGTGAAACAGAGTGACTGGTTGGGTATTATACACAACGCGAAACAAGGATGCATTATGTCCTCATGTCTATTTATCATATTTTAGGATAAGTGTATTAGAATGGTTCTCTTTGACAAAGAAGATGTAGATCTCGAAACAGTGAGGGTCCTTGGGCTAGCTTTCGCAGATGACCAGATTGTTGTGGCAGAATGAATTGAGGACTTGCAAAGAATGTTAAATAAACTTAATACAATCATGAAGAACATGTGCAAAATTGTCCTAAATGATCTGGAAATCAAAGACTGTCTACGTGACTTTCCACTAGAGTTTTCTCATAAAACTTTGAGTGAGAGGTGCCTACGTAAAAAATTTCCACTTTCAAGATGATTTCGAAAGACGAGCTTGCTCACCCTTCGTGAGTCATAACTATTAACCAAATTTACCTTTCCTCGCAAGGCACAATCGATACGTACACCAATGATGTCTTTCTGACTCTCACGTGCGCCTCCTCTTCTTCCTTTTTAGCATCTTCTCTCTCTTTCTCTCTCTCTCTCTCTCTCGCTCTCTGGAGCGTCCTTCTTTCTCTTCGGAACTCATTGAAAACACAGCCGGGGATCTCGACCAACTCATTTATTCTTGAAGCAATAAACTAGCTTCCCGATAGCTCCAGTAGAGTAAGCTGGTAAGGAATAACGCAGAGGGCTAAGATAAATTCAATTGACACATTTTTCTATCAACTTCAAGTTTAATTGAATCACGTTTAGTATTCAAGTCAATAATATTCGAACAAAAAATAATAACAATGAGTTGGCCTTTGCTCAACTCAACAAGAGTCACTGTCTGCAAACGCCGTCATCTCATACCGCGTGACAAGTACCGCCATTTTGACTGCTACAACTTTCTTTGTATAGAGTGGTCCGAGTGACCACTTGACAGTTTAGTAGTTTATAATTTGAGGTATCGAGTTATACCGTTCTAGCCTGGTCTCTGATGACCCAGAAAGTATCCCGAGCGCGAATCAATATTAATGACCTTGTCCGCGGTCAACAATTAATCTATTTCAATGGAGTGTGCTTGCCATTTCGGCACAGGATGTTGGAATGAAAGAAGTTATTACTATAGACTAAAGAGATATTAAAGAATCCACCTGGCAGAATCCGGCCTCCTCTAGATCGTCCTCTCATTTTTAGTTTGATTTACCATTCTTATAATCCTCTTATGCAAAATATGCTCGTATACTACGAGGTGCTCACTCAGAGCTTAGAATAACGAATGACTTTCAGAGTGGCGTCTCCGTTCTCCCTCTCATAAGAAGAGGAGCGATACTCGCGTAAGAGCGAACGAAGGAAAGGAAAGGATGGTCGAAGTTAAAGGAAGACTGCCAAATTCGGTTTCCAGCAGCGTGGTGGCGCACAGTCAGCATGCGTTATATGCCAAGCAAGCCTTCGTCGTCTGCTGCCAGTCGATGGTCCAGGGGTGGGGCTGACTCGGGTCAGCACGCAGATTCTCCTCGGCCGCTTGCTTCTGTTTTTCCAAGCGCTCTTGAACGTGTTGGAATCCGATCCACTACGCATGCGTCATTAAAATCTCCTCTTCGTAGTCGCTGGTGACAGCAGACACCCAATGCAGCCAACCTCGCAGGATATGCCAGTTATTGTTATTGTTGTGGAGAGAGGTGATCTACCCTTCCACTCAAGTTGAATATGAAATAAACGAAAGGAATACGAAAGAAATAAGAAATAAGGAGAATTATATACTTGGAACCCCGTGGCCTGGCAGGTATTGATTCCGGTTGTATGCCTAAACCTCCCTAGTTTTTACAGATGACGAGTTGTTCCTATTTTTAAATTGTTTGATTTAATGTAAAAGGCAAAGTTAGTTGAGGGAAATTACTAGTTAAATAGAGAACTAATCAGAAAGTTATGGTTTGATATTAGCCGCCGAACTCTCATATTCGAGGCTGATCTTTCATCTAGAGCTGTTGATCTGAAGTTTTGGGGTGCTCGTTGTGGATTGTTTTCTGTCTTCATTGCGTTTCTAATTTCTCTATGGTTTCTGCCCTGGTACTCAAGGCTTGCTGTTAAAATAGTCTCTCAACTGTATAACTTGAGACTCACATAGTTTTCTGACATCTACAATGCCCCTACTCTCTCTATGTCGTGGTAGAACTACCTTTTCAATCGCCGAATTACTGTGGTGCATTCGGTGCTTTGTCATTTCTACACGGATGATCCTGCTCAATCGTTTGAGCTCAGTGTTTGACCAGCTGATGAGCCCAAAGACTTGCGTGAGGACAGGGATGGCATGGATGTTGATTGACATGATATTCTCGGCCGACTTAAGAGAACTCTTCAGAACCAATCTGATCTTGCAGTGAAGACAGTCGTTAGGTTTTTCTTAACTATCGTATATTAAATACCCTTAGATTCAAGAACACCTAGGTATTCATATGACTCCCCCTCAGCCATTGCGTAGATGTCATTCTCGAAATTGTCCTCTAGCTCTACGGTCCCTAATTGTCATCTGTTCTAATGCATTGTTATGCATTTATCTAGTCTGAACTCCACGTGGATATTATTGTAAAACTGCTTTGTGACATTGATCACTTGCTGCAGTTTCTATTCCAAACTAGCGTACAGCTTCAGGGCATCCATGTGTAGAAGACGGATCACTTCATGACCAACCTCGTTATCATGTATTCGGAAACCATGAGACACGCTATTTAGTGTTTTGCTCAGTATGTTGAACGCTAAAGAGAACCATAATGCACTTTGACTGCAGGAAATCAGCTAATTCGTCAGGAGTTTTACAAGAATCCTAGAGAAACAAATTTTCCGAATAAAAATTAATACTTATTGTACATTTTATTACAAAATAGACTACACTTTGTATAAAGCTTATATATTTTTTAAACAAATTTTAAATAGACGCAGGCCCGAAGAGCGGGTGGGTAAATCTAGGAACGGGGTCCTTTTCTTTTAGGCTTGCGCATGCCCATACGTTTAATAATAATAATAATTAAAAGACACTTACCAAAAGGAAATTTGATGTACTCATCGATTTACGGAAAAATAAAAACTGTCACATTTAAAAATTCACGTCTTAATGCGTTATCTACTACCACGAAAATTGGAATAAAAATAGAAGAGTACGCCGAAACGACGTTGCCATTCCTACTGCCCTTACCCCTACCCCTCACCACTGCGCTTCTATCACACTGCACTCCCGTTGGAGTCCCCACACGCTCCTGTTGGAGTGATACGCATGGTCACTCCTCTTTGGGGTCAAAAGAGGAGTTTATATAGCAGTCGCTCCAGAGCTGGAGTTACATTTTCACCCCAAGAAATTTAGAGAGCATGTTGTAAAATTAATATACATATATACTACAGTCAGTAAAACAGAGTGCGTGGAAACAACAAGTTCTTTTATGCCTTCAAATCTTGTCAAATATTTGTTTTCTAATCAATTGAACTTTTCCACCCAAACCCCGTGTAATTTATATCCAGGTGAAAATATGATGTTTTATTACTTATATTTGAAAATTACTACCAAAATTGTTTTTAATTTGTGCAGAGTGCAAATATCTGAATTTTCTAATAAACGATCTATACACGGTATATGAAATTCAATATACAAGAGAACCTCATACGCGCGCTCTGCGCGTTACCAAGTAATTTCCATGCATTTATTTGATTTGAAAATGAAGTTAAATAAAATACCATGAAATTAATTTTTATTTCAATAACTTCTATTCATACATGGCTTCGTATTGGTATCCTCTCACGATGCAGAATAAATAATTTTACAACTCTAAACATTTTCACGTAACTTTAGAAAAAAAACTCTCAAATGTCGGCGCGTCAAATTCTAAAACAAATACATACGTATTAAATGATCTCGGCTCAAGAAGAGCCCAGAAATCTTGATTAAGCAAAATAGATTATTAAAGTCCTGGAAGAAATTAACAAAACACGAAAAGACTGCAATTAATGAGAAGGAAAGCTTTTACCATTATAAATTTTGTATGCTTTTTTAATTCTTATTAAACATATAGTGCATATGTTTTATTATAAACATGAATTTGTTTGAAATTTTCAAATGGTTTCGATTTTAATATTATAGTTAAAATAGTAAAGTTGCATTTATTATTAAATCGGTTATTGATGCGTGTATGTTTTAATGTAAAATAAAAAATGATCAAACTCTGAATTTGTTTATGTAAATTATTTGAATAAATAAACATTGTTGTGAATTTTCAAAGTATTCCAGGAAAAAGTTGTTTGGAATACATTCCTTGTTGATTGTGTAAACAAATTAGGCCTAGACTTTGAAAAATGGTCAAACTCTCAATTTGCTCATTAAAATTGTTTACATAATTGTTAAATCTTGAAAATTTGAGAAGCTTGATAGAAAAAAATCATCGGAAATAAATTTATAGTTAATTATGTAAAAAATTGACCCTATTCGTTGAAAAATATCAAAATTCTGATTTTTTTATGAAAGCTGTTTAAATAATCAATCATTATTCTAAATTTACAAAATATAGTAAAGACTTATCGGAAAGACAATCTTAGCTGACTACGTAAACAAATTATGCCTATTCCTTGTCAAATAGCCAAACTCTGAATATATTTATCAAAACCGTTTGATAAATTAATAATTATTGCGAATTTGCAAAGTCTGGTAGAAAATAGTTATTTGAAATACATCCTTGGTAATTTCGTAAGAAAATTGAGCCCATTCGTAAAAAAGTGGTCAAACTCCTAATTTTTATATCGAACTTGTTTAAATAATTAATAATTCTGGTAAATATACCAAGCTACATAGAACAGATTAATCGGAAAGATATTCTTAGATGACTCCGTGAAGAAATTGGCCTATTCCTTGGCAAATAGCCAAACTCTGAATATGTTTATAAGAATTGTTTATATAATCAATAATTACACCAGCAAACAAAAAAAAGTGATCTGCCTGGCGGACTACACTGGCATATCTATATGTTTTTGGGGTCGCTGCATCCGAATCCGGGGTCCAAATACACAAGTTACCTCGTATTTTTCCAAAAAACGCAAAAATAGACGTAAAATTGACGAAAACCGCGATTTTTCTGGTACATTTTTACAAAAAACAAAGTACTTTTATGCGCGGTGGACTTAACCAGCATATCTACATGTATTTGGGGTCGCTGAATCCGAATCCGGTGTCCAAATATCCAAGTTAGCTCGTATTTTTCCAAAAAACGCAAAAATAGAATATTATATATTATATTATATTATATGTTATATATTACTTAAAAGTTGTCAAAGGAGGAAAAGATCCTCTCCTAAAAATGGTCAGGAATCACGAGATGGTTGGCAAAGGATTCAATCCATATATATATAAAATAATAATATTATTATTATATAAAATTTTTAAAAATCTGAGCGAGATGTTTCGCGACCAGCATTATTCGGGGGATCAAAAAGGACAATTTTTCACGATGTTAAATACCTAAGATTGTATTAACTTCTGACTGTTTTTGTCGATTTTCCGAGTTTGAAAAAATCGGGTTTCACTGGGGGTGGTTTTTGGGATCCAAGCGAGATGTTTGGCCACTGTCATTAGTAGGAGGATGCTTTTTATTAATTTTCTAGGCTATAAAATAACCATACATGTATTATCGACGTACTGAACTGTACATTTTCTTAAGTTTTTGGAACTTATTATTTAGGGGTGGGTTTTCGATATCTCAGCGAGATGTTTCGCCACCAGCATTATTCGGGGGATCAAAAAGTACATTTTTTCACGATGTTAAATACCTAAGATTGTATTAACTCCTGGCTGTTTTTCTCTGCTTTCCTAATTTTGACAAATCGGGTTTCATTAGAGGTGGGTTTTTGGGATCTGAGCGAGATGTTTGGCCACTACCATTATTCTGGGGATGATTTTTATGAATTTTCTAGGCTATAAAATAACCATAAATGTATTAACTTCATACTGAACTGGACATTTTCTTAAGTTTTTGGTACTTCTTAATTAGGGTTTGGTTTTCGAGTTTTGAGCTAGATGTTTCGCCACCACCATTATCCGGGGGAGCAAAAAGGAGAATTTTTCAGGATGTTAAATAGTTAAGATTGTATTAACTTCTGGCTGTTTTTGTCGATTTTTCTAATTCGAAAAACGTTTATCAGTAGGGGTGGGTTTTATAGAGGCTGGGTCGAGGTTTCTCAAAATCCAAAAATTTCGACTGGTGTTGACTCCTAACGGTTAGACGTATTACTTTGTTGAATGTATATTAAATTCATCAACTTTGTAGTCGACTTTGCTGTCGCATCTACGGAAATCACTTTAGGGGTGGTTAATTACTCCCCAAATTAAAATGTTGGCTATATTTTTGCATGAAATGCATTTTTAGATTGCCAAAAACAATTTCAGCAAAAAAAAAAAAATTCTCAACAACAAATTTTTATTTCATCGTTCAGTTGAACGTTCAGAACTTTTGGTCATTATTAAATTATACAGTCTCAAATTTAAAGCCTTAATAGTTGAGTAATTTTAAGTGTCAAATATTCAGAATTTAATAATATGAAGTTAAAAGAGTTTGTAATTATACAATTTTAAATTAAAAGCGTTTAGAATTGAATTATTTAAATGTGAAGCGCTTGAAATTAATTTATTACAATTGAAATCTTAAAAACAAAGGGCATATTTTTGGAACTTTAGTGGTACTGAAAATACTAATCTATCATAGTGAGTTGAAAAAAAAACCTATTTTAAATGTTCAGAAATAAACAGTTTCGTATCTAAAAATGCTATAAAATAAGTAAGTTCTAATTGCATTAATTGAAAGCATTCGTGACTTAGAATTTTCAGATTAAATTACTTTAAATTGCTTAATTATAAATTTAAAACATTTAAAATGAAATAGTTCACAATTTAAAGCGTTTAAAATTGAAACCTTTGAAGTATGGTTGTAAAAATTGTTTAAAATTGTGTATAATTTCAAATGTCGTTTCAAATTGAACACCAAACAATGTTTTTCTTGCCAATGCTTCAATTTGAAACCGCAAAATTCGCAGTAATTCTCTACATACACGTTTCACACATAAGTATAAATATTAACATACCTCATTGCATTTTAAAAAATTAATTTCATGGAATTTATTTTTTATCCTATATTGTTTCACTTATGTGTTTCTTACTTTGATTAATTAAAAAAATATATACATATTATTTACATTTCTGAATAAATGTAGAACACGTTGATTTCTTCAAATCCAAATTTCAAATTAAGCAATCACTTTTTCTACTCTACTATTATGTCTCTACCGCAAGCTGCAACTTTGTGAATTAACCGGAAGCATGAACAAGGAAATTTTCTTCAAGAGAATCCCCGGGCCTGCAATGGGGCTCCGGGTCAGCTTCGAAAATTTAACGGACCTCTGTTTCTAACTTATGGAAATAGAAAGAGAGATCCGTTCGACTTTCAAATTTAAAGCGCCCCCGGAGTCCCACCGATACAGTGGGATTCCGGTGTCGTGCAAAATTTCTAATCTGATCGGACCTCTCTTTTTAACTCCTTAGGATAGAAAGAGAGCTCCGTTTGGATTTAAAACTTTTCACAGCACCGGAATTCCACGTAGCCTGTAAATAATAAATAAAAAAAAAATATATATAAATATATGTTCGGTTTCGGTTTCTATTCCTTTTGAATAGAACTGAAGGGCCTATGACAAAGCCACCGAACGCGTCCTCCAGAGAGAGAAACAGGAGAGAGATAAAACAGGAGAGACAAAATAGTTCCGAGTCTCTGGATTTAACGTCAAGGTCAGCGCTAAATCCAGGTTCGACTGTACAAATTCTCTACACTTAAAGTTAACACATTCTATCTAAGTACACTTAATAAGTTCCACCTAATCCAAAGTCCATACGTTCCCTGCCTCTATCTCGACACTACTAATTTGTTTAAACACAGGAAAGCAGGAAAAATCCACCGCAGAACTTGAGTTTCCTTTTGGCTCGTACCTGGTCCACTTGGACTTCCAAAATCAGGGGGACCATATTCCTCAAATCCTCCTCGGTTCAAAAATTGAGGACCATCAAATCCAGTTGATGCTCCACCTCCAGCGAAGCTTCCAGCACTGGAGAAGCTTCCAGCACTTCCAGGACCGGAAGTGAAAGTTGATGTGAATCCAGAACCTCCTGGGAATGAGAATTCCTGGGAAGAGTAACCAGGAGGTGATGGGAAGTTGGGACCAGATTGAGCACCATATGATCCAGAACCTGGTGCAGAAGGAAATCGTGATGGGAAGCCATTGGCAGGATTAGGAGCAACATTCAGGGGTCCCATATTAGGTGGTCCTACATTTGCTATTGATTCTTCATTAGGAAAGGATCCTCTCGAAGGAAGTCCTCCATTAGGATAAGATCCTCCATAATGATAAGATCCTCCATTAGGATAAGATCCTCCATTAGGGAATGATCCTGCACTAGAAAATGATCCTCCACTAACATGTGGACCAGAAGAGGATTGGCTAAAAGAACCTGGTGCAGAAGCAAATGGTGGTGAAAGACCATAAGCAGGATTAGGAGCAACATTGTTAGGTTGTCCTAAACTAGTAGATGGTCCTACATTTGAAGATTCTCCATCAGGAAACGATCCTCTGGAAGGAAGTCCTCCAGTGGGATAAGATCCTTCATCAGGAAATGTTCCTCTGCTAGGAAATGATCCACCACTAGAAATTACTCCATCACTAGAAATTACTCCTCCACTAGAAAAGGATCCTCCATCAATATGTGGACCAGAAGATGACTGACTGAAGGATCCAATCTGGCGAGGTGGAGTCAATTTGCTCATAGACTCGGAACCAAGGCTATCTAGACATGGGTTGTTATTGGGACTTGGAAGGGTTGGTGGCTGGTAAGGATTGTTTGAAATGGTGTTTGTGATTGCATCACTTCCAGGAGTTCTTGATGGAGTCTTCGAATTGATCTTGGGGGTCGTAGTTAATCCTGATGAAGCATCTGGATCTGAATGAGAGTTTGTAGTTGAGCTGGAGGATTCCGTGGATCCAGGTGGTGTGGATGAAGGAGTTGTCATGTCCTTCAAAGTGCTGATGCTTGAATCTGAACTAGTCAGCGGAGAGACTGTGGATTCAACCTCGTTGATGGAATTGTCGATCTTTGAAGGAGTTGAAGATTCATTGTCTGGAATATTCTCTCTTGGGTCTGAACTCACGGCTCGCCTGAATATTCTCGGTGAGAGATCGCTTGCGAAGTTTACTTTCGACGATAAGGGTGCTGATTGGGAACAGAAGAAGAGGAGGAACATTTTACGGATGGAATTATTTTATTTTCTTATTGCTCGTTGACATTTTTTGAGATAATTCATAACAAATTTTTCAACAGGAGATAGGTAATCTAAAAATTAAATTTTTTTTTTTACTTTCAAGAAGATTCAAGGTCGCTCAATTTGTAGATGATAATATTCAATCGTGCTTATCTAATAGATTCCGTTAGCAAAATGAAATTTTTTCGCTGAGATTTCAAATTTTTTTTTAAACAAATGTAGAATTTTGAAGGTTCTGAAAAAAAGCTTTTTAAGAATTTTGAAATTTTTCAAGAGAAGACATTTTTTCTTTAAGATTCCTAGGAAAACTTCAAATGATTTTTTAATTTGAAAAATTAATTTTAAGCAAAAAGTAAAAAACATTTTAAAACATTCGAAATTCTTTAATATAATTTTGAAACAGAATGCAGAAAATTTTAAAGCAACATTTTTTCAATTTTGCAGGATTAAAAATTTTTTTTTTAAGATTAAAAAAAATTAAAACAAAATATATATTTTTGAAGTTTTCTAAAAAAATGTAGAAGGTTTTAAGGATTCCGAAATGTTTTTAAATTATCTAAAAAATTGTTACATACCTCTGAATATTCAAATATTTTCTTATTTTGAAAAATGAATTTTAAGAGAATATTTAAAAAGATTTTGAAACATTTCGAAAGATTTCCAAAATTTTCGAAAACGAATTTGGAACATTTTGAAGAAATTTCTTTAAATTCGCAGGATCAAAAAAAATTTTAATCATTTTTAAAGATATTTAAAAAATATCAGAAATAATTTTAAATTTGTAAATATTTCAAAAAAATTAAAACAAAATGTAGATTTTGGAAGAAAATGTATAAACATTTTGAGGATTTGGATTGTTTTAAAATAATTAAAAAAATGTATAAGATTCTATCACTCATGGATTGTATTTTTAATACAAAACATTGAAATTTGATTTTTTCATGTTTATAAAATAATAATTTAAGTTTACTCGAGGTAATTTTCTGTACAAAATATTGATTTAGAAAGAATGTTGGTCAAACTACAGAACGGATTTCTTTGCCCCAAGATACAAACCTAAATTATACTATAGTAAAAAACAGGAAAAAATAAGACGTAAGCCAAATTTTGCAAAGAAAATTAACATTGGTCGACCTATAAATATATCTTTTTAAATTTGAGCAGAATTCCAGATTATATAATTCCAGAAGGAATAATTTTAAGTGAACCAAATCATTTCAACAAATAAAGCTTTAAAATTAACAGCAAAATTAACCCATTTCCACGCCACCCAGGAGGTAATAGAGTTACAACGTCTTTTTTTGTAAAGTGGTTCGTCGAAGGGACAGTGAAGGCATGAATCACAAATTAACAATTCACAACATTTCTAATAACATTTTAAATTAATAACAAATTTGTAGCTTTTTTTGGGTAAATAACTTTTATCTATTTATTTTTTCCTATCTTGTGTCGTTTGTCCAAAAATTTAATTTTTTAATTTTTAATGTTGTTTTTTTACGAATAAAAGAAAAACGACGCGTCCTATCAAAAAGTAATTGGTAACAAATTTATAGATATTTTTTGAGTGCACAATTTTTCTCTTCTCATGTTTTATCGCAACTTGCACAGTTTGACCGAAAAATTAAATTTTTGATTTTTCATTATGTTTGGTGCGTTCAAAATTTGATTTTTCGATTTTTCAAAAAAATATGAAAAGTTGTTATGATAATCTTGTAGGGCTTTCAAAATGCAACGCTTTTTTTTTCCTCTAGACTTTTTGTCATATCGTGCGTTTTTTAGCTTCAAATTTTCATTTTCGTTTGTTTTTTGGAATTTTGAAAATGCTATAACTCTGTTAATTTCCTTTTTATCAAAAAAATATGTAAAGATATATTGTTCGACTTTCCAAGTGCTATGAATAGCTGTACATAGAATTTGTAAATCTTTAAAAAAATTGTTTAAAAAATGTTGAAAATGCTGTAACTTTTTAAATTCTTATCCAAAATAGCTGGCTAATGAACTTGACCTTCAGTTTTCGCATGTGATATTTTCATTTCAGCAAAAAAGTTGTTTAAAAATGTTAATCACTTGGATTTTTTAATACAAATTTAGACACGCTTGGAAAATTGGATTTTTCGAAATAGAAAAAAAAATTTAATGCACGTCAAACCGGTTTGATTTCCTTAAGTTATTAAAATTTTTTAAATCAAAATAACTTCTTTTTGTTTATCAAAAAATGAATCCTAAAATAGGTGTCGAATCTTTGAAATTTGATTCATTCGAATATTCGAACAAGTCGAATTTCGAATGTTCGACTTAACTTCTGGATCCATTTTTTAAGCAAAAAAAAGAAGTTATTTTGATTTTAACAATTGTAATATAATCCAAGAAAATCAAGCCGGTTGTATGTGGAGTTAAGTGTTTTTCTATTTGGAAAAATCCAATGTTCCAAGATTGTCTAAATTTGTATAAAAAATTCGAATAAACGACTGCACACGCATAAATACTCTTCAATTTTGAAAGAATAGCAATTTAAAGTTATGCAATTTTGAATAGTTACAATGGACAATTCTTGAATGTTGAAAATTTGGAATGGCAAATTATTTAATTTTCAAGAATTACATTTTAATAGTATATAATTTGGAACATTTTTTTGGAATAGTACAATTTCGAAGACTTACAATGCACAATTCTTCAATTTTAAAAATTTACAATTTAATACTCTTCAATTTTAAATGTTTACAATTAGAAACTCTTTAATTTTGAAAGATGTATGAATAAAAATTCATAAATGGTCATGATTTTGAAGATCAATCTTCCAAATTAATGAAGTTTGGAATGTAAATCATTAAAATAACAACATTTTTAATTGTAAAATTTGAAACTTGCATAATTTTTAAATTTTAAATTTCAGAAATCAAAAATTCTTTAATTTTAAAGATTTGCAATTCAAAGTTCTACAATTTTGAAGTTTTATAATTCAATCTTCAATCTTAACGATTTGCAATTGAGAGTTGCAATTGAAAATGCAATTGAGAATTATTATTGACTGACAATGGAAAATTCTACAATTTGCAATTTAAAACTCCTTAATTTTGAAGATTTTCAATTGGAAACTCTTCAGTTTTCAAAGGTGTGTAATTAACAATTCTTAAGTTATTACGATTTTATAGACCGGAAGTCAAGTGTTTTCAATTATAATCTTCCAAATTCATGGAATTTCAATTGTGAATAATGAAAATGGCAGAATTTTCAATTTTGAAAATTTAAACATTTATAATTTTCATTTGTAAATGTTTAAATTTTAAAGAGTTATGTTGAATAAAGGAGTTATATCGACCCTCAGTTAAAACAA
Source organism: Andricus grossulariae (assembly GCA_011634705.1). NCBI lineage: Eukaryota > Metazoa > Arthropoda > Insecta > Hymenoptera > Cynipidae > Andricus > Andricus grossulariae. The sequence continues at coordinate 93,626,122 of JAABKJ010075445.1, read as the reverse complement.
TATTTGGATGTTGATGGTAAAATTGGCTTTAGGGTCTATATATATTCTAAAATAATATAGTAGATGACAATTGATTTGGTTAATACTGAATTAAAGACTGCATACTATATTATTCACGGAAAAGAAATTAAGAGTCATTTCAAGGAAGAATGAGCCAAAGCCAGATCAGAAAATTTGTACACTGGTGTGTATGCTATGTACATATAAGAAAGAAATGATTAATATTATACAATTCGTTGCAAAATTATATAAATGTGTATGCAAAATCGAGAGCGAAACGAGTATATTGTAATGAGAATGTGTTCCTAGGGTGGTCCAAATTTATACCTGTAAAAATTCGAGTTTGGATTTTCGATGATCGACCCCCCCCCCTTCCACCAATTTTTACGTTGTCCGGAAAAATAAATGCCCTATTTTTTTCAATTTGTTCACATTAACCCATACTCCTGGGTTTTGGAAATCAACATGGGGTTTTTAATCGGAATAGCTCGTTTGTTGAAAAAATGGTAAAAAATACTTCTTACTACATTTTTGTGAATTAAAGTTTAGTCACCTCTTGAAGAATATTTAAGAAATAATTTCCACTCAATAATCTTCAGTTTTGAAAACCCCAGTCCCATTGTATTGAGCCGTGAAATGCTCCAAAAAATGCAAAATAGCAGTTTCGTGTAAAATCCATGCTAAAGGCTGTATTTTGTTCAATTTTCCCAAAATTTATCATTTTTATTCGATAATTCACAAGTTTTTAAGTACCTTTTAACTTTTCTTGATTTTTCAAAGAATGTCTATTTGATTAAATAATTTTTTTGGCCTGTAAGTCGTGAAAAGTTATTATTTTTCTGGATAAATTGTACAGTTGATGAATTTTGAGAACAATACGATATTTGGTAATTATTTAAACAATTTTTATTTGTTTTAATAATTGTTGCTTCTGTTAATCTTGCAAAGTGACGACTTTCTGGAGTCGATAACGCATTTAATAATGCTATAAGAGTGATATTTTGTGTAAAAGACAGTTTACAATTAGTTAAACAATTTCCATCTGCTCAACGTTTTTAATTTTGTGTGCATCTTGAAAAATAAATAAATTTGTAAAAGAAAGTTTTCAATTTTTTAAATAATTAAATATAATTTACTTGCGCCTTTCCATAGGAACTGTGGTGACAATTCTAGTTTCTTAGTATCTTTTACACTATGTAGCTTATAGTTCAGCATTTTCTTATTTCAGAACTTATATCCTAATTTTATGAAGACTAATAGTTTTTTCAAACAATTATTTTCATTGACGATATTGATGGTTATTTTTGAGATGGATTTCATTCATAAAAGAAAATACTGATTGATAAGCGATATAGTGTAAGAGATTCGAAGAAACTAGAGTTTTCCCCATCCTTTCTATGAAAAGGAGCAAGCGATATTAATCGTTTAAATAATCGCAAACTGTCTCACAAAAAATATCACTCTTAACATTCTTTACCTGCGACATCAATTTTGAGAAATAATAACTTTGCACGACTTGCAGGATAGAACAATTGTTTAAGCATAACAACATTGTTTAATTAATTACAAAGTATCTTAAAGAAGAATGTATTATTTTTGAAATTCATCATCTTCGTCATTTACTCCGAAAAATAATAACCTTTTACGATCAACGGGCGAAAAAATGATTTAAGGAAATAATCATTTTTTAAGCAATTGAAAATTAGTTTAAAAATACTTAAAAACTTGTAATTTATCAAATAAAAATGATTAATCTTGATAAAATTAAAAAATATATACAGTCTTTATCATGAACTTTACATAAAACTGCTATTTGCATTTTTTGGGGCATTTCACGGGCTCAATACAATGGGACTGAGGTATTCAAAACTAAAGTTTATTGAGCGGAATTATTTCTTGAATATTCTTCAAGAGGTGACTAAACTTTAATTTAAAAAAATGTAGTAAGAACTATTTCTTACCATTTTTTCGACAAATGAGCTATTCCGATTAAAAACCTCGTGTTAATTTCAAAAACCCAGGGTCATGGGTTAATTTTAACAAATTGAAAAAAATAGGGCATAAATTTTTTCGGTAAACGTAAAAATTTATGGGGGGAGGGGGATCGATCAACGAAAATCCAAAGTCGAATTTTTACAGGTATAAATTTGGACCACTCTAGGAACACATTCTCATTACAATATAATCGCTTTGCTCTCGATTTTGCATACACATTTATATAATTTTGCAATGAATTGTATAATATGAATCATTTCTTTCTTATATGTACATAGCATACACACCAGTGTAAAAATTTTCTGATCTGGCTTTGGCTTATTCATCCTTGAAATTACTTTCAATTTCTTCTCCGTGAATAATATAGTATGCAGCCTGTAATTCAGTATTAACCATATGAATTGTCATTTACCGTATCATTATAGGATATATATATATATATATATGAGTGCCGGGAACGAAACGGCCGAATCTGAAGGTTTTTCTCGGGCCAAACCTTGAAGTTGTTCAGTCAAACAAATTGCTATTCGGCATTCGAACCCTTTGGTCGTTCTTTTGAAATTGTATCTTAGTACAAGTTTTGCATTCCTTAGAATTTCGTAAGGTTAGAAGCCCTTCGGTTATCGCGATTCGTGTTAGTTAATTCTTAAGTGTGAGACTCTGTGCGACGACATTTAAATAAAGTTGAATAAACTTATAGTTGTGTGCCAACATTTGTGTTATTAATTTCCCGCTACCAGATCATTTCCAAGAGGTCATTTCAATGATCGTTTGCAGCAATCTACAGTCATCGCTGGTTTGGATTCAAATTTTACGTCGGCCATATTGACAAGCAGAGACGTCACACGTGCAATTCAATTATTCTCAATTTAAAAAATTCAAGAGATTTCCGAAAAATTCAATAGAATTCAGAGTGATTTAAAAAAAATTAAAATCTTTGAAATCCTAATAATTTCTAACTAAACAAGTGACTAATGAGTACAAAACAATTCAAGAGAATTCAAATGAATTAAATAATTTTTTGAAATCGAAAAAATCAATTTATTTCAGTAAAAATTGGGGTAAATTTTGAGGAATTTATGTGAAATGAGAAGAATTCGATTAAATTCATAAAAAGTCAAGCTAAATTCAAAAAGCAATCAAGTGAATTGAAAACAATTAAAAGTTTAAAAGACTTCAAGATGAATAAAAAAATAAAATTTTTGAAAAATCCATTGAATTGAGTCGAATTGAGTGCACTTAGAAGAATTCAAAAGAATTTGGAAGAATTTAGAATAATTAATAAGAATTCAGGGCGAATTTCAAATGTATTGCAAAAAATATTTGAAAATGTCTTGAAATCTTTGAAACCAGGGACCCGATAGAAATGAAACAAAATACTTTTGTGATTTCCGTTATGTTTCTATCCTGCCAAAACTTAACTATTCACTTGATTTAGGTTACGTTATTCAAAATAACGAATATGTAATGAAATTTTTCAATTACGCGTAATTAAAAAAAATATGTATTCGAATCCTTGTGCATCTTATGTAAATATTACAAGGCAGTCGGATAAAATATGACGTTGAAACAATTTCTTTTTTAATTTTGTTCCAATCTGTCAAAACGTAACGAAAAGAAAACAAAAGAATCGGTACTTTTTAGATAACGTAACGAAACGAAAGTTTCGGACGGGTTCCTGTTTAAAATCCTATGAAATATCCCTCGCTTCTTGTGAATAAATTCTTTGAAATCTATTAAAATATTATTATACCCTGTGAATTTCTATGAAATTTGATGATATTTCTAGAAATCCTGAAAAATTAATTAAAGTACCGTGAGAGCTTTTAAAATTCCTTGAAATCCTTAGAAAATCTTATAAAATCCCTTAGAATCTTTTGAAATATCTTAAAATCTTATAGGTCTTGTAAAATCCTTCTATATCTTCCAAACTTTTATGAAATTCTTTAAAACTGCATACAAATTTTTTTAATTCCTTACAATTAATAAAACCCTTCAAAATGCCTTAAAATTCTGTAAAGCTCTTAAAAACTCTTGGGAATCTTTTAAAATACCCTAAAATATTTCAAATTCCATTAAATAACTGAAATCAATTAAAAATTACTTGTAATCTTTTAAAATAACCTAAAAAGTTTCAAATCCTTTAAAGTCTTTTAAAACTCTTTTACATTTTTTTAATACTTCTGAAAATGCCAAGGAATTTGAAAAAATACATTGAAATATTTTATTCCTTTCATCATTTTATCAATTGATCCCCAGGATCAATTAAATAGAAACTTTTTAAAATTGGAATAAATCCATTAAATTAAGTAAAATTGAGTAAATTTAGAAGAACCGATTCAAATCTTTGAAACCCTACTAAATACCTCACTTCTCGTGAATAAGTTATATGAAATCCACTAAAATATTATAAAATCTCTTGAAATTCTATAATGATATTTCCTGAAATCCTGGAAAATGTATTAAAGTATATTGAGAGCTTTTAAATTCCTTAAAACCATTGCAGTCCTCGGAATTCTGATAAAATCTTGTGAAATATTAAAAAATATCTTAAATCCTTATAGGCCCTGAAAAATTGTTCAATATCTTCCGAAATTCTAGAAAATTCTTTATCCTAAAATAGTCCAAACGCTTTGAAATTTTCAAATTATACTGTTGAAAAGCAACTTTAAATTGAAATTACCATTTTTTATTTTGTATTTTATGTATTATGTCATTTTTATTTCTTGCTTTCAAGTTTCAGCACGATTATTCCCACGAAGGAATAGTAAGGATTGGTATCACCCTATGTGTTTGGTGAGCAGAGGTGGGACGACTGACGTCCAAGAATTCATTAATGTTTACCACGAATGAAAACTTGGTCTCAGTATCGTGCACATGCGCAGAGCTGTTTTCGCAGTCACGTGATATACCCATTCCCCTATGTTTTATTTTGACATCTCGATGCATACGTAGGTTATGTTCGTTTGTGTTTTTATTTTGTTGGGTGTATATCACGTTCCTGACTATTAATGAAAGATTTGAAACATCAAAGGAAAGAACCAAGTAAATTAAAAGATCAAAAGATTTCAAATCCCAAATAGATCTTAGCATAATTTTCCTGGTAGAGCCTGCTTCCAGACTCAATTTTATTCTTTTAGTTTGAATATAAATTCCTTGTAGGAGATACTTATTGAATATCTAAGAATATGTATAAACACAGTCAATTTACAATTTAAAGATGACAATGACAAGGATTCTCATAATTTCCCTTATAATTAACTTCCTTACATTATTTCTGAGAGGGATACTTGTCTAGATTTGGCAAGAGAGAGAAGAAAAGAGAGACAACCATTTACTTCAGTTTCAGATTTTAAACACAGAATTTTTCCCGCGGTTAGTATTCAATGTTCCCACAATGTTCCCCAATGTTCTCCTAGTAATAAATAGGAAAATAAAACATCCCTACATGCTCAGTCCATTCTATTACAACTCCCTCCCCATTAAAAGGGTGTTTTACATAAAGACAGCCTTTTAAATAACAAGAATATTATTTATATCTATGAATATTGTCTAACATACCTCCAACGTTGTGGAGATGAAGAACCAGCAACCAAAAATTCTCAAGGGAGAATTTCCTAAAGTGTTTATATAAATTAAAAATATCTTTCATAATGTTTATAAGTGTTGATATGGGAAACCTGGGAAAGATAGAGAGTTATGGATACGCCCAGGTAAGATGAACCGTATATTATGCTAATATTCTTCTACGCCTAAAATTTAATAGTGAATGCTTAAAACTTTATTAACTATAACTATATTATCAAAAAAAATTATTAGTCCTGAAAATTTAACTAACCAATCTAAAATCCTTAAGCCCCTTCCTACATATATACATACATGCACATATATAGATAAATATGCATACATACATATTCCCATATTCGTTATACGAATTAAAAAGAAAGAATTTGTGATTAAGTTTATATATATATTTTTTTTTTATTATTATAATTTTTTTTATAAGTAAAGTCATACAACTAATATCATTAATGTAAAATTCATACTTAAAGAAAAAAGTCCAATAACATAATAGGAATATTTGTACAAAATAAAAAAGGTAAAAGATCCATAAAAAAAAAAAATAAAATAACTTGATGAGTATTTAGGAGAAAGAAGAAAATAAAAAATATATATATATAAATAATTTCCCATAATTATTGTGCCCCCCCCCCCTCTGCATGTAATCTTTATTCCAGGTCGCTTACCATCAGGTAGGCCCCATCGGAGTCCAGCCCGAAGGAGACATGACTTCTTTCGTCATCCTCCACAGAACTGGAGTCCGACGAGACCCCCGCCCTTGTCTCAACCAGATTATGCCCCTCGAAGTGGCAATGGAACATTCCCTGGAGGCCGGGATTGGAAGCCTTGTTCAATTCTTCCCACGTGAGATCGTACGGGGAAGACACATCATTCCACTCATGAAGGATGACTCCCAGGAAGAATACCCGGGAGCCCTCCTCCATGACCCCCCCCCTCTCACCCAGCCCGAGTGCATTTGCAGCGAGGGGGAGGGCCGGGCCCGCACTATCCTCCTCTTCCCCCCGAACCTCCAGGGACGCCTCCAGATCCAACCTCTCCCGAAGGGCTGCCCTCATGGCATGCAGGCAAGACAGGCATGCCGTAGCCTGTTTCAAAACATGAATGTAATACCCGCATTTGGGACACTCCTTGGGTTTACAGAATTCTCGTTGAAGGGCCATATGCAGCGTTTTCTCTTCCCAGGCATCCTCCCAATCGACCACATCCTTAAGGAAGATTCTCATGCACGCCAAGCATCCCCACTCCAGTCTATTGTCCTTATTCTGAATGAGGGATATTTCAACATGAACAAAGTCAACTACCGAGTGGGGGTCATCCTCCTGTAATCACGTTGACTTATTTGAGAGGGTAAAAGGATATCATCATTTATTTCAAATACATAAATTCTTATTAATTTTAAATTTGCATCAGAAACGTCTTTTGAAGGTTCTGCCGGCCTTTCAAATGATTATGCCAGCAGTTGACTTTTCATGTTTTCCCGCTAGTTAAAACCGGCGCAAACCGGCTTGGGTGGCAACCATACTTATTTCATTTATTATTTATCCCCCCCCCTTTTTCATATTAAATTACTTGCGTTCATATATTCTTTTCCATTATTTGGAAAGATATTATTAGAATTTTTAAATGTTTTATAGTTTATTGCATAACTTACGGTTTGTTTATTATCCTGTAGTAATCTCTGTATTAGAAATAGCCGATTCGGGCTTAGTGATCCGTTCAGACTCATTTTATTTTTAGTTCTGGAGAATTCCTTTGATTTTCCTTAATTATTTGATTTTTGTTTCGGAGATTTTCCTTTAGGCATTTGAAGTGCCAACTTCCGATAAGCAATTAATGAGTACGGAAATATTGTTTCAAGTTCGGCATAATTTTGCTATAGTTTCAGAATTCAAGATGTAGATCAAGAAATGCACGTTTTTAATTAAATACTCGTATATTCATAAGACCCTAATGCCAATACAAAAATTCTTCACAACAATTTATCACTGTAAAACTGTGGAGTTTTTACATATAAATTGACATCGTTTTTCATGGGAAATAGAGGTGGGTTTTTAGATTTTAGTTCTCTTTTTGCGGAGATACTCAAATGCCAAAGCATTTTTCGAAAGTTCGCCTGAAGCATTTTCAAGCTTTGGTAACAGCGTGTTATGCAGTTAAACTGATCTACTGAAAAAGCTCGACAGAGGCATTTTTACAAATTTCCGTCTTCGCAATAGGAAGCTCGAGTTTCAATGATAGTCGTACGAAATTGCATTTAAAATTTTCCTGCTTTTACAGCTATGAAACTCAATTTGCGTATTGATTCAGAAATTTTCATATATCAGCCTAATGATTTAAAAAGTTCATTAAATCGAATCTAAAATATAATCCCAAAAAAAGGAAAGTTCAGGGTGCACACGAAATTTTATTTTCAAAATTCCCAGACTTTTCCCTGATTTTTCCCTAACGAATTTTTCATTTTCCTTGAACAATAATATTCAAAGACCAGCATTTTAACCTTGTAACATTTTTACATGCAATCTTTGGATTCGGATCATGCCCACCTCCGGCAAGTCACATTGCAGGAAGTCACATTTGCGGCAAGTTACATTTGCGGCATATCAGATTTGTGGCAAGTCACATTTGCGGCGACTCACATTTGTGGCAAGCTTTATTGCGGCATCTCTCATTCGGAAAAATTGGAAGTCCAGAGAAAACTGGCAAAAATGCGGCAAGTCAATTTTGCGGCAATTCACACTGCGGCATCTCTCATTCGGAAATATTTAAAGTCCACACAAAACTGTGAAAAATGAGGCAAGAAACATTTGCGCCGAGTCACATTTGCGCCAAGTCACATCAGCGGCAAGAGACATTGCGGCATCTCTCATTCGAAAAGATTTGAAGCCCGGGAAAAATTGGCAAATATTGCAACAAGTCACATTTGCTGCAAGTCACATTGCGACATCTCTCATTCGGGAAAAGGTAAAGTTAAAAAAAAAGACCAAACTTCGGTCTACTATTATATTTTTGGTTCAGAATTGATTTCTTTTGGTTAAAAATTCCACTATTTGGTTGTAAATTTACTCATTTTGTTGAAAATTCACTTTTTGCTATATTTTTATTGATTTGGAATTGTCCAATTTCCAAAATTTGAGTCTAAAATTTATTTATTTCGAGAGCTGAATGAAAATTTCGCAATTTTAAACTCTGTGAATTTTACTGGATAAAAAGATGTTTAATTTGGAACGTTTTCAAATTCAAAATATTTTCATATAGGGATGACTACCCCTTAAATAGATAATGATCCTAAAGTAGGTAATCATGTGAAAATTATGTACGGCGCTCTGCGCTCGACTGGGTTGACGTACCTATAACCGTAAAATTTAACTAGAGATATTGCTGGTGATGCTCACTGCTTATTTTAATGTTTGCAATGAGAGGATTTATCCTCGACACCTGAAAAATAGTGAAACACATTTTTTTATTAACATACTCAAGTCATTGTCAGAAGTATAGGAATATAGCAAGTATACATCTCGTCCGACACGAGTGTAAACAAATGAATCGTTTTTCTCGTACAGACAAAGAAGTTCGAAAGTGTTGTTTATCAACAAACTGTTCTGTTGAGAACTTTTCGAGTGTCAGTATTCTGCAAGTGGCTTTAGAGGAAGCATCGTACCCATGGTTCAAATTATTTTCTATTGTCGAAAATGCCAATGCTAAAGTAATTGCGTACGGTGAGTCTGCAAACATCAGAGTCGAGCGCAGCACGCCGTACATAATTTTCACATCGCCCTAACTTTTTCCCCTAATGACTAAAGATCTAAAACTTTTTGGAAAAACTTCTTCGATCCCTAAGGAACATTTTTCTGACTGGAAGTTGTCAAAATTCGAAACTTCCTCACACAACTTTTTCTTTTGTATATATGCATTCAAGATTTCGAAGAAAATATTGTTAAAAATTCACTACACGGCCCTGACATGTCTTGTAAACTTCGTAAACACTCTAACAGTCGTAGAATATGTTGAAGAATGTTACATACAATTTTCAAGAGGAAATACCAATTCCTGGCAAAGATCTAGCGAGTTGAACGCAAAAAGGTATTGCATTTTTTTCCGCGAAAAATTCCGTTTTCCTTAAATAACTAAAAAACGAAACAACCTTCTAATTTGGCTGCCATGCAAAAAAGATGCGCAATAAAATTCTCTACGAGTAAGGACCGTCAAAACTCAATTTTAAATAATTTTCAAAATTTGCTCCGCGGACAATACTTCTCCGCATGTTCGAGCTCTAAGGTGGTTAAGACTTTTCATTGGCATTAGGGTCGATGATTTTTATTTGTTTTGTGTTCTACAATTAATTTAAAAACAAAACAAAAAATTGAGATATTTATTTTCAAGTAAATTATACAAAAAATGAACAATTTGTTATATTCTGCAAATTTTTCAACGGCAATTTGTTTAGAAATGTTCAAGGTACCACCAGGAATTTTTTTCAGATTTTTCTCATTATTTTTTCAATAAAAGCTATGTTCCAAAGTTCACTGTCTTTAAAAGCTGTCAAATTTCCCTACTTTTCAATAGATTTTCGGGTCTGTAAGATATACATTTTTTTTTGGCATATTCGTTTCAGGTTCATTAACGTATAACATTTTGACCTTTGAAATGATCCTTCATTCATTGTGCTACAATTTTTTTTTCACGGCAAGGTAACTTGCCGTGACTATGACAATGTGACATGTCGCAAATGAGACATGCCGCAAATGTGACTTTCAGAAATGTGAATTGTCGCTTGTCACATGATCCAAACGACGAGAAGCACCAAAGTCATTAATTCATCAATTACTTGTGAAAAACTATTCTTCAAATTGCTTTTATTCTTTGAAAGTTAAATATATTAACACATACGCATTTTATCGATTTAGATGATATAAAAAACTGTTGTTTATTATTATCTGCAATTGTTTTCGAAGCATTCTTCATGAAAAAATACGCACAAAAAACGAATTAATTAAACAGTTTTATAAAATCAAAATTGATTTTTTTCTCGAAAACTATTGATTCTAGAGAAAAATATTGAACATAAAACAATTGTAGATTTTCAAGATGTTTAAACCTGTTTTAAAGTGCATCATGAAAAATCAACAGCATTCTTCATAGATTAGAAAAACTACAAGGACCTTTTTATGTTCATCGTAAAAACTAGCAGCACTCTCAAACTATTGACTACGTGAAAAACTGATTTCACGAACAAATCTGTAATTTATTAAGATCTTAATTTTTTATTCATAATATTTTTCTCTCAAATGCATACTTTTCGAGGTGTACTTAGTTTTTTGACAAAAATCATCAAAAATAAGCGTGATTTTCATTTTCGGTTAACTTTTTCGATAAATAATGACTTTACCAAAAAATTTTGTACACCAAAAAGTTGTATTTTTACGAAAAATACAACTTCTTTGTAGAATATTTTTAAATAGAAGCAATATTTTTTCAAAATAAATCATGAAAACCGTGAAAATAGAGGTCGTTTAAAAAATTCAATGTACTTCAGAAATTAAAATGCACAGAAAAGCCTCTGAGATTTTTTGTATACAAGGTTGAATGTTTGAATTTGCACATAATATTCATATATAAGGTTTGGATTATAGTAATTAAGTCGATCTAAAAATGGTAAGCTTAATGAAAAGTAATTTTTTTAGCCTTCTAAATACAGTCAAACTCGGATTCAACGTCCCCGAATTTACGGATTCCGAGAATTGACGCCGCGCCGCGGGTAGGCTTTCCAGGTGCTGCGTTGGGTGTGTTGACCGCTTCCGAGGATCGACGCCGCGCCGCGGGTAGGCTTTTCAGGAGCTGCGCGGTGTGTGCGGGGTTCACGAAGGCGTGACAAAACGTAGCTAAATCCGGTTTAGTTAGGGTAGGTCAGATCCAAGGACAGCCCCAAAATCGACGTTAATTCCCAATTTGACAGTATTTAAGTCAGAGCAAAACAAAGACTTCATTAAAATGATTCCTTTTATTTAGTATAATATACCTTATAACTTTAAATAAAAGCGAGATCGCTGAACTTGGAAGATAGAAACTGGCCTCTGCTTTAACTTTGGTGAAATTTAGTGAATTTATACACTCAAGTTCGAAGTTAGATACGGCCCAGCACTGGCCCAGTATCGGCAAACATGTTTCCGAAGGTCGGCTGCCAATATCGTGCTATTGCTGGAATGATAACTACGGTATGCACTTGGCGGCCAATTCTGGCCCAGACTCTGGCCCCCATTACTTATGCGTTACCGGCTGCCATTATCGGCTCAGCATATGGGTACTGATATCGGCCCGATCTCGACTGCCAATATCGTACCATTGCTGGAATGATAACTATAGTATGCACTTGGCGGCCAATTCTGGCCCAGACTCTGGCCGCCATCACCAGAGTTAATTTAAAAAATAATAGAAAATCATTGAATTGTTTTTAGGATGCATCTATATACGACTACATATCGTCCGAATATTTGTTATGATTTCAAAAATTGAAATTTCATTCAAACATTTTGTTTAACTGTAGCACCCACTACTGCTATACTCTAACTCTAACGATATGACGAAAAAGGTATTTAAAAACTAATTATTAATTGATTGCGAGTATTTTGACTTTGAATGTTAATGGGTCCTGGTGTAGAGTGAATACATATATTACATTTTTAAATATTATATTACAAATAAAATTTCTAACGCTACGGGATATCGAACCTACATCTATACCTAAATCTATCGCCTAGCAGTAGTCTGGAGTCTTAACAATTGCGCCAAACCTACCTTTCTACAATGACAGGAAATGTAATTTTTTATGAACATTTGAAATTTTTAACGACAGAACTTAGAAATTTGATCGTCGAATTATAATTTGAAGGATTATTGTTTAAAGTTAATGCTCTTTAAACAAATATCATGCTGTAAAATATAGAAGCGTGCGCGAGTCGCATCGTCAGACTCGCGGTTATTAGCATCCAAAATTAGCAAAAATGTCGAATGTTCGTGCTTCGAAAATTTATAACTTTTGAAATATGTATTTTACAAAAAAATGACAAGAGACATTTTCTTCCAAAAATGGGCCAAATTATCTAAAAAAAAAAAATTGTCCTTGCCGAAAAAATCGTTTGTTCATAATTTGTTTAAACAATTGCGATTTCAACCAAATGTACCATTTTTTCGCAAAAAGGAACGACATGTTCGGATTCAGCAGCTCAAATTACATAAGAATCACCCTTCTTTTTTCTTGGACATATTAATGCACACGGGAACCTACCCAGCTCCCGGACTATAAAATAAAACTGGAAGCTACATCGATACTTTCCTTTGTAAACTTACGTCCACACGGAATGAGATATCGCTCTGAAATTTTAGAACGCTGATTAGAAGGCTCGAAGAAAGGCGGCTTTGGTCCTAAATATTTAAAATGTTAAAAAAGGTTTTTTTTTAGAAAAAAATTTCCTACATTACCAACCGGTTTGCGATTTATCATGTATTGTACATTTTCATAGTTACATGCATGAAGTCATAAAAAATAACATGGTTTCTTTTGTTTTTCTTACATTTTTAGGTTAGATTTGAATTTTATAACCTCAAAAATCGTACGAAACTCAAGTTTCATGGATTGCATGCCAATCCATATTGCAGGTTTGGATTTTTTTATTTTGATGTTATATCAGAATTTTGTAACCTCAAAAGGCTTGTGAAACCGCGTTTCATTCAAATCGCAACAATTGTATGAAATTATGGTATTTGCCATTTCTTCCATTACTTTGATTGAAATGATCAAAACTGTATCTTCTGATAATTTTGAAATCAAATCGATCACACCTGACGCCACCTGCAGCCTAAAAAAAAAGTTGCCCACAGCGAACTTCTTCTTTACCGACAGAGAAAGATAGAAGTCAAACTTCTGCATGAAGCCTAAAAGCATCGGTCGATATTTATGATTTTCATAAATAAACTTTTTTCTTCCCCCAAGTCTGTGCCTTGCCACAAACGGTCCTTTAATATTTATTAATATTTTCCGGACATATTTCCACGTTATTTTATCTTTTATTTTTAAATATGGGTGAAAAAATATTGATTATTAATATTTTCCGAAAATATTTCCGCGTTATTTTAACTTTTATTTTTAAATATGGGTGAAAGAATATTGATCTCAGGACTGACTTGATCAGCTGGTATATTCGTTACATGGCCTTAATATTATTAACAAAAAAAGATTTAAGGCAAATCCTATACTATATTTCTGTATGAATAGACCATTTTTCTAGTTTCCGCTACACGTACTAAAATAGTTGAACTAAGTCGTGCTGAAATTTCGTTATAAATATATTTAATAGGTACGCATGAAAACATTTTAAGTACAGTAAACTACCCCTCATTCTAACGTCCTTGAAACGTACACGACCAATTATTTTAAGGCTGGAGGGGCCCCCACCTCTACCGCGATTCGTCAGTTGATTACTATCAAGCGACGCTCATTGGCTGTCCCGGATTGTATCGCTGCGCGTGCTCTAAGCAACTTTTTCAACTGCGCATGTGCCGAAAAGCGCGGGTGGATTTGAAATCAATAATAATACAGATAAATGCACCCGACATTCCTAGAACTGCTGGCTCACGCAGTTTCTCAGCTCAATGGGCGAGAGACGGTTGCGAATCTCGCCTCGGAAGGGCCTCCGTGCACGAGTACTTAGTCGGGTATATTGCGCAATATGATGAATTCCAAGTGGAAACGGTTCAGACGGTCCCCACTTATTGCGCAGTTGAGCCAACTAAACTTCGATATACTAGAATAAAAAAACGACTGAAATATTTCGCCAAAAATTTTTCTAGCATGACGTCATGGCTATGCTAGGATGTGTGGAAATGTCTGGAAGGTTAGCATAGGCGTGACATAGGAGTGCAGACAACTTTTTGTATAGAGTATTCTAAACGTGAAAGTGAGTTATCAAGGTCTGAATATTAATAGTTTGCAAGTGTATAATGCTAGGATAGGTGGCAATGTCAGCCGTCAGAAAGGTTAGGGCATGGAAGTGAAGTTATGGAACATAAAAACTGTGCCATAGAAGAGAATACGTTAGATAGTCATACAGAAAGTGGCGAAATAGGAAATTGTGCCTCCACTCTTGTGATAAAATTAACTGTAATAATTATAGAGCTGTCAGTTCAATTGTAAACTTAAATTTTTGCTTGAGCACCTTTTCCTTATTACCGAAGTACATAAATGTTTATTGTAAATATTACTTTTTTCCAGGTCGCAGGCTCAATAATCGGCAAAGGAGGACAGAATATCACAAAACTCCGGAGTCAGGTTAGCTTTCAAGTTTCTCCATTTAAATTTGTTCTTCATGCTTATATTAAGTTTATTCAACATTCTTTGCAAGTCCTCGATTGATTCTGCCATAACAATCTTGTCAGTTAAATTATAACTTCGAAATTTTCTAATAAATTATTTAAAATATTACCAATTTAATTTTATTAGTGCGTTTCGCTAGATTAAAAAAAATGATTATAAAATCAGAAAGTTTCGAAGAAGTCTTCAAGTTTATTAAAAATTTTAGGTTGTTTTAGTTAGTTTTTTTTGCATTGTTAATTAGAATTTTTAAACAAAAATCATTTTTACACACATTTTTACTTAGAAAGATTCGCCGAAGTTTGTCATTCTATAACCGATTTTAAGGGAATCATTAACATTGCATAAGTTAAAGTTTGCTTCACTTTACATTTGCAAACTTTACTTAACTAACATGACATTTTATCAAATTTTTCCTCAACATATGACACAATAGTTTTCAATAATTACACCATGTGCATTAATGTTTACTTTTGAAAACCTTTACTGTACATTTGGAAACTTTAATCTGCGTTATTGAAGTTTACGGAACAGCCATGTATTCTTTAACATTTCGTCACAGATTACACAAATATACAGCTTTATCCTATTATTGTTGAATAAGTTATCACCATATTGAATACAATTTATTTTGGATCTGTTCGTGTGAAATATTTGTCCGCATAAAATCCCGTAATACGTGATCGGAAGTGAGATCCTGTGCGGAGAAAAAGGCGTTCAAAATGGGAGGATGAATTACGGTAGTACATTATCTTGGGCTCATTACTGTTACTGCGAAAACGAGTATTTACTGCTACTATTTTGTCCAGGAATAACCGAGTCGTCGGAGATGCGAAAATTGAATGTTTCAGAAGCGATATTCTAGATTTTCCTGATATCGATAAAAAGCGAGCTAATTAACAGCAGCCTCACTAATGAATTATTATTGGCATTTCCGTGAAATGAGCAAATTCTGTATCATGAAATCCTTTAAAATGCAGTCTGATTTCCACCCCGGTTGCTCGAAATGAAACTATAGTCTAAGAGGTTGTATTTATTATTCACTCGTTGATTCTCCACTAAATTTCAATTAATTTCCATATATTATTGTAAAATTTTTAATAAGTTATTTTTATTACACGAAAAATATACCAGAAAGCCGATTGCCGATTACGTCTGGGGATAAGTAATTATAATATAAAAGGGTAAGATCACCAGTGGTTGGCATACCAACCTCTCATTTCATTAAATATTTGCATTTTTCTATTACTTAAAAAAAATTAGAAGGAAGTGCCAACGACTGGTGGTAGTGCAAACCATCGGTGCTCTTACCCTTTGGTATTATTTTGCTGTTACAAAATAGCAATTTAATACGATTAAAAATTGTTAAAATCATATTGAAAAATGGAATAAATTATATCCCTAAAAAATAATTATTTTTGGAAATAAAACTATCTTTATTGAATAATTCGGACCTTCTATGCTCATTAGTGGAAAAAAAAATATTCCAATGGTTTATATGCCAAACTATAGATAGACTTGATATTCATGCGCAAACCAGGCGAGAAAACTGATGAAAAAACCTATCATGCGTAGATAGGTTTTCGAGCCGCTTTTTCGGCATTAAGGAAGGCCGCTTTCAGGTTAAAGAACCATTTTATCTACATTTTACAGTGCAATTATTAATTAACGCAATTGATCAATATTTATTATAATCTTCTCATTATTTAATATATATCATTGTGTATTTAGGTTGTTAATAGATCATTAAAGGAACACTCAGATAATTGCAATTGTTTCTTCTTCCGGAAAGTTGAACGGAACTGGGCGAGAATCAGGACGAAGAACGTCTCTATGTACATACTGTCCATCCAAAAAGATTAGGCAGCTTGATTTTTGTGCAGATTTTCATGAAAGTCTCAGCAAAAAAAAAACTAAAAATATGAGACAACATGCATGTTGCACTTGAATGTTAAAAAAAATGTGTTCTTCTTGGAAAAATCCAAAAGACATGATAATTGAGGCAACCGTATCCCTTTTTTTTTGCATCAGGGCTTAGAGGCTGTGTAACTGCGTGAGTGTGAGAGAAGCTCGTGTTGCACATGTAGAAGTAGCGCCGGAAAGGTCCCACGTTGAGTGTGCGGTAGCCTCGATTATGGTTAAGCCTTTTGTATTTTTCCAAGAAGAAAATAATTTTTTAAACATTGAAGTGCAACTTTTTGCTCCTTGGTAATACGCACATCATTGTCAGAAGCCAAAAATGTGTAATTTCCTTCAAGAATCATTTCTGTACGTTCCTTAGTTCCAGGGATGACACCTCCCCACTCTTTTGTCATAACTTATTAACAAATAATTATTTTTGTCCGACCCCCCTTAAAAACGCGCCATTGCATGCACGTGAAGCAGGCGTAACGTGGCCGCTTCCAGCCCAGTGACGCTCGCACATGCGCACTCCGCCGCCGGGCCAACATAAAACTTTACGCCCGCTACAGAGGTAGACCGCTGAAAGAATGGTTAGAATCTGTGAATGAGACATTAATCCGAAGAGACATAAGAAGCCATAGAAATACAAGAGCTTGCATGAATAACTGAATTGACGTGAAGGAAGCTAGGGTAGTATGCCAGGACAGAAAAGTTTAGCGAAAAATAGTTCATAAAAAGAATGTGAGTAGAGTGAGTGATGCCTGAAACAAAGACCTTGGATACTAATGGGCCCCAGTGGGGAACTATACATAACAATTTTGTGAGGCTCTCCAAGTGGGGTGATCACTATAGAGATTGATCAGCAGCCTGGGTGGGAGCAGTGTTGCGGAATGAACGTGCTATTTAAATAAATAACACGAAAATTCTAGATCAATCTAAAATATCTATACCTTACCTATATACCTATCTACCCAATACCTATATACCCAACCACAAATTACTACTTTTAAACTTAACAAATCACGCCCACCCCGGAAAGGAAACGGCTTAATGATACAATAATGTAAGAATACTTAAGTTCACTTATTTGAGGAAGCAAACTATGATGACGCTTTGAACTGCATGTTAATCCTGAAGTCTTGGACTTAGACGTGCTTTTCTCAATTCCATTTTTGCAATTGCATCGCATGTAACCTTGACCTTCAGGCGTAGATTGTTTGTTTGCTACTTGTCTTAGTGTTTTTTTCGCAATTGATACTGCATTAATATAAACAAGTTCAGCATTAGAGGGTGTAAATTGTTTTTTGAAAACCTTCCCTAAATGGTACCATACTCATTTCCAAGTTCATAAATGCCATCGGCGTTTACTTCTATGATAATCATTAAAACATTTCTGAGGTCACCTTAACCTCTATCAACATCCGGATTAGGTTCCCTTACGGTGTCAACAACATTGCATATTCAGAATTGTGCGTTTTACCTACTTTTCATTTTTTTAGCTTGAACTTCTAATCGTTCTTTTGCATTTCATCTATTTTGCTTGATATTTACTGTTTTAGAACACACGCTGCAACGACTATCTATAAACGGTATTGCTACTATTACACTGTGAACAATCTTCGTCTTCAGCATTAAAATTTTGAGTGTGCTTATCAATGAGATTATCACAATTTGCATGTGTGTCATGAATATGAGATGCATCTAAAATATCTTGTAAATCTTTTTCTGTGTGTAAATTTGCACATATTTCTTTAGGTAGTGAAGAGTTAGATAAACATACTTTTGCTTCAATGCCAAGCATCGATTGGTAAGGCGATCTTTTCATCCCATAACGGAAAGCATGATTTTTCATAAATTGCACGAAAATGATACCTTTCGACCACTTGTTACATTTTTGCTTTTCACTATTCTTATTTCACTATCTCAAATTATATTGAGAATTTGTGACATACATTTTTCGTAGAGAGTTGATCTTTTTTGTTTGTAAATGCAACAGCTTCCTCGCACTGTGGGCCGGATAGCAGACATACGCCATCACCAAAACTTGTTTTCTGGCTTCAGAAGATTTGAAAACGCGAAGAACCGTTTAAGACTAACGTGCAAAATTTTAGACGAAGCTAATACTCTCGCTAGTCATAACTAAAGAGAATGTACATTAGCGTTATAAGATATTCAAATGCTAGACACTGAAAAAAAATATTTTATAAATCTTATGAAATTCCACGTCAAATGATACTCAGCGGTGATTTTTCTGATACTATGAAGAGGATATATCACATGAGAAGTTTTTTGAGAAAAATTCAAATATTTAATAAAAGTTTTACCTCAACTTAAACGAGTTTGTTAATTAAATATGTATCCTTCAGACTGACTCTAATCAAAAGTAAACATTTGAGAATGATGATGTATGAGATAAGGGATTTATGATATATTATATTATACATAATGAAGCACCACAATATTCATTTTTTACACAGTCAACGACATTTTTTTAATCATACGTTAAACAGTTTTTTCTTTACTTAAATAAAATGAGGGTCGTTTATACCCTGGTCTTCAGCATGGCAATTTTCCTCAATTCTATTGGTAGGTATAATATCATAATAAAGCATATAATTTGAAAAGATATTTTAGTTTCTTTTTCTGCTCAATTCAATTGTTTTTTCAGTTGTTACATTTATCAAGATACCGAACATAACTGAAGTTCAAAATGAGCTTGTAAGAAAATGGCCTGAGACAAAATTGAGTCCCTTTTTTTCTGTGCACGTTTCAAACCCTAGTTGCCTTCTCCTAATAATTTATGTTTCAAATCCGGATCTCAAATCTACTAATAATCTGATCTTTTATGAGACTATCAGTACATTAAATTTGAAAGAAGCGTAGCTTAGTCGCGTAGCGCTGTTAACAGCTGTTGCAAAATGGTGACCCTCTGACTACGTCAGCGTTGTCGACGTAGACTCAGGCATGCGCAGTTTTATTACGTCGAGAAATTGAAAATATTTTATAGTAGCAGAGCCAGCGACACTGGACCTCGTGTCATCGCGGATATAACTGAAAAAGTGCTGGTTTCTGTCTGGAATTCCAAAATCAATTTTTTGAGATTTCGTAAAGTACCCACATCTGTTGGTTTTTATGAGGTTTTTATACAAACAGAACCTACTTGGATTTCAGATCTCAAAGTCTATTGGTTTCAATGAGGTTTCTATGAGGTCTATTAGGAATTCCTTACTGAACCTGATAAAATTAGACAAATCTATGAGTTTTACTCTGGAATTTACGTGATAAAGACCGCATTATTTCTCATAGATTTTGTTTTCTATCAGGTTCAATGAAGTCTTTCGTGTAGGGTACTTCGATGGAGTATTGCACGCTAGTAGATACCCTGGGCCATAGGGCGGGCTGTGATTGGTCGAGAGGCGAGACCTAAAAGGAGGGGTGGGGTAGGAGAGGGGGTGTGGCCTCTCCTGATTGGTCGAGGGGCGTGGCCTACAAACAAAATGCCGGGTATTAGGGTGTAACATAAAAACAAAATGGCGGTTATCCTGATTGATCGAATGAATATTTCCGAGTTGGAAAAGGGGAAGGGACCACATATGATTCCATCGAATGGATGATTCTCAGATGGAAAAAGGGGAGGGGACCACCCCCTCCCATCAAATAAGTGTATCGAAGTTTAAAAAGGGGAGGGCCCCCCACCACGCGAATGGGCCCCCCACCCCCTCCCTGTTAGTCCAAGAGTAGAGGATGTAAGCTATCGAGTTGGAAAAGGTGAGAACTTATTATAACGCAAATTAATTATCCTAATCTTATTTTCTATTAAGGTTGACAAATGAGTTTTAAAATAACAACAAAGCTACAATTACATAAAAGGTATGTATAATATTCAATTTACTAATTAAAACTTAAAATTATCCTAAAATATTACAAGTGGTATGTAATAAATATACACATTGTTTTTAGTTATAATTCCATACATGTTTTATTAACTTTTCAACAAAATACATTAAACTATGGACGTGTAGAAGAAGTAAGTTCAACCTCGCCAACAATATATGAAATTAAGATGGTTGTCAGCTCCATAAAAACGATTTCAAAATACAATTCGACGAGTTGCTTTTCAAGTTTTGCTTGAACCTGACTTTTGAAGTATGCAGATTTAAACTTAATTATCTGATGGATTAATTCCTCATTCGGTGCGTTTATATTTTCCGAGACTAAATAATGTACAATAGTTTCAATTAAAAAATATTGACATGCTTCTACGTTTTTCTATAATCGTTGAATCCTCATGAACCTTTCATCGACACACACAGTAACATTTTTCAGTCCTTCGAAACTAGACTTGTGAAGAATTATTTCGGGACTATACAGCTTTTTCTTCTTCGTGTCAACGTCGCCCTGCTGCGTGTCATTGTAAGACTCGTCGTTGCATTCCTTGCCATCCCTCAGAAGTATCGCCTTGTTTCCGTGAGCGGTTGTAAGCACGAGCGTGTATTTGCCCAATTCAATGGTATGCAGGTATAAAGGTGAATTCCCGAAACAGAAGTATGATTCTATTATATCCAAGTGTTGTTGGAGTTTAGCTCAAGCTTCCGAGTCGAAGGTAATACCGCCACCTGAACTGTTTATAATTTTAATGACAGTTTAAAATTTTTCATGCGATTGAACCTCTAGTCCAATTAGAATCGTCTTGGAAAATGAATGATTAGGTCTGTAAATAGTTGGCATAATCATCTGTTATGTGGTTCTCTTCGTGAAATTTGTAGACATCATGACCAATAGTTTAAGAGCAGCCTTAGTGAGTATTTGTTTAAGAGGTGCAGATTCGGGTTTGATCCTTTTTATTTTAGGTGTCTCAGGAACAGTTTTATTAATCTGTGTGTCAGTCGAAACTTCGATAGTTTGAGTGGCCGTGAACTTTAAAAAATCAAAGACCTGCGACGATTCTACCTCTACTGAATCGATGTTAACTTGCGATATAGTGGCTCGTCCAGATATAAAAACTCAACTGATTCGAAGAGGTTCCTCACATGGTTTTATATATGTGAAATATTCAAGGAGTGGGGATAGCATTCTTTGTTGAGTGGGGAAAACCATACGTGGCGAGCGTGGGAATAACCGTTATGTCACACATGTGAAGGAAGAATATAATGTCGTATTTCCTAGAAATTACACAATAGACCCGGTGTTTCATATAAATCAAACAAGAAACCCACATGTCATGAAAATTGTACAAAAGAATATGTGATGTATGTAAATCACACAAAAGAAATAGTATTTTCTAAGAAAATCACACAAAAAAACACGCGCGAACTATAAATCACATATATTCTCATTTTCCAGGAATTTCACAAAATATTTTTCAACACCTGCAACCCATAAATCACACATGGCAATATGTTATTCTAAAAAGTTAACAGAAGAGTATGTGTTGAACACCTGCACCCATAAATTACATATGAGACCTCGTATGTTCTGAAAATTCCAATTTTCCAGGAATTTCACAAAAGAATATGTGCCTCACACCTGCATGTCATTTTTTAGATGACAGTTACTCCCAGTGGGACCCTGCGGTGGTTGTTAACCTTTAGTTTTTAATTAAATATATGTATATATATATGTATATATATATGTATATATATACGCATATATTTAATTCTAAATAAATAAAAGTGATTTGTGAAACACAACTCTTGTTAATGATTTTTTAGTTATTTTTTAATAATAAAATAATGTTAGAATTCCAAATTCAGAAAAATGAAGTTTCAACATATAAGAAAATGACAGTAAGGCATGAAGCATGTGCAAAAGAGAGAGAGAGAGAGAGAGAGAGAGAGAGAGAGGGGGGGGGAGAGAGATGTATTTACAAAACTGTAAGTTAAAAAAGAAAAATAATTTTGTAACATTTGCAAGATTTCAGAAGTCTGTACGATTGAGCGACTCAAAAAACAGTTAAAAATTTCACAGCATACCTCTGAAAATGAATTAAACTATATGAAAAATTGTGC
Source organism: Andricus grossulariae (assembly GCA_011634705.1). Classification (NCBI taxonomy): domain Eukaryota; kingdom Metazoa; phylum Arthropoda; class Insecta; order Hymenoptera; family Cynipidae; genus Andricus; species Andricus grossulariae. Next base: position 93,603,271 of record JAABKJ010075445.1, on the reverse strand, counting down.
ACGAGTCTTGGAAAATACAAGCAGATTCATAAGATATCTTATTACATCCAGTGGAGCACAGTCAGAGATTTAGAATGTTATGTCGATATAGCTTGGATATCAAATAAACTATAAGCAATTAATACCTGGTAGCCCAGTGATAATTTTTAATAACATTGAATCAATCGTTTTGAGATGCAAAACATATATGTAATTCGAAAGCTCTATTTACAACTTATGAAATAAATCAGCTACATGAACATTATAATTGACTTTAAGACACGTTGATATCATCCATCATATAATGGAGTAATCTGCTGAAAAGATTCAATTTACTTACTCGAAACATTGAAATAAAGTATCTGGATGATAAAATAAATCCAGCAATATTAAAATCTAATGCAAGAATAATCTGAATCAAACAATGAATAAATGATACAATCAAGTAGTAATACATGAACATCTACTTGATGAAACTCTTAAATTTAATTAAAAAATAATAAAAGTGCTGAGTGAAGTATCAATTACGTATATATTAAAATCTGCTATTATATATGAGATCTGCGAATTTTGTTTTTTTCTCAGAACCAACAAGGATTTCTGGTTAACAGAATAAAGGATATACAGCCGATTCAACTATTCCTACTTACAAGGGAAGGTCTTCAGGTGTTCAGCAACCGGAGGGTTATAGCCGGTCGAAAAAGATTCCTTGAGGTACCAAAAACAAAGTTAAACTCATCTTAAGTCCTACCTTTTCCATATTTTTGCACCCCAACTCTGCAAAGTTTTGAATTTAACCATATTTATGCGGTTTTTCATATGCAGTTTAAGCAAATTTGTGTAACGTTCGTTTCTCCTCGTGGCAAAATCTTATCTAGTATTGCACTGATAGGTTACTATTATTAATGTTTTTGAGGATTCTCTACACGATTTTGACGTTACTTTTTTATTATAACACAAAATTTAACGTCTTAATTGATCAACTTGTAAACTCTACGATAAAACAGGCCTGCAAATAATAGGGTCATGTCAGTTTTTGAATAGCGGAGGGTCATTCCCGGAATAATTTTTTGCGTAGAATCCGAATTCATGGTCAAAATTGGCCAGTCACTTCAGAATTTTGAGAAATTTTCGGTTATGCACCAAAAAACTGGCGTTTCTGGCTACTTTTGAGGTTATATACAGAATGCAACAAATTTTCTTAGTCTTTCTCTTTAGTTACATTATTTATTGTAAGTACTACTCTTACTTTTCAATTTAAGATTTGCAGAGTGCAATTACGATACAGTTACGCTAATTTGAAGTTACGAGATATTCTCAATATGGTGGATTCAAAATTGCGAATAAAAATTTACAATAATCATACACAATACTGAAAAATGTTTTTAGTTCATACTATATAATAGTTTATATTAATATATTAATATTATGTAGTAGTTTATATTTAAATAATAGTTCATATTAATCATCTTATTGATACCAAATCAAACCTTTGTAACTATTTAGAATAAACATAATTCAATTTTGCCCCGTCTCACTTTGGAATTCTCTTAGAAATAAATTTTTTTCAGAGTTAAACATTTATTTTAACTGTACCCCTTCCAACTATTATAAGAATTTTATATTTCTTATGCAAAATAAAATCATCCGTATAATATTTTATTATTGAATATAGGAAATTATAACGTTACAGTTATCATATGATAAATAATGTAAGTAAAGAGAAAGACCAAGAAAATGTTGTGCATTCTGTATGTATCCTCAAAAGCAGCCAGAAACTCCATTTTTGGGTGCATAACCGAAAATATCTCAAAAGCCTAACGTGACGGGCCAATTTTGACCCCGGATTCAGATTCTACGCAAAAAATGACTTCGGGGATGACCCTCCGCTATCCAGCAACTGACATGACCCCATTATTTTCAGGCCTGTGTTATCGTAGAATTTATCAGATGATCAATTAAGACGTTAAATTCTTCATGAAGATGATGTTATAATAAAAAAGTAACATCAGAATCGTGTAGAGAAATAGTCTGGGATCCTCTTTTCATCTGCAAAGTTACAAAAAAATCGGCGTCGGACACCAACCTAACCCCCCTTGTTAGACCTTTACTATGTAGAAACATACGTTTAAATCTAGACCTGCACTACAAGAGAGCGGTTTCAAAATTCTATCACATTTCCAGATACCTTTGAAAAAATGTCATTTAAATTCTATATTCAATTTGAAGACAATATACTTTTAATCGTTTTGTAGAAATTTTACCAAACTCATTCTTGTACAATTAATAATGGATGTAAATTTTCATTGGATATTAATATTGCAAACTTGTAATATGATAATCTTCTGTAGATTTGTTCTCTCTGAACAATAATTGTTTCGAAGATATATCCAACACTCACTCGGAGAAACTATATCAATCCTTCATAATTCGTATACCAACGCACTCTAAATTAAATCAGACTGAAACAACATTTCAATCCTTTCCAATTCGTGCGTATAATCCGAATGAATACAATACCAATTCAAAACCAATTTTCAAACCTTCTCAATTTAACGTACAATCTGAGTAAATCTGAGCTTATTCGGAGCGACTTTCAATCCTTCTCAAATCGCGTGTGTAAAAATTTCGTAGCAGTTTTGCATCATGCCAAAGCCAGTCCTGTTTTCTCTCAAGGCTGTCTATTCACGCAATACTAGCCTGGCGCCACATTGGCGCTGTCTAGTTTTGCCACGTGTTTGATTCAAACCTTTTTGCTGTCTAGTCCTAGTCTTGGATCTATCTAGGAGTTCGTTACGAATTTGAATATATGAAGACTGTCCAGATTTGAGCTAGTTTCTAGACAGAATCACGGTTTTGGCTTGAACAATTACAGAAGTGAATTCAGAAAATAACAATTTTGGAATAAAAGATTTAGGAAATTACAATAATCGCATAAATGCTCAAGTAATGATTAAATGTACTCTATTACATATTTAAGATAATAAACAATAGTTATTGAAGGTGATTGATTTTATTTCATCTATTTTAATTATTAATTGATTGCGTAAATTCTGATTAAACCTAAAATATTAATCATTCAAAATAATAAACAATAATTATTTCGTAGTCTAATCACAAATATAATTATACAAACTTTATTATTTTCAATAATTTATTCACACATCAAGCACTTCTAATGTTAAAAAATTGTTCATATTTTATTGAAGTAAATATTACGATATAATGAATTGAAATTCATATTCGGAAAAAATGAAAAAATTCTTATCTTTTAGATAGCTGAGTGTTATGGCGACGGGACAAAGTTACAGCAACATAATATGAAGTTACATCAAAAGTTCGACACCCGGCGTATGTGCAAGATTTGCGGAAACCGATTTTTTCATTTTTTTGGGTAAAAAAACTTTATTTTTTTTTTTAATTAACGGTAACAACTACATATTAGAGTTTTATGTGATAAAAATAATTATATGATTAAATTAATAATTATTTTTTATCAAAATAGATGATCTGTCTAGAAACTAGTCGATCCGAGCGTTACATCCCAGTTTAGCCACTGGCCTGTGGCGCGCCAGTGTCGACTCAAGGCGGACTAAACAGAAACGATACAGCGCAGCGCCGCGAAATTTTTCCATACGGGACCGTACACTAACATCAAGTTAATTCCAAATCAATATGAAATCAATCCCAAACCATCTTGCAATCATTTTAAGTCTGCGGGTTTAATTCGATAGATCCGAGACTTATCTGGACAGACTTCTCAATCTGTTCACCAAATTCAAGTTCAATACACTTCAATCCGAAACGAAATTTTCAAACCTTCTTAATCGGGCACCCAATCCGAATACTTTCGAGGCTCATCCGGAGCAACTTTCAATCTTTCTCAATTCGTTTACCAATACAAATTCAAGTTCAATGCGAATCAATACAAAACTAGAATTAAATCCTTCTCAATCCAGAGACGATCATCATTTTCAATTCCAATGAATCTGAACTCATTCGGAGTAACTTTCAATTATTCCCAATCAGTGCACCGTTGCCAAGTCAAATCTGAGTGAATGCGAAATCAATCCAAAGCGAATATTCAAACCTTCTTAATCCGTGCGTCTAATCCGAATGAATTCGAGGCTTATCAGCAGCGAGTTTCAATTTTTCTCAATCCGTGTACTAACAGAAAGATCAATCTAAATGAAATCGAAACTACATTTCAATCCTATTCAATACTTGCTTCGGTGTGTTAACTCACTTTTAGTGTATGAAGTTGGAAGGAATTCAAAGGAATAACTTTTTAATCTGTCTGAATTCGGTCATCTGCCAGAAAGTCAATCAGATGTAACTCGATGCTTATGCGGAGAAAAATTTCAAGTTCTTAAATTTTAGGGTCCATTGTAGTGTTATTGAAAATTCAAAAATATAAACTAAAATGTTTAATGGTTTTTTGTCTACATGGTCGATAATCAATATTTTGTGAATATTGATTATTAATTTTTAAAGTTGTGAAAAAAATCATCTTTGTCGGTCAGAGGTACCAAACGGACTGACTGCCCCGTACAAGGGAAGCAGTGGCAACGGGCCCCTGCTTCTATGACTCGAGGAGTGGGGAGGATAGAAGATCTTTTGACATTCCTGTTACAGAATATAATCACACTTTTTAATTTGAAAGGAAGTTAATCATGTTAAGAAGCGAAAGCAAACGAGTGAAAATTCAAAAACAGATTTTTGTTAATATAGGAGGATAGTTTTCGACGTAAAACTAGAGACATCCGCTCTATTTCAAATGAAGAAGAAAACTGAAAACGCATTCTTATAGGTCCTACAGTTCAACGACTTTCGAAAATTGAAAGAAAGATGCTTTAATTTTTAAAGAGCTGTGGTAGTAAAACCGATTGAAAGTGAGAGGCCCGATCCCCGTTTCAGTTGAAGGAGCGACGATCGTACTGGACACGTGTTCTCAGCATTTTTTTCTCTTCACAACAGGACAGTATATATTTTTAAAAGGTTTTCCACGTCGGTTCTTAAATTGACCGCATTCACATTACCAGCTATGTAACATATTTCAATCACCAGACGCTTACGATAGTGGCATTCATTCGAAAGAATTTATGCGGTTTCAAAATCGAAGAAGTGAACTTTCTGTATACCATGCTAGTCACTTATGCCAGTTTTTATGCTGACGTTAGTGACCTTATTTATATCTTTCTTGTGTTCTTTTACCCGTACTCCTAATGCACGTTTAGTTGACCGACATAAACCGCTTTACAATTTTGACCTTTGCACTAAATGCAATAAACAATATTGCTATTATGTAATTTATTTAATTTATCTTTAGTGGGTCTCAAGACTAATGTAAGGTCTTTCTTGTTTTTAAATGCCGTAGTTATGTAGTCATGCCCGAGAATTCTCGACATTCTCTAAGATGGTCCTTTCACGTACGGAATACTAATGAAAGACCTGATTCCGCATTCTGAACTACTTAATCAACTGTCCGCTGTTTATTTTGTGCCAAAATATTTAATCTGAGATTGATATTCTCTATAAACAAATTTTTACGGGTAAAAGTTATCGTTAAGTGGGTCCTGCACCAGTCACAAATTATCCTGATGAAATTGTTTAACGAAAAGCAAAATGGCTCTGTCGACCATATTCAAAATCAAAATTTTTTGTACTTTTCTAGGTGGTTAGAATCGAAATTTAAGCATCTACCTAACGTTAGACCTTTTTATGTAATTTATTACACAAGATGACTTTGTTAGGGATTATTTTTCTAAAGTTCTATTTAAACCTTGTTAAATAGAGACATTGAGCTCTAGATTATAAAAAGTTCGGTTCTTAGTTATTTCTATGAAACTATTAAAATGGTATAATTTAAAATACAGAATCATTTAAAACTCAATAATGAATTATTAATGGAGAAAGGGATAAGGAATCGCACATTTGTTTATTGTAGTGTCCAAAATCAAACAACTGAGAAACTATAGTCAGCAGCGGTTAAAAAAATTTAACTGAAAAGTTTCAAGGTATACAGCTGCCTCATGTTAGTGAAAGAGACAAGACTTCGTGCCTCTTGCGCTCATATGGGCGAACTATTTATCTATATTTGAAAGTAAGGTGTAAACGCTAAATTTCCTCGAAAATAACGTTTTTTCGTATATAAATTCGACCACCGTGTAAACTTTATCATTAACGCGGTACTCGAAACTTAAAACTTAAATCCAGAGGGGATGAGATTTTACACAAGCGTCATACTTTGCTTAATGTAAATCATACACGAGAAATTCGTTTTAGTACACTTTGATTAATGTAAGCAAAACTAACAATAATATTTAAAAAATTTTGTTTTTAATATAAATAAAACTTGATTTTATTCGAACAAAATTTGTTCAACTAAAAAGAAAATGCATATAAACAAACAATTTTTGGTAAATTAAATTTTCTTGTAATAAACATTTTTTTTTTCAAATACAAATAATAAGATTTTGTTCTGATGTTATGTGTGTCGTATTAATATATTCAGTGGACAAAGAAGGATTGAAAATGGACAAATACGTACTACTAATTTTTCCCGTAAGAATTCACGAATAATAAGGCTTTGTTGATATGAACAGCGGATCAAGAAAAATTTTCAGAAGGGGCGATTTTGTGAATTTTCTTCAACGAATGTATTCTAAAAGGGGCGGGGGGCTCTCCAATGATTTAAAAGAACTGTTTAAATTGAGTAAAATAAGGCGATGAATTCTACTTTTTTCTATTTTTCTATTATAGAGTGCTTCTTTCTTTCATAAGCACGGTGTAAACGCCAAAGTTCCTCGAAAATAACTTTTTTTGTTGTATAAATTCGACCACCATTTAAGTTTCATCATTATTGACGCGGTACTCAAAATTCAAAAATGACATTGATTTTACCTATCTCTTAAGGTCCGTCCACTCAGCGCCGCCACCAAGGCAAAATGAAAAATGGAAAACGCCATATTTTTTTGCTTTTTTTCAAATCGTCTGATTTGAATATAATTGATCTTGTCAACGATGCTATGCGTACTCGCAAACAACCTCCTGCACCAGGTAGACGTACATTTGTTCGTTTCTTACGTGAAATAAATACTCCACGCGAGTATGTACCAAACATTGATTGTTGAAAAGAAGGGCGAGCTTGTGTCAGTCCTGCAATCAAAAGAAGATCCTCTTTGAAAATTTTAAATCGCTCTGTTAAAAGTGATGTGAGCAGTAGGGGTAGTAGTAGTAGTAGTAGTAGTAGTAGTAGTAGTAGTAGTAGTACACCAGATTCCGATGGTTATTATTTGCAAACAGCTGACGAAGCTACCGGAGAAGAAGAAGAAGACGAAGAAGAGCAATTTATTTCACCAGCAAAACAAGCAAGAAGAATAATTACACGAAAACCAAAAAAGGACCCACAACAATCTGGTGGTTCTCTAATAACTAGATATTCCTGATGTTTATTCAAATAGATAGTAATAATATTAAACTTGTAATGCCTAGCTTAAAGCAACTTTACTATAATCCTGTAAATGCTCAGGCATATTCAGGCGCTTATTGACTTGTTGAAAAGACGAAGCGAACACACACTAAACGCAAAGTTCATGAATGGCTCGAGGAACAAGATGCGTTTACTATGCACAAACAAATAAGACACAGACATCCCAGACGGCCATATACTGCATTTAATATTGACGATGTTCGGGAATGTGACCTTGTTGACCTTCGATCTTTAAAAACATATTATAATAATTACACATATTTACTATTTGTAATTGATGTCTTTAATAAATATGTATGGGTTGATCCACTAAAACATAGAACTTGTACGGAGGTTGTTTCTGCTTTGAAATGCATTCTTTCACGAAGTAACAATCGTATACCTTATTTTTTACAATCTGATAAAGGTACTGAATTTCTTGGAACACAATTTCAAGAATTTCTTCAGCGAAAAAATATATTTTTTCGTACAGTTCGTAATCCTGATATTAAAGCTGCTATTGTTGAGCGTTTTAATCGTACTTTAAAAGAACGTATGTGGCGGTATTTTACATTTAAAAATACAAAATGTTACATAGATGTATTACAAGATCTCATGACTGGTTACAATTCTGCTAAACACTCTACTATATAAATGGCACCGTGCCAGGTAAATTTTGAAGATGCTCAACGTGTACGAAGTTATATAGAAAATCGATTTAAACCTACTTCCCGCCTGCCTAAATATGATGTTGGTGATCTAGTTCACGTCAGTCGCAAGAAAGGGGTGTTCGAGAAGGGATATGAGAGTGGTTGGACTGAGGAAATCTTTGAGATAATATGATTAGATAAAAAATTACATCCTCCAATATATATTTTACGCGATTTAGGCGGTGATGTCATTGACGGTTTCTTCTACGAGGAAGAATTAAGTCGTGTGCGCAAAGGTCTTTCTACCAATATTTTTCATATTGATCAGGCAATCAAAACTCGTGGTAGTGGTGAAAAAAAAAGAATTTTTTGTTAGTTGGATAGGTTACCCAGAAAAATTTAATTCTTCGGTAAATGCTGAAGATCTCACTGGCCTATTCAAGTGAATATATATTATCACGAAAGATCAATTTTATATAGTTTTACCGGGTGATAGTAGTATGCATTTTTTTTCAGAAAATACAACTACTCATTTCATCACTCAATTACCTCCACCCATTCAACTTATTGGAAAGTGGTTTGTAGCACTTACAGAAATATAATTCCCGCAGACACTTTTACATATATCTCCTCGAAAAACTGACATACTTTTCTCTGTGACCTCATTTTTTAATTCAATTCACAGAAGAAAACTTCATTCAACCACGTCTTCAATTTTACCTGGTTTTTACAACAGTATTAATGAATTATTAACTCAAATCAACCAGTCATCTGCCATGTTCAAGCACATTTTATTTACGCGTGCACTGACTGTCCTGATCTTGAACACACTTTTGAATTACCCATTAAATTCAGTCATATTCTTGGAATACCAACCAGAACCGTACTGAAAGCTAAAGATGAAATTCAATTATTTGGTGATACACCTGCATCGTTCAGTAATAGAATATCAAATATGTTGTTTTTTACACAGATATTTGTGAACCTTATATCACTGGTGATGTTCAATCACCTCTTTTGCGAATTATTCCTATTGATACCGAAAATTTTTCATATGAATCTATAAAATCACGCTCTTTTCCACCGGGAAAATACATTTCTCTTTTACATACAAATTTCCAAACGATAGAAATAGATATAAGAGATAATATTGGTAATCCTGTACCATTTGAAAACGGATCGGATCGTGGGCGACGTTCAGGTATACCGCACGTATACATTGGTTCACCATATCAACGAGGTTATGGAATCGGAAGTTTTCTTGGTGGTTTATTTCGTCGTGTTTTACCACTCTTATCTAGAGGTGTAAAAGCTGTCGGAAAAGAGACACTGCGTGCTGGTGTAAGCATGGATTTTTAAATATCGGTGAAAAAATATTGATCTCAGGACTGAGTTGATCAGCTGGTATACTCGTTACATGGCCTTAATTCAGAAACAGGACTACCCGCTTATTTAAAAATAAACAAATACAATTCTGAAAGCTTAAGTTAACAAAAGGACTGAGAATTCTCTTCAGTTCTTGAAAAATCAATAACTTACACAACAAAGGGAAAAGGCAAAAACTTTCATTAAAAATTAAAATAGAAATATTGTTTTATTCGAGAAAAAAGTCACGTTGTTAAAGAATCGCTTGTCAGCAATATTCATTAACTCGCGAATCGTTCGTCCTGCTTCATTCACATTCTGCCCTTCTCCAAGTTTTCAGTGTGGCAGCTGTTCTGCTCCATAGCATCACCTCTAAATAATTCCTTGTAAAGGTATCTTCAAGCGCTTTTAATCCGTCCATATCATATGCCATTTCACCCTTGCTATTCATAATACCGACTAACTCTGTACTACTACTTCCTTTCATAGTGCCCTTAGCCAATTTCCAAAATAATTTCTTAATTCCTTCAAAATCGGTTTGCATTTTCTTATCATCTTCCGCTTTGATTTTACCCTTGTCTTCTTTAACTAGCATTTTTACTTTACTGTTCTTGTCCCTATAATTATCTTCGATTGTAATTCTCTCGTCATTGCCAAGACCTGTAATATTTAACTTTCTTAGGTGTTCCTGCTTCTTCTCGTTAACGGCAACTCGGATTTTATCATTCCACCATGCATCACCAGTCGTTTTTCCTTCAATCGCCGTGTTTATCTTATTCTGAAATTCCAAACGCGTTTCCGGTTTCTGCAAATTCTGTATCTTGATTCACGTCTGCTTCGTCTTCCTAGTTCTCTGATCCGTTCCACATTCAGAACCTCTCATAACCTTTGTATCTCTTACTAGCCCTCTCAGTCTCGCATCCGCAACAACAAAGTCAATCATACTGTGGCTTAATACAAAAACCTTAATACACTCTTGTAATTGAATTGCACTTTTGTAATATTGACGGTACGTTATTTGCCATTAGAAAATTGCACATTAGGACACAAGATTATTTTTATTCATAATTAATTGTCTATTCAGCGGAATCGTTTGGAACAGGTGATACGTGGACAAAGTAAATTGTTCCAGTAGAGCAATGCGTTCATTATGCAGACAAATTACTACTCTAAATTACTGAGGTGAATGCTTGAATTTAACCAATATAAAAATATTTTCACAGAAATGTGAAAATTATCGTTTTTTTTTACATGTTGAGCTTTTTTTTTTTTTTTTTTATGTACTCACGATAAATTTGACCGTAACTTACTGATATGAAGTAGAAACTTTTAAGACCTGAGGGCTTGGAAAACAAATTTCGGTCTTACCCTATTTGTATTTCAAATAATATTTCAAAATACTTCAATGTATTTTGTACTTTTATTTAAATTACACCAGCTGAATTTTATTTTCTCTGTCATGTATTTCAAGTTTATTTTGTCTGAATGTAGGGGAGAACGCCCTACAGTAGATAATGAATCTACAGTAGATGATCATTAACTTAAAATACTTATGTATTTAGAATAAATTATTATTAAATTATTATTATATAGAATAAGTTAGAAGTCGCAGAATGTAAATTTACACCAACTTTTTGTACAGTGTACTTTAAATTCTTTTCAAGATTTTCCTGGAATTAAGATATGTTCTAAGTATAAAAAATACTCTCATTACGCAAGTGTCCTAAAACATCTTACATTAACTTCGAGAAATAAAAAGTCCATTATCCTAAGTACGAGTCTTGTGAATTCGCCAGTTTCATTTGGTGTATAGAAGCAGATTTCACCCTAGCTTCATTTGACAAAGTTACTGTCGCCTATTTAAGGTAAGTAATTTTCTAGATTACTTAGTAGATAATGCATTCTCAGAGTTTATTTATTTAATTCACGATAATCGAATACCAATCAAGACTCGCCCTCGCATAGGGTGAATTCGTGTACTTTACTAAGCTATAATATTTATATTCATGTAAAACTTCGTTATTAATTTCGCCTTCCATATTACTTGCGTGATTCGGCTTACTCTTTACAAGCAGGCTACCTTCTTTTTCTAAAATATCAATCTCGATGACAGTTGATACACAACCAAGATCACACATACTACTAGATACCGCCTTTCGATAAACATTCCAGGCATTGACGAGCTCCTTCTAAATTTCCCTCGGCGCCTTTCCTTTGCAGATGACTTCCTCTTCTAAAATCATTGGTTTTCTTCCTATTGTTGAAGGTTCAAGTAGTGATAAGACTGAAAACTCACCAAATGATTCAGATGTCTCAAATAAAAAAAAAAAATCTGATTGAATCTGTGTAAATCTGAAATTTTCGAGAAAATTCATTTCAATTGAATCCGCATGATTCTGAAATTCACACACATAAATATATATATATGTATATATGTATGTGTATATATATATATATATATATATATAGGGATCCGAATGCAATACTGATCATTACCTTTTAGTCTCCAAAATAAACTTAGGGCGGGGATGGAGAAAAAAGAAAAGAACAAAAACGAAACAAACGGCAAATTTCTTAAATTTTGATTTTGGTATTCAATGAAATTATCTTCATAACTTGTGGTTTACACATTTTGCTGAGCATGTGTAAAGCTTTTTAGCCTAGAAATACACTTTATACCAGTTTATTTCTATGATAAAAAATACCACATATGCTTACAAAAATAGTTAAACGGCAAGTTATAAAGAATACCAAAATCAAAATTTTGTTAATTCGCTGTATTTCCAATTTCGATTTCGGGGCCTTGGCGATTTTCTTTCTCGTGCATTTTTATCACTAGGAAGTTTTCAAGTACCCGAAAAAATTCTTCTGGTTTCAACAATTTTTTCCGAAAGGATGGGTGAATTGGACACGAATTATATCTTAGAAAATAATGGATTAAATTCAGAAAAAATGGCAAGATTTTTTTGACATTCAGGTATGTAAAAAAATTGAAACTTATGAAAATTTTAAAACTCTGCAAATAAGAAATGAGATTCTAAATTGTTTATACTTTTGTAGGATCCCAACATGCTACTTGTTCGCGTTGTAGTGATATACATACAATAATGGTAATTTTCCCAATTATAACGACAATCGTGAAAATTCAAATAATATGCCTGCATTAAGAAAAGACATGTTTATCAAAATGAAATTCGTAATTTTGCACATTTCGTAAAGTTTCGTCATAGCCTAAAAAAATGATGTGTAAATTTATCTTGAAAATTGTTCCAACGCATAAAGATTACGAACATTTTAATTTTAATTTGTGACTAGTTATTTGAGTTCAGTTGTGATTTAAATTTTACTACAACAATCGGCCACCATTCATTCACCACCATTCAAGTAAATCTCGTTGAATTATTTCTCAGTTTTTTAAATCAGAACGATATTTATTAGCTGAGTTGTCTGGAATAAAATAAACTCAGTCGGTAAATGTCGTTCCGATGGTCCCAATAAAAAGAAAAAGAAAAATAATTCAACAAAATTTAGCTGAATCGGTAGTGGCTACACGGTAACCGATTGAAATGATTAAATTTATGAGACCGATTAAAAATTTTCACAAATCGATAGAGTGCAAGCCGCGTGAATCGGAATTCTTAAATTCTCCGACTCAAATATTTTCCATTCAATCGATTGTTTCTTCTTGGGTTATAGCGCCGTAACATCCGCGCAATAATTATGTACAGGTTTTTGACGAGTGAATGCCCCTCCCCGCACGGTGTCAACTAATAAAGCAGCAGCGGCATATTTTACCAACCCAAATATGCAATTGGGTTTGCTACCTATTTTTTTTAAGTGTGTGGATTGTGTGGAGTATTCCACAACCCGAATTTTGATTACGCTTTTAATTAATTTGGACATCGGTGTCCCGTTAAAATAAAGATTTGCTATTTGTTGACTCACATTATTTATAACAATTTTTAACCTCAGTGTTAACAATATATATTTAAGTAAAGATCTAAATTTGCTGGAGTTAAAGAAATCTGCGGAACTGTTTTGGTGGATATGAGAGTAAGGATAATTGGTTTACGCGATAAATATATGATTTTCTATTGGTTTACTTTAATTATTATTTATAACAATAATAAAGGTTACGTGTTAACAATATTTTGCAAAAGAATAAGTTTAATAAGCTATTGCGATACATTAGGAATCACGAAAATTGCCTACTTGTTCACTTAAATTATTTATAAGAAAGATAAATGTTACAATGTTTTGCAGTAGAATAAGTCCGAAAAACTATTAGGATACATGTTAGATCAAAGAAATTTTTTTCGCGAAAAAAGTATAAAAATGTTATATTTGTTAATTTAAATTAATTACAAATGATTTTCTTTTTGTGTATGACCAGGTTGTAACTATAGTTGATTGCAAATGTATATTGGGGTTAAGAAATGAAAAAAGAAATATTTTTCATGAACATGCACTTTTTTTGTAATTTTTTTTTGATGAACTATTCACTGATTCCTAGTAAGCATTTTTATACTACGAACGGAATGCTTTTTAATTAAAAATAAAAAGACCTTTCGAATCGGTCCATACTATTTCAGATTTGCCCCACATTGCGCGCGCGAGATGTTTCTTATTAGCAGTGAAATTTTCATTACTTATAAATATTTCAGGTGGTCCCTACAAAAAAACATACAAATTTGGGTCTTTTCCCGGTTAACAAGTACACTTCCAGGTCATTAATATTAAAAAGCTGAATCTTTCAAACCTGAAAAATTTTTCAATTCAAGCCCTTTTATATATGTGACATTATTTATCAAGTACCATCTATTTTGGTGATTTATAACTCTGTTAATACCAACACAATTTTTTGTCCCACTAAACAGTTTCGTTAGGGTTTTTTATAACATTTCCAAACTATATCCAGGGCCTCAAAAATCAAACGACTTTAGAATTGCGAGATAGATAGATAGATAGATAGATAGATAGATAGATAGATAGATAGATAGATAGATAGATAGATAGATAGATAGATACATAGATAGATGGATAGATATAGAAGTACAGATCTTACATCATATGGATTATTGATGACACTTTCAGGAGCTTTCTCCTTAATCTCCTTATCATCATTAGTGGAACTTTCCTGAGGCGCAGCACTAAGAGTTTGGGCCATCTTTTCTGGATATAGAAAATAAATCTAATAAATATTAATAAATGTACGGGTATTAGTTATAAGCTATTCAATGTCGCGTTTCAATAATTAAAGAAGCCAAAAAGTTCCACAAAAAAGAAATCTGATAATGTACTACGAGTTCTCAATCAGATTATGTGAAAAATTCAGTAAACTATTGGTGCTTTGTTTAAATCAAATATCAGAATTCAAGGTGACCTGAATAAAAATATTATTTGCTAATGCATTAGACTATAAGGTGAAACAGATATTATTTTTTTAAATGATACGTCTAATAAGATACTACTAGAAATTACGTATTTCTCGCCCATATTCCTGTGAATAATCTTCAATATGCCTGTAACAAAAAGAATTATTTTGTGAAAAAAATACATTCTAAGATTTGTTCTTTTACGTGAAATAATATTATCAGTGGACATCATAAAATTTGTTTGCATACATTTTTGCTCTCATACAAGAATCATGAAGCCGTAGAATTATATCTATTTTATATATTTTACATTTCCTGAAAACATTACTATTCATGCATTGAAACTATGAGCAATGAAATATTTCGATAATTTCCAACCAGTCCAAAAATAAAAATGAAATTTTTGGGCAAAAAAAAAAGAATTTTGCTTCTTCTATATGGGTAATTTTCCACAGACCGGGCACTTTGGTGTTCATGGATTATATTAATTAATGAAATTATTGCATTATTGTAAAATTTTATATGTTCACTTTATTACCTCATAAAAATTTTCATAGTACAACTTAGGTTATATTATTGTAAACCAAAGTGAAAAATATTATGTCCCCGAAAATTCCCTTCAACAGATGTCCACACATGCCTGAGGCAAACCTTGGGAGTAACGAAGAAAGTAAGTGATAAACCACTTTTAAATGTATGCTTAAGAACCTTAAAGTGAGACTGAAAAAATACTATGTTCATCATTAATATTTTTATTTCAATGCAATATACACTACATATGCACGCAAATATGAGTGCCTTCCAAAATATTTTTGAGGTTACGTCGATAGATAAAAAGCCGTTGTTTGAAAACCAGGAATATCTTTCCGGGACCAGCTTGGACATCGGATTTAAGAAAAAATATCTCATTACTCATCCTTTAAGTTTTAAGTGTCAACATTAAGAACTTTCTTGGCAAATAAGAAAAAAGTCCAAGAAAACCTTGCGTATGTTTATTCGTGTCCATCTACGTAACTCACAATAACTTTTATGTTCTTTACCAAAAGTTACTGAATAAAAGTTAAAAATCAGAAGCAGGGTGACTGAAAATAATTTGCCAAAGGACTTTTCAATTTATTTCACTTTGACACTTTAGGAACACCTTTTGTGTTGTTTTTCTTCGACGTAACACCCATCCACGTGACCTCACTTATAATTTGTCAGGGTTGGTGATAAGAAATTGAACCCTTCTGAAAAAAAAACTTTGCAGAAAATTGATGAAAAGAAACTTTTCCGAATGAGTAATTTTGTTTTAGTTACAAGAGACTATAAATTAACAAACGATATTATGTTTATGGTTAAAAATACAAAAACAAACAATTCGATTGCAGAACCAATCAGGTATTTCAAGTTGTGAGTTCAGCTGGCAAGATGTATGCACGCCGAAGGCCAAGCAATAATACTAATTGCCTGGGATGAAATATAATTTTTTCATAACGTAGACAAAAATTATTTTTCAACATAAGTACATAGAATAGCTGTGTAAAAATAAATAATGATGTCCAAATACACTTACGGTAAAAAATAATTTTTCTCTGGGCTAATAAAAAACTAAAGATTTGTCTTTACAGTATAATCAGAAATAGATTCATGCTTATTTTTGAAAAATAAGCTCAAATCTTTTTTATTCAATAAATTAAAAAAAATGTTTTCCTTTATTTATATCTAGCATGTATTGTCTATTATACTATTGCTCATTTGTGCTTCACGAGCCTTTGAAATAAATTGTAGCCTGAATACTTTCATAAGTTCATGTTTCGATAGAAATAAACCCTAAAAGAAATAAGTTCGAGAAAATATATGTTTTTCAATTTACTTTTTTTGAACGTGCCTTCTGCGTGGAATATAGTCCATATACGAGGTCTTTCTGGAAAGTATCCGACCTTGTTGCGTACCAAAAGTAGGAGTTGATTCTGATCAATGGATATGATATCATCTCTGAAGTACTCCTGTTTGGAAGCGAGAGCTTGTGAAGGAACCTCATTGGTCAAAACACTTCCACTATACTACTAATCTACGAAATTTAATTTCTTTGGATGAAAATTAGTTTTTTTATTCAAAATTACCTTTAACTAAAATTTTAACTATTTCATTTTTTATGGAAATTTTTTTGATAGAAATTTAATCTTTTTGGTTGAAAATTAAACTATTTCGTTGAAAATTTATTTTATTAGCTAAAAAACTTCTTTCTCGACCTTAAAATTAAACTATTCTATTTTTTGTAAAAAATGTATCCCTTTTAGTTAAAAATTCCTGTCTTTAGTTGAAAATTTGTCTTGTTTTGCTAAAAAAGTTACCTTCTGGGTTGAAAGTTCAACTGTATGGTTAAATATTTCTTTATTGAAGATGCATCATTTTAGTTTAAATTTCATTTATTTGGTTGAAAATTTTACATGGTTTGTTAAAAATTCGTTTTTTTTCACTAAAAATGTAGCTATTCCATTTTTGCTAAAAAATTGATCTTTTGCCGTTGAAAATTCACTTATTTTGTAGAAAATTTTTTTTCTTAGTCGAAAATTCAATCATTTTGGTAGGAAAAGATTATTTTTTTCTGTAAATCTAACTTTTTTTCAAAAATTCGTCCCTATGACTTGATAACTCAACTTTTTGGGTAAACTCTTCAGTGTAAAATTCTTATTTTATGGTTTAATTTAACAGTTTTTTTTATTGAAAATAAAAATATTTGTTTGTACAACTATTCTCTTGCATTCGTATATTCTTAATAAATCATACAATTTATGAATTTTACCGAAGAGCTACATTTTTCATTCATAAGATAATTTTCGAAAACTAATATTTATACTTTTTTTTCATGAACTATAAGAATATCCATTTTGACATAAATTTAATGATCGCAACCTCTAATTTTTTTTTAAATCTGAATAATAAAATAATTGAATTTTTGACTGAAAAAAAAAGTTTTCTACAAAATAAGTGAATTTTCAACTGAAAAAGATTAGTTTTCTAGCAAAAATGGAATAGCTACATTTTCGGTAGAAATATTTGAAGAAAAAAAAAACGAATTTTCAGCAAAATTTTTTAAATTTTCAACCAACTAAGTGAACTTTACAC
>JAABKJ010075445.1:93475101-93581094 GCA_011634705.1 Andricus grossulariae | reverse complement strand
GTTCAAAATCTATCTTTTTTAGTTGAAAATTCAACTATTTTGTTAAAAATTTGTCTTTTTTTGTAGAAAATTAACCCTGTTGGTTGAAAATGCAACTAGTAGGTGGAAAATTCCATTAAAAATAAAAAATTTTAGTTGAAAATTCATGAATTTTGTTGAAAATTATTCTTTTTTAGTAGAAAATTATTCCTTTTGGATGAAAATCCATTTATTTGGAGAAAAATTTAAGTATTTCATTGAATTTTTATTTTATTTGGTTGAAAACTTATTCCTCCAACTGCACATTAAACTATTCTAGTTTTTGCTACAAATCTATATTTTTTAGTTGAAAATTCATCTATTTTGTTAAAAAAAATTTTTTGTAGAAAATTCATCTTTTTGGTTGAAATTTTATTTCTTTTCTTAGAGTCAAAATCAGTTTTTTTTTAATTTTAATTTTTTGGATTCCTATTTAAGAAAATTAGTTTTTTTATTAAAAATTAATTTTTTTGATCAAAAATTCAACTATTTCACTTTTTGGCGAACATTTTTTTTTTCATAGACTTTTATTCTTTTTGGTTTAAAATTCATCTGTTTGTTTGGAAATTCAATTATTTCGTTGAAAATTTATATTAATTGGTTAAAAAATTATTTACCTATGTTAAAATTAAACTATTCAATTTTTCATCAAAGAGTTTTTTACAAAAAAGTTGAATTTTCAACCAAAACAGTTGAATTTTCATCCAAGTAGTCAAACTTTTATTCAGAATATTAATTTTCAACTTAGTAGACTAATTTTTGTCAAACTAGTTCAATTTAGAAACAAAAGACATGAATTTTTTACTGAAATTACGAACTTTCAAAAAAAAAATTTTTTTAAGAAAGCAATTCAACTTTTAACCAAAGAGAAGAATTTTTAACATAAAAAGATAAATTTTAAACAAAAAAGGTAAGAGTTGATATTCAAACCCAAGAAAATTATAATTTTCAATCAAAATCAATTTTACTTGACAAAAAAAGGCGATTTTTCAACAAAGTATTATAATCCTCTACTGAAAAAGATTTTTCAACCAAGGCTAGTTGCATTTTTATCCAAAAAAATTTATTTTCTGTCAAAAAATACAAATTTTCAATCAAACAAATATATTCTTATACTAATAGTTGAATTTTTAATCAGAATGTTCAGTTTTCTACCAATAAAGATGAATTTTTAATAAAATACATGAATTTTCAAGCAAATAGTTTAATTTTCAACTAAAAGGGATAGATTTTCAACCCGAATATTTTTCAGACAAAAAAAATTTATTTTCAACCAAAACAGTTCAATTTTCAATGACACAATTGCATTTCAACACAAATTTTCAACATAACGGTCGAATTTTCAATTGAAAAGGCTAAATTTTCAAACAAATTGTTAAATTTTCAACAAATTATTAAAATTTCGGACCAAGTTATACAATTTTTATCCAAAAAGATGAATTATTAACCGGAATTTTAGTACTCGATTTTTCAACGGAAAAGAATGAACTTTTGTTTTGAATTTTTAATTTAGTTTGTACTCAAATAAAAAAACTAGTAAAATAAGTAAGCCCTTATTCAGGGACTCAGAAATAATATTTTAAATGATTATTTGAGTTTATTGGTAATACTGATAAAATATTAGGTTAGATAAGTAGAAATTTTGCTTAGAAAATAACAGCTGTTTGAAGTCAAATATATTTAAAATTTATTTTTAGTGATTTGCCGATTCAAAAATAGCTTACATAAGAAATGGAATTTAATTAACAAAAGGGACTAATTTTTATCAAAGGAGGTCAATTTTAAATCAAAGAGACGATTTTTTTACTTAAATTATGAATCTTCATTAGAAAAATGAATTTATAAGATGGCAGTTTAACTTTCCACTAAAGAGTAGAATTTTTAACATAAAAATATGAATTTTCAAAAGAAAATGTAGAAGTTGATATTTCTACAACAAAATTTTAATTATAAATTAAAACCAGTTGAATTTAACCAAAAAGGGAAATTTTCAATAAAATACTCAAATCCTTAATTAAAACTGATTAAATTTCAACCATACAATTGCATTTTTATTTTAAAAATTTATTAACCAAGAAAAAGATGACTTATCAACAAAATAAATGTATCTTCAAGTACATAGTTGAATTTGACACTAGAAAGGACAAATTTATTTTATTAAAATAAAATTAAAATTTAAAATTAAAAAATCTTAAAATAAAAAAAATAAAAAACTGAAATGTTTTGAAATCTTTTTACATATTCTCCTAAAATTAATTTTTCCTAGGAACCTGAAGAATTCTTTTTTCATTTTTTTGAAACCTTGCAAAATTTATAAAATATCTTATAAGTTTCCATTATTTTTGAATAGTTTTAAAATTTCTGAGTATCTCTTACCCTTATTCATGTTTGTTCTAAAATTATGCATTATGGCAACAACATTTTGCTTTAAAATCTTCAACACACTTTTTCAAAATTTTAAGAAATAATTCAAAATGTTTTGCATTATTTTTCAATTTTTTCTTAGAATTCATTTTTAAAAAAAATCCTTTTAAATTTTCCCATTAATTTTAAGAATATTTTTTTCATTCTCTTGACACCCTGCCAAATTGAGTTTACCTAGATTTTTTTAAATCCTGAAAAATTAAAAGAATTTTCCTAAAGTCTTCCGTATTCGCTTTCCACACATGTCGAAATCTTACGAACCTAAAATTATTATTTTAAAATTAAACCTAAACAATTTAACATTTTCCCAGAAATCTTTGAAAAAATTTAATCTCAAAATCTTTCAAAATTACTAAAAAGGTTCTAGATTTTTTTCTCGAATGTTTCAAAATAATTTTTTTCCATAATTTAATTTGTCTCATCTATTTAAAAATGTGAAAAAGTTTAAGAATTATGGTGTGGTAGCAAAATCTTAAGAAAATAATTATTTCTCAATAACAAACAATCCTTTACAATTTAAATGTTTTTTTAATGAATAATGTTTGAAAACATTTACAAATTCAAAATTTTTCTTTCACAAAGAAGCATATCATCATTTTGCTTTAAAAAAAAATTCTCGTTAATTATGAATTTTTGATTATTTTTTTGACTTTGCATTTAACTTAATCCAGAAAAACATGTTCTCTGCACCTTATAAAAAATTCTAAAAGAGGCAGCAAATTTTTCTTTAATTTTCGAAATTTTGCATAATCAAATCAAAAAAGAGAGCAGAAGATATAACCGATTAATTTTTTTTACTTTTATCGGATGTCGACCTACATTTTTTTTCCTCAGCTCAAATGATTCGATTAATTTTAGCATTTTCACTCCACGTTGTTTACCCTTAAGCTTATAAAATATGGAATTCGTCACCGGAAAAAAACTGGGCTTAATTTCAATATTTTCCGGCACGGTGCGCTTCGATTTGAAGGGTATTAAGTTTAATATAAATGATTCACGGTTATATGGGCAGATAAGGAAAAAGGAAAAATCGTTTGACTTCAAAAGTTAATCAGAAGGTGCAATCGAGTGACGAAATAGATTCCGGCCATCGAAAGTGTCGGGGATATCAAATGAGAATTTTTAATAATAAAAATAAAAAAGTATGGACCCTCGTGACCTGGACAAGTCTCCATTCAGAAAAGTTTCCATATTGAATTATTTATAGGGGCCGTTCATAAATTACGAGCAATTTTTCCTGAGATTTTGAACCACGTAGCACCCTTTGTGCTAAAAAATAACATAAGATGATTTGGGGGTGGGGGAGTTGGTAAAATCTGTTTCTCATGAATTTACAAAGAAGCTGAAGTTTTCTACCAAGTTGTTGAATATTAAAAAAAATATTTGAATTTTCAGTAAAAATGATTAATTCACAACAAAGAAGATTAAGTTTGTACCGAAAAGATGAATTTTCAGCAAAAAAGATGGTTGAAATTTTCTACTAAGAAAACCGAATTTTAAACAAATCATATACATTTTTAACCAACTAGATAAATTTTAAAACAAAAAAGACCACTTTTAGCAAAAAGTATGATCGTTTAATTTACATTTAAAAAAATTAATTTTCTAAAACTGATTTTATACAATAATGTTTTACTTTCTTTTCAAATAGATGAATTTCAACAAATTATTCCAATCTTCAACAAATTACATAAATTTCTCACCAAATATTTGAATTTTTAAACAAAAGAGACAATTATTAACAAA
The DNA here is from genome assembly GCA_011634705.1 of Andricus grossulariae. Taxonomy (NCBI): domain Eukaryota; kingdom Metazoa; phylum Arthropoda; class Insecta; order Hymenoptera; family Cynipidae; genus Andricus; species Andricus grossulariae. Next base: position 93,576,906 of record JAABKJ010075445.1, on the reverse strand, counting down.
AAATGTAATCGTTCAATCTTCTTGAAATAATTTTATACAACAAAGTGTAATTTGTTACCAAATTGTTGAAAATATGAAATTTTAACAAAAAAGTTAAATTATTAATTAAAAATATTGATTGGTAACGAAAAAATTAAATTTTCAAAAAAATTAGGAATATTCAATCAAGAAAATTATTTTTCAACAAATTACATAAATTTTTAACCAAATATATGAAGTTTTAAACAAAAAATACCATTTTTAACAAAAAATATAATCGTTCAATTTTCATTTGAAAAAACTAATTTTTTGAAACTAATTTTATGCAATAAATTTGTATTTTCTACTCAAATAAACGAGAATATTCAACAAATTACTGAAATTTTTAACCAAGTAGTTGATTTTCTGAAGAAAAGAGACCATTTTTAGCAAAAAATGTAATGGTTCAATTTTCATTAAAAATAATTAATTTTCAATTCTCAAAAATATTATTAATAATTATATAATTATTATGATAATATAATTATATATAAAAATTATTAATTAAATATATTATTATATAATTATATTATTTCATATAGTATTTATTGTAATAAAAATAGAAAGTGAAGCTCAGACGTAAGAGATATAAGACTTATGTAAATAAATGTCGCACCTAGTGACTGATAATTCTTTAACAATAGTTGTAAACTTTTGCGGAGGCGCAAAAGATAGAGTTGGGACTAACAAGACATTCATAAAGTACAGAGTTTAACAGAGTTGTTGAGAGTGCTGAGATCCTATTCGCCCACGAATAACATAATGTCAAAGAAAGATAAAACCTGAACTTTTCGATGCAATTTGCAGGGTTCGGGTCGACTAGAAGGCTTAAAAAGTCATAAAATTATATAAATATTAAAAATATAGAGCTAATTAATTTTTGAGTAATAAGAAAAAATCTGCCTCGGCCAGGATTTGAACCCGGAACGCCACCGTACATGAGTCGAGAGTTAACTAATTAGTCCACCGAGACCTAATGAATTTTCAACCAGAAAAGATGACCTTCAACCATAAAAGAGAAATTTTTAATGCAAAAGAATAAATGGATTTTCAAAATGGCGAAAGTTCAACAATATAGTTAAATTTTTTACTAAAAAGATGAATTTTCATAAAACTATTTAAATTTTAAATTAAATAGTTGACTTTTTAAAGCAAAAAGAATTCACTTTCAATCTTAAAAGACTTTGAAAGATTTATAGATTACTTAAAAATTTTTTTAAATAATTTGAATCTTGAGAAGATTTAAATTATTTTAAAACGAAATGCAGATTTCTAAATATTTCATACAAAAAGTTTAGAAAATTTTTTAAAATGTTAAAGGCTTTCAAGAAAATAAAAAAAATTTCTTAAGACTCCCGGACAATTTTTGTATTATTTTTTATTTTGAAAATTGAATTTTTAAAGAAAATTGAAAACAATTTTAAAATATTTCAAATGATTTATTAAAAAATCGTAAAAAAAGTGTGGAAAATTTTACGACAAGTTTTTTAATTTGAAAAGTTTTTGCCAAAATTTCAGAAAAAATTCGAATCATTTCAAAATATATTCAGAAGTTTTTCAAACATTTCAATAATTATTTCAAATCTCAAAAAATGGAAAAAAATTTATACAAAATGAAATTTTTTAAAAATTTCGAAACAAAATTTTGAAGCTTTTAAGAATTTTAAAGGTTTCAAAATAATACAAAAACTTCCTTGAAATTTCTGGGAAAATTTTAAATGAATTTTTATTTAAAAAAATTAATTTTAGGAGAATATTAAAAAAAATGTTTTTAATTTCAAATTATTTCCAAAATGATTAAAAAGAATTTAAAAGATTTTAAGGCAATTTTTTAAATTTTGCAGAATATAAAAAAAAATTATACGAAAAACTCGAATAATTTCAAAATATATTTAAAAGGTTAAGAAATTTAAAAAAATTTTTTTTTTAAATTTTAAATTTGAAAATATTAAAAAAAATTGAAAACAAAATCTAGATTTTGGAAGATTTCGAACAAAAATTTAGTAAACTTTTCAAGAAATTTAAAAAACTTTCAAGAAAATAGACCAAATTTTTCTTAAGAAGCGTAAAAAATTTCAAAATATATTTTAGCTTCAAACAATAAACTTTTAGAGAAAATTGATAACAAATTCAAAACATTTCAAATGATTTGTAATAATATCGTAAAAAAATCTGGAAAATTTAAGGGCAATTTTTTAAATTTAAAAAGTTTTTTCCAAAATTTCAGAAAAAATTCGAATCATTTTAAAAAACATTCAGAAGTTTTGAAAACATTTCAATAATTATTTTAAATCTGAAAAAATGGAAAAAATTGTACACAAAATGAAGATTTTTGAAAATCTCGAAATAAAATTTTGAAGCTTTTAAGGATTTTAAAGGATCTAAAATAATGCAAAAAGTTCCTTGAGACATTCCTGGGAAAATTTTTAATGACTTTTTCTTTGAAAAAATTAATTTTAAGAGAAGATTCAAAAAGATTTTAAAAAATTTCAAATGATTTCCAAAATTTTAAAAAGAATGTGGAAGATTTTAGGGCAATTTTTTAAATTTGGAGAATATAAGAAAAAATTTATACGAAAAACTCGAATCATTTCAAAAGATATTTAAAAGATTTAGAAGTTTTCAAAAATTAAAAAAAAAAATTTGAAATTTGAAAAGATTTTAAAAAATGAAAACAAAATCTAGATTTTTGAAGATTTCGAACAAAAAGTTTATAAACTTTTTAAGAAATTTAAAAACTTTCAAGAAAATAAACAGCCTTTTTCTTAAGATGCATAAAAAATTTCAAAATATATTTTAGTTTGAAAAATAAACTTTTAAAGAAAATTGACAAAAAATTCAAAACATTTCAAATTATTATATCATTAAGCCGTTTCCCTTTCGGGGTAGGCGTGAATTGCTCGGTGGTAAAGTAGTGATGTGTGGATGGGTGTCCAAATTTTTGTAAATAGTGTAAAAATAGTGTCACAAAATTTTGCCAAGTATTAAAAATGAACTACATTTATTTAAAATGTTTTTTTAATCTTTAAATTATCGAAAATCCTATTTATTTACCAAAGGCTTCACAGTTTTCCCCCTTTTTTTTCATTTGTTCATTTTTTTATTTCAAAGTTTTATTATTTGGTTCAAAATTGAATTTTCGTTTTTTGAAAATTCAACAATTTTTTCTTAAAAGGTCATGTTTCTTGGTTAAAAATTTAAATGTTTTGTTGAAAAGCCGTCTTTTTAGCTTGATAATTCAAAAGTTTTATACAAATTTTGTTTCTTTCTTTACAAACATTTTTTAAATTACAAAGCCAACTAAAAAATGCAACTGTCTAGTTAAAAATTGATCTGTTTCGGTTGAAAATTAATATTTTTGTTAAAAACAAACATTTTTTAGTTGAAAATTTAACTGTTTTGTGAAAAAAAATCGTATTTCGGCCCGAAAATTAAACAATTTCGTATAAAATTTAACTATTTGGTCGAAAATTGGTGTATTTTGTTAAAATTCTTATTTTTTGGAAGAAAATCAATTTTCTTGTTAGAAATGTGTTGAAAATTTGTCTTTTTAAATTAAATCAAACTATTTTTTATTAAAATATTTGTTGAACTATCAAATATTACATTTTTCGTTAAAAATTAATCTTTTTGGATTAAAAATTAAACTGTTTTGTGAAAAATTCATTTTCTTAAATTGAACATTAATTCGCTTCAATAAAAATTACGCTACATGATTTTTGGTTAAATATTTATATTTTTTAGCTTAAAAATTCAACTATTCAATTCAACATTTTTATAAACGAAAAAAATATAGACTAAAAATTAATCAAATAAAATGTAGAAAAACATAAAATCCATTGTTCAAAATATTTAGTTGAAAGTGTATGTAATTTGTTGAAAATTGATATTTTTTGGTAGAAAATTCAACCATTTGGTTAAAAATTGATGTAGTTTGTTGAAAATTCAACCATTTTTTCTTAAAAGGTCATACTTCTTGGTTGAAAATTCAACAGGTTTATTAAAATTTTGTTTCCTCCTTTACAAAAATTTTTTAAATTACAAATCCAACTATTTTTTTGAATATTTATCTTTTTAGTTTGATAATGTATCTCTTTCTGTGGAAATACCATCTTTTTCGGTTGAAAATTAAGATTTTTGTTAAAAATTCATATTTTTTAGTTGAAAATTTAACTGTTTTGTAAAAAAAATTCGTATTTCGGCCCGAAAAGTTAACAATTTCGTATAAAATTTTACTATTTGGTCGAAAATTGATGTATTTTGTTAAAATTCGTATTGTTGGAAGAAAATTGGTGTATTTTGTTAAAATTTGTATTTTTTGGAAGAAAATAAATCTTTTGGTTAAAAATGCAATTGTTTGGTTGAAAATTAATCTGTTTTAGATGAGTATTTAAGTATTTTGTTGAAAATTTATCTTTTTCGTTTAAACCAAACTATTTGTTATTTTAAATTAAAATATTATTTGTTGCAGTATCAAATATTACATTTTTCGCTGAAAATTCATCTTTTTGGATTAAAAATTGAACTCCTTGGTTTTAAAATAATTTTGTTGTTGAAAATTCATATTCTCTGTTTGAAAATTCGTTTTTTTGTATTGAAATTAAATCCGCTTCAATAAAAATTACACTACAGCATTTTTGGTTAAGGATTTATATTTTTTAGCTTAAAAATTCAACTATTTAATTCAAAATTTTTAGATACGAAAAAAATATAGACAAAAAATTAATCAAATAAAATTTTGACTAATATCACATCCATTGGCCAAAATATTTAGTTGAAAGTGTATGTAATTTTTTCAAAATTCGTATTTTTGGTAGAAAATTCAACTATTTGGTTAACAATTTATGTATTTTGTTGAGAATTCGTCTTTCTGGTAGATATACAACTATTTTCTAAAAAAATTCATATTTTTTGAGAGAACATAAATTTTCTTAGTTGAAAATTTAACTATTTGGTGAAAAATATACGTATTTGGTTTAAAATTCGTTTTTTTGATAGAAGAGAAAAATTGATGGTTAAAAATGCAACTGTCTGGTTAAAAATTGATCTGTTTCGGTTGAAAATGAACTTTTTTATTAAAAACTCACATTTGAAATTGAAAATTGAACTGTATTGTAAAAAAATTCGTATTTTCGGCCCGAAAAGTAAAAAATTTCGTATAAAATTCAAGTGTTTGTTCGAAAATTGGTGTATTTTGTTAAAACTCGTATTTTTTGTAAGAAAATCAATTTTTTGGTTAAAAATGCAATTGTTTGATTGAAAATTGATCTGTTTTAGATGAGTATTTAAGTATTTTGTTGAAAATTTGTCTTTTTCGTTTAAATCAAACTATTTTTTATTTTAAATTAAAATATTATTTGTTGCAGTATCAAATATTACATTTTTCGCTGAAAATTCATCTTTTTGGATTAAAATAAAATTCCCAGATAATAAAATTTCCGAATAATAAAATTCCCAAATTGAAAAATTCTCAAATAATAAAATTGCCATATTGGAAAATTCCCAAATTAGAAAATTCCCAAATAATGAAATTCCAAAATTATAAAATTCACGAATAATAAAATCTCCGACAGGAAATTTTCGAATTATAAAATTCCCAAATAATAAAATTTCAGAATAATAAAATTCCCAAATAATAAAATTTTCGAATTGGAAAATTCACGAATAACAAAATTCCTGACAGAAAATTTCCGAATCATAAATTCCCGAATTTAAACTTTAAAAAAAATGTAGAAGTATTATTCATTATTTGTTTATAACTATAAATAATGTTTATTTTCGGGAATTTTAAAATTCAGTAATATTATAAACTGTTCGGGAATTTTTCAATTTGGGAATTTTATTTCATTATTGGAAATTTTGGGGCGACTGAAAAATTCCGTGATGTGAAATTCCCGAATTGGAAAATTCCCCACTAATAACATTCCGGAATTGGAAAATTCCGGAATAATAAAATTTGCGGATAATAAAATTCCCAAATGGAAAAACTGCCAAATAATAATGTTGCTAAATTGGAAAATTCCAAAATAATATATTTCTCCGATTGGTAAATTCCCAAATAATGAAATTCCCGAATTATAAAATTCACGAATAGTGAAATTTCCTATAGGAAATTTTCGAATTATTAAATTCCCAAATAATAAAATTCCCGAATAATAAAATTCCCAGATAATAAAATTTCCGAATAATAAAATTCCCAAATTGAAAAATTCTCAAATAATAAAATTGCCAAATTGGAAAATTCCCAAATTAGAAAATTCCCAATTAATAAAATTCACGAATAATAAAATTCCTGAAAAATAAAATTTCCGATAGGAAATTTTCGGATAATAAAATTCCCGAATTTAAGTCATTAAAAATTTTGTTATAAATATTATTCAATAATTGTGTAAGGTCCTGAATTTTATAATTCGGAAGTTTTCCAATATGGAATTTCATCATTCGGAAATTTTATTATTAGGAAATTTTCCAATTCGAGAATTTTATTATTCGGGAATTTAACAGTGTCCGGAATTTTATATTTCAGGATTTTTCAGTCGTCCCAAATTTGGAATAAAAATACTAACTTCCAACAATAAAAAAAAAACGATTGACCAGTCGATTTCAATAAAAATGACGAATTAAAAAAAAATAGAGCAATTCTCAAACAAAATTTAAAAAGAGAAATAAATAAATTTAAAGAATTTAAAAATTCTTTAGAAATTCTTTGAGTAAAGAGATTATGACCAATCCCGAATCGGTCGATTTTCTACTAAAAAAGATAAGTTTGCAACCAAAAATTAAACAGGTAAATTTGCAATTAAAAAACTAACTTTCAACAATAAAGAAACCAAATTAGACTAATTTTCAACAAAATAGTTCAGTTTTTAAGCTAAAAAGTCTTAGCCAAGTTTCCATTTCGCAAGATCGAAATTATGTTAGGTGCAAATGTGAAATTGTGGAAATTTTCAAAAAAAGACTTATACTTGAGAAAAGCAAGGGTGTTGAAAATAATCCAGAGTCGCTCTATAAATACAATACGACATTCAGTACTGTGTGGTGCGTCGCGATGTTAAGATGCTGATCTCTCAATTCGTACTTTAAACATAAATTATCATGACACAAAATTGAAAATTTCATTTTTTTCAATTATGGGCTACAAAAATCCTCAATCGAAAAACACGCGATTTCTCTGCATAATGTATGCAAAACAAATGGTGTGGAGAAAGTGTCAAGAGCGGTAAAAGAAAATAAAAAAAAATTGCAAAATTATTAAATTAATAAATTATATCTAGTGGAAACTGAAATCTTTGATTTAAATTATAAATAAATTAGAGCCCAAAGGAAAATTATTAATCTAATTAAAAATCAGTGAGGGATGAATTCCAATCATGTTTCCATCTTTGGTAATCAAGGAACTTCGAAGAGAGGAGTCGAATTTGTTTATTTTAATAATGTTTAAAAAATTACTTCATAATGAAGGAAAAAATTGATAAAAATATAATTTAGAAATTTATAAAAATCCAGGAAGTGATTAAAGTTTAATGATGGAGAAATTAAGTGTTGCTGAAGCTTCAAGAAGAAAAGACAGAAGACGTAGAAGAGGGTGGACAGTTATTGTAGGACCTGAGATCCGGTGAGTAAAAGTTTGCTCAAGTTCCGGTGAGTTTTTTTTTCTGAGAATTTTTTTTTTTTTTTTTTTTTTTTTAAAAAAAGCGCTTTTAAGGGGGTACTTATTGAACCAATTCATGAAAAGTGACGGCCGGTAAATTTGAAATCTTGGTATTCCTTTTTTTGTACTATGTCGTGTGTCGCCATCTTTCTGACAAACATTAAATTTATTAACTATTTTATAAATAAACTAGCGTTTAAAAAAAACATATATAATCATATAATATTTATATATAATATAATATCCATATAAAATACATGAGTGGCCTTATGCTCGCGCTGGTTAGTGTCGCCACAGAGGTATCCAGAAGAATTTCGTAGTAACAGATATAGAGGCAGAAGTGCGATGCAAATTAGCAAGGGGCTCATGTATTGCCCTGAAAGACGCTCCTCTGGAAGGTGAAGTTCGTTGTCACACGATAATTTCCAAGTGAGATAGTAAATCCAGTTTTTTAAAGAGGCATCAATATCTCTATGCATCTCACTATGTGTGGATGCACCTTCAAGCTTTCCAGCAGACAGATGATAAGTCTATTAGAGGTTAAATCAAAATCTTTCCCTTAGTCAATCCAGGCCATCGACAGGACGCGTTAATGGGCTGCAGCGTCTTTACGCACACACCTGTCAATTAGCAGGTTCTCTCAATAGCCTGCTACATCTTTTCCGAGCTACGTTGTTCGTAGACCTCACGCCACACAGGCTCAATTCGCCGAACAATCCTGTCGTTTAGAACAGCTGTGAAGATCTTATACAGTGTGTTCAAACAAGTTATTGGCCTATAATTCTCTAGGTTGAGCCAGTTGCCTTTTTCGGTAGGAGCATAGTGCGTCCTAACACCAGCCACTGCGGAATAGGCGTCTCCGACTTTGAATATGAGGTGAATATGCATGCCAAATGTTGGTGTGTAAAAGCAAACTTCACATAACAGCCGTATTTTGCCAACAATATGCTGCTTGATTGTCAGCAGTTGTGACTTGTTCAGTGTGTGATTAAAGATCCTCAGTTCTTGGGCGAACTTTCGAACCCTTTACGTGAAAGGTCTACCAGATGTTATGTAGTCAATCACACATTGAACACGGGAGGCATTCTGTCTTGCCGATCTAATCTTCTTGTTTAGTTGATGCAAGCCTCTTTTGGTCTTCTGATCCATCGTCGGTTTGAGCCTTCGATTTGAATCAGCCAAAGCTCTCGCAGCACCATAAACTGAGCAATTGATGGTGCAGAGGTTGGACTCTTGCGAGATTTCTCCACGAAGGGAGGCATCCATTTCAGCCAGATCCTGGGGCTCAGAAGGAACTGGCATGTTAATGTTCCATCTTGTCCTGAAATCGTGATCATCTCTCAGTAGGTGCCTGCTTTCCGCAGTTGGTCTTAATGTCGCTTCCTCATCTTCGGTGCAGCTTGATTAAGCTGAGGTTGGGGAAGCGCTTAGCGTACATATCCATTTTTCTAGAGGTAGGCACGTTGATTTCGCAACGATTGAACAAAAACGTGCTGAAGCTCTGGGTGTTTCTGGCACCACAGTGTATGCATAAGCGCCATGAAGCCTCGGTGAACAGGGATAACGCTGGCATAACTTGCTGCAGTAGCAGCAACTCATCCTTGAGTTGATTCGTCCACTCAATGTGGGAGTTTTTCCAGTTCGTCGTCGAGTTTCCATCAAAATTATTTTCAACACCCCGAAGTCTGGGATGATCGGCATTGTTTGTCGACCCATTTTCGGGTGCTCTGCGCGTTCGATCGTTTTCAACTGCATTCAAAACTTTTTGGTGTTTTGGTGGTGTCATCGTTGTTCCCACGAGCAGCTAGGGAAAGGGTTCGTCCACCCTTCTAGAGCCCAGCGTGCAAAGATAAGGCTGCGTACTCTGAGAGGTCGCCCGGTATCCCAGAGTCACGGTTTAAGACACATCACCCAGGTGCCATTCAGCTTTCGGCACGGTTGTTACACCTCCGCTTAGGGTTATTCCTTCGGGACCACCCCTGGACAATAGCCCGCGACTGCCCCATGAGGTGCCCCCTGGCGCTCAAGCTATGAAGCCTATTGAGCCACACCCGTGTCTATTCTCAAGGCAGTACTCTGAATCCGGCCATCTTCGCCGAGTTATTTTGGATCTCGGTGGGTTTCGTTGTTAACAACATTCTAATATTATACCTCTCAGATTCCAGGCGTACCTATCGCACAGTAAATGATGTCCTCCTTTGTTGACCAGGCAAAGTGATCCTCACCCATTCTGCCATTCGGCAGCCTCCCTAGCAGGCCGCAGGAGAGAGGATACGGCCGGGCTAGGGTGGACGGAGCGATTCCTTTGAGGTCATCAGTTAGATGCACAGATTCAAAGCACTGCCTTTGTGTGTTATGTAAGTGGATGTGTGTGTGTGTTCATTACTCGAATTTGGCCAGCGACCGTCGAGCAAGAGTCCCTCGTAGGTGCCTCAAGCACAGAAGTCCCCCGTAGGAGCCTCGAGTGCAAGAGCCTCCCGTACGAGCGTCAAGCGCAAAGAGATCGCTGCCTCATTTTCGAGTCGTTTCAAAATACCTACTGTTTAAGGTGGGTTCCGAACCACCGAAGCCCCGGTAGAAGTACATAGAAAAATTGCCATTGGTACCCGGCCTAGGGATCGAACTCCAGACCACCTGCATGGAATTCTGACGCGCTATCGTCTGAGCTACCGAGGCTTCTAGCTATGTATATATATATATGTATATATATATATATATATATGTATAGCAGTTATATTTTCAACCAAAGAAATGAATTTAAAAAAAAACGAATTTGCAAGAAACTACATGAATTTTCAACCAATAATGAAAATTTGTCAACTAAAAACGAAATAGTAAAAGTTTTAGTCAACAAAATTTGTTTATACAAACAAAAGAAGTTTCAGCAAACTATTAAAATTTCCAACGAAATAAATGAATTTTCAACCAAAAAGATCAATGTAAAAAAAGGCAGTAAGACAAAGATGTATTTTCAACTGAAAAAAAATATATGTTGAACCAGAAAAAAAACAAATTTCACAAGATAGTCTATTTTTAAACAAAAAATGGCATAGTTAAAACAATTACTTTTTAACCAAAGAAAGAAAACATTTTGTCAAAAAAATGGAATTTTCCAGTAAAAAGGATAAATTAAAAAAATGTAATTGTTAAATATTCAGATAAATTAAAAGAATGTCATCGTTAAATATTCAGATAAAAAAAAATAGGTTAAAAAAAAGGAATTTGTCACAGCATAGTTAAATTTTCTACCTTTTTCCAACGAGAAGACGAATTTCAAACAAAATAATGAATCTCCAACCATATATAGTGGACTGAGAAGATACATTTTTCCACCAACAATCCAATTGTTTAATTTTCAATTAAAAAATAATTTTGAACCATAAAACAAGTTTCAAGAAAGTAGTAGAATTCGCAAGAAAGACAAAATTAAATTCGAACCAAAACAATGAATTTTCAAATAAGAAGAATAAGTTTCTATCAAAAAGACAAATATTGCACACACCAAAATTTCAAATGAAAATGTTAGTACATACTTATGTTTTCAATTAAAAAAATTACTTTATAAATAAAAAATAGCTGCAAAATATACAAATTTCAAACCAAAGAAATGAAGTTTAAACCAAAATAGATGGATTTTCTACGAATAATTTTCTGGCAAAAAAAGATGAATTTCCGCAAAAATAATTGTCTACCAAAGAGACGAATTTAAAAACAAAATGAATTTTGAAGAAGAATGTGAAATTTTCAACCCAAAATGGTAAAGTAAAAAAATGTATTTTCAACAGTAAACAAGTAAATTTTTTTAGCCAAATAAAATAATTGTCAACCAAAAAATATAAGAATATTCTACCAAAGAACACTAATTGTCAACCATACATAGTTGAATTTGCATACATAGTCAAGCGATAACGAAATTGTTTAATTTCCAGTTTAGACAATAATTTTGAACCAACAAAATTTTCATTACTGATGGAAGAAAGTTATTTTGAAGAAGACGAACAAAAAATTAAAAGATTTTTAATAATTTTAAAGTATTTTGCGTTTAAATTTTTTCTAACATTTGTGGAGAAATATAAAATAGTTCTGGTTTAATTTCAAAAAAATAATTCTCTGTTTTTGAGGGTTCAAAATGTGTGAAAGAAGATTATGGAAGACTTTGCCACGTTAAAGCAAAGTGCAAACGATTTTAAGCAAAATTTTGCCACCGTGCATAATTTTATAACAAATTTAAGTAAACTTAAGGGTTGCATAGAAGTGCTGAAACGATTAAAAAATAGTATAAAATTATGAGATATTGTAGGAACGTGGTAATTAAGAAACATTCAGCAATAGTTCCAAAATTGTCAAATAAGAATCTGGAGGACTTTGGACAATTTCATTAATTTTGCAGATATGAAAAAAAATCACTAAAAATTTGAAAATTTTTTAAAATATCACAAGTTTTGACAATTTTAAAAGTATTGCAAAAGAATTTTCTTGAGATGATTAAAAACATTTTTTAGGAGCATTTTTGAGAAATGGGCTTCAAAAGAAAGTTGAAAAAGATTTCAAAATATTTCCTTCAATTTTGAAAAAAATTTGAAGATTCTGCAGCAAAATGGTTCAAGTTGGTAAAACCTCAGAATCAAAAAAATACAATTATGTAAATGTGTGAAATATCGAGAAGATTTAAGAGATTGAACAAGAATTTTAAACTGTAAAAGATGTTTAAAAAATTAGGATTTTTTTTAGATATCGAATCAACATTGTAGGTTTCAATTGAATAAACATCTAGGATATATTCCTGGAGAAATTTGGAAGATTTTAAAGCATTTTTTTCATTATGAATGATTTTTCAAAACTTTTAAGAAAAACTAAATCCAGCTGAAAATATTGTTAGGAATTGATACAAACATTTGGAAATTTGCAAGCATTTCCGAAAATGTATCAAATATTTTGTATTTCTTCCTAACTTTCAAAAGTCCTAAATATCTTTAAAAAAGGCTGAAATGTTTCCCAATATTTTGTAAAATCATTTAAAAATATTGAAATTTAAAGCTTTTTCGGGTTTCAATCGTGTGCAAAACTACGAAAATTGCCGATGCTTCGTAAACATTGCAGTTGACTTCTTCAGGGCTGACCTGAAACTGAAGTTTCAGGTTATGTTATTCTTATATAGATTCTCTACGATGCCTATGATTGGCCAGAGCGCCCCATGGTGGGAACTGCTCCACCATGCATCACCAGACGTCCTTCCTATAATTGCAGTACCACACACTTCAGTCGCACTCCTGACAATGACATCTTGCATCATACCCGATGCGCTCTCTATACTTTTATTGTCTATATGTGCCTTCCAAGTTGCCTTATCTATGCGTTGATTTATCTTACTCTGCAAATCTATTCGCACTTCTGGTTTCTGTAAAATCGCAATCTTGATTCGCGTTTGTTTCGTTTTTTTTGGTTTTCTTGCTTCTCCATGCCTGACCTAAGTGTATTTTGGAGATTAGAAGGTGATGATCAGTATTGCATTTATAATCCCTCATGACCCTTGTATCTTTCAGTAGCTCACTTAGTCTTTCATCCGCAACAACAAAGTCAATTATACTGTGGACATTTCCTTTACACCAGATGTACATGTGGATCACTTTATGCCTCAACCAAGTATTCATAATAAATCAGCCTTTTCTTGAACATAGGCCAACTAATATTTTCCCGTTATCATTTTATTTTGAATCCCCAAGATTACCGCGTAACCTTCCTGAATCCTGACTTTGGAGGCCAACCCAACGGGAAATATTAGTATAATAAAATATAATTCAAATTGTCCCAGGAGGCGTCTTTTGCTTCGCTTGGATCACCACTAACTGTGGTGTAGCACGATATGATGAATAATCTTCTGATTCCTACTTTCATTCTATCCCGCAACAATCTTCGAGATACAAATACATGTTTCTTGATATGCTTACTTGCTCTTTCATTCATAATCAAACCGACCCCTTGACTAGCATGTGAACCAATATCTACTCCTGCCAATATTTCGAGTCCGCCTTTTTTAACTCTATTTTCTATGTGTCTAATATCAGATACCTTTTTTTTTTATTTCAGGTACGCATAAAATATCTAGCTTCCTCAGGTGCATAGTTTGTCTCGTAATTTTCTTACCTTAAGATGATTCACCAAAATTATTCATTCCAAACACCCAGTCTCCACTCATCGCCTGAAACTCAACTTTTACCTTCATCGTGTGCATGCCCTTCGTCAATCAAACTTTCAGTCTATTTCAAGGCTATTTTATTGTTTGTATTATTCATTGTTCAAACTGTACACCTAACTGTCGACTTTATGCGAGAAATTTATTTTGCAAGTCAAAATCATGTTCAAAATTAAGTAGTTAGCCGTCAAAGGGTGAAGAGTCTAGTTATAACGTCAGTCCCACCAAACTTCGTTTAATTAGGGCGTAGGGGGGCAGATAAGACTGTAACCGAGAGAGACATAGTTGATTATTGGTTAATGCTGAGAAGTTCACCAGGCTTCGGCAGCATTGTTAAGCATTGAAAAGTATTCACATATTATAGAATTCCGTGAAATTTTGTAAAGTTTGAAATTTTCTGAAATTTGCAATTTTAAAATCCTAGAAAATAAACGCAGAAGAAGCTGAGGGAATTGAATAACAAAGTGTTCTATCGCAATTTAAATTATGATATAAAGAGAGTATAACCCTCATCATCCCCCCGACAAGCAAAGCAGTTCAATTTTCAATTGTTTCCTCAAGATTAAAATTGGAAAATCCTTGAAATATTGCGAAATGGTTGAACTTTTGCAAAGAAATTTCCGACAAATATTAAAACAGTATAGAATTCCGTGAAATGTTGAGAAATTTAAAATTTTCTGAAATTAAAAAATCTTTGATAATCAACGCAAAAGAAGCTAAAGGTATCACATAACAGAATGTATTATCGCAATGTAACCTATGACATAAACAAATACCCCCCTTCCCTCCCATCATAAGCAAGATATTTCCATTCTCAATGACATCATCAAATTTGCAATGTAACCAAACGTTCAGAAAAGACTGAGATTCAATTTTTTCACTATATAATATAATATCAATTGACAAAACTAACTCATGTTTGATGAAGTCATTTAATTTCCTTGGTTTTCAGGTTACACTCTTAGCTTCGCGGTGTAAACTTTTTATGAAAATGAATTAAATTGTCTTTACGAAGAAATATAATTGGAAAGAATAGTGAAAGGTGAGAATTTAAACTCATTGAGTGTTCCAAACAAAGTGATTTTCATTGGGAAAAGGTATTTGACGATTGCTTATTTACACTGATGTCTGTTTCTTGCTTTGTTTTAGAAAGGTCAACTGTCACAGACATTTGAAAATTCTTCGAAATCCTTGGAAGTTATTGAAATTAATTGAAAATTCGTTAGAATCATTTTAAACATCCCAAAATTTCCAAAATTCTTTCAGATTTTGGAAATACATTTATACATATGAGAATATTTGAAATACTGTGAAATTTCTGAGTTCTTGCGAGAAAATTTTTTGACAAGAATAAAAATATGGCGTGCCCCGCGCCCAAAATCTCCGCTTCTTGCAGTCAACTACGTTGCATTGGGTTAACTCCCCAATCCAGAGAATTATGATAACCCACGCACTTTCACCTTTCCAAGATCCACACCTTCTTTGCCGAAAACATTGCTTCAGAAAAAAAATTCTTCCTCTGATCTCTCTAGTAGCTCAGTGGTTAGAGCACCTGACCGGAAAGCACTTGACCTGGTGTTCGAATCTCAGTGGAGTGAAAGGAGAAGATCTTTTTTCTGAATAAAATTTAATTAAAAAGTTCATTTTTAACTAATTACTACACTTTGCTACCAAACTGTTGAATTTTCAAGCCAAAAAAGACGAATTTTCTGCAAAACAGTTGACTTTTCAACAAAAAATATAACTTTAAACCTAATGCTTGAATCTTCTATCAAATATTAGAATTTTCAAGCCAAAAAGAATAATTTTTTAAAAAACAGTAGAATTTTCAACCCGAAAGTATGGTTTTTGAAAGAAGGTTAATTTTTAACCAAGCAGTTGCATTTTTATCTCGAAAAGACGAATTTTTAACAAAAAAATTGAGTTTTCCAACCGTAAATGTAATTTTTCAACAAAACTGACCATTTTTAACTAAATACTTGAATTTTCGTCCAAATTCTTGAATTTTGAAGCCTCAAAGACCAATTTTCTACAAAACAGTCGATTTTTCAACCCGAAAATGCGAATTTCCAAAAAAAAAATAATTCAAACAAATTGTTAAATTTTTAAGCCGAAAAGACGATTTTTCCACAAAACAGTTAATTTTTCAACCCGAAGATATGAATTTTCAACGAAAAAGTTTACTTTTAACCAAATATGGAAATTTTCAAACCAGATGAAGAATTTTCAACAAAGCAATTGAATTTCAAATCAAAAAATAAAAATTTGTAACAAAAAAGTCAATTTTCAACTATACAGATTAATTTTCTACCAAATCGTTGGATTTTCAAGCCAAAAAAGACGAATCTTCTTCAAAACAGTTGAATTTTCAACAAAAAATATGATTTTTGAAAGTAGGTTAATTTTTAACCAAGTAGTTGCATTTTTAACTCGAAAAGCCGAATTTTTAACAAAATAATTGAGTTTTCCAACCGTAAGTGTAATTCTTCAACAAAACTGACCATTTTTAACTAAATACTTGAATTTTCGTCCAAATTCTTGAATTTTTAAGCCTCAAAAACCAATTTTCTACAAAACAGACGAATTTACAGCCCGAAAATATGAATTTTTAAGGATAAAGTTTACTTTCAACCAGTTATTCGAATTTTTAACCCAAAGTATGAATTTTCAACAAAGCAGTTAATTTTCATCCTGAAAATATGAATTTTCAACAAGAAATATTATTTTCGATCGAATACTCAAATTAGTTATCAAATTGTTGAATTTTCAACCTGAAAATATGAATTTACAACAAAAAATATGAATTTTCAACAAAAAAAATTAATTTTCTAACAAGTATTAGAATTTCAACCCAAATGAACAATTTTTAACAAAGCAGTTGAATTTTCATTCCGGAAATATGAATTTCCAACAAAAAATATCATTTTCAACCAAATACTTGAATTTTGTACCAAATTTTTAAATTTTCAAGCCTAAAAAACGATTTTTCTGCAAAACAGTTAAATTGCCTGTCAAAAATATGAATTTTCAATAAAAAATATAATTTTTAATCAAATACTCCAATTTTCTACCAAATTGTTGAACTTTTCATCTGAAAAGACGATTTTTGTACAAAACAGTTGAATTTCAGCCCTAAAATATGAATTTTAAATCAAAAAGTTAATTTTCAACCAAATATTGAAATTTTCAACCCAGTGAAAGAATTTTCAAGAAACCAATCGAATTTCAAATGAAAAATGAAAAATTTTAACAAAAAAGTTAATTTTCAACAATACAGTTTAATTTTGCAGTAAATCATTGAATTTTCAAGCCGAAAAGACGATTTTTCTGCAAAACCGTTGATTTTCCAGCCCAAAAATATGAATTTTCAAGGAAAAAGTTTACTTTCAACCAATTATCGAACCGATTATCGAAATTTTATATGAATTTCAAACAAAAAGATAATTTTTCACCAAATTGTTAAAGTTTCAAGCCGAAAAGATGATTTTTCTACAAAACAGTTAAATATACAGACCGCAAATATGAATTTTCAGCAAAAAAGTTAATTTTCATGCAATTATTGGAATTTTCAACTGAAAGGAAGAATTTTCAACAAAGCAGTTGAATTTACATCCAAAAAATTTGAATTTCCACCAAAGAATATCATTTTCAACCAAAGACTTAAATTTTCTATTAAATTATTGAATTTTCAAGGTGAAAGCCGATTTTCCTGCAAATATAGGTGGATGTTAGAATAAGAACGTCAGGTTTCATATTTACTGTTAGACTATTTACAGACAACACGTTTTGAATATAAATGTTTTAAATATTGTTATTATATTTCAGTTATATAGAACAATAATTAATTTTATTTACATATGTTACAAAAATAAAATTATTGGGGAGAAAAAATAAATAAAATTAATATAAATAAAAAAGAAAAGCCGACGCACAAAAATCTATCTTAGGGAATAAGTGAAATGTACCAATAAACTTTTTCTAGATCAGTGCTACGAAGCCTGATATTGTCCTCCAGGATCTGAAAACCAAGATCATTTACGTGATTGAATTCTTGGCACCAGCCGATGGTAATATCACGGCAAAGGAGGAAGAAAAACGGGCGAAATATCAAGCACTTCCTTTCGAGCTGAGTCTTGGAGGTATGAAAGCTTTATTTCTCAGTCAACTCAACAAGATTCCGGTTTGCCAGCGTCAGGCTCATTCCATCGCGAACCAGATGCAAAAATCTTTTCTTCTAGGATCGCTTCATCTGGTCCGTCAACACTGTTCCTAATAACATTTTACAAAGATTGGTAGCTTTAAAGAAGTATCCAGAGATGAAACCTTCATCTCCAACTGTCTCGTCTGCCGCGTAAAGTCATCCGCGGCTCTCTTTCTCTCTCTCTCTCTCTCTATATATATATGTATATATATATATATATTATAACCAGGTTTTCCAAGTTCTTCGTGTGCTCCACGGCTAATCACGTCCTGGCCGGGGATGGCCCAGGATTGGAAAACCTAGCTATGAGAATTGGCTGCCACTTACCTTCAGCTGCGGCACAAATCACCAGAGTCAACAGAGTTCATGAGTCACGCTCTTTCAACTCACGGAGAACCCACGAAGCTCTTTATTTTTCTTTTGTTTTCCAGGCGCCAGATAGGTTACCCTATCCGAGTCCCGCCGATTCCGGCCCCATCGCAACTGTTAGGGTAGCTAGCTCACTTGCCATCTCGCACGAGAAGAGGGGTGAGATCGGTCGAGTGAGAGAGAACTCGTTAAAGATCGTTTATATTACCATCAATAAAGAAAACATCTTAGCTAATTTTATGAATACCAGAAATGGTCGAACGGTCGCCAGGGAGACCCGCTATTTCAAAAATGGTCACCATAGACTCCCGCGCTTGCACCACGTCGTCCGACGTGCATTACGCATGCCCACACCAACCGTTTCCTTGAGGAACGCCCGCCTCAACTGTCTGTCGTCGGGCTTCGAGTCGGGCGTGCCTCACACCTGGGTGTCGAAGGAGTCTCGGTCGGCACTTTTTTCACGCACACGCGGACACTGGAGCTACACCACGTGGGATCGAGAGTGCAAACCAAAATACTGTGGAGACTGGTGAAGAGGCCACCTACGTTGCAGCCACCGTGCTTATTGCTCTTTCCTCGAATCCATTTTTCCTGGACTTTTTCGTGTCGTGGCCGTCGATTGGTCAGTTGGAGTGAAGAAGGCTTGCCTGTCGATCTCGGCGGTGCCTTCGTACTTTTTCTGCTTGCTGCCCATTGGTCCTCACGCGCTGCCTCGAACATGGACGTTTACTGGATCCTAGTAGCGCGGGGTCGTCCAACCATGCCGTGGTACAGGGTTGGTCGACTCTGTTACGTACTTCCTTCGACCCTGCTAGTGGAGCTAAATAGTGTGGTGTTGCAGGGCTGGTTTGTCATGACTCGGACGTCGACTCAGTACCGTTATTCGCCGCTGGTTGTGGTGCTGAGATATGATGTTGACAGCGAAACATGGCTGCTAGTTATGGCACCTCCCCACTTAGTCGGCCAAACATGGCCGTCCGCCAGTGACGCCACGTTTAATAATTAATCATAATAAGCAGACAGGAATATTCTACACCTAGTCGGTCACTTCTGTCTGTTTCCCGTCACTTTCTGATCCCATTTTCTCTCTCACTCTGTTGGCCTCATAATGTGACTGTCCGACGTTGGGCGCCATTTATAACCAGGTTTTCCAAGTTCTTTGTGTGCTCAACGGCTAACCACGTCCTGGCCGGGAATGGCCCAGGATTGAAAAACCTAGGTATATATGAAATGGCTGCCACTTACCTTTGAGCAGCGACACAAATCACCGGAGTAAATCGAGTTTGTGAGTCACACCCTTTTGAGTCACGAACAACCCACGAAGCTCGTTATTTTTCTTTTTTTTCAGGCGCCAGATAGGTTTCCCTATCCGAGCCCCGCTGTTTCCGGTCCTGTCGCAACTGCTAGGTTAACTAGCTCACTCGCTATCTAGCACGAAAAGAGGGGTGGAGATCAGTTGTTCGCGATAAAGGTAATCATTCTGTTGAATTTTGACGGCTTATAAATGACCGATAGGTCGCCACAGAGACCCGCTACTTTGAAAATGGCCGCCCGAGACGCCCGCGTTTGCACCACGTCGCACAGTGGGCTGGATCGGGAATTTACTATTCAAAATCACCTACAGCCTACAATTCTCAACCGGTTTCCAATTTTTTTGCTCATAAGTGATCAGAGATAGTTGCACAAGGGCTTCTATGGATTCGATTTTTCAATTTTTGTCATTTTCTATTTTTTATATAAATAAACAAGGAGCGAAAA
The DNA here is from genome assembly GCA_011634705.1 of Andricus grossulariae. NCBI lineage: Eukaryota > Metazoa > Arthropoda > Insecta > Hymenoptera > Cynipidae > Andricus > Andricus grossulariae. The sequence continues at coordinate 93,556,716 of JAABKJ010075445.1, read as the reverse complement.
GTAGACATTTTTTAATTATTATTTTTTATCTTCAAATCAATAACTTAATTAATCCCATTTGTGACGAAAATGAATGACGAAGTATTCAAAGAATATAAATAATTTACAGGATATTGAATCTAATTGTTATAAACAAATGTCGGACTGCGAGTAAGCGCCCGAGGCCACCAAGCCCGGGTCCCCGCTCTGCAGTGGCGAGTCGAGCGCTCGAGCGCGAATACTCAAACTTCGATATCTCGAAAACTAAGGGCCATTCGACCAAAAGAAAAAATACAACCCTAATGGATTTTGATGTACTTTCATCCTACAAAGTCTCAGTCGAATCGGCGATTCCCATCTCGCGTCCTCTCCTTGTAAGATGATAAATCTTCAGCTGGAATAGTTGAATTTCATACCAAAAAGATGAATTTTCAACCCTAATGATTCATTTTCTATGGCAAAATGCCAATTTTTTACAAAGTAAATACATTTTTAAACCGCTAATTGTGTAATTTCTGAATAGAAAATATCACTTTTCAACCAAATAGTTTAATAAAATGTTCATTCAAAAAAAGATACATTTTCAACCAAAAATAGAATGGTTAAATTTTTTGTTAGAAATCTCATTCTTAACAACAACAAAAACGGATTTCCAGCACAATAGTTTAATTTTCTACTGGAATAAATAAATTTTTAGTTAAAAAATTTGATTTGCAACAGAGTAGTTACATTTTCAACCATAGATTAATTTTCTACTAAAATGATGAATCTTCAACCAACAAAAATAATTGTTAAGAAAAGAGACTCACTCTAAACCAAGCAGTTGAATTTTTAAATAAAAAAAGATGAATTTGCAACGAAAAATGTAACAAAATTTTCTATTATAGTCAGCAATAGTTTTTCTTTGAAATACTACTCCTACTCTAAAAACTACTAGAACTACCTTCTTTATCTAAAGTTTGGAAGAGGGAACTCCATCCATTTTTTGAAAAAATTTAGAAAATAATTGTGTTTGTATGTTTGAAATATCATCAATTAGATTACTTATCACAAAATCAATAAAGATATTTCTAGGCATTTTTTGTACACTTTACCAATTATTTTATAAATTGCAATGAACAGACCTAAATTTTGTGAGTAATTTTATAATTTTTTAGTTTTATCTCCGCTAATATATAATGTTAAGGTATACATTTTTTTGTGATATTCAGGGTGGCCCCTGGAACAGCAAAGCGGGAATTTTACGAAACCGGGTGAAAACCTAGAAATGACAGTTAATTTATTTTTTGACCGGGAATTTCACCAATTTTTAGAAAAAAAATCGGTTATTTTTTTCAATTATGATATCATTCAGTTTAAAAATTTTCCATTCTAGAGTTTCACTTTCAAGCGTATATTTTAATTAAAAGAATTTCAAAATGCAGTTTTAAAGCCGTAAAAAATTAAAAATTAAAAGCGTTTGAAATCGAAGATTTCGGATAAAAAATATTTTTAGTTGATGAACTGTGAATATAAATTAATAAATGATTTTTGAAATTGAACTGTACTTTCAGGATTAAAAAGTGAATAATAATTAATAATACGAGATGATGCGGAATCGGCTCTCAATTTTAGTATTTTGAGATTTTAACTTTGAAAGTGAAATTCATCAATTGGAAAGTCTTATTGATTAAACAAATGTAAACGCCCGATTGAAACTTTATAAACTATTTTCAATTATAAAATGACTTCAAAATAATATATTCATAATCAAAAGCTGTTATTAAATTTCAAACATTGTTTTAGTCTACAATGTTCCATTTTTAAACCATTCAATTTGCATTTTTTTAATAAGGAGAGAGAACAATTACTTAAAATTTAGAAATAGCTGACTGTTCAAGTAATGATAAGTCAAATACTCAAAACTAAAAACAAAAATCTAAAGTTTGAACGTTACATTTTCAATTGTTCTATTTTTAAAAACTTATTTTGTAAGTCAAATTGTTGAATTTCGTTGTATAAATAACAATTGAACACCTATTATTCTTAGAAAAAATTCGATTGAGTTGAAGAGATTTGTAGCAGTTTTAAAAAAGTTGAAAATTATTTGAAAATTTTAAATGATTTCAAATTTCGAACAAAAAATTTAGAAGCTTTTTACGAATTGTGAAAGGCTTTACAATGATGAAAAATATTTCCTTAATGCAGAAATTTAACAAAATTGTCAAGGATGAATGTGAAAGATTTTAAGGGAAGTTTTTGTATTTGGCAGGGTTTTATAAAAAATTTTAGGAAAAATTGGAAACATTTTGAAATATCTTTAGAAGTTTTGAAACATTTTCAAAAATAGTTGAAAATGTGAAAAAATGTGAAACAACATGTAGATTTGTCAAGAAAAATATTGACATTAAATTTTAAAGCATTTTAAGGATTCTTAAACTATTTAAAATAAAAATAATTGAGCTTCTACTTTAAGAAATATTCAGCTAATAAAAACACGTAACTGTTCAATTTTTAATATTTCTAGCTTAAAATTTTTCCACAATTCGTAAAAGTCTAAAAATTTTAATTTGTTAGTTCAAATGCATATAATTAAAGATTGTTCTGTTGGAAGTGTTAGTGGCTTCTAATTTATACGTGTAAATTATTGATCATTTGAATACATTTTCAGATAAACGACACAAGAAAAAAAAAAAATGAATAGACAACATTTTTTATTAAATTTTTGGAAAAACGACGCAAGGTATCAAAAAAAAAAAAAAAAAAAAAAATGAATCAACAAAAAGTTTGCGTTCAAAAAAGATCTACAAATTTATTAGCGACCACTTTTCGATAGGTCGGATGGGTTTTTTACATTCGCATCATTTATGATTGAGAAAGATAAATCTCGAAAAAATGAACGGACCGAATTTCCCAAAAGAAAGGACGAGTTCATTAACCAGCCATTTTGGATAAAAAGTTAGAGCATTTTCAAAATTTTTGAGACAACTTTTTTTTACGAATTAAAAATTCTACGTAAGGTTATTAGTAGTACTAAAAAATACGAACAATTTATATCATTTACAAAATTCCAAAAAACAAACGAAAATTAAAATTTTAAGCAAAAATTGGTTAATAATTACTTTTTCATATGACACATATTTTTTTATTCTTAAAAAAAACATGAAAAATAAACAAAATAAATTTTGGGCAAACGTCACAAGCTACGAAAAAAATAACAAGACAAAAGTTGTTCACCCAAAAAAGAGCTACAAATTTGTTATTAATAGTTTTTTAATAGAATGTGTAGTTTTTGTTTTATTCATCAAAAATATTTTAAAAATATATATATCTATATATATACTTTTTAGACAAACGTCACAAGCTATGAAGAAAATGAATTGACAAAAGTTGCTCTTCCAAAAAAGAGTGAAAACTCATCAAAATTTGTCATCAATAATTTTTTGATAGGACGCGTAGTTTTTGTTTTAATCGTCAAAAATAACATTAACCCTAGTTTGACACACTTCAGTAGAATTGCATAATAGTCACACTAGGTCCTAATGAGTTCTAAAAATCTAAAAAAGTTGCTAGGTATTATTTAAGGATTGCAAAATATGATTTTTTAGTTTTTGTACCCGAAATTAATTGTTTAAATATTTAAACAAAATCGGTAATGAGCTCCTCTACAAGTAGCTCGAAAATATTTTGGGGTGAATTTCACCCCGTGTGTCTAATTAGGGTTAAAAATGACTAAATTAAATTTTTTGAAAAACGACTCAAGGTACGAAAAAAAATTAAAAGACAAAAGTTGTTCACCCAAAAAGGATCTACAAATTTGTTATTAATAATTTTTAGATAGGAGCAGTAGATTTTCTTTTAATCGTAAAAAATATGATTAAAAATAAAAAATTCAATTTTTGGAAAAACGACACAAGAGACGAAAAAAATGAAAAGACCGTGGTCAGATTTTTTCTTTTAAAAATCCAGTGTTAATCTACTGATGAGTTTATAATTTATTCTATTTTTTCTTTAATGAATGATTAACCTGATATTCAATATTTCATGTTGAGTCACTTTTACAAAATTACTTTTTTAATTTTTCATCATTGTTGCGAGTACAAATAATTACAAAGAGCCCTTTAACATATTTGCATTAAAAAAAAGGTCACGGTGGATTAAAAATAAATTTTTTACCTTGTAGTTCATGAAAATAAATTTCCCAAAAGGACTTCGAACGGTTACATGTGACTAATTTTATCTAGCGCGGGGTTCTTTTTTCATTTTCAAATTTCCGATTGGAATTAATAATCTGAATAAAAGTCCTCAACAATTATAATCATTTTAATTTAAGAGCCTAAAACTTGAATAATGAAAATGAGCCACCGGATGCAATAACGAGCCCGACGCTCGAAAACGCGTAAAAGTATTGTCCGATCGTCTCAAAAAAAGACAATTTTCAAAATTTAAAAATCAATTTTTTGAAAATGTAGAATTGTAGAGAATAAGGAAATGAAACTTTTACATATCAGATTTTTTTTGTCAAACGTTTTGTTTTTAATAATAAAAACGAAATATTGTAAAAAGTTTCTCTCTGATTTAATTAAGTTTTAAAACTTAAATCGTTTTAGCTCAGCCAAATATTATTGAAATGAGTTCATATTTGCAGGACATATTCAAAATACTCTAGCGATGCCTAAGAAATCATGAAAAAGTTAACAAACATTTATTCTTAAATGATCTTTAATTGCAAAATGAGGGTAATCGATAATTGTGTTTTCTTTGTTTCGCCGGTAAAAAGTATCCAGGTAACTTCAACTTTCAAAGGATTTCCAGCAGTGATTTGTTCAGCAATGTTGAATGAAGTTTTTTGGAAAATCTTATATCGATTCGTTGAAAATTTACTGAGATATTCAGATTTGGAAAAGAACTCGACGTCTGCCCGCGCTGTTAGCTAATGCGTCGCGAGGACTGCTCTGTCAGGCAGCGTCCTCGAAGTTCTGTTTCGATTGTTTGTTAAGAATTTGAAAGGAAGTAGGAGGGAAATTAGTTAACTCTATTCATCCTTGAAACTGTTGATTTTAAAATAGGTCTGTCAACTATGAAAAATACTGTATTTTTGGAATACTCATTTTTGTAGAGAATGTTTTTTCCAAATGCTTTATATAAAATTTGGAATTTGTTGCTTATTGAAGTATCAATTTATAACGAAGCTTAAGCTTGTAACTATTCAGTTCTTTAATTCTTATTTATTTCTTCATTATTTTATCGACTTTTTTGTCAAGAAAGTTGAAACTATACCTTGATCGACTATTTTATTATTCGTGAGTTTAATGCTAGCATAACTAATATTCAATATGCACATTTTTTTTTAATTTAAAAATTGTGTGTTGCTTAACAAATTTTGTTTTTTACCTTGAAGGTAAAATTAAAGGTCACCACTGGATTCCTCTTTAAAAGTTACTCCAAGGATGACCTCGACGTTTTTCGTAAACACCTCAGCCGCAGCAATACAGATTGGACCCGTCCCATATCTGGGTCAGCCTAATAACCTTCAGCTGAAGTTCAAGGTCATCCTTGACCCGTGACCTGAGTTTATGTTTAGACGCAAAATTTCCCGCTGTTTTGATTACCGTTGTCATAAATAGGGGTTCCCAATTGAAAAAAAGTTGACCTTGAAATAATCTTGAAGGTCAAGGTCAAATTCAAGGTCACCGCTGGATTCTTCGTTAAAAGTTACTCCAAGGATGACCTCGAAGTCTTTCATAAAGATCTGAGCCGCAGCAGTACAGATTGGACCCGCCCCATACCTGAATCAAGCCTGATAACCGTCAGCCGAAGTTCAAGGTCACCCTTGATCCACGACTGGAGAACATGCTTGGACGTAAAATTTCCTGCTCTTTTGATTGCTGTTGTCAAAAATAGGGGTCCCACTTAAAAAAACAAAGTTGACCTTGAAATAACCTTGAAGGTAAAGCTCAAGGTCAAATTTAAGGTCACCACTGGATTCCTTGTTAAAAGTTACTTCGAGAACAACCTTGACCTTCATGACAAATATTTTACCTAGAAACATAGTTAGGTGTTTCGTTACTTTTTGGACACCCGTTTGTATATATATATATATATATATATATATATTTGCAATATAAGGTTAAACAACCACCGCCCGAGTGGACACTGTTATAGAACTGTAATTTAACAGTTCTAGAACACAAAAGAACAGGTTCTGTAACACGATTAGAAGATACTTAGACGATGGTCTAAGTAATGTCGTTCCCAAATGGACGTAGCAGTTCTGTAACGCTTTTATAAAACCATGTTCTGTCAGAGATCTGTAACAATTCTGGAACAGCGTTACATGTCACAAAAATATTTTTAGAACAATTTAGGAACAGGGTTACAGAGTACCATGCTCTATAATAGTGCCGTAACACATATGTAACAGTGTGACGATATAAATTTGTTCTGTGATTGTTCTGTAACAATTCTGGAACAGCCTTATATGTCAATAAATATTTTTAGAACAATTTAGGAACAGGTTTACAAAGTAGCATTGTTCTGTAATAGTGCCGTAACAAATATGTAACAGTGTTACGATGTAAATTTGTTATGTAATTGATCCGTAACAATTCCATGACAGTGGTACAACGTTTTTGCATTTATTGTAACAAATCCGTAACAGTGTTACAACGGTATGTGACAAAAAATGTTTTTTGTATAATTGCTTGCACTTAATTTATATTTTAAATAGTCCAATTTCACGCACGGTCCCCTACAAATATAATCGCACGCTTAAACCCGTTGAAAAATCGCACTCGCTAGGGATTCGAAACCTACCTAAACTATCTAACTCGTATGTACCTAGCCGATGCCTTAGCCAATTGCGCTATGGAAGCGTTTGAACTTTCGTGACAAAATCTCGGCTATGCTTTTTTGCTGGAGAAGCGAGGGTCATCTCAGAAATATATTCATTATTTTTATAGTTGAGACATATTATGAGAAGATGGGTTCAAAAAATTGTAAGGTGCAAAGGGTGTAGCCGGGTAAGTATGCAAAAAATGCCCCCAAAGAGAATCCAATGTTGAGTCAGCCATTTGAAAGCATACAATAAAAAAAATTGTTTCAAAAATTTCAAACCGTTAGCCGCCATATTGGATGAGTTAGAGGGGGTAACGTCCACTTTAGTTTTTATTTTTCGTCTCTGTTTCTATCGTTAGAAAATATCTGATAATATTTACAGTTCTTCTTTCGGTCATCCTCAACGTGCATGATTTTTATGAAAAAAATTTTGGCGGGAAATTCAAACTAAACAAAAATTTCCAAATTCTTTTTTGTATTTTTTCCGTGTGATAAAACTTAAGTACTGTCTCATTTTTTTACCATAGAATAGTCACATAAAGAGCTATTATTCTAAATTTTCCTAGAGTCTTAAATTCAGGGGATCCTAGTGTAAAAAATTAAAAACTGTAGTTTTCACATATTCCAACTCCTGAGGCCCATTGATACCTGAATATATTTATATAATACAATTATATGAGTGTATTTACACATTATGAGACATATATACATTGTAACAGAAACGATAAAATGATTATTCGTGGTACTATTATTTTTGAAATTTTTTGAAAGTTTTATTTATATATCTGATTTTCTTACTATATACGTCAAATTCCACGACTTACATACGTTAAATCACACTTCATTAACAACACGTAAATCACACCGACGTGTTTACTCGGGTCGAACCAGATACCAACACAAATTGTCTTGTTCACCTAAATTTGTTTCACTTTAGGAAAATACTCCCTCTCATGAAACAATTTAGAATAGCATATTGTGTAACAAGTGCGAGAAGTTGTCAGTGGACTCTCACAAAGCGCCTTTTTCACCAAGTGCCTCTCCCTTCCATTACCTCCAAATTCGGTAAGACCCTTGAGTCTGGTATTAGATGCGCGTGCGCGAGACGATATTCCAATAATGCGCCAATGGCTCTCTGGAATATTTCCCGCCAAGGCCTAGGGGCGTGGCTTAACCATACGGGCGCTCAGTGAGAGTCCACTCTTTTCGTTCGCTTCGCCTCCGTCTTATGTTACAAACTTCACACGAGTGGAATAGCTTCTTGTGCGTATTACACACGATATTATTTTGCCAAAAGTGCAGGAAAATGGCAATGTTCCCTGTCTGTAAGGGGTCGTCCATAAACAGCGTTACTAATTTTAGGGGTAGGGGGGCGTCCAATCTTTTGGTTGGTAACAGGAGGAGGGGGTGCAGGAGAAGTATCGTTATAAACTTAGATAACGTTTAGTACGTTTCCTGATGATACATTTTAACAAAGTTTGCGAACTTTATGAAAGATGGTACTGCAATGGTACAGTTCAAAAATAACTTAATAAGTTTGAAAATTACTGCCATATTTCAGACTTCACAATCTTTCTCTTATTCTGCTCTTTTTTCCTCTTTTTAAAAGAATTCTTATTTTTCTCTTGTTTTCAAGAAATTCCACTTTTTTCCATGTTTTCAAGAAATTCCACTTTTTCCCTTGTTTTCAAGGATTTCCCCATTTCTCGTTTTTTTTTTTTTATGCGAATTGAATTATAAGAACCCAAGAAGTAAATCCAACTATTTTTGGTTAAAAGGTAATTTTTTGTTGAAAAGATTGAAATTCATCTTATTTGGTTAAACATTCTACTATGTGGTTAAAAATTAAATTACTTTCTTGAAAATTAAACTGTTTTGCTCAAAAAACATATTTTTTGGTTAAAAATTAAAACTATTTTTTTGATAATTAATTTTTTAAACCAAAAATTGAACTATCCCATTTTTAATTAAAAATTTTTCCCTTTCTGGTTACAAATTCAACTATTTGGTTGAAAATTCATGTATTTTATTGAAAGTTCGTCTTTCTTGGTAGAAAATAATATTCTTGATTAAAAAATCATATTTTCCATTGAAAGTTTAACAATTTGATTAAATGTTAAACTCTTTTGTTGAAAATTCATCTCTGGTTAAAAAGTTAACTATTTTGTTAAAAATTCCTTTGTTTAGTTTAAAATTAATTGTTTGAACTGAAAATTTAATGATTCAATTTTTCCTTTAAAAGTTATCTTTTTGAGTTGATAAGTCAACTATTTGGTTAAAAATTAATGTATTTTGTTGAATATTCCTTTTTTTTGTTCAACTCGTCTATCTTTAATTTCAAAATAAAATCTTTCTTGATTGCAATATCAACTGTTACGTGTTTCATTGAGAATTCAACTTTTTTAGTTCTAACTTCAACTGCATATTTGGCTGTAAATTAACTTTCTCGTTGAAAATTCAAGTGTTTTATAGAAAAATCGCCTTTTCGGCTTGAAAATTCAACAATTTGATAGAAAATTAGACTGTTTATTTGTTGAAAATCTAACTTCTCTTGAAAATTGAACTATTTTTTAACAATTCGTTTTTGTTTGATTAGAAATTAATTTTTTTAATCTGAAAATTTAATTATTCCATTTTTGGTTGCAAATTTTCGTATTTTATTGCAAATTAATTTTTTAATTGAAAATTTAACGAATCCATTTTTGGTTAAAAATGTATCTTTTTTAGTTAAAATTCCAACTATTTGGTTCAAAATTCATCTTTTAGACTGAAAGTTGAAAATTCGTCTTTTTGGATAGAAAATTAATCTTTTTTGTTGAATAATCATCTGTTTGATTGATGATTCAACTATTCTATTAAAAATTCGACTTTTCGTTGAATTAAAATGTTTCGAAATTTAACTATTCCATTTTTTATTGAAAACTCATGTATTTTGTGGAAAATTCATCTTTTGGTAGAAAGGCAATCTTCTGGATTGAAAATTCATCATATCAATTTAAAAAATCAGCTTTTTGGTTAAAAATTCAACTATTTTGCTGGAATTTCAAGTATTTTGTGGAAAATTCAACTATTTTATTAAATGCCATCTTTTTGGGTCAAAAGTTCTACTGTTTTGTCAAAAAAATCGTCATTTTGGATCTTCTGTGGTAGTCATCTTTGCTAGTTAAAAATTCATCTTTCTTGGTTGAAAATAAACTATTTGAACTCTAAATAAACGCGAAAAACTGCAGAATAAACGTGAAATCCATTTTAAGCTAACGGCTACGTTGCTGGGGGTCATTTTTTTAGATGACAGTTACTCCCAGTGGGACCCTGCGGTGGTTGTTAACCTTTAGTTTTTATATATATAATTCGGTACGTCAAGTTAACGACTTTTCAGTTATTTTCCATCCAGCGAAATCAAAATCAATCAAGGTCAGGTTAAATATACGTTCAGAAACGAGCCACTTGCTGCTGCTAGCAGACCAAGAACGAAAGTATCAGATTCATGCGAGGCACTAAGACCGTGAACTCGAAGGGTGCTCGCATAAAGGCGCGTTCACATACATAAAGTTACTGCGCAACTACTGGGGAAGCTATGAACTAAAACTGATCGTAGACTAACTTATTTCGTTGTAACTGATTTCCGTGACAATTTTCGCGAAAATATATGCATAAATCTAATTGGTACTATTGGAACCACGATATTTTACGCTGAAAAGTAACTAACTGAAACTAAAGAACTATTTTTAGCAAAAACTACATAAGCGAAATAAAATTCTTGTATCCATCTAAATCTAATTATAAATCCGTGTCATAAGCTTAGTGAACTTGAGCGAATCAAAGTTTGGGGAGACTTGGAATGTTTCCAAACTTCTGGAGCTTGAAAAATTAGGGCGGTGAATTCAAAACTATAATGGAGTTAAATGTGAAGTATTAAACAAATATTTCATGGTATATTTTGTCCTTCACAACACATTCTTTAACCAACTACAAAAACAAATCACGAATTAATAGTTAGCAACAAGTGATTTTACTAAGTATTAACCGAATAATATTTTGATTTAGGTCAATGAAAATAAATAAATAAAAGGATAGACTTTGCACCTAAGACTCTTGCTCGAGAAGATGTAGACTCATTCTGAACGTTTTTGTTTCGCTAAATGTGACAAATGACGTAACCTCGACCAGACGGGAATGCGCATGCGCATGAAAAATCTTTCGTTGGTGATTGAACAATTATTCGTGATTAAAAAAATATATATACATACAAGTATGGGTAATATCGGGACAATAACATTCCTGGTTAAATTCGAAATAGTACGACGGTACGTGGTCACCGAGTTTTACAATTTACGTGATTTGATTTTCGGTAATAGTTCCTTTATTATGGCTACAATTTATGGTTGATAGCTTCGTCCGATAGTCCGTTCGACGATCAATGAGCTCCCGTTCACCAGGTTTCCAATCATCTTATTGAGGTTTGAGAATCGTGACGTCACACTTACTGCTAATATGGCGCTTAACTGACGTCCCTGGTTACCGATAAGTTGAGTTCAATAACACCAGAGTCGTGTTTGCTCGTGTGACGTCACGCCTCCGTGACATGGCGTTAGAGGATGGCAGAAGATGGCGGCGCCTTGTGAGAATCTGACTGGCCCAACGTTGACTCTGAGCAGGAAGCGGTAACCATGGTGATAGTTAGGTAGTGTGTGATTAATGGTGGTTGTTGTACATTCTAAAATAACTATTCGAATGTGTTGGAATCCTGACAATCATTTGACGTAGCGACTCAACCCTGATTGCCATAGAGTCGTTAATGACAAATTTATCATGACGTGACGCCTCGGTGATATGGCGCTGAAAGACCAGTGGGGATGATGGCCAGATGCGGTACTAATTATACAGGGTGTTCTTGGCCCGCCATCTTGAATTGAAGCCGGTTACCATGGAAACGTGGGACGCCTGGAATATGGTTAGTGGTAGGTGCTTTATCCAGGGTTCGTTGATAGGTACTGGTGACTTCTGATTCGACGATCGCCCTCTGAATACCATGGTGTTGTTGCTGATCTCGGTTGGACAGATGGAGGTTAATTTACATGAAACAAATATCTTGAGAAATGACTAATCTAAATTAACAATCTTTTTGGTGAGTGCCCTGGTCTCGGTGTGATTTTCGCTCTTGGTCACGTTTATTTTTCCGCCCATAATGGCATTTATGTGAAGAGACAGGTGCTTTTTAATGCCTACGGACTGAAAAGTAGAAACTTACCCGCACTTCACAGATATTGAGAAGGGTTAAGAAATAATACATGTGTTATAAGGAGTTCCATCTTTGAGAAACGTAAGATATCGCAAATCGATAAGGAAGCAATAAGGTTTACTGATATAGCAAATAGTATGCGGTAAAACTTCTTCGAATTACCACCAGCAGCAAGGCGCACAGGCAGTACAGGTAACATTGGACCGAGAAGAAATCTTATCTTTCTCTGATGCGTCGGCTAGAGCACCAGCTGTAAGGGAAGAACTGCAGTTCCCTCTTAGAGATACCTAATAGGTTTTCGTAATTAGATGCGGGTTGGCAATGTATGCCTTCAGGTCAAGTTGGACAGAAAGGACGTATAGTCAACTTGAATCTCTCTCTGAGAAAGAGAAGATTCACACGCATATAAGATTTGATGCAGGCAATCGTATATTTACATAACAATTCGTACTTTGTCCAGACGGGTCTCTTATATATAGTTAAAAGTTTGTCATAAGGACAACCGCAGGATTTCGCAAGTCTATGAGAGGTTGAATCGAAAGCTTTCCGGTAGTCAATCCAGACCATTGACAGGTTGCGTTGATGGACTGCAGTGTAATTTAACTTATTTCGAAGGATTTAAATTCTTTTGGAGCATCTTAACATATTCCCACCCATTTCCAAAAGCTTTAAAAAGTTTTAAGTGGTTTTAAAAGGTTTAAAATAAATATACACTTTAAAGAACTAAAAAAATATTCTAAAGAATTTTATATTTATTTCAAAACTTGAAGGAATTTTAAAGGATTCGGAATATGCTACTGTATTTTAAAAGAATCCAAGGCAGTTTCAAAAGATTTCAATAATTTTAGGGAAATTCAAAAAATTCAAAAAATCTAAGGAATTTCCAGGAGCTTTAATAAGTTTCAAGGTATTTCAAAAGATATTAAAGGATTTTAAATATCTGAGGGTATTTTAAAAATTTTCAATCGATTTTCAAGAGCTTTAAAAATTTTTCAAGAGGTTTCAAAATATTTCTGAGGATTTGAAATATTCTAGTATGTTTTAAGAGAATCCAAGAAATTTTCATTAGCTTTAAAAAGTTTTAAGTGATTTTAAAAGCTTTCAAGGTCCTTTCACAAATTTTCAAGGATTTCACGAAATATCAGATTTCATAGAATTTCATGAGAATTCATATGGAATTCACCGTGAATTCTTAAAATTTATTTTTAATTTAGTTTCTGTCTAATTTATCCTCAAGTTTTTGAAATACCTACGACGAAAAACCGCTGTCCAGTTTGTAAATTACTGAAAATCTGCCATAGCTTCTCGAGTGGCTTAGCAGCAGACCTGCCAGAGATTTGCGGGAGGCCTACGGCCGTCTCCTTTTTCTACGCGAGATTTTGTATAAATAATAAAATCAATATCACTCTGCCTTCCCAGTTATACTCTGGATTCTTTTTTTACATTTCAAAATTGCGAGTTTTCCTTTTACAATCAGAATCAGTTCCCGTAAATTTGCGCCTCAGCGCTCGGTTTCTCGGAATCCTTGCGGACGAGTCGCATGTCGTGCGTCCGTATCTCGCCAACCCCCGGCAAAAAGTAGTTAGGGGATTTAAATTATTTTAGTAAATTTTGTCTGGACTTTAAATTTTTTCGAATGAGAAATGCCAAAAAATGTTACCATTTTCAATAAAAACATTAATTTACGGTCAAATCATTGAATTTTTGACTAAATTAATGAATCTTCAATAACAACAAAAATGAATTTTTACAAAGTAGTTCTACTATAAGCCAAGTAGTTGATTTTTCACCCAAAGAGACCGTAAGAGACAAAATATTCCATTTTCAACCAAAGAGATGAATTTTGGTTTAAAATTATGAATCTTTATAAAAAAAATGTTCGAGAAATAATTTCAACCAAATCATCGAATTTTCAACCAAAAAGCTGCAATTTTAACCAAGAAGAATAATTTTTTTAAAACAAGATGAATTATCAACAAGATAGTTGAATTTTTAACCATGTGCTATGTAACTGCACTGCACAACTAAAAGTAACCCCTGAACTTCTTTGCAGCCATAAATTCCGTGTAACTATACTGCGCATCCGCAAGTGCCATTTAACAGTACTGCGTAGCTGCAAGTGCCATAAAACCCTACAGAGCAGCTGTACATTCCATATAACTCTACTGCGCAACTTTAAGTTCATTGTAACCTTACTGCGCTGCCATGTGTGCCATTGAACTGTGCTACGCAGTTTTAATGGCTGTTTTACTTTACTGCGCATTTAAAAGTAACCCCTAACCTCACTGTGCAGCCAAGTTCTGTGTAACTATACTGTGCATCCATAAATGTCATGCAACTGCACTGCGCATCCGTAAGTGTCATTTAACTGCACTTCGCAGCCTTATGTGTCATGTAACTCTACAGCGCAGCTGTAAGTGCCATGGAACTTCACTTTGCGGCCATATCTGCCATTGAACTTTGATGCGCAGCCGAAAATTCCATGTAACTTTACTATGCGGACCCTTAGGGGCCATTCATTAATTACGTAAGGGCGATTTTTACCATTTTTGACTCCCCCCACACGTAATGATGCATAAGACTTCTTGACCCCCCCTTCTTACGTATTATTTAACTTAGAATTTTATATTATTTCAATAATTCTATATTATGACAATTCATAATATGTATCGATATTAAAAACAGACGTATTTTCCTTGTCTTGTTTTTATAATTGAAAAAAGTGCGCATCCTATAAAAGAACAATTTTGTTATTATGTATTTTATTGCAACTTGTGTCGTTTTTCCAGAAATGTTGTTTGTTTATGTTCAATGTTATTTTTATAACAAAAGTTTATAACAAATTTGTAGATCTTTTTTGGTTCAACAACTTTTGTCTATTCATCTTTCTTAGTACCTTGCGTCGTTTTTCAAAAAAAAATTTGTATTGTTAATGTTATTTTTCACTATTGAAAGAAAAATTACACACGCAAAATTAAATGTTTGATTTTTCCGTTAAACCCATATATTGAAGAAAATATTTGAAAGAATTTCAGAAGATTCCAAGGAATTTGATATCTATTTTCATAATTTGAAGAAATTTTAAAGGACTGGGCATATTTTAGGGCGTGTGAAAAGAATCCAAGCCATTTGAAAGAGATGTCAATAATTTAAATGAATGTCAAAAAATTTTAAAAGGTTTCAAATATTTTAGGATATTTTAAAAGATGTCAAGGAGTTTTCAACTGATTTGAGTAATATGATTGATTTTAAAGCATTTGAAATATTTTAGAGTATCTTAAAAGATTACAAGGTATTTTCAGAAGCTTTAAAATGTTTCGAGTGATTTTTAAATATATAAAATAAATCTTTAGGAAATTTTAAAAGATTGCAAGGAATTTTCAAGAGCTCGAAAGAGTTTGAAGTGATTTTAAAGAACTGGAAATACTTTCGGGAATCTTGTAGGTATTTTATTCAACAATTTCAAGGTATTTTAAAGGATTAGGAGAGTTTTCGATAATTTCAAAAAAATGCAAGGAATTTTCAAAAGATTTACATAATTTAATAGAGTTTGACAAAATTTTAGAGAATTTGAAAACTTTTCTGGTATTTCAAAATATTCCAAGGAATTTTCAGTTGATTTCAGTAACTTAATTGATTTAAAAAAATTTGATATATTTTAGAGTATTTAAAAAATTTTCACGGCATTTTCGAAAGTTTTACAACATTTTAAGCAATTTAAAAAAAAATTTAAGGGTTTGAAAACTTTCAGAGTATTTAAGAATATTCTAAGGAATTTTCAATTGGTTTCAGTAATTTAACTGATATCAGATGATTTAAGAAGATTCTGAGTCATTTTTCAAAGCTTTGAAAAGTTTCAAGTGATTTTTAAGATTTTGAAGGATTAGAAATGTTTTAGAGTATTTTAATAGATTCTAAGGAATTTTCAATTGATTCAAGTAGTTTAATCGGATTTCAAAGGATTTAGAAAATATCTAGTAATTTTACAAGATTTCAACTGAAAAATATATTAGGAAAATAATTTAGAGAATTTCAGAAGATTTTAAGGAATTTTTTTCATTTCAATAATTTGAAGAAATTTTAAAGGATTGGGCATATTGTAGCGTATTTTAAAAGAATCCAAGGCATTTTAATGAGATGTCAATAATTTCAAGGAATTTAAAAAGATTTTAAAGAGCTTAAAATATTTAAGGGAATTTTGAAGTATTTCAAGGAATTTTGTATTTATTTCAATAATTTAAAGACATTTTTAAATATTAGGAATATCTTACGGAATTTCGAAAAAATTAGAGGATTTAAAAACTTTTAGAGTTTTCTTCAAGATTCCAAGGATTTTTCATTTGATTTCAGTAATTTAATTGATTTCAGAGGATCTGAAATATTCTAGAGTAATTTAAAAGATTACAAGGCATTTTCGAAAGCTTTAAAACGTTTTAAGTGTTTTTTAAAGTTTTAAAATGTCCTGAAATATTTAGTAACTCCAATTAATTTGTTTTATTTGAATAATTTGAAGGAATTTCAAAGGATTTGAAATATTTAAGGCTGTTTTTAACATTTTTATTTGATTTTAAAGAGTTAAACAAATTTTTCAAGAACCAAAGGAATTTTCAATTGATTTCAGAAGATTTTAAATATTTTGAAGTATGTAAAAAAATTTCGAGACATTTAAAAAAAAATTTCAAATTTCAAGGAATTTATAAAAAGTTTTAGGGATTTGAAAACTTTTAAAGTATTATAAAAGATTCTAAGGAGTTTTCAATTGATTTCAGAGGAATTGAAATATTTTTGAGTATTTTAGAAGATTCCAAGGCATTTTCTAAAGCTTTAAAAAGTTTCAACTTTCAAGTAATTTCAAAATATTTCAAATAAATATGGAAGGAATTTGAAAAGACTCCAAGGCATTTCCAAGAGATTTCAATAAATTAAAGGAATTTCAAAAAATTGTGAAAGATTTGAGAACTTTTAAAGTATTTTAAAAGATGCCAAGACAATTTTGAAAGATTTAAAAAGTTTAAAATGATTTTTAAAGAATAGAAGGATTTTTTTATTTCAATAATTTGAAAGAATTTCAAAGGATTGGAAATATTTTAGGGCGTTATTAAAAATTGCAAGAGATTTTGAAAAGCTTGAAAACATTCAAAAATATTTTGAAGGATTTTAAATATCTTAGGGCACTTTGAAAGATTCTAGGCATTTTTAAATTGATTTCAGTAATTTAATGTTACTCATAGGATTTGATTTATTTTATGGTATTTTAAAAGATCTAAGGCATTTTCCAGAGGTTTAAAATGTTTCAATTGATTTCCAAACATTTTAAAATATTTGAAAACTTTAAGAGTATTTCAAAAGATTCTAAGGAATATCCAATTTGTTTCAGAGGATTTAAGATATTTTAGAGTTATTTAAAAAGATTCTAAAGCATTTTCAAGAGATTTGAACAAATTTGCATGGGGTATTGTATCAAAGAGTTTCCTAAAATTTCTGGTGACGTCTTTGCAATTTTGGAGAGTAGTAACCATCTTGCTGGAATATATGCATATATTTATTGCACTGGCTCTGAATCTCGGGTAAAAATAAACATGCAAAGTGGAAGGATTACCCTATTGACCACAAATGAAAGAAGGGAAACTCCAGTAGGCAGCCTTCGCCCCATATTAAATTATTCTAGAGTGCAGGGTGTAAACCACAATCATTCACCTTATTCAGCCAGTTAAAAAAATATCGAAATTTGAAAAAAGTTGTTGCTCCAAGCCCATCTTAGAATATTACGAGTAACGTGTAATCACAAATGATAATAAAAAATCGGTGTACTATATACCCCAAGGCTTCAATCTTTCGGCAATGCCCCAGCCAGTCGTTTTCGGAAACAAATAAAAACAGTTCTGTTTGATTCCGTCACAAAAATATTTTCCTAACACAATTATTATAGGTTCAAATGATTTAATTATAATCATTTCCTCATGAGACAATGCCACTTTAGTGCATGTGCAACCCAAGCCAAATCAATCTGTAAAGTTTAGCGGTTGATTTGTTACACCACTTTATGCAAATGCGCGCCTTTGCATAGACAGATTTCTAATTTCTTATACTAAATTATCGTTATTCTGAAATTTGTATGGACAACAAATTCTTCACGTATCTTTAATTTGAATTTTCTCTACAAATTGTTTTCAACTTTTTACTTGCTGATCCGTATTAGGTAAGCTTCCTGTAATGGATGCTTGGTATTCAAATATTATTGGACGATTACTGTTATATTGTAATTTGTAATATTTTTCAAACCTTCAATCAAATATGGTTCATGTTTGAGAAACTTTCACGTATAATTGATAATTTAAAAGTTATTGAATTTCGAATGTCTAGAAGTTTTTTAATTTTATGTAATCCATATTGTTTATTTCAAAACGCTATTAATTCGAATTTGTTTCACGAATGAAAACACTGAGTGTCGATCTCATACTGAGAATTGGTAAAAGAAACCTTCGGGGAGGAAACAAATTTTAACTAACAGTATAAAAAATTTCAAATTTAAAAATAATTAATCACGTTTCTCGGTTTTATTTTGATCTCAAAGAAAAGATTAAATTTCTCAGTCACGAAAATTTATGATGTTCTGGCTATACTGTCAAATTCAAAATAACATAATTCTTGAACTTGATTCATAAAATTGATAACAAACTCTTAAGTTATTATTAGAACAAATTTTAGAAGAGAAACTCAAACTTAAATAAGTAATGAATAGTTGAGATCATAGTTGTTTATTTAAATATAGCTACTTGCATATTTGTGCTTTTTCTTGCGCTTGGTTAAAATAATAACTTTTATTTTATCTTAATTAACAAAAGCTATTCTGCGCGTTCAAAGGTTCTTAGCAAGTCATAAGGAATGGTGTCTTCAGAAAATCCAAATTACTCTTATTTTTATGAATGAATAATTACCGACCTATTTCTTCACCTTAACGTTCTGCAACAAAACGTTTTTTATTATTTTTGAAGGACCGAAAGAAAACTAAATGGTCAGAATCATTTGAAGCTTGTGTCCTCACAAATTAATCTTCTTTAGAACGATGCATTAAAAACACGCAAGAAATTTCTTCTTAGCATTCCAATTTTCAATATATCTGAATTGATATTTCAGGTTAGCTTCTGGTATGTTTCCAATTAAACAACAATTATTAAGAATTTGAAAATTGTAATCAACTATTTAAAAATAATAAATGAAGCAGTTAAGAATCGCGTGTATGGATATAGCTTCTAGGTCTTTCTGTTTAGGACTCAGATTCTTATCTTATCACTATTTGCAAGAATCTCATTATTATTCCCAAAATAGCTTCTATCGAGAAAACTCAATTTCATTTCTTGGATTGGATTGCAAAGAGTCAGGATCGTTCATGTTGTGCTTTTTATCTTGACGGCGATACTTAGTTCTATTGGTGAATATAATACTATACTATATCTGGAATTTTGGAAACGCTTTGAACGTGCCGCAAATAACAAATTTTGTATCGCAATATGCTTTCTGTCCTAATTAATATTATTTTCCAAACTCTGTTTGAGGTTGGTCGAAATAATTACAAATTTAATCTGTAAGGTCAACTATGTCAGACTAGGTCAAACCAAATTTTTAAATGTGTTACATCATTCATAGTGAATTATACAGAATAGGTATCTTAACTGTTAAAAAGCCTTTATACATTCAACTATCTTAATTACTTATTCCTTCAATTATTTTGGTTCAAATCATGTATACAAACCCATTATTTAGTTGCTTTCAATGATTTTCAGAAACGATTTCGAGGTAAGTTTTCTAATCTGTCTTGATTTCCGAATATGTCCGGATAAGATTTGATAGTTTCATTTAAAAGCTGCTGATAGAAGAAGTATCACATTTTACGATGTACAGAATCTGATGGATATTAACGAGACTTAGCGACATAGGATTTCGTAGAGTTTCAATGAGAAAAATCTAGGTGGCGTTGCAAAACGGGCAACCCGGTATGACACGACTCTGGGCCATGAAATTAGCCCTACCCGGGCCAGATCGTGCCAGCCCGATCGGGGCCAGATGGGTAATAGGGAAAATATAGGGCGATTTCTACGAGGGCTTTTTATGAAAATATATTTAAAAAGAAGTTTCCTTTTTGGAAAACGGACACAAGCTACAATAACATTTTTTTTTTTTTTTTAATTTTTCACCTCAATTATCGTTACAAATTTGTTCAAAACCACTTTACGCTAAGATGCGTATTTTTAGTTTAAATTCTTAAAAATAAAATTGAAAATAAACCAATTAAATTTATGGAAAAACGACACAGATTGCAAAAATATGTTTAATAATGAAATTGTTCTTTTTATAGGATGCGCACTTTTTACATTCTCATTCAATAATGAGAAGGTATTAGATTTGTGTAAAATTGGACCCCCCCCCGCAACCCCTTCTTTTGTCAAATGTCCTCGTTTTGAGACACCTTGAACCCAAAAAACAGGTTTTTAAAAATTTGCTGTCTGTCTGTTTGTCTGTCTGTTAGTCTGTAGATTTTTAGTTTGTTAGCGCGATGACCTTCAAAAGAATTGACGTATTCGATTGGGCTTTGGTATGCTCTTTAAGTATCCTAAAATGAAGTTCAAGTTCGTTAGCTAGCAAACAGCGAAAAAAATTAGTAGACAAAAGTTGTTCACTCAGAATAGAGCTTTATTAAAATGTTTAATAAAAAAATTGTTTTTATAATTCTCATTCTATAATGAGAAGGTATTAGATTTGTGTAAAATTTGACCCCCCCCCCCCCCGTTTTTTTCAAATGTCCACGTTTTGAGACCCCCTGAATCCTAAAAACAGGTTTTGAAGAATTCGTCTGCATGTATGTCTCTCTGTAGATTTTTAGTTTGTTAGCACGATAACTTTCGAAAAAATGAACGTAAAGTTGGTTAGCCAGCCATTTTGGATAAAAATTCAAAAAGAGAGCACATTTTCAAAAATTTTGAGACAACTCCTTTTAAAGATTTGAAAATTCTATGTAAAGTTATTAGTAGTGATCAAAAATACAAAAAATTTATCGTAATGACTTTTTCTAATAAATAGAAATTACCGGAGTAATATATAAATATATATATATATATATAATTCCCTACAATATTGGCATGACAGCTTTTTTACTTTGATGAAAAATCAAAAATTCAAATTTTGATCGCACAAAAAAATAATGAAAAATGAAAAATTCCATTTTATGCTCAAACTATGAAAGATATAAAAAAGATGAGATGATAAAAATTGTGCATATAAAAAAGTTCTATAAATTTGTTATGGGTCACATTTTTATAGGAAGCGTAGTTTTTATTTTATGCGTGAAAATAGTATTAAATCAGTGAGTTCGAAAACGTGGAGATTTGATGAAATCCCCAAAAATCGATTTTCATATAAAACCAATACCTTCTCATTCACATGAGAATGTAAAAATACAGTTTTACCGTTTAAAAATTGCGGGCATGTAACACAAACAGAGATACCAATCGCCATCAATGAGATGAATGCTCAAACGTCAGCGCCATCACCGTCGTAACTCTGAAACAGATCTCCCTATTGCGCGAATTACTCTTGGACAAATTTTTGACAAAGCTTGCTGATTACAAAAATATCGTAAACATAAATGAAGATTATTATTTTCATGAGAACTTCAGCTCTGCTTCGTGCACTAAATATAGTTACAAAATTATTACTTATGGCATAAGAAAGAGTTACGCTTTCAAAAATATCTCCCTGACAGTAAAACAAATTGGCGTACTCAATAATTTCATGTTTGATGCACCACGCTGAATTTTCTGTCAAAATTACCTGCTTTCCATTTTTTCAATTGCAAGTAATTTTAACAACAACTTCGAAAAAAATAGAATACTATTATGTCAATAATTATGTCTTTCCAAAAAATTGCATTACAGTATTTTTGCCTGCAAATTCCAAACAATTTCGTGATGTCAATAATTTTCTCTTATATTCAAACATGAAATCATGTAACCAAAAAATTGAAAACGATCACAATCCATTGATTTTGCTTCGTAAATATGTTGGCAAAATTACACGTTTACAATCTAGCGGTGTAGAATTGAACGTAACTCGTTAAATCTAGATAATAGAGCGGCTAATCGTGCACATTTTTGTAGAATTTTATAAATCTAGCCGTTTCATACTCGTATAATATCTTCTGCAAGGAAAATTTTTATCTCAACTACTCATCGTAGTAAGGTTGACGTTCCGTAATGGCTTTTTTATCATTAACTCAAAATGGAGAGCTTTTGCAACACAGAAAAAAATGAGGGTTCAGTAAAGTTGCGGCTCAAGTAAAACTTGGTATCATGTAGAACTGAGGCTCCAATGGAGCTCTTTTTGAGGGTTCCTTTTTAGTTCGTTGATATCCGATAGATGGCTATTCATATTTTCAACTGCGCATGTGCCGAGTACAGTACAGTATAGTACAGTATAGGACAGTTTAGTACAGTACAGTACAGAACAGTATAGTACAGTACATTCTAGCACAGTACAGTATAGTACATTACAGCACAGTACAGCACAGTATGGTACAGTACAGTATAGCATAGTGCAGTATATTACAGTATAGTATAGTACGGTTTAGTACAGTTGAGTACAGGTTAGTACAATTAAGTGCAGTAAAGTACATTAAAGTAAAGTATATTACAGTGTAATGCAATACAGTATAGTACAGTACAATATAGTAAGTATAGTGCAGTATAGTAAAGTAGAGTATAGAAAAGTATAGTGCATTAAAGTAAAGCATATTATAGTGCAGTGTAATACAGTATAGTACATTACAGTACATAATAGTGCAGTATAGTACCACACAATGAAATTTAATTTTTCATAAAAATAACGAAGCTATTCAACAAATCCATCAGGCCCATTGGTTAATTGTCTGAAACCAAATATTTAAAAAATTTATATTTTGAAGTCTTAAATTCAATATTTTTTATAGAAACTATTGGTTAAACGAATCTGCTTTCCACTTTTCCCCCTTTTTCTTTATTTTTTCGTGCTCGCAGACTATACTAAACTTCCGCGATAACATTCAGCGTTTACAATATACAAAACTGCGCTAGGTATTTTATACCCAAGCAAACTATTATCGTCAAAAGCAACTTAAACCGCCTCCGGCAGCCAGGAATTTAACGAAGTTGTACCTTCATTGAGGTTGAGAATACCATTTAAAATATCTAAAAATTTCTAATAAAATGCATTTTTATTTTTAAAAAACTTACACAGATTGAATTTTTCCAAACAATCTAAAAAGAGTCTTTGTTTAATATAAATATTTCGATTATTATTTAAATTTATTAAAAAAAGAACATATTTTTAATTGGGAAATTCCGATTGAGTGGAAATGATTCCTATTCAATAGGTTTGTTCCCGTTTGAATCCGATTAGTTTCGGGTGAATTGAGTAGATTTCCAATTGAAACTGGCTGAGCCGAATTCATTTTAATTCAATTCTGTTCAGTTTTATTGATTACTATGCAGTAAAATTGAATAAACTTGAATCAGGTTTTATCCGATTACAGTTAGGTTGATTCCGATTGAATTCCGGTTGATTCAGGTTTAGTTTAATTGATATCGTCTGATTCCGATTGGATCAATTTGTCTGGATAAACTGATACGAACTGAATACAGCTGATTAAGATTAAATCTGATTAGATCGAATTAACTAGGATTGGATCCGATTGAATCTTATTGATATAGGTATGATTGGAACAATTAAATAGGACTGAATGAGATTAATTCCATTTGGATGAGATTTTTTCCAACAAATTTATTCGAATGGAATCCTATTGATTCCGATTCATCACTATTAAATCCGATTGGAAATGATTAATTCCGATTGAATGAGAATAATATCAAATTCGATTTAATCCGATTCACACCTCTGAAGTTAGATTGATTTGAATCGTGTTCAATTTGAGTCAATCCGTTAAAAAATCTGATTGTCATAGCTTAAATCCGATTGATTCCGATTGCTTTCTATTTAATTCGATTCAAACAGGATAAGTGACAAATCGAACCCGATTGGCTTGAAAATGTTCATCCTGGTGCTAACTTCAATTGACTTTTGAAAAATTGAAAAAAAAACTTTAATCTCTTTTCTGCTTCATTTACATGTCCACTACAGGAATGCTTTTGAATATTCTAGTGCGAGAATATGCATTATTCTCCGACGCATAAATAACAGCATCGATTTTCGGCGGTAAATTTAAATCACGGAACCGAAAAAAAAGATGATAAGGTAGGTCAGCGTCGTCACGGAATTCCTTACAAGATTGTCGCTGTACTCGTTTAATCGATCGAACATACACAAAGACACCAATAGCATTCTTAACCAAGTTTATAAAGGCAATCAAGACAACCGTAAAAATAAAAAAATATTAAACTCAGTGTATTGAAAACCTGACATAAAACCGCAAAAATAATGTAATAATAAATGTTTAGAGCCATGCAATATGTTTTTTATCATTCTCAATCTTCTCTTAATAGCACAGATTTGCAAAAAATGGATTGCGATTGTTGTTGGCTAACTGAGCTTATGTTACATCGTGAATTTTTTTTTTCTTCTAAAATCGATTCATGCCATCTAAAAGTATAATTCTCAAACTTTAAAAAGCTGTTTTAAAATTGAAGATATCATTTTTCTCCGCAGATATATCTTTCAATGAAGTTTAGCCAATCAGGAGGCTTTCCCCTTCCATACGCAACGCGTGCGCAGTTGAAAAAGTCTCGGTCCGGTGACATCACTGCACGAACCTGCGTTACAGTGATGTTACCGGACCGAGACTTTTTCAACTGCGCAAGCGTTGCGTGTGGAAGGGGAAAGCCTCCTTATTGGCTAAACTTCATTGAAGGATATCTCTGCGAAGAAAAATGATATCTTCAATTTTAGATTTTTAACCTAACCGACACGCGGCATTGCTCGGAGTTTGTCAGCTGAATTCTTCTCCACGCATTCGAGCGTGACCGTGCTTAGAGTGAGGGTTTATGGCTTCTTGGAATTATACTCCCCTACAGCCCCGAAAACGGAATTGCTCGGAGTTTATACTGTAATTTCTTATCAATTCGCGCTGTTGACAATTTTTTTAAGTTATACATTTGTAAAGCAGTGACGTTAAACTTGTTATTTGAAACATTTTTCAAACCTCATTTGCACATAAAAATACTTTTTAAGTACATTCCCAAAAAAACGCTTGAACTTAGAAAAACCAATTTTCAAAGTTTTGATCATTCCTGCCAAGGTTGCCATCAAGTTTTTTACTTGAGTATCGAAAAACCTCAGTCGTCTTTTTGCTCCTTTTCCTCTCTTACATGAGACCACAGGGGAATTTATTTCGAATATAAATCTGTAAACCATAATTAATATAAATATTGAATGTCAATTGGAAATAACATTCTTTAATGCATTCAACAAATCTCTTGAAATTCTTTGGAACCCTTTGAAAGTTATCGAATTTCTTCATAACCCTTGAAAATATTGAAATCCGTAAAAATCCCTTGAAATAAAATTTAATCCATTCCCTAAAGTTCTCTAGAAACACGTTTAAAATCTCTGGAATAATGTATCATGATTATATTAAGTTTATAATATTACCGAATTGGAAAATTCCCGAATAATAAAATTCCCGACAATTTATAGTATTATTGAATTTGAAAATTCCCGAATAATAAAATTCCCAACAGAAAATTGCCGAATTATAAAATATCTGAACTAGAAAAATGCCGCATATAAACAATTAACAATTTTTTTAATGAAAAAAATTAATTTGTAATATAATTTTAATTGTAATAATTCAATTGACTTTATAAATATATATAAAAAAAATTAATTGTTTGAATTCGGTCATATTATAAACTGTTCGTGAAGTTTAACCGTTAAAAACAATATCCCTGCATTTTTATTTTCTAAAAATAAAAATATAATGCTTCATCAGAGTTTATTTCAAAATCATTAAATTACACATACTATTTCAAACTACAATATTTAAATTGCATAGTTTCAAAACGAACCTGAATATTCAGGAACTTCGAAATAAAAAAGAAACACTCATTAGCTAATGTGAAATTTAAAATTGCACGATCCTTCAAAATTCAAGCAATCATCAACATTAAAAAATATTAGAGCGAATTTAATACATATAATTACTTTGCCTGGAATTTTTTCAGGAGGATGTGTAATTTCGGGTCAACCAAAAATGTTCTCCTACAATTGACATAATATATAGGGTGACCAGATGGCTTGATCGGAAAATCATGACATTATCCCACTTTTCACCATTTCAGCCTCTAATTTCTCCCATGCCTATACAATTTTCAACTTAAGGCACATTAAAAAAAACGGCTTGCTACATAATAACAATTTCGGAATTCCCTGCGAGTTTTCCCTGACTAATTTTTCATTTTCGCTGACCGATACAAATTCTTTTCTTGAGGTTAAAGTTCCAACCAAAGAAATTAATTTTCAATCAATAACCAAACAATACCAAATACCAATACCAAAAAAGACGAATTTTTAACTAAAAAAGATACATTTTCAACCAAAAATAGAACAATTATATTTTCAGTTTAAAAAATGAATTTTTAACAGAAAAATAATACATTTTCAATCAAGGAAATTATTTGTCAACAAAAAAGATGAATTTTTCACCTAGAAACTTAATATTTTAACAAAAAAGACAAATTTTCAACAAAATACATGCATTTCTAACTCCAAAAGATAAATTTACAACCAAAAATGTCATAGTTATATTTTCTGTTAAAGAAAATTAATTTAAAAAAAAGGAGAATTAAACAAAAAAGTTAAATTTTTAACGAAAGAAATCAGTTGTCAAACAAAAAAGAAGAATTTTTCTCCAGGAAACCTAATATTCTACCATAAAGGACCGAGTTTTTCACAAAATAATAAATTTTTGAACGAAAGAAATCAAATTTCAACTATAATGATATTAATGATGAATCTTCAGTACAAAAAATTAATTGTAAACCAAATATTTGAATTTTAGATCAAAAAGATGAATTTTCACTCATAAAGATTGATTTTCTACCAAAAAAAAAGACAAATTGAGCCGCCGGATGCAAGAACCAGCCCGACGCTCGAAAACGCGTAAAAGTATTGTCTGATCGTTTCAAAAAAAGAAAATTTTCAAAATCGAAAAATTAATTTTTTGGAAACTTAGAATTGTAGAGAATAAGGATATGAAACTTTTTCCTATGAGAGTTTTTGTTGGTAAACATTTATTTTTAATAATAAAAATGATATATTGATAAAAAGTTGCTCCCTGATTTAATTATGTTTCAAAACTTAAATCGTTCTAACTTGGCCAGATATTATTGAAATGAGTTCATATTTGCAGGACATATTTAAAATACTCTAGTCCCGTCTGCCGCGTAAGGTCATCCGCGGCTAGAGACCTGACTCCAAGGAACAGTGTTAAACGATCTTTTCTCGCGTAAATTTCCCGCTCTTGCTTACCTTCTAGGACAGAAGGAGCAGAAGTGGATGATGTACGCGTTCCAGTTGCGTCGGGATGGGTTGCTTTAAGGAACCATGATCGTAGCTTCCGGAGCCTGAAACTTCTCTCATAACAATATTAAATATCATGAATGAATCCTCAAAATGAGCCCCAAAACTTTCAAAAATGTCAATTATTTCCAGTTTCATTCCAATTTTTCCAAAGTATCGAAATGGGAAGATTTTTTGTAATACCTTTTCAAATAATTGACATACTGCCTACAACCTCAGCTCATTGGACGCAGATTTTAATACATTTAATGCGATTATGGCCACCAAATTTTAATTTCATTATTTACAAAATTAGGCACTTTAGCAACAGTTCAAAAACAGGCGTTCAGATTACTTCCGCCGGTAGTATATAATTATTTATTATTCTAATTATTATTGCAATAATATTAATAGCTTACACTCTACAGTATATTCCGTAAGTTTTTCACCTGCTTATAAAATACTCACTCGATATTTTTTCGGTGTAGCAATATACATCCCAAAACTACTTTTGTGAGACTTTCATCGTCTTGAAGAGAACAAAGTTCTGACATTTCGGAATTGGCATTTTCGTCTTTCAAGATATTCTCGAGTCGATACCTGCAAATTTATAAATTATTATGAATAATAAATTGGCAGTCCAGGACCCGACCTCAAACATGTGCACTGTTAATCCTCTAGTCTTTTCCTTACTTGGCAAAACCTATATCCATGAAGTAACTGATCCTCAGCCGGTGGAATGGAAAAGAAAAATGCAATTTAGCTTTCATTTGGCACTTGCTAGTGAATGAATTACACTGCAACCTGGATTGAATATAATTCGGGTTTGGCCTGCAATTGGCCTTGAAGCTATTTCCAGGGTCTCCGCACTGCTCATTTATCCCACGCTCCTAGTATTTTACGCTTGACTGAATACCGTCTCTTGACCCCGAGAGGCTTCACTCTTAGCTCGAAACCACCGCGAAAGCACTTTTTGCAATTAGTAAATCCGAGCTCATTATATCCAGGTCCGGGTGTATTGTTTATTTACCTTCAAATAATGTTCATATATTTCTGATGAGGGTGTTTAAAGATATTATTTATCGCTCGTAAATTTGATGGCCTGTTCAAACTGAGGTTATTAATAATAATTTATTGCATGCATTAGTTCACGGATATAGGTTTCCCCGAGTAAGGAAAATACTAGATCGGAAACAGTGCGCTGGTGGTGGGGGACTACTTGCCGTCACCATGGGGGTGCTCGAGGTCCAGAATGTACCTACGATTTCATCCCGAAACACGTATGAAAACGAGTCATGGATTGCCCAAAGAAGCAATAAAATAGTATATAGCAAGTAGTATTTCTTTCCATAAAATAGAATTTCTTACCGGAGAATTGCAAACATTCCACAAATATGTTCAGTGTAAACAACATACGTTGCATCAATAGTTATGAATGTTGTTGCATTTAAAATACTCGTTAAATGTTCATGAATTGTAATATGATAGTAATATGTATCTTCATCAACAAAATAGTTCGATTGATAAGTCCTTCTTCTTAACCTTGTCTCATTTAAAGGTTTAATAATATTAAGAAGTTGTGGCGTGTAACCGATAAGTAAATATAAAATCAATGTCGAGTATACGTATACTATAAAATAAAAAAGTTTTATTTTTTAAATCTGAAATTGCATATTAGGGTGACTCGTGAAATACTTTTTTGTTTCAATTTTATAGAAACTTGAATCGGAAATTTCTTTATTTTGGAGAGAAAATGATTTCCTATTATTGCCAGATTTCTAAGAAAATATTTGGAGATAGCTGTGGAGGTTTTTGTGTAAAAAATTCGACTTTTTGAAGGATTTAAACTTTTATTTCTACAATTACAAGTATCTCATCCTGTACAATGCAGAAAATTCTTTCTCAGGGTGCCATGTGACCCAGAAGGTTTGTTAGTTTTGAAAAAAAATCCGAAGGTGGTTATTAACGCTCTTAAATCATGTCTTAGAGATTTGGTGTTAGGACACCGTCGTCATCGAACGTGTTTACGAGTTGCTCGTGCTCGCGTGTGTTCACAGTTGTGAGTTTAATGATGCCTGCCCGTTCTGGGTATACAAGTGTCATTTAATTAAATATTATATATAGTGGAAAGACCTTTTCGGGCTTAAAAACCCTGTTCTTGTTTGATCCGTGGGTGCTTCTTCCACTTGCAAGCACTTGCAAAAAAATGATCGTCAACATGCAGCGTTCTCCAAACTCACAGTTTTCCTCTACAAAGTCTTCTTACGCACACGCTGTGCAACAAGTTCAAGTACCAACCAAGGAGCAAGCTATCGTCATCGATGCCATGGAAGGCATAACAGTTCAAGAATACATAGATAAAGAATCTTTAATTGTTTTAATTTCATGATTAATATGTGTTTGAATAAATTCTATTGGATAGTTTTTTAAATAAATAGTTTTTTTTATAAATTCAATATTTGACTTGTGAAATGATTCATGTGATAATTTAAGAGCTGTATCAATAAGATTTTGAACTATGGAAATTTTGTGTTGTATCGGATGGTTAGAGATAAAATTTAAATATCTACCAGAAGTAGTAGAAGAAGTACCTTTGCGATGCCAATCTGTAATAATATCACCTGACTCAGTTTTTATAACTGTAACATTCAAAAAAGGAATAGAATTATTACTTTCAATTTCATGTGTAAATTTAAGTCTAGGATGATATGAATAATTGATTTATAACATAAAGTAGTTTATCTTTCGGTAAAATAATCGATGTATCATCTACATATCTAAAATATGTATGCATAGAAAAATCTAAATTTGTCATAACATTGGATTCTAAATCATGCATAACTAAATCAGCTAAGATTGGAGAAATAGAACCCATAGGTGTTCCAAATATTTGTCTATAATAACTGTTATTAAATTTAAATACTGTTTCTTCCATTAAGAATTTTATCCCTTCTTCAAATTCATCAAGAGGTAAATATGTGTAGTTTTTTATATTGATCCATCTACTTAAAATACTATTAATTACTAAATCAATTGGAACGTTAGTAAATAAAGAAGGCACATCAAGAGAAGTCATGATATGATCAGGTGGAATTGTTTTCTTTATTATTATATCTTTAAAATCAAAAGAATTTTTTACTTGAGATTTTGGTACTACAGGTCGAAGTGGACAATTAGGTTTGTGAACTTTAGGTAAACCATAAATTCTAGGAATGTTAGTATCATGAACTAAACCATCTTTACGTAATATATCTTCAACTAAATAGCCATTAATTCGCCAGGAATTTAACAGTTTAAATGTTTCATTTTTTAATTCTTTCTCCGGATTTCCATTTAGATTTTCATATGTTGTAGTATCATTTAATAATTCTTGCATTTTTTTAACATATGATTCCTTGTTAAGAACATCAGTTAATGTTACTTTCAACTGCATGAGTAATTAATAATTGTTTATTGGAATTGGTACATGTTTGTGTTTTTTTAATATCTTGTGCTAAGACTCTACTTGAGTAATTTTATTATTCCGTAAAAATTGATGTGATGTATTAATCATTCTATGTCTTAACAAATCACGATCTTCAGTATATCTTTGACAATATCTAAAATTATTTTTCGTTGGTTTGTTAAAAAAGATGAACTAAATTTGTTTCCTAACCATAAAATATCATTAACTTTATCTGGAATAACAACATTGCTAAAATTTAAAATCCAAGGATCTTTATAATCCAAATTAATTGTATCTTTATGTTTGTTTATATTTATAGGTACATGAACCGTACTATTGATTTTTAAATTTTGAAGCTTTTTTTCATCATATGCTAAAAAAATGCAAAAATTATTCAATGATACTACAGCATACAAAAAAATAAATAAAAATCCAGGGAAAGAATTAAAAAATAAAACATTTAAACAGTTAAATTCCTGCCGAATTAGTGGCTATTTAGGTGAAGCTTTATAACGTAAAGATATTTTAGTTCATGATACTAACATTCCTAGAATTTATGGTTTACCTAAAGTTCACAAACCTAATTGTCCACTTTGACCTGTAGTTTCATTAATAAATTCACCGACATATAAAATGGCTAATATTTTTAATAACATGCTTAAAAAAACTCTAATAGTACAAAAATCTCAAGTAAAAAATTATTTTGAATTTGAAGATATAATAATTAAGAAAACAATTCCACCTGATCATATCATGGCTTCTCTTGATGTGCCTTCTTTATTTACTAACGTTTCAATTGATTTAGTGATTAATAGTATTTTAAGTAGATGGATCATTATAAAAAACTACACAGATTTACATATTGATAAATTTGAAGAAGGAATAAAATTCTTAATGGAAAAAACAGTATTTAAATTTAATAAGAGTTATTATAAACAAATATTTGGAACACCTATGGGTTCTCCTATTTCTCCAGTCCTAGCTGATTCAGTTATGCAAGATTTAGAATCCAATGTTATGAAAAATTCAGATTTTTCTTTACACGCATATTTTAGGTATGTAGATGATACTTTTATTGTTTTACCGCAAGATAAACTACTTTATGTTATAAACCAATTTAATTCATATCATCCTAGACTTAAATTCACACATGAACTTGAAAGTAATAATTCTATTTCTTTTTTTAATGGTACAGTTATAAAAACTGACTCAGGTGATATTATTACAGATTGGTATCGCAAACGTACTTATTCTGGTAGATATTAAAATTTTTTCTCTAACCATCCAATATTGAATTTATCAAAAAAACTCTTTATTTATATAACAATATAATAGAATTTATTCAAACACATACTAATAATAAAATTGAAACAATTAAAGGTTCTTTATCTCATGCGCAGAGGTTTCATGCCAATCGCGTTAATTTTACTCTTGTCCTTTTCTTGACATGTCCATGTCTCGCTACCGTACAGTACAGTCGGTACAAATATAGAATTATATATGGTCATTTTAGATTTTTTTGATGTGTTTTTATCTCTGAGAATGGACCCAGATATACGTATTTGTCAACTTGTTCTAATCTCTCATCATTTAGGACAATGGTGTACATTGTTTTCTCACTTTTTCCTTCAAACACCATTACCTTCGTTCTATTTACGTTAATTTTGAGGCCCATGTTCTTCATGCTTCTTTAAGATTATTCAGCATTCTTTGCAAAATCGCTCATTTTCATTTTTTCAAGTATTTAAAGAAATTTGTATTCACATTTATATTTTCCATTAGTGATGTCACATACAGCATTATCCTCCCTCCTACATCACAAATCTTGCTCCCCCCCCCAACCCCGCCACTCTGACAGTGTAACGCAGTTTTTAAACGGCCTCTCAGGGGCCTTCCAGAACCCACGTGGTTTGCTTAGGGTGGTGGCGAAAAACTACATAAAATATCGGAAAAACGATCCACACAGAGGGGTGGAGTGAACATCAAAAATCGTCGAAAAATGGGCCTTGTGGTTCATGGGAGCCTTCCTACTAGTTTGAATTCAAGTTTGGGAATAAGCTTCTAGCACCAGATGATAGTATATTGAGAACTTTTTTGTTTGAATGACGTTTTCAGAATTCGTTGCCAGATATGCTCTGAATTCTGAAAATCCGAATAAGGGTAAGTATATGAAAGGATGAGCACGTCCCAGGAAACATAAGGGGCTGCTCGTGACAAGAATGTATCTTTCTGCTGATGCATTTCCGACCGTCGGTCTTGTAAATATGTAGTTACATAGGTGCGGAGATGTTTCATGTTTATTGCTTTTGGTAAGCTCCACGGGTTTTGTCTGGCCCGTATCGACCCTTACTACTCACTTCTGCATTTCAATTTTTAACGTTCCTACACGTGCACCTACGCACATTCAATCAAGAAGTACAACACCTTACTTGAATTTTTTCATTTGAATTAATTTTGATCAAAATATGCAGAACTCAACGACATAATAGTTGAGATGTAAATCTCATTTCCTTAAAAAATTACCTTCTCTATTTATTAAGACCTTAAAAGACCAATTTTTAGTGAAAAGAGCAAATACTATATGCAAGGAGAAAAATAAAAGTGAAAAATTGGGTCTTTTGTTGTGGTAGTTGACGTATTCATTACTGAACTGGCGTTGTAAAAAATCGAGATTGAAATTACGTTATTGATTCAAGTGCAATCGTGGTATTAAATTCCTGAGGCTTGTCGACGGTCTGACTCCTCCAGTGCACTGCACGGAGTCTAGTCCAGAATAGAAATCGTTCCTATACTCGCAACAGTAAAGAATGATCGGTCAAAAAGAATTTACAAGGACACAGAGCGGCGGCTGTTGGCGGTTCGATATAGTCACTTTTCGTTTTATAAAGTTACATTTATTCATATATTATACATACATATATCATACATACAAGCACCAGGGACGTGTTACGAAACAAAATTCAAGGCCCAATAGTGAAAAATTCATTTGTTTCAATCTTTAAGTATGAAAGGAAGTAGAAGTACGGAGTTAGTCAGCATGAGAAATAGCAAGATCGAAATACTGTATATAATACAGACGGGATACTAGACGCTTTGAAAGACTCTTTCAAGGAATTACTGGGAGGTGACACTATAGGGTACCACAACTGCGACATAAAACACGATACGTTATTAGAAAAACCGGATGAGAGAGTCTGTGCCACTGAGGTTAGGGATATAATTAAAAACTTGAAGAATGGCATGGCTGCTGGTGTAGACAGTATTAACACTGAAATGCTTAAATGCGGTGGTGACTACATACGTGTTAGGTTGTGCGAGTTGATAAATTTATTTATCGACATGGGAGAAGTTCCAAAGAACTGGAAAAAGGCGATTGTCGTTCCAATATACAAAATAAATTGAGAAAAAAATTACTGAAATAATTACAGAGGTATCAGCTTATCAGGTACCGTAAGTAAAGTATATTCAAAAATACTTATTCATAGGGTAATGAAAATAACCAAAGAAAAGATATGGGAAGACCATGGACTTATGCCAGAAAGAACATGCCAAAAAATATGCCCGCTGCGCGGGCACATTCTCATTGCGCGCTACGCGCACGGCTCGTTTCGCTCGCAAGTTTGAGCGCGCCTAGTGCACGCGACTGTTGGTTCTCTGTACCTCGATCTGGTACTGCTTATTCAGATATAGCAAAATAATGTACAATTTTTATTGTTCATGATGAGTTTAATATTTTCTCCTTACTTTGCACTACGGCCTTGACGATTACATTCTCATTGCGATGCTCGCGCTTTGCGATCAACAGCTAGGTTATACAGACGATTGCTTTTGAGAAATAAAACCATGTAAACAAAATGAAACGGAACATTTTGTTTGGGTAGACCTGTTGTTACGGCGGCGTCACATAGGGGGGGGGGGGGAGGGGTCAAAAAGAGTCGAATTTGGCGTTACGTAATTTATGGACAGTCCCTAATAGCAAGGCTCAGAGCTCTATAATAGCTACCTGATGGAGGTCACTGCCAAGTTGATTTCTACCCAACAGATCGCGCTTCCCAACCCCTTGTGCGAAAAAAGAATATTACACAATTTCTGGGAATAACAGGGTATTACCGGCGATTCATTCCAAATTGTTCTTAAAGAGGCAAAACCGTTAAATGTAATTTTGAAAAAGATGTTCCTTTTCAGTGGACTGAGATACAACAAAAAGCATTTGATATTTTAAGAAATAAAATTTTGTTCAGAACCCTTATTAGAATATCCGTATTTTACAAGACCGTTTTTACTCACTACTGGCGCATCTAATTATGCATTAGGGGCAGTATTAAGTCAAGGGGGAATTGGTAAAGATTTTTGAATAGCTTTTGGATCTAGAACTTTAGAAAGTGCAGAAATATATTACAGTATAATCGAAAAGGAAATTCTTGCTATAGTATAGGCCGTTAGACATTTTCGCCCTTATTTACCCGGACATAAATTTGTCCTTATTACGGATCATAGACCTTCAGTTTTGTTACATGGATTAAAAGATCCAGTATCTAGATTAGCTGGATGGAAAATTAAGCTTAGCGAATTAGATTGTGTGATTCAATATAAACCTGGAAAAATAAATTCTCATGCTGATGCTTCATCTTGTAATCCTAGTTATTTGGATCAATGTCAAAACGGAAAAATGAATTTTATTAGAATAATTAATTCGACCCGAATCCGTGAGTGCAGCATGGAGGGGGTGATTATAAATTGTCATAATCAAGTTCATAATGAACAAAATGATGAAATGGTATGAAAAGAACTTGGGGATGTAAATACTTTGTAACAGAATCGTTACAATAACGCGGGACTCGGCACGGCCCTGCACGAAAGGGTTGCCGGGCCGCACACAAGTCGGAACGGTGTCCCCCGAGGGGACCCGAAGTCCCGGGCAGCGGCCTAGTAGCTAGTCAGTCTGGATTTGCTCCTCCGACGATACACGTCTTCTCAAAGTTCACCGTGCGTAGTGTCGTGTCGTTCTTATTGCTCCTACCGTTCTGCCCGGGCCATCTGGTCGGCCTTTTCTCTTCGACACCGCCTCGTCGCTAGCGCGCCGCCAGGACGCTGCCTCATCGCCAGCACGCCGCCTAATCACCAGCACGCCGCCGAATCACCAGCACGCTGCCAGCCCTCCGCCTCGTCTCCGACTCCTGGGGTACAATCCCAATGGTCTCACTTCGCAGTCTCGAGTCAACAGATGTAAGTGAATAATAAGCCACATTTTAACCTTAACTATATTCGCCTTATTATGTCAAAACCTTTGTCTCGACAATCCAACTCCCCATATCCCTCCTCGGTCTTACCTCGTAATACCACAAACGGTGTTTAAAATGGCAATTCCCCTCCACGTTGATAAAGAGTAAAATTAAATCTGGTTTAAAAAGAGTAGAACTAGAATCGAAATAAAAAATGAAATTAGAATTTTGAAAATAAGGTACTATATTTTTCCTTTCAGAAAATTAGAAATTCATAATTCTAAAAATAAAACCAAAAACCTCGAAAATTGTTTAAGGAAAATAAGGAAATGTGAAAAATTGAAACATAATGAATTTGGACCGTAATCGAATATATCGAGCGCCGAACGAAACAAACCGTTCAAGCGTGCAAGCAAGTTCGCACGGGCAGCGAGCAATACCCGCGAGTCGCGGCAAGGTCACGCGACGTATCTTGTAAGCAATGGGTTCTACGAAGAAAATAAGGACATTTTCGAACTCTAGAATCAATTAAATATCAAATTAAAATTCTAATTAAAATTCTAATTAAAATTTTCAAATAAACTGGAAATTTTAAGTAGAAATACCACATCGGACAACTATATACCGGGTGTCGGGTACAGTCAAGAAAATAATTGCTAAACCCACTAACACAGAAAGCGATCACGACAATTTGGACTTGGAAGGTGCCACTGCACTTCCAACCCAAAATATTAACTCAAATAAGACCACAACGAGACCAGTAAGCGAAATTATGGTCCCAACTCCACCCAAAAACAGGGGCTCTATCCCGAAAACTATGAATAGGTCATTAGGTCGCGGTAGAGGGTTCATGCGAAAAAAACAGAATCACCCAGTACAAACGATATGACAAACCAAGACAGATCAACTCAAAGTACTCACCCTAACAAAATCTTCGACCCCATTGGTAATAGATTCTTTTGGGATCATGAAGATCTACCAAACCTAGACGGACCGTACCCCAAAAACAAAACAAGACCAGAAATAAAAAAAGAAACATTCCAATGCGATTCATTCTTAGAAAATAACACACAGTTTATTTTAGAAACCGATGAACTTTTAGAAAGCGTAGAGTTTAACGAATTTATGAATCAACAGGGAGCCGATGTCATTTTTTAGATGACAGTTACTCCTAGTGGGACCCTGCGGTGGTTGTTAACCTT
This sequence comes from Andricus grossulariae, assembly GCA_011634705.1. Classification (NCBI taxonomy): domain Eukaryota; kingdom Metazoa; phylum Arthropoda; class Insecta; order Hymenoptera; family Cynipidae; genus Andricus; species Andricus grossulariae. The sequence continues at coordinate 93,519,267 of JAABKJ010075445.1, read as the reverse complement.
TAGTTTTTAATATATATACATATACATACATACATACAAATATGCATATAATTTTATAAGAAATCAAGAATCTTAGTTTTTGTTTTAGCTGACCGATCACGTGGCAATGTTATAATGCGCCCACGTGTTCGGGCATGCTGGCAGTGCCGCAGTCAAGTAGATCAGCAGAGAGCGTCCGGCGAGAAGCGAGATAGACTGATGTGAGGAGAGTGTGGGAAGAGAAGGACTGGGCTCGGTGTGAATCTCCTAGATTTATTCTTATGTAGAGAGGCAAGAAAAAGAAATTCCCAATCGCCCTCTATCGCAATCTTTTTAAATATACTTCAAACCGGGCGGGCCCAGTTGTATTTCTGTAGGGTTGACAAATCATCTTTTAATCTATCCAGATCTCTTAATCTTAAATAACATTTCTTCGAGTATCGATCGTCGGGCGTATTGAGAATTTTCTCTATCCAATTAAGAATTGACCTAAAAACACCAACTGCAAATTGGGATGCACCTATTTCTAATCTAACAGCATATGCATATCTTCGAAAATCTACATTTTTTTTACATTTTTTTAATCTTTTCAAGTTTTTAATTATTTGTTAATCTTTTCAAAACATCTAAATATCTCTTAAGCTTACTTAAATTTTTTCTAAAGTACAATTGTTCAATTGTTATTTATTCTTGAAATTTGTATTTTTTTTTTTAAATTATCTTTAAATAATCAGTTAAAATTAATTTTTCAAATTAAAAAATCATTTACAATTTTCACAGAAAGCGTCAGAATTTTTTTAAATTTTAAACCTTTCAGAATCCCTAAAAAGCCTCAAAATTTCAATTTGAAATTTGCAAAAATTTATATTTTGTTTTGAATCTTTTGAAATCTTTTCAAGTTTTTGAGTAAGTTTGAATCCCTTCAAAATTTTTAAATATCTCTTCAACTTACTCGAATTTTTTCTAAATCAATAATTGTTCAACTATTATATACGACAAAAGTAAACAATTGCATTAACAAATAAAAAGTGTTTTTTTTTAAATAGAACAATTATACTTAACACTGCAACTTTCAAAGTTTAAGTTTAGCTCTCTGCAATTTTGCAAACAATTCGTTTTGAAATCATTTAGTGTTAAATATTTTATTCATAATTGTTGATTTTAAATAAACAGCAAAAAATTGCTAAATATTGGAAAATTGATCTTTTTCTTTATTACAAATTTTCAAATTTAATGAGATAAAACTGGAATATTTTTGACTGAAACAACGTTTGCATAGGATTTAAAATTTAATAAAAGCGTTTAATTCAGAATCAAATAATTTTAAATTATTTAAAAATTGAACGTTGTTTGAAAAGTTTCAATCGAACGTTTAAATTTGTTTCATTACCAAGGCTTTCGAATTGAAACAGTTCAATTTCTACGTTAAAGTCTGTAAATTGTTTATTTTGAACAGATTCAGAATGGTCCTGTAAAATCAGTAAATTATTGTTCAATTTCACATACTCGAACTACAGTTCAATTTTTAAAATCATTAATTAATTTATATTGACAGTTGATCAACTGAAAGGTTTTTGTGCCAAAGCATTGCAATTTCAAACGCTATTCATATTTTACTGTTTAAGTCTTTAAAACTGCATTTTAAAATTCTTCTAATTGAAAATGTATCCATAAAAATAAAGACCTAAACGGCAACATTTTTATGGTAAAATATTTTAGAATTACACATTGTGAACTGAATGATTTTATAATTGAAAAATTACACAACTGAACTTAAAATTAAAAAAAAAAGTTAAAATCAAACTAATTTTAAATTGCATTATATACCATCTGATATGCAATTTGTGATATTTTCTTCTTAAAATTTGTAAAATCCCTTGTCAAAAAATAAATTCACCGTCATTTCCCGGTTTTTTTTTTCAAACGATAAAATTGGAGAAGATTTAAAAATGAAACTAAACAATTTTTAATGTTTCGATACATGCTTTCAATTAAAAAATGTTGAATGTTAAACGATTCCAGTATCAAATAATTTAATGTTGAAAGTGTCAAGCTGAAAACTGATCAAGGAGTAAGATTTAAAAATATTAAATTGCCAGTTTTTGAAGATTTAAATGAAGAAAGTCATAGAACTTTTATGATTTTTAAATACATTCTGACTTTCTTATATGATAAACTAAGATGATTAAAGACTCCACTCTTGTTTAAAGTAAAAATTGTAATTATAATAGAATTTAACAATTAAATTATATTTATTAAAACTATTATCAGAAGTCAGCAAGAAGCAAATATATATTATTTCAAAAATATTAGATTCCAATTATCAATTTCATTTTGTTATAAAATTTTTAAGATTTAAATTATTATTTTATTATTATATCATTAAGCCGTTTCCCTTTCGGGGTAGGCGTGAATTGCTCGGTTGGATAGTAGTAATGGGGGAGGTCTCCCTCCCCGCTTCATGAGTTGAAGCCAAGTGATTGAACGTCAAATCAGGCTGAGTTTCAGAAGAAAGGTTCTGAGTCAATTCAGGTTCAGTTTCAGAAAATGAATTCTGAGTCAATTTAGATTTAGTTTCAGAAGATGAGTGCTCATTCAGTTTAGGAAAAAAGTCAAAGTATATTCAGATTAATTAAGGTAAACACAATAAATTATCCTTAAAGTTGTCATGCACATCAAAAATATTAAATTCAATTAAATTTACACTCATCCTGGCGAAATACTCAAATCCAGGTAAATATAATTGTTGAAGCCTGAGGTGAATCTGGGTTTATTATTAGATCCCCACCATTGCTTTTATTTGATTATTGGATTGCTTATTCTAAGTTACAGAAAGGTTATGTTCGGTTTGTTGCAAGGTAACTTCAGTCTTGTCTGTTTATCCTTGCTACATGAAAAAGGATAAATAAACAATTTGAAACTGACCAATCATCATGACTGTTTCATTAGTGGAGTTATTTGCTGGGTGACATAGAGGTTATGTTCGGTTTATCGCTATGCTACTTCAGTTTTATCTGCTTATCCTTGCTACATCAAAAAGGATGAACAAACAATTTTTAACCTATCAATAACCATCATTATTTCATTAGGGGATTTTGATTCGAGTCTGCATTAAGATTATGTCAAGTTTGCCCCAGTATAACCCCAGCCTGCTCTGTTAGTTTGTCGTTGATACTTCAAAAAGGATAAATGAACAAGTTCTAGCAGGTTTGCCGTTCAACTGAAGGTGATTGTGACGTTAGACGTTTCGAGAAACTCCGTTCCCAGCACACAGCTGTCACTAAAATCTTCCAGAACCAAGAATTCCAATTCTGCTGTTCGATTGGTCACCGTGACCGACAATTCACAAATCCCCAAAACTGGAATCTGATTCAATGACAGATCAGAAATACGGGCTATGTCCGATTGTTCAATTTGCAGTGGATAGTTGGCATTTTGCAGTACTTGCTGACCAATTAAATTCCGATGACCACCTGTACCAATAACAGCATGAACAAAAGTTCAAAAAAGTTGGACTGGAAATGATATAGTTATTTATTAATTTACTTTGATTTTCAAAAGTAATTTATTTAATTCAAATTTTTCCATTTACAATTGTTTTTTGAATTGTTTTCTTTAAATGGTTGAATAACCCTCCTTTGTTTTTATAAACCAGAGAAAAATTAATTCACTTTGATTCAACCAAACCAAAAATTTTTATTTCAACTCCACTTTAGTTTTATTTTATTTCCTTTATAATTTAGTTTGATTTTACCGTTTCCATTTATTCTCAAAATTATTCAAATTTACATTCTGTTTTTACTTGGTGAAAGGTAATTGATCAGTGTTTATCTACACCTCACTCGTTATTCAATTTATATTGACGTGTGTTATTATACATTATTTTATTATTATTTTATATATTATATAATCATTTTCAATAATTTCACTCTTATTTATATTTCATTATGGACTCAGAATGAGTCCACGAATTGCCTGAAGGGCGCCAGATAGTTTTCCTACATTAAAACTATCAAAATGCAAGGGATATTTAATCTCTCCTGAACTTTGGTTTTCCCCTTTATACCTAAGGCAAGATTCTACTTTCGAGCGCAAGAAAACAATGTTATATTCGTAATTTCTTTTAAAAACATTAATACAGATATTGATGAAGGGCTTGTTATGCCTAATAGATATACTCTTGAAATACATTAAAAAATTTTTTAGTTTATTTTATGCGCTCTATATAAATTTAAATGGTACTTTGTCGAAACCACGTTTTTTACCGCTTGTTAAGAGAATCTCCGAAACTACTGAATCGATTTGTCTGACATTTTTACTACATATTCTATACATATACATCAACCGGTGGTAGCAGATTTATATGAAACTTTTTATTATTCGAGATTTTTTTAACAATCGGTAAAAAAACGTGGTTTCGAGAAAGTGCCATTTAAATGTATATAGAGCGCATAGAATAAACTGACAAATTTTTTCAAATGTATTTTAAGAGTATATTCATTAAGCATAGCAAACCCTACATCAATATATTTTTTAAGGTTTAAAAAAATGTACAAAAATAGCATTTTTTTCGCGCATTCAAAAGTAGAATCCTGTCTTAAATTAATAAACTAGCTTGCCCGATAGCTCCAGCAGAGTGGGCCGGTAAGAAACAACGAAGAGGGTTAGAATGAAGGTAATTCACACAATTTAATATGGCCGCTTCCAGCCCAGTGACGTTCGCACAAGCGCACTCCGCCGCCGGGCCAACATGACACTTTAGGCCCGCTGCATGAAACTTTACGCCCGCTACACATACACTGCATGCCGCAAGCCTTCCCGCAAGTCTTCCTTCTGAAAAGTAAGCTATTTCTTCCTTTCACCTATAATCTAAAATTGTCAAGTACACCAAACATCCTCTATCTGCTTCACATGCTTGTTTATGTTCCATTCTTTTGTCGATTCACGACCTTTCAGTTTCACGAAATAAAATAAAATATCCTAAATATCAGGTTAGTGTTACTCTAACCTCAAATTTAAGACAGTTTATTCGTGAAACTGAAAGATCTTTAACCGATAAAAGGATGAAGAAACAAAATTGCGCAAATGCATTCTACACTTGAAAATATTACTATTCAGACCTTTATAACTTACCTTTACATTTAGGAGATTTTTTCCAAAAAGTCGTATGCAGTTGCAGTACCAAGTACTAACCTTCCTGACGGCTGACATTTCCAGCTATCGCCGTCATGCCACAAAATTCACTATTCCGCGAAAGATTTGAGTCGTTTATTGATTCTATAATATTGATTATTAGTTGAAAGATTGTCGTACGGCAACAAAAACACTTGAAAGACACTTGAAAAACACTGATGCATGCATGCAGACTAACGGACTGCGGCTTTTTCAACTGCGCAATATGTCAGATGCGCAATAAGCCCGATATCCACTCGCCTCAATCGTTTCCATACTTTTGCGCAATATACTGAACTGAGTACTCGTGCACTCGGCCTATCCGAGGCGAGAGTCGCAACCGTCTCTCTCCCTACGTGCTGAGAAACTGCGTGGACCAGCAGTTCTAGGAATGTCGGGTGTATTTATTTGTATTATTATCGATAGTATTTATGATTGATTTCATGTCACCCGCGCTTTTCGGTTGAAAAAGTTGCATGCAGGCTCAAAAAATTGGATTTCCAGAACGTTCAAATACGCATTTCTATCACGTTTAATAAAGCATCCGATAGAAGAATTGACCAAGCTTTTGATAAATAAATCTGCCTTCAGTGTTGGAGGATTAGATTAAAAAGTTGTAAAAGAAAGAGTTAAAAATTAAGTGGCAATAAAGTTAGAATTAGTATTAAAAAAAATTGGAATTATAAAAATAATTTTCTTTTTTAAATACTAGTTCTAAAACTATCGCTGCTTAATTTTTCACTTCGTCGTTTACAGTTTTTGAATCTAATTTTTCAGGACTAAACATAAATGTGTATAATAACATCTTTTTTAATTCTTGTAAATTACATCTTTTATGAAACGTGACAGAAATATATATTTTAACAAACCAATTTTATAAACTTTTGAAATTATTCCGAATTTATTATAACTATTAGTTACGATCTTACTTTTAATAGTTGATATGTTCCTATATATGTATAAAATATTCCTGATGAGGGTAACGGTCAGTTACTGAAACGTAGCATCATATTTTAAAATAATTTTTGAATAAATTTTGGAAGAGCTGTAGAGAATTAAAAAAAGGAATTTTTTTTTTCTCAATCATCAATTTCATCATTTGTTTCCGGCCGTAAAAAAGCTTGGATTTCAACACCTTCTCCACAATTTATACCATCTCTTTTAAAAATTCACCTCCCTGTTGACCGAGTTTAACCAATGGATTTTTTAAAAGTTTATTTTCAGCTTTATCGGCGTCGAATTTTTCACTAGTTTCAAAACTCATAATTTGTTATTAATGTCTGACGTAAATTGTGCTATAGCCAGCTGGTATATGTTAGAAATGAAAATATTGCTCATAATGTAATATGCAATATTAGTTCTCATAAAGAAATACTTCCTCGTCAAATTTCGTATAATAGAATTTTAGTAAAATATACATATTTATGTCAGGTTGACGCATAACAAATTATGCTCTAGTTTTCACAAAGAGAACAAGGGGCTTTTTTGCATTCTCTCTATTTACAATGTATATTCTCATTATATAGTATGATGTTTTTATAATATACTTTTAGTAAAGTATTTGCAGGTTGTTATACGCAAAAAGATTCAAATTTCTTTTGCATGAAGAGAAAAACTGCTATGTCCTTTTGATTTCAAATTTGAAAGCATAGAAGGTAGGGTTTCCTTGTTAATATAATCATATTATTATTTTATTTTATTAAATTATAAAATTTATGAAATGACGATTTTTCAACTATTATTCGAATTCTCGAATCATAATAATTTTATTTTCTCAATTCTAAGACTGTGGCATGTTATGAAAATCCAATGCTCTTTATTAAGGTATGTACCACTTACCCGATTCCTATCTTACCGACATTTTTTCGCAACAACTCACACCTACACAAATATTGAGATATGAGGTTGGAAATTTAGGAAATTAATTAAAAGGCACTGAGGAATATTTGTATTTTATTTATTTATTCATTCATTCTACATGTATATCTTTTCAGACTTTTACATTTTGTTTCCCCTTTCCCCGTTCTCACTTAATACGGAAAGACAATCTGTGTGAGTATCAATAAAATATTATGCTAATAATAATATTGTTACAAATAATATGATCATGTGAATAGAGTTTCAGTTTCCTTAACGCTACTATAACAGTATCGCCTCTTTCTTATGTTCCTAATAATACATTGGTATCACCTTTTAAAAATGTCACTAAATGCAGAATCACACAGTTATATGGCTCCCAGTGGGATCCTGCGGTGGTTGTTAACCTTTACTTTTTAATTATATATATATATATATCCTTTCGCTCTTCATTTGTTTCCTCACAGTCCGGCCACTGACGGCTAGCAGTAGCCAGTGGTGCTTCGATTCGATTCCGCCGCAGATTATTATCAGAAACCCAAAAAACTCATAGATGCCAAGTTTCATGAAAATCCATTAATTTTTTTCAAACTCTTCCGCCATATCGGATCCACCATTTTGAATTTTGCAACTCGGGCTCTGAATTCGTAATCAGCGACCCCAAAAACCACTGAGTAACAAGTTTTATGAAAATCCAACAACTTTTTCAACATTTGTCCACAATGTTGAATCCGTTATTTTGAATTCCCAACCTCTGACTTCCGATTCGTTATCAGAGACCCCAAAAACCCTCAGATGCAGAGTTTCATGTAAATCCATTCATTTTTTGAAAACTCGTCCGCCATATTGGATCCGCGATTTTTAATTTTGCAAATCGGGTTACGGATTCGTAATCAGCGACCCCAAAAACCCCAGAGTAACAAGTTTTATTCTTATTTATTCAATACGTCGTTCAAAAATGAATTCTTTCGTAAAAAGAGTGATTTTCGAAATTTGTTTATTTATTACTATTTATAAATTTACCCAATACATTCGTCATAATTTTTTTTTACATTCTACAATGCTTCATATACGATATCAATAAGACTTTTTTGATATTACTTCAAAAACATTGAATCTAGAGAAAAAAGTTGTAAATAAAAAAGATGGTAATATGGGTTACCACTACGCCGCAAAGGATAAAAAGGTTCTTCACAATCATGGGGTGTTTTTTTGCATTTTACTGTGGTTCAAGAGGACTGGTGCGGTTTACCAGATCCTCAGAATGGCTCCGAGTCATTTTATACATTTTTGTTTGTTTATTAAATCAAATAAAAAGTCATGAGAACTTGCAAAACAAATTTCCGACATTTTTAGGGATGGTTGTTACACGTGGGGATACGAGTAGTTTTTCATGGATAAAAAACTATGACAATTCTGTTGTCATCTGTGACCCTGTCTGAATTGATTAAAACTGATTTTGTGAATGTACAGCATGTACAAAAAACTTGGGTCTTAAAGGGTTGAACAAAAATCACAGAAGTGATTTCAGAAAATAATAATTTAAAAATAAAACATATTTAGGAAATTACAAAACATAATTGCATAAATTCTCAAATAATAAATAAATGCACTGTATTGCATATTTAAGATAATAAACAATAATTATTGAACGTGATTGAAACCTTAATATACGTTGTCTTTCAATTGAATTATATAGTAAAGTTATAATAAATTTATATTAATTATAATATGTATAATGAATCTATGTATTTTATTTATAATATTCCAGAAAACCAAACTTCAACATAAATGATTTATTTAATTCATTTTCATTATTTATTAAATGCGTGAATAATAACTTATCCTAACGTATTAATTATTTGAATAATAAAAAATAATTTTTTCGTAGCCTAATCACAAGTTGAATCATACAAACTTTATTATTTACAACGATTTTTTCACACATTAAGCACAATTAATGTTTAAAATTTCTTCATGTTTTATTGAAATAAATATTACGTTGGAATGAATTGAAATTCATATCCGACAAAAAAGAACAAATTTCAACTTTCAAATAGCTGAGTGTGTTATGGCGATAAGACCAAGTTAGAGGAACATATTATGAAGTTACATCAAAAGTTCGACACCCAGCGTATATTCAAGATTTGCGGAAACTCATTTTTTCATTTTTTTTGTATAGAAACTTTTTAAAATATTTTTAATTAACTGCAAAATCAATATATTAGACTTTTATGTAATAGAAAATTATTATGTTATTTAATTATTAATTATTTGTTATCAAAATAGACGACCTGTTTAGAAACTAGGCGATTCAAGCGTTACACTCGAGTCTGGTCACTGGACAGTGGGTGACGGATAACTGTGCACGGAGCAACTGTGCATGAGCCCATCTGTGCACGTCGGTGGCCACTGGTACAACTGTGCACGTTGTCGGCCACAGGCACAACTGTACACCGGGCCATCTGTGCACGTATCAAATTTGGCGTGTACAGATGGTGCACTTCCAACTGTGCACGTCGACATTTCGGCGTGCACAGATGGTACCCTAGCAATGGTTACACAGAAAAAACTAGGGTTTCTGTTAGAACCAATTTTTGATTCCAAAGGAGCTGCAACAAAAAGGAACCTCTCTTGCTGAAAAGGAAACGAAAATGATAAATGGTTTCTAAATGAACCCAAAGTATGGATTGAAACGGTTCCAATGGAGCCCTTTTCCACTTCAGCCTTGACTCACTACGAACATTTTACAAGTTTATGGTGTGCATTTTGCTTTGTAAATCGCATTAAATAATATTGCACTGGGAAAAATTTAATGAAGAAACTAAAATTATAGATATTAGTCATTCTTGAAAGGATATATATATATATATACACGCACATACACATGTGTGTGTGTAATATAGTTTATTCCATTTCAGTTTAAAATATTGGCAACTTCTTTTTTACTACAAGTCGACGTGTCCGAATGACAAGGTCCCATTTTGGAGCGATCAGAAAAGGTGCTCACTCGTGGAGATAAAATGAAAAGGTGCTAACTTGCGTGGCGAACTGTTGAATTTTCAAAATCCTATATAAATTGTTCGGGAATAGGAGCACCCTCAACTCTGTAACACCTTTTCATTTGGTCTTCACGAGTTAGCAACATTTCATTTAATTTTTCCGAAATGTAACCTTGTCATTTGGGTACGTCGAAATCGTTTTATAAACTGTTATCGTTAATAACTTATTATAATATTTAACTTCAACGAAATTCTTCAGCATTTACCTTGAAAGTTTAATCGCAAAAGATTTCAAGAAAGGTGTTCTGTATATAATAGGATGGGGAAGTATCAGGACAGGAAAGTGTAAATCGGTGAACAGGATCCATGGCTCGATGCACTCCCTCCCTATACTCACGTACTTTTTCCGTCGCGTGGTTGCAATGCTGCATTGCATCAGTTCTCTGTCTACGTATTTCTCAAGTGGAATATATAACCTGCTGAACCCCTTTTGCAGGAAAAAAATCAGTTACTGTATACGCATTTATTGTTAAAAATGTATGTACTTTTAATATATTTGCCTGTAAATCAAATCTACATGTCGAATATTTTATTTTGAACCAATCGCAATATTAATCATTGATATAGTAAATTGCTATTTTCAACAAGAGGGTGTTTAATTTCAGTTAAATTACGTTAGATTTTGAAGGGAAAATTCCCATCCACACACCCACACTAAGATCTTAACAAAATAGGTAAAAATTGGTCAAAACACTTTCTAAGAATGCTCAATATTGTAAAAAGTTGTTTACTTGTCATATCCACATTAATGAGTAAAAATACATTATCAAGCATTAATAATTCTCAGATACTTTACAACATAAAATTTGGGCATATTAAGCATTAATGAAAATTGTTAGTATCATAAATCAATTCATTTTGATCTATTATGGACAAAAGAGATTTTTGTTTTTGCATGAAATTGATTTAGCAGTACTGACGTATTACGTTACTGCGCACAATATTTTATCCTGTCCTTAACGTATAAGCTTCGTTTTTCAGCAATATTATTAAAGTTTATCAACTATAGAATTATCACTTACTAGTAGAATCATTTACGAGTATTTATTAATTTATTATTTCATATAATAATTTCGTATACAATACTTATATTTCGTTTACTTTTAAATAGATTAATATATGCCATGTGGCCCGGTCTGATAGGGAAATGAAAATGTATTGAAAATTGATTTCTAAGTGGAATGACCAGTCATTTGAAAATTATTCTTGTGCTGGGACACAATTTAAAAAATTTCCGGTAGATTGGTTTCAAACATTTTTCTAGGGCCGATTTTCAGTCTCAATGCGGCCCTGCTCTTTTGTTTAGACTTTAGAATTCTCGCATATGAGAGATGCTACAATGATACTTACCACAAATACAGCATTATTTTTCAAGTGTACCACCTTGAAAAAAAGTTATCTGATCGTACTCAAACTCAACCAAAGCCTGGTCCTATTATATGGTAGTTTATAGTAATTTTTTCTTGCCATTTGAACGCATATTTTCCGATGGATGGAGATGTCATTTTTAATTTTTTTGCTGAAGCTACTTATTCTTGCGATTTCTAGCTGTTTTAATATGAATAGAAAACATGTTGTCTCCTGCATTTTCGATAATTTGTTTTACGCACTTTTAACTTATCATAAGCATTTTTTTAAATAAATATTTGACCTTCAAAAATGTGGATAAAAAATAAATACCTTTTTTTAATTTGGACCGTTTTCATTTTTTTTAATAGTCTACAAAGAAAGCTGACATTTTTTCCTATAAGATCTCTGAGCTGCATAGTGGTTATTTTCTTTTGTCATCAATTAATCAAACAAAGTTGCTGTGCCGTAGTAGAACTCGTGGAACGCACAATGAACTAAAAGACCCCGAAAACTGCAACAAATTCAATATTATGTCTAAAACGGCGGATCCAGTATGGCGAATAGAATTTACAATTTTTACAAATTTCTTTGAAACTTGGTACAAGGAGTTTTTTAAAATTGTTGATTTGATACTTTACGTCAAGAACGTTGGAACGGTGTACGAATAATGCACAATATTTTTAGTAGTACCCTAAGGACGCATCATTCTTACGCGTGAATCCAAATAATTCTACCAAAACTGCGTTGGAGCAAAACAACGCAAAAATATTCGTTTGGATAGAACCTAAGGGAGACTCCGAGATGGCAGTAAAGGACGCGATGAAAGTAGATGTGTAGGGCCGGTTCTGGACCAAAAAGTAAGACGGAGTCTGGATATAAATTACAAGACGGACTCTGGATACTGATTTGAACCACTTTTGTATCCAGAGCATCTCACGGTTGTGAGACGTGGCCATGAATGGGATTTACCGCGGTCCTACTGGGAGCCGATGTCATTTTTTAGATGCTAGTTGCTCCCAGTGGGACCCTGCCGTGGTTGTTAACCTTTAGTTTTCAATTATATATATAATCAAATATATATCAAATAAATCGTTGAAATACTCTTTTTCCGATATTTCAAAATATTTTTACCTGTTTTCTATATATTTTAAAAATATTTTTGTAACTCTCATTCATTTTTATGGCTATATTGGAGCTATTCCTTTTTAAGGTCATGCTCAATGCTGAGCGCCCACAAAAAAGGGTTTTGTAGCCTATTAAGACGTTAATTAAGTTCTAATACAGGGTGTCCCAGAGTCAAGCGGCCGGACTTATATAACTATATAAAAATAAATCGAAAATTCCTTTTCCAAAAACCAGTTGAAGTTTTAGTTTCTGAGTTATTAAATATTTGAGCTGCACCAATCAGGAGCGCGGTATAAATAGTCGTGCGTACGTGAGCGGGAATCGAACACATTGTTATTGAAGCGAGCGTCAAGGTAGGTTTTAGCAAGTGGAGAACACCAGTCACTACATTACGTTGGACTCCCGCTCACGTACGCACAACTGTTTATACCGCGCTCCTGATTGGTCCACCTTAAATATTTAATAACTTAAAACTAAAACTGCAACTGATTTTTGGAAAAGGAATTTTAGATTTATTTTTAAAAATTTTATACAGCCATGTAAGTCCGGACACTTAAGTCTGGGACACCCTGCAGACCGAATCCATTTCAAATCAGACAGGGTTTGAGGAATTCGAAGAGTTCGTAGAATCTTTCGGGGTCGAAATATGTTTTTTAGAGGAAATTAGGCGATACGTATTTGTCTGATAAGCAAAAAAAAAATGGTAAGAAATTATGACTATTTAAATGTTGTGCTTTGTTTGTCAAAAAACCCTAATTTCTTAAACCTCTATAACTTTTGACCTAATTGAGATATTTATCGTTTTCTTTTTCTTTCTAATGGCGTTTATTGTTTTCTTTCGTAATCCACCGGAAAATTTAAAAAGGGTTTAAAATTAATAAAATGGCGGCGGTTTTTTTTTTAAATTAAAAGTCTATTTTCTAAAAAACCCACCCTTATATTCTTCGCCAAATTTTTTTTTTAATTTGTACATTGATAAAGAAGATATCTTGTAAGTTTTATGCTGGCTAAATAATTTTTGTGGCCAGGAGAAGTTTTTTTCTTACAAAAGTATTTTCTACCTTTTCTCGCAAACAATAACATACGAAAAAATGTTGAGATAAAAGTTTGCACGTCTGAAAAAGTTCTATGAAAAATATCTTTTGTTCTTTTGCGATATCATTTATCGTTTACGAGAAAAACTAAAAAATTACATTTTTAGGAAAAAAATTCTCCCGGCCTCAAATATCGTTAAGACCGCATGAAGTTGATACGATACCTTTCCTTTATTAGCAAAAACTTTTCAAAAATATTTGGTAGAATAAAAAAGGTGGGGGCTTTACAAAAAATATTTTTTTCATGTTTTCCTGCAAACTTTTATCTTAACATTTTCTTCGTATCTGTCATTGCTTGTGAGAAAAAGTAGATAATTCAATTGTAAGAAAAAAAAAATCTCATGGCTAAAAAAGTTATTTAGTCAGCATAAAACTTACAAGATGTCTTCCTCATCAAAGGCCGTATTCATGAATATGGCCGTTTCTCATACCTGTGGAGCGAACCTGAAATTTCCCTTTCCAGCTCATAGGAATATAATGGCCATACCTAACACATACATATAACATATAACATATACCTCATAGATATTTAATGGCTATTTTATATCTATGACTTCATAATTTTTGACGGCATATATATACACTGCATATGCAGTCGGCTCCGCAGGAATAAAACATACGGTCACATCCATGCATATACATTGGGCTGATTAAAAAAAAAAAGAAAGATTTTTAAATTTGAACTGAGTCACAAGCCTAAGTTTGGAGCTCTTTGGACGACAAATTTTTCAAAACAAAAAAATTCAAAATCGAATAGGAACAGGAAACCTTTAAATATTATCCGATCGACTTCTCCTTTTACACAGCTTATTTAGACAACAAAAGGTACCAAGAGAACGTGTGTCTGCTTGCATTTGATGATTTTTTTTTTATTTATAAAATGAATCACCTCAATATACATACACTCGTGAAAAAGACCCTCTTTTCACCCTTGGTGCCTAATACACTATTGCCTTACTGATTTGTGATAAACCAAAATCAATGCGTCTCGAAGTCGTGAACAAATACATATCGAAGTCACGAGCAAATACATCAGATACAGTCCTGTTGTATTCCTAATATAAAAAAAAATTTCTTCATGCCTGCCAGAGTTAACGCGATCTCTGATTGGCTACAAGATTTTTGTGGCTCGCTGACGTAGCAACGCTCACTCAGTATTGTGTTATTGTGTACTTAGCCTCCGAAAAAAATTTACGTACACGTTCCAGTTGCGTCGGGATTGGTTGCTTTAAGGAACCATGATCGTAGCTTCCGGAGCCTAAAACTTCTCCCATAACAGGGAGAAGCTGCAAGGATAATAGATTTAAAATCAATACCCTTAAAGCCGCAGAGCAACGATTTTACCTATAGAGAAAGAGTGGAGGAAGGTAGTACGAAGAGAGCAGCAGCTACGGACCGCACGAAAGTAGTTCCTATATATATTGTTCCCCACTCCACCGCCACTTGCCGTATCTAAGAGGTGACAATGCCCTCCAAGCTTAGAAGATGGGCGCGGGGAATGACACGTCGGTAGTAGGGTTTAGTTTGAGAACCAGCGATGTGCGGCGCTAGTGTCGCGAACCAGTCATGGAACCATTGCTTCACCGACAAAAAGTATGCCTATGGTTGTGAGTAGCATGGCACAAGAATATGTGTGGTGTATGTGAGTCAGAAGACAGGATAAGCGTGGCAAATGAAAGAAATTGCTGCTTGATAGTTTTTCTCCGTAACCAAGAACTGCAGCTAAATCTCGTCGATTTTGAATATTTGTAAAATATGCATTTCATAAGAAATGATTTTTTAAATGTAAAGAATAGTATATTAATTATCTCAGGTAGAAGAAATAAATGAAAAGAATCATTTCAACTTTCCCTGTGGTAACATTTTATACTTATTTAATTCTGATTTAGTAATCCGCCACTTTTCTAGATCATTTGATTTTTTATATTGGAAAATTACAGTATTGAAAAATATAGATAAACAATTTTGAAAGCAAGGCATATATTAATAAAAAATAAGCAAATTAAAACTTCTTGGTTCTGTAATCTTTACGGAATTGCAAGTCTTTCTCCACTACAGCAACGTAGATAAAGTTTCGTGGTTTTTTGCGAATGTGTCTTTCTGTGTGTACGTATGTATGCATGTAGATTTTTAGTCGGTCAGCACGATAACTTTCGAAAGAATTGTCAGATTTAATTGGGCTTTGGTATACTCTTCAAGCGTCCTAAAATGAAGGTCAAGTTCGTTAGCCAGCCATTTTGGATAAAAATTTAGTTTTTTTAATGAAGCCTAGTTTTGGTTTTAATCGTAAGAAATCGCATTGAAAATAAAAAAATTAAATTTTTGGAAAAACCACACAAGAGACGAAAAAAATGGATAGACAAAAGGTCTTCAACCAAAAATGATCAACAAGTTTTTTATAAACTTTTATAAACATTTTCTTAGAACCACTTTACGCTAGGATGCGTATTTTTGGTTTAAATCGTAAAGAATAATATTAAAAATAAATAAATGAAATATATGGAAAAACGAGACATTATTCTTCACGATTTAAACCAAAAATACGCATCCTAGCGTAAAGTGGTTCTAAGAAAATGTTTATAACAAAAGTTTATAAAAAACTTGTTGATCATGTTTGGTTGAAGACCTTTTGTCTATCCGTTTTTTTTCGTCTCTTGTGTGGTTTTTCCAAAAATTTAATTTTATTATTTTCATTGCGATTTCTTACGATTAAAACCAAAACTAAGCTTCATTAAAAAACTAAATTTTTATCCAAAATGGCTGGCTAACGAACTTGACCTTCATTTTAGGACACTTGAAGAGTATGCCAAAGCCCAATCCAATCTGTCAATTCTTTCGAAAGTTACCGTGCTGACCGTCTAAAAATCTACATGCATACATACATACACACAGAAGGACACATTCGCAAAAAACCACGAAACTTTATCTACGTTGCTGTAGTGGAGAAAGACTTGCAATTCCATAGAGTTTACAGAACCAAGAAGTTTTAATTTGCTTATTTTTTATCAATATATGCCTTGCTTTCAAAATTGTTTATCTATATTTTTCAATACTGTAATTTTCCAATTTAAAAAATCAAATGATCTAGAAAAGTGGCGGATTACTGACTCAGAATTAAATAAGTATAAAATGTTACCACAGTGAAAGTTGAAATGGTTCTTTTCATTTATTTCTTCTACCTGAGATAATTAATATACTATTCTTTACATTTAAAAATTCATTTCTCATGAAATGCATATTTTACAAATATTCAAAATCGACGAGATTTAGCTGCAGTTCTTGGTTACGGAGAAAAACTAGCAAGTAGCAATTTCTTTCATTTGCGACGCTTATCCCGTCTTCTGACTCACATACACCACACATATTCTTGTGCCATGCTACTCCCAACCATAGGCATACTTTTTATCGGTGAAGCAATGGTTCCGTGACTGGTTCGCGACACTAGCGCCGCACATCGCTGGTTCTCAAACTAAACCCTATTACCGACGTGTTATTCCCCGCGCCCATCTTCTAAGCTGGGAGGGTATTGTCACCTCTTAAATACGGCAAGTGGCGGTAGAGTGGGGATCAATATATATAGCAACTACTTTCGTGCGGTTCGTAGCTGCTGCCCTCTTCGTACTACCTTCCTCCACTCTTTCTCTATAGGTAAAATCGTTGCTCTGCGGCTCTAAGGTTATCATTGCAACAAACGCGTATAAAAAGCATTATAAACCAGATGGTGAACTTCGTGACAATAAGGCCTTTAAATATGAAAAATTTATAAAGAAATTAATTCCCACATCTCCATAAAAAAATACATCATTATCCAATCATTATCAGGTAAAGGTCTGATTCCACAACACATGATTGCTAGAGAGGGTAGTCTGATGGATTACATTTACTGGGCTGACCCTGATAAATTGGTCTATCGATTACGTTTACTGCTAACGTCTCAAGCATCTGGAAATCCAAGTCATGCCAATAAAATTATATCAATCATTGAAGAACTGCCAGAAGCTGGAATTATATATTAATGAGTGTTTTGTCATGATTTACATCATTTGCAAGATAAGCATCGATGTATTCGGACGTGATTCCAATCGAGCAGAGAGTACAAGTCATGGTCCTCCTGGAATTGGCTTAAAAGTCACATCGGAAGGAGATTATGAAATGAATAATAAAAAGCTGATCTTGTTGAAATGCAGCCATACGACAGAGTAAACAAAGGATACAAGTACATCCTTACTGTAATTGACATATTTTCAACAGTTGCTTGGGCTGTTACCGTTAAATCCAAGAAGGGTGAAGATAGCTGCAGCCATGGAATCTGTACTTGATAAAGGATGCGTACCAAAAAATTTACATGTTGATAGAGGTAAGGAATTTTACAACTCGCAGTTCGAAAATCTTATGAAGCGATATGAGATAAATTTTTACTCGACATTTAGTAATTTAAAAGCATTAATTTTCGAGCGATTTAATCGTACCTTAACAAATAAAATGTGGATGCAATTTAGCTTGCAGGGTAATTATAAGTGTATAAATATTTTGAAATATTTAGTGTTGTCTTACAACGATACCAAACATCAGACTATTAGAATGAAACCAAAAGATGTTAATAAGCAAAATGAGGAAAAATTGTTGTTTGATCTACACAAAAATTCCAATGTGAAAGTAGCAGTTGAGAAAGCTAAATTCAAAGTTGGAGATAAAGTACGTATAAGTAAATTTAAGCATGTTTTTGAGAAAGGCTACACACTGAATTAGACAGCTGAAATATTTACCACAAGTGATGTGAAAAATACTAAACCAGTGACGTATATGCTTAAAGATTATCAAGATAAGGCTATTGCAGGTAGTTTTTATGAACAAGAACTTGGCAGAGTTAGAAATCCATACATTTATCTTGTAGAAAAAGTATTGAAAAAACGTGGAAATAAGCTATTTGTAATATGGCTAGGTTTTGACGACTCTCACAATGGTTGGATAGATAAGTCTAGTTTATAAGTATCTTTTATATTAAAAATAAGTTTTTTCTGAATAAAAGTGATTATTTTCAGACATATATATCTTTTTACTTGCACATCTACCTACCCTTAATCTAGTAAATGAAAAAGGGCGAATTTGATTTTAAATTATATATTTTTATTCAGATTTTCTTACTGACAAAATACATAAAATTTTCAATGTGTAAAGGTACCATTCACACATCTGAGTTCTGGTAATTTTTCAATAACTTTTTCACACACATTCTGATTTTGGAAACTAATAATTTCGAGGAACAGGCTTCTCTTGACCATTAACGTACATTAAAATGATGTTGAAATAACTTTTGAACAATTTCCACTCATGAGGATTTAAGTTTATACATGCACGAGGATGACTAGCTAACAGTTTCACCGATGATGCTAACCTTTCATTTTTTAAATTCAGCACTCACGATAATTTGCTTTGTGAATGATAAATTCAGATTGTATGTAGTTGAATGTAAAATTTGATTTTGAGTAGTATCAGACATGATGATGCTGATGACACTCAAGGCTTTCAGACACTGGGCGATAAGTTGAAAACTGCACACTCTATATATTTTTCTGCAAAAATTCAATGGAATTGCACTTTCCACCCAAATACACTATGCTAAGATATTGATCTTCACAAGCTTTCTTCGTGTGCATGAACAAGTTTTCATCCTCTTCGAATAGTTTAGCGATTCTCTGAGGTAGAAAAACGGAGAATTTGTTTTCTATGATTACGAACGTTCTCATCCCATATTTTGTTTGAGTTTTTTTATATATGTGATTTCGTATTTTTTGTTGATTTCTAGATCTGTCAGCATAATTGATGGAAGAAAGTCTTCATTGAGAGCGGTTTTGTTTAATTTTGAGGAATCTATCTTTTTTTTCACTGCTTGTTATCTTCAAGATGTACAGTTTTTAATTTTCTTGTAAGCTTTTGAATATCTGATTGAAAATGAATCAGTTCTTTGAGTTCTTGAATATTTTTCAGAAATACATCTATACGAATTTTCAGATCGTGCCACCGTTTCATACTTCTTGACATCCAACTACGGACTGGTGAAAGAAAAGAATTTTCTCGCTTTTATAATATTTTCCCCTCTCCTCTCATTTTTAGAAAATTGACATCATTTCTAAGAATGATGAAATTCTATGAAAACGTGCTGAAACTCTGCAGATTCCTCGTAGTGGTCGATCTGGTTTTGCTCTTCCTCTGTTACTTCGTAACATTCTAATGGGGTTTCTAAATCCCCCATAACCAAAATCTTCCTTACTCCCGGTGGTCTTTTGTGGTTCACTCCGTTGTGAAAACCCTGTTGCCTAAGTCTAGTTGAGCATTGTCTCTCAAATTTACCTGGTTTCTTAAAATAGTTGCAGGTCATTTGAATTCCTTGCTGTAAGGGCAATCCATGGTTAGGAACGTCAAAGGGTTGGTTCCGCATTTGTGGAATCTGGTTTCGTGCTTTAAAAGTCGCTCTTGGTTACTAATGTCTTCTCGGAGGTTCATTACGTATGTAGCAGATTTTTCCTCCATTTGTAGGGCTAATTTGCGCTCTATTCCGGACGAGTATTCTGACTGAATTGTATAAGTTAACTCATTATAGGAACTTCTAAATCTTTCATCATAATTTTGCGCGGTATCGTGATTTTGCCGTATATCTTCTAATCTGCTTCTGAAAGTTTCCAGGTAGTTGTAGTTGCTAAATTGAACCTAAGGGCACTGCATAGATCGTCATAACGCCCCTGCCGATTGAATGGCACTCAAACGGTACTGCCCAGTGCCGTTTCACTGCTGCTCATTTAAAGCTACTCAGATTCCAGTTTTAAATGCCTGCAGAATTTCCCTTTATATCTACGACTAGTCTATCAAGTAGACCAGCGGAAAGGAATTCAAAATTAAAAATGGTAAAATTTGGAAATTACCTTTGCGAAAGTTAGAAATTCAGAATCTACGGGTTTCGATAATTTCAGATATCTAACTTTTTTGTTGAGAAGTTTAAAATTGAAATTAATATATCATTCTACCCGCCCGGTACGTGACGAATATAATAGGACCATTATATGACCGTTGCATCACTCTGAATGCCGTTCAGGTGCCGAAATCAGCACAAACAGGCACTGAAACGGCACTGGCCATAGATTTATACCGAAATTCTCACAGAATCAACAACCCAAACCTTGAAGACAACGGCAAGTCAATTTTGTTCACATTAAATGAACTTTTAAAGCTTAAGAATGTAATCTTCTTCAGGCGCGGCACAACCCTGCCGATTGAACGGCACTGAAACAGCACTCAAACGGCACTCTCCAGTGCCGTTTCAGTGCTGCTCGTTTAAAGCTACTCAGATTCCAGTTTTAAATGCCTGCAGGAGTCCCCTTTATACCTGCGACTAGGCGACCAAGTAGACCAGCTGAAAGGGATTAAAAATTAAAATTGGTAAAATTCTGAAATTACCTCTGCGAAATGAGATACGCCAAAACAGACAGCATTTTCAAATTCAACTTCAGAATAGTATATTAGTATATAATTTATAATTATAAATATATAGACCCTTCTAGAAATAATTAATTGAAAACAATTCAGAATATATCAAAAAAATTTAATTGTTTCTAATCGTGTTTCTTAATCGTGTGTGCACGATTGGGAACGATTGAGTGCCGTTTAGGTGCAGAAATCAGGCCCAGTGCCGTTTCAGTGCCGTTTCATCAGCAGGGAAGCACATGTTCACACCCATTCAGTCATATCAGTAGTGGCCATATTATATAAATTACCATCACATATAAATGATTGTAAACATAATCATCGTGGTACTGCTCTTGTCCAACATTCTCATAATCTTGATCACCTTTTCGATTTAAGAAACGTAAAAATTCTTACTATGGAGTTTAATTACAAAAAAAAAGTCTTTTTAGAGAAATGTTGCACATTGTTAAAAACCAAATCTCGATTGATTTCAGATCTGAAACCCAGCATACTAGTAATCTTTATATTGATTAAATAGAAAATACTTCCAATTTTTAAAAAATAACTTTTGTATTGATGTATCATCTTTTATTTATATTTTCCATTTAATTTTCTAACCATTTCCAACGCATTCCAATCGTCTACAATTTTCAAACGAATCTCCATGTTTAATTTCCATGCGCCATCTTTTATTTTCAACCGCCATCTTTGCTTTTTTCTTTCCTGGTTACCTTATTATTACTAGAATTAACTAATTTTATTCAAATATGTGCGCTTCTTAGTACAACCTACGTATCATAAGTTCTTTCTTATACGTACTCCGTTTAATCTTTTTCTTCTTATCCTCGCCTTTCATTCTGTCTGTTTGGATTGGGTACTACTAGAGATCCTCAAGGGAGAGTTGAGACTCAAATACTAATAACTCAAATTCTGATTGGTGCCACTGTACCGGAACCTGCTATTCTAAAACTGGCACATTTTCAAAAAGTGTGTTCATTCCACAACAGATTTACTACAAAATAAAGAGAATATCATTGAATTAAACATTTGAAATAAACGAAATGTAATTAAAAATCACTTTCAGGCATATATACTATACAAATCTCCATAAATAATATTGGTTAAATAAATACATTTTGTAGGTTGGAAGCAAAGCTTTGGTTCGAAAAGTTTATACATATCTTCCATTTACCTTGTCAAATGCTTTTTCTAGGTCAACAAATGCACAGAAAACTTTCTTTCCTACTCTCAAGCTTTTCTTGATTTATTGTAATCAAATTCTTAGAAAAAGTGTTAAAGTTAATTATTAAATTAAGTGAAAAATCATCATAATTATTCCTGTGATTTAAGAAATTTTCGGATATACCCCCGGCAATGTAAAAATCTGTGGAATACTGTGCAATTCTTGATTTTATGTAATCAAATTCTTTGAAAAAGTGTTAGAATATTATCATATAATTCAGTGTAAAATCATTATAATTAATCCCATGATTTAGGAATTTTTTGGATATACTCTCGATAATGTAAGAATCTGTGGAATACTGTGCAATTCTTGATTTATTGTAATCAAATTCTTGGAAAAAGTGTTGAAAAAACATTATAAAATTAAGTGAAGAATCATTTTAATTAATCCCATGATTCAAGAATTTTTCGGATATACTCTCGATAATGTAAGAATCTGTGGAATACTGTGCAATTCTTGATTTATAGTAATCAAATTCTTTGAAGAAGTGTTAAGATATTGTTATAAAATTCAGTGAAAAATCATTATAATTAATCCCATGATTAAGGAATTTTTCGGATATACTCCCGGTAATGTAAAAATCTGTGGAATACTGTGGAATTCTTGATTTATAGTAATCAAATTCTTTTAAAAAGTGTTGAAATATCATTATAAAGTTCAGTGGGAAATCATTAATATCAATCCAATCATTTAAGAATTTTTGAGATATACTCTCGATCATGTACCCCGAAAGGGAAACGGCTTGATGATATAATAATAATAAAAAATGTAAAAATCTGTGGAATACTGTGCAATTCTTGATTTATTGTAATTAAATTCTTCGAAGAAGTGTTAAGATATTATTATAAAATTCAGTGAAAAATCATCATAATTAATCCCATGATTTAGGAATTTTTCGGATATACTCTTTATAGTGTAAAAATCTGCGGAATACTGTGCAATTCTTGATTTGTAGTTATAAAATTATTTGAAAAAGTTTTAAAATATCATTATAAAATGCAGTGGAAAATCATTAATATTAATCCCATGATTTAAGAATTTTTGAATATACTCTCGATCATGTAAAAATCTGTGGAATACTGTGCAATTCTTGATTTATTGTAATTAAATTCTTTGAAGAAGTGTTAAGATATTATTAAAAAATTCAGTGAAAAATCATCATAATTAATCCCATGATTTAGGAATTTTTCGGATATACTCTCGATAGTGTGAAAATCTGTGGAATACTGCGCAAGTCTTGATTTATTGTAATCAAATTTTTTGAAAAAGTGTTAAAATATGATTATAGAATTCAGCGAAAAATCATTATAATTAATCCCATGATTCAAGAATTTTTCGGATATACTCTCGATGATGTAAGATTCTTCAGAATACTGTGCATTTCTTGATTTATTGTAATAAAATTCTTTTAATAAGTGTTAAAATATTATTATAAAAGTCAGTGAAAAATCATTATAATTAATCCGATGATTTAATAATTTTTCTTAAATACTCTCGATCATGTAAAAATCTGTTGAATACTGCACAATTCTTGATTTATTGAAATCAAATTCTTAGAAAGTGTTGAAATATTATTATAAAATTAAGTGAAAAATCATTATAATTAATCCCATGATTTTGGAATTTTTCGGATATACTCTCGATAGTGTAAAAATCTGTGTAATAGTGTGCAATTTTTGATTTATTTTAATCATATTCTTTGAAAAAGTGTTAAAGATTATTATAAAATTAAGTGAAAAATCATTATAATTAATCCCATGGTTTAAGAATTTTTCGGATATACTCTTGATGGTGTAAACAAGTTTGTGAAATACGGTGCAATTCTGGATTTATTGTAATCAAGTTCTTTGAAAAAGTGTTGAAATATTACTATAAAATTCAGTAAAAAATCATTATGATTAAACTTATTATTTAAGAATTTTTCGGATATACTCTCGATAGTGTAAAAAAATCTGTGAAATAGTGTGCAATTCTTGATTTATGGTAATCAAATTCTTTGAAAAAGTGTTTAAATATTACTATAAAATTCAGTGAAAATCATTATAATTAATCCCATGATTTAAGAATTATTCGGATATACTCTCGATAATGTAAAAATCTGGGGAATAGTGTACAATTCTCGATTTTTAAAATCTGTGGAAGACTGTGCAATTATTGATTTACTGCAATCAAATTCTTTGAAAAAGTGTTAAAATATTATTTGAAAATTCAGTGAAAAATAATTAAAATAATAATTATTTTCATTATATCATTGAGCCGTTTCCCTTTTGGAGTAGGCGTGAATTGCTCGGTTGGAAAGTAGTGATGTTTGGATGGGTATGTAGGTGGATTGTAGATAGGTATCTAGGTTTAAGGTATAGATATTTTAGATTGATCTAGAATTCTCATGTTACTTATTTAAATAACACGTTCATTCCGCAACGTGGTTGACCGGTGCCGATTATGTGGAGATACCAACGAATCCATCAAGCACATTATTGATGGTTGTCGCGTAATGGCTCAAGGAGAATATACGCACAGGATGACTACATTCGAGCCGGTCGACCGGACATCGTAATGCGAGAAAAAAAAGGTGGAAGAGTCTACATCATCGACATTGCTTGTCCAGTTAACCGAAATTTTCAGGCAACCTATACAACCAAGATCCACAAGTATAGCGAGCTAAGACATGAAGTAAAGAGAATATGGATGAATGTGAAACATGCATCTATTCAACCTATTGTCATTTCGGCTACAGAAAATGTGCACGCGAGATGCACTCAACATCTTGAACATTTAGGAGTCAGTAGGGTACTGGCAGCAGCTCAGAAGGCGGTTTTATTGAACACCTGTCGCATTGTAAGAAACTTACTGGACCATCAGGAAGCAAGCGAATAACAACCTATAGAGTGATACATGGTAGCTCTAAGAAAGCATTCAGAGGCAACTGCAGTCACCTCCATCACTCAAGGCTGGTGTGTATGCATAACATCGGTAAAAGACGACATGCAAACTACACCATACTCCTGATTTTGTACCTAAAACATCATCGCAAATGATTTCATATATCGTATTAATTCAACTAATTATATTCTTATCGCATCAGTCACTTGACTTAGTCCGTGGCTATGATGAAAAACCGGGTTCTTTTTAACCCGAGAACAGGTTAAAAAAAACTATTATCATATAATAATAATTAATGAAATAATAATAATAATGAACTCTCGAACCTTTGACCATGCAACTTTTTCCCTTGGTCATACTTAGCCCACTTTTGCCCATTTATTATAGCTTGCCGCTTCTTGCTGTTTTAGTTACAGAATACCATTCTTCATGCAAGTAAATATCTGGTCGTCGACTGTTTCTCTCTATTGCAGCGTGGACAGAATCACCTTCATGCTGCGTATGTCCCTTTTCTAGGAACCGGTGTATAATTTTTACTCCAAACTTTACCGCGCTCAAGAGGTAAGTTGCGAAGACGAACCTGTTTCTGTTTTGCGCTCGGCAGTTATCTGAATAAAACCTAAATTCAGTAACCCCTTATTTACTCATATGGTCTCTAAATAAGAGGAAACAACTGGCTAGCTCAGTTGAACCCTTTATGTCTATCGTTTCGTTCCAGACATAGCAGAAACCATTAAATCGGGCACAATCAGAAACTGTAAAATTATATACAGACAGTGCTCTTTTATAGAAGAAAGCAGAACTTTGTCCTTGCGGCACGTTTAGAACCTTCTGTAAATTGAAACATGCCATACAGATCATTCCATCTGCTCTAGCATCAAGCTTGTCGTTTTCTTTGTCATTTCGAGCCAGAGTTTTATTATTGATATGATCTTCAAAAGTGTTACGCAATGTGTCTTTTTCTTCTTCAGAAGCGTTATTCCACGTAACGCAGATATCGCATGGATCTTTTTTTTTCTATGGAAACCAATATTAAATTCCGTGTTAAGAATATTACGGTATTGGCGTTCAGTTGCAGGTGTGATTTGGTTTTCTTCCTCCGTCTTTTCCTCCGAGGTCCACCATTCCATGTACATACAATACATTTTTGCAACGGACAACCCATCCCGTAAGTATTCTCGCTGACCATTTTGTCTATTATAGTGAGACGGTACGTGACTGAAGATGCCAATGTTTTTTATTTTTTTTATAAATAAAAAATTTTAAACTTATACATTATTTTGTCTCACAGGTCCGTCTTTTTGGGGGGCATTACACAATTGCATTAGGGTTATTTCATAATAGGTTCATTTTTTTAAAGTGTTCTTTTAATAGTATAGCAGAGCTCAGAATGAAATCGAAAGTACTTTGTTGTTTTTCTTTTTTTTAATAAACTTCACAAAACTTATATAGGTTTCAAAATAACGTATACACATTGGAGAGGAGGCAATCAGTCCCTTTCAAAAGGATGTTCTCGTGAACGGTTGCTTTTTTTTGACAAATTATTTTAAGATTCAATAGAACCAAATAACACGGCAAGATAATTTTATTGTTTTTCTTTGAGATTAAAAAAAGAAAAAGTTATGCAGTGTTTTATATGTCAACTCTGGCATTTTTTGGGACCCACCGTTCCTTTGATAAGGATTTTCTCAGAGGTGATTGCTTTTTTTTAGGCAATCCTTTTACGAATCAATAGAAGAAAATAATCGCTTGAAAGAATATTTCATGCTAAATAAAAAAATTAAAATTTGGAAATGTTATGCAGATTTTTCAGTGTGAAGCGCGGAGTTTCTTGGGAAACGTTGTTACTTTGACAACGATTTTCTCTGAAACGGTTGCTTTTTTTGATACTTTTTTTTAATCGTTTGTTGCACCCTGATAGTACTTCAAGACCATCATTTATTTATTTTTTTCAATCAAATGGGCAAAAGTTAAACAGCTTTTTGTCCCTCCAGTAACATTCTAATTTTCTCACTTACGCCGTGATCCAGCGCAACACAATAGCGAAGGGTTGCTAAGATGCCAGGTATGATGTGGTACCTTGAGATCGTCTTAAGCCCAAAAATCATCAACGGAAATTCTAGTATACGCATATGTAAATACATATTAATCTGTTTATTGATTTATATTGACCTCGATCGCCGCGTAAGATAGAGTTCGAATTGCTCTAGTGATAATGAATATTTTCAGAAAACTATATTATCTATTTAAAATCATTATGGCTACAGCACCTCTTTCGCCCATTTGGCTCACGACAACTGTTAAGAGGGGATGGATACTTCAATGGGTAGAGAGGCACAGCGAGGTGGGTTAGGATTTGTAACGAGCGGAACTCAATTTATGCGCGAAAAGTATGAATATTTAAAATCTGATTTAAGAATATTCCTTCAAAAATTTTAAGTTTAGATAAAATACGTATAAAGTCCGTTTCCGCAATTAAGGGTTTAGAAACTCAACTCCAGCGATGAAATCTCCTTCTGAAAATCTTCTTGAATTAAAAATAATTACTTGAATTTAAAGGTTCTTTGAAATAAAAGACTGCTAATTAAGAAAGTAAATTAATAAACAAATATTTTAATAATCTGGTCAGTCGGAATTTAACTTTATAAAAATGTTAAGTTTAATCTTCAAGATAGCGAACGAGCCGCGGCTGTGTACCGGATTCTTCTGATCTTGTACTTTGTCGTCGGGAGCTTCGATGCCGTCGCAGCGGTCCTCAGCTTCCCCCACACATACATACATACTTTCATAAGACATTGGTCCGAAATCGTAAAATGAGTATAATGCTAATATTTAATCTTAAATATACATTCGTTGACATTCATCATACTAGTCTCGACATTTTGTTTATAAAAAGAATTCTTCATCGATAAAGATCCTTTTTCATGCCGACTTGCCCGACTGTTGCTTGCCAATCTTTTCCTCGAAATATATTTTATTTCTCAATTGAAATGTATTCGCTTTTGATTTCAGTTATTTAAAATCATAAAACCGCGTATTTTATGTCACCGTCGGTGCTGTTCTTAGTGGCATGAATGCGAATTATATCCGCTCATCACAGATTTTCACCGATAGCGCCGTCTACATTTACCCTACCCTACTAATAATTCTATCCCCACTCCGCCGCCACTTGCCGCATCTATGTATATAATATCTTTGCTCCGGGGCCGTTTCGAGAGCGAAATTCGAACGGACCTCTCTTTCTACCTTTACACGTTCGAAAAAGAGATACATTCGACTGTCGACACGGCCTACCAAGCCATCATGCATTTCATGCGAGAAAGTTTTTGACTAATGGCGTTTTCATACCTCTTCTTGACGGCAGTTGTAGGCAGCCTGCCTGCAGAGTCGATAAGAGTGAAAGAGACGGACTATTCTCTATCTCTTTTACTCTTGTGAACTTTTTGCAGATAGGCTGCCTGCCACTGCCGGAAATCAAGGTATGAAGAGGGCCGTGAATATGCAGTCCCATGTGGGCAGAAAACATCAGCGTGAAGCAAAAACTTATAAGAGTGAAGGAGACCGATATATCTATTTGTCTCTTTCACTCTCATGAGTTTCTGCTTTACGCTGACGTTTTCTGCCCACATGGGACTGCACCTTAACGAGAGTGAAAGAGCCGGACAGATCTACACCTACCCAGGTGCCACATTCGCCTCAATACTGGCAAAACCGTCATCAGTGATGATCGTTTTATATTTCCTAGTGACTGTCATTTGCTGTGACTGTTTATTTCACACATTTTGTCCTCTATCCAACGAGTTTTTCCTTCCCCAGAAGTTATTATACTTTCATATAAATATAATACTTTCGATGTTTAAAGTTATCGTATTAATATATACCTCTAAAAAATGTTTAAAAAAATATGAATTACCTTTCCACAGCTACTGCCAACGACTCTAAATATTTCTTTATAAACACTAAATATAATCATATTTTAAATATGTAACCAGTGCTCCCAATTCGGCTACCCTGCAGCACTGCGCATGCCTTGCATCGGCAGTCCATTGGCTGTAAATGGCGAGCTTTTTGTAAATTACTACATGTGCAAATCAATTTTTTATAATAAATCATCATTGTGGAAATAATAATTTATTTGCAGATCACAAAATAGTCTTCTAGAGTGCAAGGTGAAATAATTATTTGATTGTACTTTTTCTAAATGAATTATTGATTTTAAATTAATAGGAAGAAATACAGTTCTTCACCAATGTAAATTTTCAATCATTCATAATATTTTTTTGTACTTTATGATTATAATATATTGTAAAAAATTGATTTGCATATTTAATAATTTCAAATAAGCGCGCGATCAACATCCAATAGAGTATTTCCATCAGCCCTATGCATCGCCCCCACTCTTTCTGTTCTCTTAGCATCCGGAGGTGTATCATAGACTTATCATCTGTCTGTTGGAAAGCTTGAAGGTACATCCACACATAGTGAGATGCATAGAGAGATTGATAAGCATCACCTACTTCCTCAGGATCTAAGTATTTAAGGCTGAAGACGTACCGCAGCCATTTCCCAATCACTGAGTCTACATCCTTGAAATCTGGACTTAAGCCCAGCTGTTGGATTTTTCTCCACCTATAAAAAAATGTAATTTTTGTTTTTTAAACAGCCAACTGTACTTTCGTAGGGGAGCGGCGGCGAACGCAGCGCGGCGGATAATGTGACGCATTCGATTTTTCGAATATTAACGCATTTTCTGCTTGTGGAGGTAGTTTCATTACATGTATATATGTTTTCAACGTGACATTATTAGTTTAGTTAGTTTTCGTTCTTTCGTTTGTATTTTCAGAGTAGCTAAAAACAAGTAAAAAATTACAGAAGTTTCGTGTAAACTTATACAATTTTTTCAAAATATTCTGTTCCGAGTTTCGTGAATGCTTTAAAGTTTAACATTTCAAGTAAAATTAATAAAATTTGATGTACAAAATCTTTATTAAATACTTTTCATATGCGACTAATATGGCGCATTCGGGACTTTTAATATAAAGGATTGTTTAAAAAGATTCCCCATTGATAATTAATTAAATATATCTTTTATTCTGTTATTTTTCATATTGGTGAGTCATTCTGCACTGTAAATAAAAAATTTGTTTCTTGACGTTTCAGCAAACATAACCCTCAAATTATTGTGAGACATTCTACACTGTTAAAAAAAAACATTTTTCCTTGCAATTTCGGCAGACATAATGCCTCAAATATGTTAAAAATATTAAACGTAAATATATTTATCTTATTTTTAATAAATTTCAGTAATTTTTCTTCATAATTTGTTTTTATTCAATAATTATGAATTAAAATCGAAACCAGCCACTTTAACAAACAAGGTAGGACAACTTGGCGCAGCTGCACTTTTTGGAAAACACATTAATTAACTGTTTTAATGAACTTCAATTAAATTATCTTTATGCATAGTGCATTGATAAGATATTGGCCTAAACAAAATATATTTTATAAGAATATTTCACTTTATATTTGAATTTTAATCGTGCATTTTCCTTCATGTGCGCCGCATTCGCCGCCGCTCCCCTAATTAATAGAAAAAATTATACGCAAAATTAAACTCACCATGATTGGCCTAAATGAAAGCGGCATCCGATGATCGTTAAATGTTTAAAAACCTCCTTTAGGCTCAAATGAATTGAGACCTCAAAATCGATGACCACATGTTTAGGTTCCAGCTTTTTAAATCCTTTACTTCAGTACTTTTCCACTAAGATACGAAAAACTTCCGCGTACGTGCTCGAATTTTTGTCTTTTAGTAAACAAAAGACTAGAGGAATGTAGAAGCCTTTGCAGAAACTGTGCAAAGTGAATAATTGCAACAAAAAAAGCTTTGCACAAAATTCAAAAGTTCCATCTCCCAGTAGCACTTCTTGGTTTTCACACAAAAAATTTTTAATTTTCGTCGGAGGAAAAGATGACAATATTTTGTATTTTGTCGTTGTGGAGGAGGAATCTATGGCCCTTGACATCCTTCACTGCAATCGAATCCAAATATTCGTGAGTGTCCATCATTGTTTTCGGGAGTTTTCCTATTTTCGAAGTCCTAGCATGCGAAATGTTGTTCGAGATGTTTTTAATATCCTTCCTGGTCAATATCTGTATTGAATTTTCATCCAATTCTCGATGCACTAATTTGGAATGTCTTTCACAAGAATTGTCTTCCAACTTCCTTTTGGCACTATTGCTAACAATGTTTCTTGTTAAAGTTTGCTCGGTCAGAGGTTGGTGATTATGTTCACCCTCGGTTCGCGAAAAAATTATATCACTTCCCCCCATAGTGTACACACTTTTCACACACGATTTTTGAACAGATCGCCAACGCTGCTCTCCTGTAGATTTTAGTTCTTTGTATTTATAAAATGTGTAATTATCCATTACATGAAGAACTTTTCCTTTTGAACTGAATATGGTTTTTAGTTCCATTTTTAAATTTTGA
The DNA here is from genome assembly GCA_011634705.1 of Andricus grossulariae. Lineage (NCBI taxonomy): Eukaryota > Metazoa > Arthropoda > Insecta > Hymenoptera > Cynipidae > Andricus > Andricus grossulariae. The sequence goes on along the minus strand of JAABKJ010075445.1, from coordinate 93,487,548 downwards.
TGACACTCGATGCGTACAATGTTCCAAGCGTAACTGAGTAAATTCGTAACTCAGGTCATTGCTTGTTGTAAACTCTAGCGCCCAAATTTTGTACAACATTAGTTTGTAATATACATTAGTCTGAACTTTACTATAGAGAGTATTTTGTCGTCGCCAAAGCGACGCCACTTTTGATTAAGAAATAAACTACTACATTTAATGGTTTAATTCTTAGTGAGAGGGGCAGCTCGAGCCCCATCGAAATAGGCCTACCTACTTTTGCCACGAGCGGAACTCAGGATTTTCAAACCGAGGGTGGTTGAACCATAAAAGTAAAATCTTGAGCGCGAGCGGAACTCGAGTGCACCGAAATAAATGGGGCCCACCAATGCTCAGGTCAAACACTGACCACTGGCTCAATTCGAGCGCACCCGGAGTATAAAATATATTCAAAAATACTTATTCGTAGGGTAATGGAAATTACAGAAGAAAAGATATGGGAAGTCCAAAGTGGACCAGCGAGACCATTTAACCAATTTTTTAATGAGAAATGACTTCTAATACCCATGTATGTTAAGCAATTATATAAAATGATTATTATTAATAGCTTATTCCACTGGTTACAGTTATAGCACTTTCAACATTTTTGAGACCATTTTTGTTAAGATTTAAAAATATTATGGACGGCTATTCGTAGTACTTAGTAAACCGAAATGTTTAATAACAAAAATTGTTTTCAAATTAGATCTGGAAATTCGCGTGTACCCTTTTTTTCTCACGAGGCACGTGATGAGAATGTGTTCGTTGAAACCGAAGGAGCTTTAACAAAAGAGAATTCACAATCACTAAATTTCAGTTGTCGATGATTTGTCCTTTAATTTTAAAAGTCCCATGCAAAAATTTCACGTATTTTTGAATACCTCAAGGTGGCGCAACACTATATATAACAAAAGAAAGGGCAAAGGAAAAATCGCACGACTTTCGATCGGACTTTTGGTAATGTTGTTTAAACAATAAGTGCTTAAACATTTTTTTTAATGTTCAAATATCATATTCTGGGAACCCTAAATGAGCCTTAACATAAGGTAAGAAAATAAATGGTTCAATCATTTTTAGAAGGATTGTTTAAATAAAAATTGTTTAAACTTTTCTTTTAATTTTGATTATTATATTCCTAGAGCCCTAAATGAGCCCTAAATTATTGTATGAGGTAAATCTTCTGTAAAATTATTTTTAGTGCGTTTTACAGCAATGTTCGTCCAGCTTAACGTTGAGCTAGCGCAAATACTATTTTTTACAAAAAATAATAGAGCCCTAAATTTGGGAATAGGGTCCAAAATTAGCCCTAAATTATGAAATAGGTTACATCTCTATACCTCAATAGTGTTGTGTTAGCTTAACATACCTGTGCGCGCCCAGACTTGCAGCACTAAGCGTATAAGAAAAGTGTAACCAGTGGAAGAAGCTATAATTATTATTTAATTATCATTATTATTTTTAAATGATTACTTAGAGCTAATTCAAATTAACTTCAATTAAATAAATAATAGTATCACGAATTTTATCCCAATGATAAGGTATCCTAAGTGATTTATAAGATTTTCAAATAAAACATCGATGTTCATTAAACCTCGAAAACATCGATGAAATCGATGTCGATCATTTTTGACATCGATGTTCGGCAAAATATCGATGTTTCACTTTCGATGTCCCATCACTACCTCTTCGTGCATTGTAGAAAGTAAACCTCCTGTTGAAATACCTGAGCTTTGTCCCCGAAGCGGCGAGTGCGCTAGTGTCCAGTATACGGTCACCTTCCACTCTCAATAATACTCTCTGGTCGTGACATAAAATATACACCAGCAGCCTCTGGAGAGCGCGGCAATAGGCTATCAATTCAAAATGTAATAGTTATTTCTTATTATTGACCACGAGTTCAACTTCGAACGTTAAGACTTCTTTTCTATTACAAAATACAAAGAAAGGTTCAAGTACGTAACAACTCTTTCTCATTAGGCATGCAATCATATAAAACAAGTAAGAGTGTACTTAAGGTATCCAAATGTAAACAATACTCTCTCTCTCTCTCTCTCTCTCATTCTCTATCTCAAAGTAAGGTTATGTTTGCCTAAACTTCTATGCAGTACGAAATACTACGCCGTATACAACAAATGCGTCTTAACGCCAAATTGTTTATTTAATAGATGAGTCACAGGCTTAATTTTAGTATCATGGCACCAGTCAGACCGGATGTAAAACGGACTTTGGACTTGTTTAGACTTTTTCATGTTTAGAAATATCAATCATCGAATGATTCATTTCCTGAGTAATATCCTGTAGGCGGAGTAAATTGACCTACTTTATTATTGGTTAATCAGTAGGAAAATTCCATGACGTCAGCAATGTGATTGGCTTTTGGCCTAGGAAAGGGAATAAGTCTCCTCCCATATTTTTGGTTATAAAAAGGCGCGCGCAGCTAAATTTTTCAGATATTCTAATCTACAACTCTGTCAAAAACTACTTTTAACCTGTGAAACTCAATTTTTGTATTTTGAACTTGGAAAGTTTGTAACTCAAATCGAATTAAACTATCAAAATGACCATGAACTTGTAAAATCAACGCGATTTTTTGGAAATTAATGCACTTGGGTGCATTAATTAAAGTTATAATTGTCAACTTGGAAGTATAATAAGAAACATTAAATAAATCTTATTAGTTTGTGATCATAAACAATGGTGTTCTTATTTAAAACTTGACCTAGTATTCCCAGATAGCAATCGTGCGTCGCACTTCACTTGCACGAGGTGATTCTCACGTCGTGCGTGCACAAGTGCTGCGTTCTGGACACACCGTGCGTGATGTCAACTTAAATGCGAGTGCGAGGAGTCGCAGAGTGTTCGCACACGTGCGAGCATGAAGTGCCAGCACAATGAGAGCACAATGCATGCATGAATCGTTACTCATATAGTGTGAAAAACTATCTTGGAAATTAGTTCTCAATAAGCTAACGGGGGAAGAATTTCGACCATATATAAAGCGAGATGAAAGGCATCTGAAAGTCATTCAACGTTCAACATGGCATCCCTAAAAATTTTTATAGTCTTCTTCCTAGTGTGCATTATTGCACTTTCTCAGATGGCCGGTTCTGACGCCGCAGGAAGCGCAGATAAGGCTAAGCCGCCGTCAGATCCAGATTGCCCTACTGGCTGTGTAAGTGAAAATTTTAAGAATTAATTATCTTTTATATTTTGAAGACAAAAATGTTTTAAACAATGAAATATTAACATTTTTTAGTACCCAATCCTGCAGTTTATTTTTATGTTCAACGTAACACATATATCAAGTTTAATGCCTTGTTAATCATGTAATCATGTAACCATGTAATCAACATTTGGACAATTTTTTTAGTACCAATGCTATTATCTCAGTGATGGAAACTTGAGAGTACTTCCAAATAAATAAGTAATGAATTTAATGTGAAGACTGAATCTAAGTATTTTTGCGATGTTATTGTACATGTAAAACATTTTTAAAAAAGGGTATAAAAGTTTCGCAAGCAAATTAAAAATATATATATTCCGTGATTCGCGTTAAAATGTATTCTGTGAGTCGCGTTAAAACATATTCGGAAATATTGCCAAGTCTTCCAAAGTACTCTCGAACATTCTGATTTACTCTGAAACATTCTCAAACATTTCCTTATATTCCAACATATTTTATCCAGTTTTCATATATTCCAAGTATTCCTTGTATTTACAGATATTCTCAAATTTTCCAAAATACTATCAAGTTTTTGAAATATTCCGAAGCATTCTTTGAGAATATGTTCCTCGTACACTGCTAATTTCCAATTCCGTACCCCATTATTTTGTCGGAATAAACCATTGCTAAGTATCTGAAAATATGGGTGTTTTCACTAAACTTTCAGTACTTATTCAAATTGAATACCTAAGTTGTCTTCAAATAATATGTCGGCGTCTACATGAAAATGGCCCTTATGACCGGTTTTAGTTTAGGAGATATTCGCGCTTTTCGAAATCAAGGTCAAAGTTAATATATTCTCGTTTGAGTTGGGATGATATTAGGTCTCATGCTGAATCTATTTTCACTGTAATCATGTCTCGAAAGCAACCGGAAGTGGCTATATTTCATGCGGATGCCCACATATCAAGAATAAATAAACAATGTAATTTCCTTTTTAAGAAAATTGTTTTTTTATGTTTTAGAATAATAATTGACACCTTCTTCCTGAGGCCTTTCACAAGCTGGATTAATTCAAGCTGTTGAACTACAACGGAACAACCGGAAAATTAATTTACAACTTCTATTTCTCACTGCAATTTTCAAGACCATGATTGTTTCTTATATTATTGCCAACTACTAATATAATTGTAATTTAGCAGAGGATAAGGAATACTCATTAAAGATGTGTTTTCTATATGTCTTTATTGAGAAATGGTGTACATGTGAGCAATAAATGTAAAAAAAATACCTACACGTTTCTTTTTTCCTTCACAAAACTTTAGTGAAACTATAATCAAATGAGTTTAAAAATGAATTGAATATTCATAGGCTTAATCGCATTGTCGTTGTCACTGTCGTTTTCGTTGTCGTCGTTGTCGTCGTCTGTGGAGACGCTTACTTTCGACGGCATCAATCGAATTGATTGCCCTTTGGCACACTGATTTGAGGTCTACAAATGAAGAAGAAAGTGCTTTTAAAATGATAGAATATTCCATTTTCCAGCAAAATTATACGAGATATGAGAAAAAATGTTAAGCAGATTTGTTCGGCTCAAAAAGATCTACAAATTTGTTTCCGAATATTTGCTTCTTAAGACGTATATTTTTTGTCTTAGTCGTAAAAATTTTATAAAAAATAAGAAATTGCATTTTTCGGTAAAACTATGCAAGGTACATGACCGGTCAAAATTTTGCGCACACTTACAAAAATCAGATTAAAAATAGGCTCGTTGTAGACATTTACTAACTCTGTGAAAAATTAAGCTAGAACCAATTTTCGATTCTCAACTTCCTCAATTAAAGTCTCAAATCTTCCATTTGAAATGATATCAAGAACATAATGAAATGATTATATAATAATATAATAGGTAAGAGGCAAAAGACTGCGTTCGCCACTAACTCACTTCCTTGAACCATGCAGAGAGTGGAATTTGAGAATCGAGAATTGGTCAAAAAGCGGAAAGTAGGTCGGTCATTCTTACAACCTATATAGACCCCTATAGATCGAAAATACTTCGCATAGAGCCCAATCAACATAGAATTTTATAAGCTCTCGAATGGTTTTTAAAAAGTCTCCATAAGCTGCATTTGTGCAGAGTAAGAGAAGCCTGTTTTTAATATGATTTTCGTAAATGGATGCATAATTTTTAACGGATAGTGGACGATAAAATGTTAAGTAACACAATTTTTAATCTTAAAAAGATCTACAAGTTTGCTTGAAACCATTTTTTGATAAAAAAAAATATACAAGAAAAATCGCTGTTTTCGTCGATTTTACGTCTATTTTTGCGTTTTCGGAAAAATATGAGCCAACTGGGTTATTTGGACACCTGATTCGAATTCAGCGATCCTAAAAACATATAGACATGCTGGTTAAGTCCACTGGGCATGAAGTTTTTTTTTTGTTGCAAAAATATACAAGAAAAATCGCTGTTTTCGTCGATTTTACGACTATTTTTGCGTTTTTCGGAAAAATATGTGCCAACTGGGTCATTTGGACCCCGGATTAAGATTCAGCGACCCCAAAAACATATAGATATGCTTGTTTAGTTTACCGAGCATGAAGACATTTTTTTTCTTGCAAAAATATACAAGAAAAATCGCCGTTTTCGTCGATTTTAGTTTATTTTGCGTTTTTCGGAAAAATATGAGCCAACTGGGTTATTTGGACCCCGGATTTAAATTCAGCGACCCCAATAACATATAGATATACTGATTAAGTTCACCGAGCATGAAGATCTTTTTTTTTTTTTTGCAAAAATATACAAGAAAAATCGCTGTTTTCGTCGATTTTACGTCTAATTTTGCGTTTTTTGGAAAAATATAAGCCACCTGGGTTATTTGAACACCGGATTCGAATTCATCAACCCCAAAAACATATAGATATGCTGGTTAAGTCCACCGGGCATGAATATCTTTTTTTTTGCAAACATATACAAGAAAAATCGCTGTTTTCGTCGATTTTACGTCTATTTTTGCGTTTTTTGGAAAAATATGGGTCAACTGGGTTATTTGGACACCAGATTCGGATTAAGCCACCCTAAAAACATATAAATATGCTTGTTTAGTTTACCGGCATTAAGACATTTTTGCTTAAATATACAAGAAAAATCGTTGTTTTCGTCGATTTTACGTCTATTTTTGCGTTCTTCGGAAAAACATGAGCCAACTGGGTTATTTGGTCACCGGATTCGGATCCAGCCACCCCAGAAACATATATATATATATATGCATGTTTAGTTTACTGGGCGTAAAGACTTTTTTTTCTTGCAAAAATATACAAGAAAAAGCGCTGTTTTTATCGATTTTACGTCTATTTTTGCGTTTTTCGGAAAAATATGAGCCAACTGGGTTATTTAAACACCAGATTCGGATTCAGCCACCCCAAAAACATATAGATACGCTTGTTTAGTTCACCCGGGCATGAAGACATTTTTTTTGTTGCAACATTATACAAGAAAAATCGCTGTTTTCGTCAATTTTACGTCTATTTTTGCGTTTGTCGTAAAATATGAGCCCACTGGGTTATTTGGACACCGGACTCAGATTCAGCCACCCCAAAAACATATAGATATGCTTGTTTAGTTTACCGGGCATTTAGACATTTTTTTTTGGAAACATATACAAGAAAAATCGCTGCTTTCGTCGATTTTACGTAGATTTTTGCGTTTGTCGCAAAACGTGAGCCAACCGGGTTATTTGGACAACGGATTCGGATTAAGCCACCCCAAAAACATATAGATATGCTTGTTTAGTTTACCGAGCATTAGGACATTTTTTTTTGCAAAAATATACAAGAAAAATCGCTGTTTTCGTCGATTTTACGTATATTTATGCGTTTTTCGAAAAAATATGAGTCAACTGGGTCATTTGGACACTGGATCCTAATCCAGCCACCCTAAAAACATATATATACATATGCATGTTTAGTTTACTGGGCGTGAAGACATTTTTTTCTTGCAAAAATATACAAGAAAAATCGCTGTTTTTGTCGATTTTACGTCTATTTATGCGTTTTTCGGAAAAATATGAGCCAACTGAGTTATTTGGACCCAGGATTCGGATTCACCGACTTCAAAAACATATAGATATGCTTGTTCAGTTGACCGGGCATGAAGACATTTTTGTTTGCAACAATATACAACAAAAATAGCTGTTTTCGTCGATTTTACGTCTATTTTTGCATTTTTGAAAAAATATGAGCCAACTGGGTTATTTGGATACTGGATTTGGATTCAGCGACTTCAAAAACATTCAAATATGCCGGTTAAGTCCACCCGGCATAAAAATATTTTTTATGCAAAAATATACAAGAAAAATCGCTATTTTGGTCGATTTTACGTCTATTTTGAGTTTTTCGGAAAAGTATGAGTCAACTGGGTTATTTGAACCTAGGATTCAGATTCAGTGACTCCAAAAACATATAGAAATGCTTTTTTAGTTTACTTAGCATTAAGACATTTTTTTTGCAAAAATATACAAGAAAAATCGCTGTTTTCGTCGATTTTACGTCTATTTTTGCGTTTGTCGTAAAATATGAGCCAACGGGGTTATTTGGACCCCCGACTCAGATTCAGCCACCCCAAAAACATATAGATATGCTTGTTTAGTTTACCGGGCATTTAGACATTTTTTTTTGCAAACATATACAAGAAAAATCGCTGTTTTCGTCGATTTTACGTATATTTATGCGTTTTTCGAAAAAATATGAGTCAACTGGGAGTGGGGTATTGTGTCAGTGCGGGGCATGGTGACTCTTGCAAATAATGCTCGTGTTTCTTGAGTTTCATATTAGTTTATTTCACATAAAATAGCTTTCTTGAGTACCAAAGAAAGCTATTTTGCATAACAAAATTAATATAAAAATGAACAAATACGAGAATTATTTGCAAGCGTCGCCGTGCCCCGCACTGACACCATACCACACTTTTCCATACAACATAACAAAATTAAACTATTATTGTCATAGAAAAATTTGAATAATCTGCACTTCATATGTTTTTAAATTTTAACATTTATTTATGAATATTTTATTTATTAATAATTTTTTTAAATTATTCTAGAAAATTTAAGTTTTAATAGGATCAATTAATAATGATAATAATATAATGATAATTGAAAAAATTAATAATAAAATTATATCTAATATTATTTTCTTTTAAATATTCAAATAATTTTCAATTTAAATATTTTTTAAAATTTAAAATTGCATTTCTGAAAATTCGAATTCGAATAATTATTTCACAACGTCAAAAACATTGACAGAAATTAAGTAATTGGAATAGAGGTACTTTATATGTAAATAATCTTTTATGATACAAATTATAGCCAATATGCAATTACATAATCTTGAAGTAAATAATCAATACATGTACTTAATTTAAACAAACTAAAATTCAATCTTTATGTGATTAATAAGTATGAAAAAAATTTCATTAGGTATTAATTAAAAAATCAGTTGAAATAAGTATTCAATACATATTTACGTTATATTTTTCTGAAAATTTGAATTATTAATTACCTCTTAAACTAATAAAAAAATAAATAAAACATATGTGCATATAATTTTTAAAATTTAATCCATAGACTCATTTCACAACATCAAAAACATTTTTAGAAGTATGTAACTGGAATACGGTTTTTTTAAATATGAATAAACTTCTATTATACAAATTATAGAATTAAGGTTAGTTTGTAGGAACTAATTTTAAGACAAATTCTCTAAAATATGAATGTTGTAAGTAAGGCAATTTTTTAGGGCCAGCAGGCCGAAATATAAACGTTTATCTATCAATTACATAACCTTAAAATAAATAATCCACTTATGTTACTTAATAGACAAAAATTAAAATTCAATCTTCATGTAATTTATTATTGTTAAAAAAATTATGCAGCTTATAATTAATTAATCAGTTCACAAAATCAGAAACAGTAAACTATAACTTTCATTAAAACATTCAAATAATTTTTACTTTATATGTTTTTTTAAATTAGAACTTTCATTTCTGAATGTTTGATTTATTAATAAACTTTTAAACTAATTTTAGAAAATGTAAGTTTCAATAAAATCAGTTGATAATTAATTAATCAGTTCATAACATAAAAAGAATTACACAGTTATTTTCATTAAAACATTCAAATAATTTTTACATTATATTTTTTTTCGTTAGAAATTGCATTTCTATACATTTAATCTTTAAATGATCTTCAATACTAATTCCATAAAAAATTAAAATATATGTACATGTCCTTTTGAAAATTGAATTCAGACAGAATAACTTCACAACGTCACAAGTGTTTAAAAAATATTATATAGTTGCAATTGAGGTATTTTAAAGAAAAAAATAAGCTTTTATTTTTAAAATAATAGCCCATATTCAATTACATACCTTCAAGTGAATAATCAATTTATGTTACTCAATTGAATAACAATTTAAATTCAATTCTATTATTTTCATGAAAACATCCAAATAATCTTTACTTAATATTTTTTAAACATGAAATTTCATTTCTGAAAATTGGAACTATTAATAACTTGTGATACTAATTTTCGAAAAAAATTAAACATAATATTGAGTTATAATTTAAAGAAATTGAATTCAGATACTCATTTAGGCATTGATCTATAATTTTCATTGAAACATTCAAATAATTGTTACTTTATATTTTATTTTCAAATTTGAATGTTCATTTCTAACAATTGGAATTAATGATAACCTTTTAAATTAATTCCAGAAAATGTAAGTTTCAATAGAATCAGTTAATGATTAATTAATCAGTTCACAGTATAAAAAGAATTAAACAATTATCTTTCTTGAAACATTTAAGTAATTTTTACATCATATATATATACATGTTTTTAGTTAGAAATTCCATTTCTATACATTTAATTTTTAAATCAATAGTAACCTCTAAATCTAATTTAGAAAAAATTAAAATATATGTACATATCGTTTTTAAAATACACCTTTAAAAAGTAATTAATTAATCAGTTCACAAAGTAGGAAGTATGGAACTATTACTTTCATTAAAAAATTCGATTAATTTTTACTTAAGTTTGAGTATTAAGGGCCGATTCCACCAACCATGATTAAATTTCAATCCTTGATTAACTTTATTTAATCAGGACATTGCGTTCCACCATCTTTTAAACCATGATTAAAGTAGTCTAATCGCTGTTTAACTTAATCGGCCATTTTTGGCCATCTTAAGGTATTTCAAAATAAACCAAGATATTTTCAAGAGATTTTCACAATTTGAAGGAATTTCAAGAAAATTATAATTTTTCAAAATTTTTAGAATTTTGTTTAAGATTCCAAAAATTTTTCAATTGATTTCAGAGGATTCAAATATTTCATGACTCCAATGAATTTTTTTTATTTCAATAATTTGAAAGGATTTCAAAGGATTTTAAATATTGTAGGCCGTTTTTATAATTTTCATTTGAGTTCAAGGAGATTAAACATTTTTGAAGAATCTAAGGAATTTCCGATTGATTTCAGTAACTGATTTCAGAGAATTCAGAATATTTTTGAGTGTTAAAAAAATATCTGAGCCATTCAAAAAAATATCAAGTTTCAAAGAATTTGAAAAAAGTTTAAAAAATTTGAAATCTTCTGGCGTTTTTGTATAAATTATAAGATTTTGCGAACAAATTTTCAAATTGCAATTGAGGTGTTCTCTAGAGAAACCATTGAAGTCGACTTTTGGTTTTGGCACGAAATTGCCAAAAAAACTTTGTGAAATCCCTAATGACGAAATTTTGACAAGAAAGAACAACATTTTTACAACTGAAATTTCTTGTTAAAACATGTACTTCTTTATGATATAATGTACAAAATTTATCAAAAAAATACAAATAAATACAAATAGCTTTTTTTTGTATTTACCTATAGTAAGGTAAAAACTTTAACAATAAAGTATAGGTTTGACCTCACTAACACACTTTTCATTCTACGCAGATTATTGTAAGAAAATTAAAAATCTTTATGAAAAAATAATAGATTTCACAAAAGTTGAAACATTGGAAAAATAGTCAAATAATTAGGTTGTAAATACTAGTAGTTCATTGGAACGTGTAACCCTAATAGAAAAATATTTACAAAAAAGCGGAATAAACTAAAACAATTTGGAAAGGAATCTACAAATAAATACAATGAATTATAACCAAAGACAGCTTTTTTTTATTATGTATGGATAATAAATAATCGTTATCAAGCAAAAAAAAAATCATTGCGTTTGATGTTTTTTTTTTTCAAACTTATAGACGTTTTAATAGACGTTTTCTAAATAAAAAAGGTGTTTTAAGATGTATTTCTGTATAGAAATAAGTTATGAAAGCTTTTTACATTCTTTGTTCAGTCTCACAAATATTTAAATTACAAGAAAAAAAGTATTATTCGTTTGTTTTTAAAATTATATAAATATTTTTATAATATTCTTGAGAAAGTTAGAAAAGATTTTTGAATATTTCAGTTGTGTTGAAAAAGAATCTAGAAGATTGAAAAAAAATTTATTTTGCAGGATTTGAAAAATATAAGGAAAATTTAAGCCCTTTTAAAAGATATTTAGGACTTCTAGAAGTTTGGAAGAAATAAGAAATATTTCGTAAATTTTCGAAAATGGTTCCAAGTTTCCAAATATTTTCAATCTATTCAAAACCTTTTAAATTTGAATGAATATTCTTAGCTAACTGGAATTTTTCTTGAAATTTTGAACAATCATTCGAGATGTAAAAAAATGCCCTCACATCTACCGAATTTTCCTAGGAATTTCAAGAACATTTTTTTATTCACTTGAAACCCTTCAAAATTCTTTCAAATCTCCTAAAGTTTTTGTTTGAAATCTTTTTGAAAAATTTGATTTTTCTAAATCTTTCACAGTTTAAAATTCGTTCTTGATTCCTTTAAATTTTCGGAATATTTCTTGAATTTACTCGACTTTTTTTTATTTTTTAATCTTACCGAATGGAAACATTTTGATTTAAAATCTTCTTCTCTTTTTTGAAATTTAAGGAAATCTTTTGAAATGTTTTGAAATCTTTTCCAATTTTCTCTTGAAGTTCATTTTCCAAAATAACAAGTCAGTACGAATTTTCGTGTAAATTTCAAAAGAATTTTTTTCTTAATCCCTTCCAAATTGTTAAACCTTCTAATATTTTGAAATTATTCAAATTTTCCGTGAATTTTTTTTTCTGCAATATTGAAAAAAATTGTCTTGAATCTT
>JAABKJ010075445.1:93342300-93470031 GCA_011634705.1 Andricus grossulariae | reverse complement strand
CATTGAAAATGTCTTTCGTTGGTTGTAGATTTCACTATTTTCTAGAAAATTCGTTTATTTTTTGTTCAAAAATTAACTTTTTAAACTGATTACTTGAAAATTTAGCTATTTGATTGAAAATTTCTGTATTTTGTTTAAACTTTACCTTTTGTGGTACAATATTAATCTTATTGGTGACTAATGCACCGTTTTGGTTGGAAATTTATCTATTAGGTTGAAAATTTCTTTAAAACTTCAAAATTTTGTTTTGAATACATGCATTTTCTTTAAATTAATCTTTTTGGTTAAAAATTCATCTCTTTTATTAAAGATTAGTTTTTTTTATCAAAAAATTAATTTTTTTTAACTGAAAATTGAACTATTTCGGGCTAGGGGTCCCCTCTAAATATCCCCCCCCCCCCCACTAACACCTTCAGAAGTTCGCACTGCCGTACGTCATCTTCTCTGGTCCACAGAGAAAAAATCTGACTGTACTGTTACTTTCAATATTTAGCTTTAACTGTTACTATTTACTTAAATAAAAATTAAATTTCTCAACACTGGTTCCTAAAGAAGTTTATTTGAATCACGCGGACAGACAATTTCCTGTAAATGATATGCATAGTTCTTCAATCCGGAAGACTATGCGAGAATCATAATGGCGGATACGCACTTAGAAACACATCTATTTTGTGAATTGACGCAATAAAGTCACATGTGCTCTTCAGAAATAAGTAGCTTTGCACATCAGTAAAATAAAAATATTCTTAAAAATTACTTTTTTGTCCGACCACCGTTGAAAACGCGCCATTGCGTGCACGTGAAGCAGGCGTAATGTTGATGCTTCTAGCTCAGTGACGTTCGCACATGCGCACTCCGTCGCCTGGCCAACATGAAACTTTACGCCCGCTTCATAAAACTTTACGCCTGCTAGACATACACTGCACCCCGTAAGTGAGAATATGGAGGAATTTATATTTATCTTTAAAAAAATTCTATTGCTAGACCCGACAGTCGCCCTTCTGAAAAGTTCGCTGTTTCTTCCTTTCACCTATAATCTAAAATTGTCAAGAACACCAAACATCCTCTATCTGCTTCACATGCTTCTTTTCAAGGAGGGGGACAAAGAGTATGGTGTGTATCAAGGGTGTAAAGCTATTTTGCCCTCGATACACAAAATACTATTTCCAAATTATAGACGATTTTGGCTAAAACCACCATACGGACCGGAAATTTAGTGAAAAATGCGGCGATTGCTACTCGTCTGCTGGCAGAATTTGTCCTCAGCTCATGCAGCGAGTCTCACAGTCATCAGCAATCGTCTATTTTACGCACTTGTATCACAAGTAACTATTCTAGGATTTTAAAATGAAATACATATTTTCAAAAGGTATATAAGAATAAATTTCAATGCAATATTGTTGCCTTACATTTACGGAAAAAATTTGACTCTCGTACAGAATTTCCTGTTTTAATTATAAAAACCGATTCGATGTGAAGAAAGCATGCAACCAAAAAATCTCCTTGACAACGTTTCTTTCAATGTTTACCTGCGTGAGCAACCTGAATTGCTGCACTACTAAGATAACTTTGAAAATTTATTTATCACGACAACCTGAAGTTTGACTCAGTATTGAATACCATTTCATCATGGAGAGACACTGTCACAGCGTCTTCAAATCGTGGAGCTGTATTACGAAAATCATCCCACTTTGAAAAAAGTTTGTCATGCATTTAGAGCAACTTGCGGTCTAATGGCAGCTCGGTGAGTTGTCACACCTGTGAGGTATTGTCACCTTGTGGAAATCTATTATGGTGACACTCAGATAGCGGGCAACCTCTCAGAGTATCTCAGAGTATGCAGCCTTATCATTACATGCGGGACTTTACAAAGATGGACAAAGCCTTTTCCCTAGCTGCTCGTGGGAAAACAATTATAACACCAAATTTAGTTCTAGTAAGTGCAGTTCAAAACAATAGAACACGCAGGGCTTCCGACAATGGGTTGGACAACAATGCCGACTACACTAGAGTTGTTGGAGCCAATCAAGACAGAGTCAATGCGATGGACCATCAAAATCTCAATACTTTTGAGTGGACGGATCGACTCAGGGACGACCTGCTTGAGTACTATGATATTAGTATGGCCTCTAAACCAGAAGGTTACAGGGTGCGACTGCATGCGCTGTGTTGCGAGAAACACCCAGAGATCTCGCATTTTTCGCATCAACGTCTGCGAAACCATGCCGAAAATCTGCGGAAAAGGGGCTATGTAAGCAGTGCGCCTACTCTTCCGCAGCCAGAACAAGCCGAAAACAGAGAAAGAGATGCAACACTGAAAAAACATCAACATCCAGGTTTCTCTCAAGCTCAAAGATCTGGCTGAACTAGACGACGAGCTTCGTAGATATTTTTCCAAAGAGTCCGACGTCTGGACTATCAATTTTAGTGTGTATAATGCAGCGACAACTTTGGTGAATGCAAATCGTGAAAAAAAAACCAACGGCTGGTCATAAGACGAAAAGATAAATGCAGCAGTCACGACCGCTAGCAAGCTCCTACGCGGAATGTTCAATTGCCCCCCATACTAAAACACTATTGCGAGCGCAAAGTAGAATGTGATTCAGAAGCACGACTCTCTCCACCAGCCTGGACCATCGAGGATAACGCACATGACACGTCTGTAAAGGTGGAAGAATGAGTGACATATCTGTACATTTTTCTTCGTATCGGAGATACAATGGAGACGTTACGCCCAACTAACAACTCAAGCTTTACGCCCAATCAGTAATTTAAGTTCTCCATAATCGAGAGCTTCTCAATTCGAACCAGTTTGCATCTGCAACCTTTTTCGATAGTTCTGCTGAAATAATAGCATTTAAAAAAAAAAATTTTAACCTAAAATATAATGGTCGACTTTTCAGTTATAAAAAATGAACTTCAAACCAAAAAAGATCACTTTTCCTTCAAAGGATGAATTTTTAATCCAGAAGGAAGACTTTCTTATTCAAAAATACAAATTTTTAATGAATAACTTGAATTTTCGACCAAAAAGAATGACTTTTTAACAGAATAATTAAATTTCAAAGCAAAAATATAATAGTGGACTTTTCAATTAAAAACAATCAACTTCCAACAAAAAAAGATGACTTTTGCACTAAAAGACGAATTTTCAATACAGATGGACGGATTTATTTCTAAAAAAGACAAGTTTTCAATAAATCGCTTTCATTTTGAACGAAAAAGGATGACTTTTTGACAAAATGATTTAATTTTCAACAAAAAATATAATAGTAGACTTTTCAATTGAAAACAATTAACTTTTAACCAAAAAAGATGAATTTTCTAACAAAAGATGCATTTTCAATCCAGAAGGAAGAATTTCGTATGCAAAAAGACAAATTTACGATAAATCGCTTGAATTTTCGGACAAAAATAATGACTTTTTAACAAAATAGTTGATTTTTCAACAAAAAATATAATAGTAGACTTTTCAATTAGAAACAATTAACTTCCAACCAAAAATAATGACTTTTCTACCAAAAGAAGAATTTTCAATCCAGAAGGACAAATTTTTTATTCGAAAGAACGAATTTTTATGAATCAATTGAATTTTTGACCAAAATAGATAAATTTTGAACAAAATAATAGCATTTTTAACAAAATAATTAAATTTTCAACCTAAAATATAATGGTCGACTTTCCAGTTATAAAAAATGAACTTCAAACCAAAAAGAATGACTTTTTAACAGAATAATTAAATTTCAAACCAAAAATATAATAGTAGACTTTTCAATTAAAAACAATTAACTTACAACCAAAAAAGATGACTTTTCCACCAAAAGATGAATTTTCAATCCAGAAGGACGAATTTCTTATTCAAAAGAACGAATTTTAATAGTTACTTTTGTTGACAAAATAATCAAATTTTCAACAAAAAAAATAATAATAGACATTTCAATTAAAAGCAATCAACTTCCAAGCAAAAAATACGACTTTTGCACTAAAAGATGAATTTTCAATCCAGAAGAAAGAATTTCTTTTTGAAAAAGATAAGCTTTTGATAAATCACTTTAATTTTCAACGAAAAAGGATGACTTTTTAACAATGTTAATTAAATTTTCAACCAAAAGTATAATATTAGATTTCAACCAAAAAGATGACTTTTCTACCAAAAGATGAATTTTCAATCCAGAAGGACGAATTTCTTGTTCAAAAGAACAAAGTTTTAATAATTCACTTGAATTTTCGACCAAAATAGATAACTCTTTAACAAAATAGTAGCATTTTCAAAAAAATAATTAAATCGTCAACCAAAAATATAATAGTAGACTTTTCAATTAAAAACAATTAACTTCCAAACCAAAAAGATGACTTTTCCACCAAAAGATGAATTTTCAATCCAGAAGGAAGAATTTTGTATTCAAAATGACAAATTTTCAATAAATCACTTGAATTTTCGACCAAAAAGAATGACTTTTTGACAAAATAATTAAAGTTTCAACAAAAAATATAGTAGTAGACTTTTCAATTCTAAACAATTAACTTCCAAGTAAAAAAGATGACTTTTCCACCAAAAGATGAATTTTCAATCCAGAAGGAAGATTTTCTTATTCAAATAGACAAATTTGTGATAAATCACTTGAATTTTCTATCAAAAAGGATGACTTTTCAACAAAATGATTGAATTTGGAACAAAAAATATTATAGTAGACATTTTAATTAAAAATAATTACCTTTCAACCGAAAATAGTTGGATTTTCTGATTGAATTCTATTAATTTTGCTGGATCGCTACAGAACTTGGAAAACCAAGAAATTATCGGGAATTTTTTAAGACCAGAAAAAGCCGGGAATTTTGTAAATTTTTCACTAAAAACTCAAAATTTATTGAGTAAGGGTTAGTTTAATTTTAATATTTGTACATAAGAAAACGGCCTTAATGGTCAAAAATATCCATAAAAATATGTATCGAGTAAGAAAAGCCAACATGATAAATTTTTGTTCCAAAAAACTATTTTTATTCGTATGTTCAAGAAAAATTAGAAAAACTGGCAATTTTTTCCGGCCATAAAAGTGGCAACCCTTAATTCGGTTCGCAATAAAGCGAAAAAGTTGGAAAAAGGGGAAGATTCTTTGCAGTAAAACCTAGAATTATAATTGATTAAAATTAAAATTAGAATTTATTAAAATTAGAATTAGAATTGTTGTCAAAGTTGTCCTGCAATTTTTTCAAAAGTTGACCTGAAAAACCCGGAAATGTCCTAGACTTTCGAAATTCGCCTTCTATGACAACCCTGGGTTTGAAAAGTTTCGCTATAGACATATCGATCTTTGAAGTATTCATTATGGGACATTCTCCAGGCTGGCAAAATATTTCGCTGACCCGTTATGATGCATGCCTCGCAGGGGGTAGTTTTTCGGGGAACAAGTTGGCTCTACACATTTAAACAAATTAAGATAAAAATAATAGACTTATCTAAAGTTCATTTTGGACATTGTCGAGGCGAGCGAAATATTCCGCTGGCCCGCCATGATGCTTGCCCCCAGAGGGTAGTTTTTAGGATTGAAGTTGGTTGTAAAAATTTCAACGAATTAAGATGAATATAATGCGCCCATATAAAGTTGATTATGGACAACTTCAAAGCCGGCAAAATATGTCGCTGGCCCGCCACGATGCTTGCCCCATAGAGGGTAGTATTTAGGGGTTGAAGTTGGATGCAGCAATTTCAACAAATCAAGACGAATATAATACGCTTACAAAAAGCTGATTTTGGATTATGTCGGGGCCAGCGAAAAGTTTCGTTGGCCCGACCATGATGTTTGTGGCATAGAGGGTAGTTTTTAGGGGTTGAAGCTGGTTGCACAAATTTTATCAAATTCAGGAGATTATATTAGGCTCATATAAAGTTGATTTTGGATAATTTCGGGGCCAGCAAAACGATTCGCTGGCCTAGCAATGATGTTTGCCGCATACAGGGTAGTTTTTAGGCTTTGAAGTTGGTTGAATAAATTTGCACAAATTGAGAAGAAGATAATACGCTCATATAAAGTTTCTTTTGGAAAATGTCGACACTGGCTGGCGAAATATTTCTCTGCCGCGGCCATGATGTTTGCCGCATAGGGGGTAGTTTTTAGGCACTGAAGTTGGTTGCATAAATTTGTACAAATTGAGAATAAAATAATACGCTCATATAAAGTTCATTTTGGACAATGTCGGGAATGGATGGCGAAATATTTCTCTGGCCCGGCCATGATGCTTGCCACATAATGGGTAGTTGTTAGAGGTTGAAGTTGGTTGCATTAATTTGCATAAATTAAGAAGAAAATAATATGCTCACACAAAGTTGATTTTGGACAATGTCGGGACTGGCTGGCGATATATTTCGCTGGACAGGCCATGGTGTTTGAAACTTAGGGGGTAGTTTTTACAGGTTGAAGTTGGTTGCAATAATTTGCATAAATTAAGAAGAAAATAATACGCCCACATAAAGTTGATTTTGGACAATGTCGGGACTGGCTAGCGAAATATTTCGCTGGCCCGGCCATGATGTTTGTAGCATAGGGGGTAGTTTTTAGGCGCTGAAGTTGGTTGCATAAATTTGAACAAATTAAGAATAAAATAATACGCTCATATAAAGCTCATTTTGGACAATGTCGGGACTGGATGGCGAAATATTTCTCTGGCCCGGTCATGATGTTTGCTGCATAGGGGCTAGTTTTTAGGCGCTGAAGTTGGTTGCATAAATTTGTACAAATTAGGAATAAAATAATACGCTCATATAAAGTTCATTTTGGACAATGTCGGGACTGGATGGCGAAATATTTCTCTGGCCCGGCCATGATGTTTGCCACATAATGGGTAGTTTTTAGGGGTTGAAGTTGATTGCAATAATTTGCATAAATTAAGAAGAAAATAATACGCCCATATAAAGTTGATTTTGGACAATGTCGGGACTGGCTGGCGAAATATTTCGCTGGCACGGCCATGATGTTTGCCGCATTGGAGGTAGTTTTTAGGGTTCGAAGTTGGTTGCAAAAATCTGCACAAATTGAAAAGAAAATAATACTTTTACATGAAGTTGATTTTGGACAATGCGGGACCGGCTGGCGAAATATTTCGCTGTCCCGGCCATGATGTTTGACGCATAGGGGGTAGTTTTTAGGGGTTGAAGTTAGTTGCATTAATTTGCATGAATTAGGACGAAACTAATACACCCACATAAAGTTGATTTTGGACAATGTCGGGACTGGCTGGCGAAATATTTCGCTGGCCTGGCCATGATGTTTGCCGCATAAGCGGTAGTTTTTAGGCGTTGAGGTTGGTTGTATCAATTTGCACAAATTGAGAAGAAAATAATACGCTCATATGAAGTCGATTTTGCAAAATTGTCGGCACTATCTGGCGAAATATTTTTCTGGCACGGCCATGATGTTTGCCGCATAGGAAATAGTTTTTAGGCGTTGAAGTTGGTTGCATTAATTTGCATAAATTAAGGAGAAAATAACACGCCCATATGAAATTGATTTTGGACAATTTCGAGACTGGCTAGCGAAATATATCTCTGGCACGGCCATGATGTTTGCCGCATAGAAAGTAGTTTTTAGACGTTGAAGTTGGTTGCATTAATTTGCATAAATTGAGAAGAAAATAATACGCTCACATAAAGTTGATTTGGGAAAATGTCGGGACTGGCTGGCGACATATTTTGCTGGCGCGGTCATAATGTTTGCCGCATAGGAGGTAGTTTTTAGGGTTTGAAGTTGGTTGCATTAATTTGCATAAATTAAGGAGAAAATAACACGCCCATATGAAATTGATTTTGGACAATTTCTGTAAAATACTGAATATTAAGTATACTCTGTATTATAACTATGTATCAAGGCGGTAGCCGTCAATAAACTAAACTAAACTAAATATGGCTCACAGAGCAATATTACTTACGGCGCAAGGTAGCTCATGGGTTAAGATCAATGTAGTTCATTGAGGACAGTAAAATACAAAATATATGAAAAGTAATTAGATAAAACAAGATAGATAATGCAATCAAATTTCTTCATGTAACTTCTGTAATTTTATTATATTATTGAATTAAAAAATTTAGATTCATGTTTTTGGTGAGATAGTGTATGATTGAATTCTTATATATTTACCAATAGAATTGAGGACAACCGCCGATAAAAGAAAGAAATCAGAAACGATCCACATTTTTTCTAACTGAGAAGAAATAAATTACTGTAATAATACAGAATTCGGTTTACGCTGTAACTAACGATTATTCTGGTGATTTCTGATAGTATGTAATATACGCTGTTTTTTTTATCTCCTTAATTATCTACGCCTGAAACTTGTCCTTGTCAGATATTTCTTTGTCATTAATCAGTCAAAGAAACAATTTCATGTTGTCGACATCATTATAAAGAAATTAATTGAGTTTTAAAAACGATACGAGCGAAACTATCCATGAGGTCGAAAGAAATTATTCTGCAAACGTACAATTTTCAAAGGTTTCTCGTAAGTGATGCAGGGTATCAAAAAAGAACAAGATATATTCTTTGTAGGAACTTTCAAATATTTCAAAATTATTAACTTTGTTTCTTAATATTGAGTTACTAAATGAAGAAACCTGATATTTTCTCTTTTTAAATACTATCAGTTGAAAATTTAAAAAATTGTGGATAATGAATTGCTGCATCCCTGATGATTCAATGTGCAAAATTTAGTATGCAAATATTTTACTTTTACTTTGTATATTTAAAAATTGAAAAAAAAACAGTATTTAGTGATCAGAAAAATTTAAATTATCAGCGTTTGAATATAATCCAAATCAATTAATTCAATCGTAGTTTATTGTAGCTAATTTAAGTCTTTCTTTATCGCTGCCCACTTATGCATTTACATAAAGGAAAAATAATACGAGTAAATCATTATAAACCTATTTTAATATTTTCTAAAGAATATTTTTGTAAGAAAATGAAAAGCATATTCACTTTATTTTCTTCTGAAAAGGACTGGCTTAGCAAGTTTGACAAGAAATTGAAAACTTGAGAACTATTATACATTCACTTTTGATTATTGTTCTTTAGTTGAAACTTACTTGTAAAATAATGATCCGTCTTTGGATTGCAAACAATATAATTTTTTATTTTTTATTTCATTTGAAATAGTAGTGTGGAGGTGTTTTATACTTGGTCAAATCCAAACCAATTTAATTTGAATATCAAGAATTAGGAAAGCGAAGTCGGAAGGTAGACAATAATTAACAAATAAAGTTAGATTAATCAAGTTTATTAAAATAATTCAAAAATAGACTTTCGCATTTGCCTGCCCA
This sequence comes from Andricus grossulariae, assembly GCA_011634705.1. Taxonomy (NCBI): domain Eukaryota; kingdom Metazoa; phylum Arthropoda; class Insecta; order Hymenoptera; family Cynipidae; genus Andricus; species Andricus grossulariae. Next base: position 93,460,721 of record JAABKJ010075445.1, on the reverse strand, counting down.
TCCACATTACCAAAATTTGTGATGGCATTGGTTCGAATCAACCCGACCGGGGAACACCACGTCGTGGCAGAACTTTCGGCAGCAGTCTTACATATTTATAATTACACTACATTCAAAATAAATTCTTCAACTATAATATTATGAAATATAAATAATAATGAATGAATTACAAAAAATAGGAAAAAAAGTTAAAAATAATAAGAAATAATTCGCACTCTACAACGAAAAAAAGGTAACTTCTTCACGGCCACGCTACTCTCTTTCAGTTAGCCTTAACCTTTTAGGTGAAAACACGTACTGGTATTTTGCACTCCTATGGTCCTGATACAGAAATAATATAAGAAAGTAATTTTCATGATACTTCTAAGATAACGTATTTGTTAACTCGCAATTGAATCTTCTGTCAACACAAGTTTGATCCTCATTCAGGAGGATTTCGGTTGGCGTGCATTACCCGTTTTATTCGGAAAGTTTTTGACATTAATCGTTTGGGACCTATTGGAGTTTCAGCTATTTCTTCTGGAGCCATGATGGTAACCATTTTGCTTTCGAAGTTCATTTTTGCCCGTATGTCACTGTTATTATGATGTATATAAATTCTTTCAGGAACAAAAGTACTGTCTAATACTGCGAATACATCACCAACAGATGTTTATAAAACCATTTGTTCTTGAGTTGGCAAAGGTACATGGATAAGATTATTGGGCACTATTTTAAATCTATTTGTTGTATCAGCAGAAGACGTGCATCTTTAAAGTACGAACACATGTTGGGGATTCTGCGAGCGAGGAATCAGTTTAAGAAAATCAAGGACTTCAAGTCCATATCTATTACTGCTGTTAGAAGACGTAAGCCTGGTAGGTGGAACAGTCAACCTGGCAGGAGGAGGACGGCTGGCAGGAGGAGACAAGGACCTGAAAATCTCAGGTAGTGGAGACCCTTCAGGAAAATGAGTTAGATCAATAGGTCTTGTATCTGATGAAGACTGACATACAGCTATGAGATGTTGTTTATTATTGAAGGCTTGGCTGATGTTGGTCTGAAGTTGGATGAGAGGGTCTAGGTTAGATCTTTTGTGCCTGAATGCACTTCGTTGTGGGGCGAAAAATTGTTTTTTTTTAGGTACCAACGTAATCTATCATTGACTATCTTTTGGAAGAGCTTGCACATAGTACATGTAAGAGAGATTGGGCGGTAATTTGTAGGTTGGGAGGAGTCTTTGCGGGATTTTGGCATAGAAACTACTATGGCCCTGAGCTTGTACCGACTGATTTCCGGATTGAAGTTTATAGTTCTTCAATTGTTAGATCTTTATTGATTTCAGGGAAGATTGTGTTTTTAGAGCAGTTTTTGTTTGTGGATTTGGATTCTTCGCTTTCCTTGTATCTTCTGATGAGATGGTGAAAGTCCTCGTTGCTAGAGTTTTTTCACATTTTTGACACTTTCCTCATGCATTTTAATAATTTTCGGCCTAAAAGTACAGCGAGGGCCACCCTCGGCCGTACTCAACATTTCCGTCACTTGTATTTCAGAGTGCCACGGGGCTGGTTTTACGTAAAAGCTTTTCGGATTTATTTAGGTAAAAGTGGCAGGGGTGTTTTTAGGGTAATGTCGAAATTTAATATGGGAACATAAATATAACTTGGAGTGTTCTGAAGGCGATTTGTGTGATTAAATTTTTTTAATTCCTTCAGTGTTTAACGTGGAGGCACTTGGGATTTGTTCAGGAAAAAGTGGTAGAAATGGTTTGCGGGGATTGTAGAATATTATTATGAATTCAATAATTTCAAACTTTTTGAGTGTTTTACATGGAGACTCTTCGGATTTGTCCGGGTAAAAGTGGTAGGGGGGTCTTATGGACATTTTGAATATGTTTATGGTGTAGAAAATATAACTTGGAATATTTTGGGCTACCAGACTACTGTGTCAACAGTTACAACGGATCCCTTATGCCCCACACGTTGGGTTCTCCAACAAATTAAAAAATTGAAAAAATAGATTAGGACACCCGGTTAATTTCATTTTTTTGTCAAAAAATAGATTTGTAATAATTGTGTTAGCTTACTCCATAACTTATTTTGAAGAAAAAGGTGAGATCAGACCCTACCCAGGCGGAAATATTATATATAGTTTATATATAGTGTGAAGTATTATATATAATATTCATTTTTTATACAGTTTTTATATAAAACAAATGAATATTATATATAATACTTCACACTATATATAAACTATATATAATATTGCCACCTGGGTATATATATTATTATTATTATTATCATTATTATGAAAATATGCAAAAAAATATTAATTTTACAAATGAATCATTTACAACATGTATCATTTCAAGAATCGGTGGAAAATTTCTCTCTTGTAAAAAGAATATGAAGATGTAATTTCAAATAAAAAAACATTACTTTTAAAGAAAAAACAATGCTGTTTGCAATTGAATTTTTTCTTACTATTGCTCCTGATCAATTTTTAAATAATGTTTCTATTTTAATAATTAATGGCTTTTTCGGGGAAAACATTATCTACAACTATATTGTCTTCATATTCAAAAATAAATTTTTCTATTACTAAAATTGTTGAACAAATTTTTTTAAAGAGTTTTTAAAAAAAAATAACTGTATATAAATATTATTCACTTATTTTCAAAATTGGACACACAAGAGTTGTAGAAAAAGTTTTTGCCAAAAAAGCCATGATTTATTATAATTCAGCCATTAAAAAAAAAAATTGATAAAAAGCGACAATCAAAAGTTGAATTAGAAAAACTATTGCTAATATAATTATTTTTCGTGAGCTTCAAAATTTTTTCATAAAAAACTTTTTTTTTCATAAGACATGTATGATAATATATCAATTTTTGAAAATATAGAACACTTTTTTTTCCAGAGACCTGATTTTTTGTACGATAACTACCTCAACTTTCCTCTTTGGTTAACTGGTTATAAATAAATGTTTCCTTATCTATAGTTCCATAAAAAATTCTAATTAAATCCAACCATTTGTTTAAAAAATTGTTTAAATAATTGCGTAATGTCTTTAAAAAAAGATTACTCCTAACATTCGTTAATTGTGTCATTACTTTAAAGAAAATACTAATTTTTCACGATTTCGTGGAAAAAATAATTATACAAAAAGAAATTGTTCGATCATTTGCAAAATATGTTGAACAAAAAATATTATTTTTGATAATCGTGAACTGTATCATATATCCCAAAAATAGTAACTTGTTACGGTTTAGTAGATACAAACATTGTTTAAACAATTGAAAATTATTTCAAAAATATTTGGAAGCTTGTCACTTATTGAATAAAAATAGTAAATGTTGAAAAAATTCAAAAAATACGGTCTTTAGAATTAATTTTACATAAATCTGCTATTTTATATTTCACTATTAAATTTTATTATATATATGTTATTATATATTAGATTTTATATATATATAATTAAATTAAATTTTTGAAAATTCACTGCTTTTAGACGTAAATCCCCATGCATTCCTACTAACTACAACAAATTATTATTCATGCGCAATTAAACCAGTCATATAATTATTTGTGCAATTTTTAAATATCTGAAAAGAAAAAGTCTAAACATTATAATATTTTTTATTATATTATATAATATTTACTTTAATTATTTCTTAATTCAAATTCATTTCGGAATTTCAAATATTTTAATAAACAAATTATGTGTTTTAATGAACTTCTTATAAAGGGGGTAGATAAAATTTATAAAATAATACGTAAGTTATAGAATGAAACATTTTTTTATATATTCATAAGTTTTTAGTGAAAGTTAAGTATGAAACATACATATGGCCTGGCATACAGCGACTGAAAGGAAACTTTTAATTAGCGCAAGTTTCCTTATTTATTAATAAATTTATTATTATTTATTATTATCATATGTTATTTAAAGTTCAAAAAATGAACCTTGTTAAAAATTATTTATAAAATCAAGGAAAATAGGCTAATGTTAATTAAAACTAATTTTGGAAAAGAACTCGAGGTGAACTTTTGAAAAAAATATTTCGGGTTTTCTTTACTTGACAATAACTATTTAGAGATTAACGTTTTTCTTTTTCTCTTTAGGTAAAAGTTGCAATTCTCATTTAATTCTGATGCGGTAGCGCTTATTTTATACCTTAAAAGATTATCTGCAAAGCTCATTGGTACGTTATTATTTAAAAAATTTGATTTATGCAAACTAATTGTTTACAAAACTAACGATTTTATGATTCCTAAATAAAGGTTTTTGCAAAAAAACGTACCAATGAGATTTGCAGAGAATATTTTGAAAAATAAAATAAGCTCTACAGCATTAGGATCAAATAATAGTTGCAATTTTTACCTAAAGTGAGAGAGAAAAACATTAAACCCTGAAAACTATTGTTAAATAAACAATACAAATTGTGAAATATTTATTTCAAAAGTTCACCTCGAGTTCTTTTCCAATACTAGTTATAATTAAAAATAAAATATTTTCCTCGATTTTAAAAATCATTTTTAACAACGTTTATTTTTTAGCTTGAAATAACTATAGTTCATGTTTAATTTAAAAACAACTATATAATGAAAATTCTCTTTTCGTCTCAAATCTTAGCTAAATTTCATGAAAATAGTTATGCCGAAAAGAAAGTTTTAAAATGAATTCATCAAAATTAATTGAATTTGTTTACAATTTATATTTTTGGTTCATTTATTTAAACTTGAAAATAATAAAATCAGGGTGGCCGTTTTAATCACAGAAAAAAATTCCCGGTCATTTCCCGGCACGCTAACATTTTTCACGGTCAATAAAAGTAAAAAATTCTAACTCTAAAGATAAAAACTAGTCTATTTGAAGTAATAAAAACTAAGCTGCAAATCATTTAAAGCAATTTTAAGCTAGTAATATTAAAAATTGAAGTATTTTACATTTTAGTTATAAACTGAACACTTAAATCGGAAGTTAAAATATTTTTATTTTAAATAGTTTAAAAATCCTTGACAAGCTTCCGATTACTTTTATATCCCGATTTACAATAAAAACAAACGCACTTCACCATTTTTGTTCAAAAATTCATCACTGCGGATTTTTTGGAGCATCTGTAATTAGATGCAGATTTTTACATCTAAAAGCAGTTTTTCTCAGTTTTATTTCGCTTAGAAGGTGGAAAGTGTCGCAAAGATCACTCAAAACACTCAAAGATTGTCATTAAATTACTTTCAATGTGTTATTAAATTCAATGTTATTATTTTGTCATGCATTTGCAACGATCATAGGCCAACTGCATAGCGGATGCCACCACACGGTAAACATAAATTTTTCGAAAAAACATGGGATATTCAAGGAAAATATAATTGCTTGCTTCATTCTTGAGAAAAATGCAATAAAAGGTGCAACAATAAGATTCAAATCCAAATACCACATAACACATTCATGAATTGTACTTGCTTAATGGCATTGCAGTTTCTTTAAAAATAATCCCAGCTGAAATTTCCTGTACAGGAACCTCGGAGGATCCTGCACATGTTTCTGTACATGAAACTGCACACGAACCTGTACAGGTAATCTTGACGGTTCCTGGGCAGGAATTTGGCGAAGGAAACTGTACATGATCATGTAGAGGAGCTTGTATACAAGATAACCTTCGAATGATCATGTACAGGTTACTTCACAGAGTCAATTGAGGTGTGGGTTCATGTACAGGAACATGTTCACCATCCTATACATGAACTTGCGTAGGAACTAATCCGCGAGGGTTCGATAGTGGCTTGGCTCTCTCGATGGTGTGTTGGATCTTCCCACGAAGGTACAGTAAGGAGTGGTATCACCCTATGTGTTTGGTGAGCAGAGGTGGGACGAGCGACGTCCAAGAATTCAATAATGTTTGCCACGAATGAAAACTTGGTCTCGGTATCGTGCACATGCGCAGAGCTGTTTTCGCAGTCACGTGTTATTACCCAATTATAATAACATTGTACTCACCGGTGACCTGAACACAAATCTTAATGCTACCAACAATTCAACTCACTATTAAAAATCAGAAGTGTTCTCTGCCGGATTATCTATAGTGCCCCATGATACCACCCATCACACTGATCATTCTAGCACATGGATTGACCTGATGATTGTTGACGATTTAGACAAGGTGATTTCTTCTACTCAACACTCAATCACATTCCTCTCAAACCATGATCTTATCAGCATCCAATACCAGTTCTCCTTCAATCCCTTCTCTAGTGAACTCCTATGTCCATACGCAATCTTAAGAATATAAATGAAACTGAATTTCTTGAGCACCTCTCTGCTTATGACTGGAATAGAATTTATACTGGAAATAACATAAAAAGAAAGGTGATTTGTCTTACTACATTTTTATCTTCGGCATTTGACAAATTTGCGCCTCTCCATTCCCTTAAAGCAAATAAAAAGTCCACTCTTTAGATCACTTCTTATATCAAAGACTTAATGAAAAAAAGAGAGAGAAAACGTAGATTGGCTAAAAGAACAAAAAATAGTATTATTCAAGGCGAATTTCGTAAATTGAGAAACTTAGTACAAACCGAAGTCCGAGATTAATACAATCAATATAATCACAATTCTATCAAAAACAGGAATAAAAATGAAAACATGTGGCTTCTCTTAAGACGGCTTGGACTTTCCCTCTAAACACTTGGCTCCCGATAACAATTTTTCCCCTGCATACCTGTTAATAGCTTTTACTACAAAATCTACTCCCCTTGCAAACAGCACTCCTTCCCCGTCCTCAGTTCCCTCTACTTTTGATGTAACTAAACTATTTTTTTTTACATATCGCAAAAACCATAATTAAAAAACCCTTCGAGGTAAAATCAAATGCTCAAGGATCTGATGGTATTTCAATTAAAATGATTCGCCTTGATTCACCAGTCATTGGCCCTATTCTCTTGCACATCTACAATGCATCTCCGCAGGTGGGAATATTTCCTGATGCCTGGAAAAAGGCGATTATTTGCCCTGTTCCTAAAATATCTAACCCTACGTCTCTCAAAGACTTCCGTCCTATATCCATACTGTGTGCTTTGTCTAAACCTTTCGAACGCATTGTCCACCAGAAACTTACTGCACACATTGAACAAATAAATTAATTTATTGGACTCAATGCAATCTGAGTTGCGTGCCAGGTATAGTATACTTACAGATTCACTTTAAAAAACTTCTGATCTTCAACTTGCAATTGATAGAAGGGGAGTAACAGTTGTTGTCCTTTTTGACTTTCCTAAGGAGTTTGACACAGTGAACTCGCAATGGCGAGAGGTCTGACTGTGGGGACGTTGAGAGATTTGTCTCTCAGGAATCCACGCTTGCATCCACTTTATTCAATATTTATACCTCTGAACATGGTAGTTAACTTCGTGATTGTAACTATCAGAAATATGCTGACGACTTTAAGCTTTACTTTTCCGGGCCTGTTGCCAATCTTGAGAGCTTACTTCAAAAGGTAAAGGCGGATATTAATCTAGTGGCTCAGTGGGCTTTGACAAGTGGCCTCAATCTTAACCATGCTCAAACTATGGCTATAATCATAGGACCTCCTTACTGTCCATCTCTTGAAACAATTGCAACCCTACATCCTCTCTTAATCGATGGACGTGTCATACCCTTCATGGAATCTGTGAAAGATTTATGTTCTATTCTTAATCGCTGTCTCACTTGGAATGAACAAGTTGCGGATATTTCAAGGAAAATCTTTTGAGTCCCACAACAGCTTAACAGGAATGAAGAATCACTTCCTACCTCAACAAGTATGCTCCTAGTTAAAAGCCTGATCCTTCTTTTCTTTGACTGCGGCTGTGTGGCATATGACGATATTACTGATAAGCTGAATGCCCTGCTAGAGCGCACGCTTAATGCTTGCATTTGGTTCATCTATAATATCCAAAAAAGCGAATATATTACCCAGTATAGAGAAAGAGCAGGACTTCTTAACGTCGCAAAAAGAAGGACATTTTTTATGAGTGATTTGCTTTATAACCTATTCAGTAACAAAGCTCCGCACTATTTGTTAACCTGTTTCATTTTATTTATGAACATCAACCAACACATTCCAAACTCCGTGAAAGGAAAACAGTACTAAAAATAAAGTCACATCGCACGCTTAAAATGCTAAGGTCTTTTGTTATTACTGATGCTCGCCTTTGGAACAAACTACCTATAAAGATTAGAAATGCACCTTAACAGTTGAGTCAAGATACGTCAAGTGAGCACCCCATTTTCCACTTTTTCGTCAAATCAAAACCTTCATATATGAATAGATAGTACTCACCAATCAAAAAGCATCCCAAAAATTCTTTTTTGAATTTTCACCTTTTACAACAAATAATTAGACAATAAAAAATGCGAAGTCTTTTAATTGAAAAATCGATAACGCACAAAGTACGTAGCGAAATATAATGAAATTTGTATATATATATATATATATATATATAACAGTTAATATTTCAACCAAAAAAGATTTTAATTTTAAATAAAAAATAGTTGAATTCAACCAAAAAAGACGAATTTTCGAAAAAGTGGAAGACTTTTCAAATAGTTGCATTTTTATCTGAAATTATGAATCTTTAAAAAAATGTAACAATGTAGTTCAACTTTCAACTGAGTAGTTAAATTTGCAACCAGAAAGATAAATTTGCAATGAGGAAGATTAATTTTCTCTCATAAGACGAACTTTGAGCAAAATATATGAATTTTCAACCAAATCGTTAAGTTTTCAACTAAACCATTTACATTTTCAACCAAAACTGGAATAGTTAAATTTGCAGTTAAAAAAAAATTATTTTTCTACCAAAAAAAAATGAATTTTCAATTATAATAATGAATCTTCAAAGTCAAAAAAGAAAGAAAAATTAAACCAAATTGTTGAATTTTCAAGCCAAAAAGACGATTTTTTTCCAAAACAGTAGAGATTTCAACAAAAAAGTTAATTTTCTACCGAAATAGTTGCATTTTCAACCCAAAGACGAACTTTCCGATTGAGAAAATAAAAATGTTCTATGTTCAAAAATGAGATATAAGTGAATTTTTTTTATAACAATAAAAAGTGTTGTTCAATGTTAATTGCTTGTGTCACGTTATGATTCTTGAGTAACTTAATCCATAATGCAAGTATCAAGTCAATTTTCAACTCAAATAATAAACTATGTAGTTATCTTTTTTTAATCAGCCTCGACAGACCTCTTCGATATTAAAATAAGTTTAAATTTTGGAAAAGAAACTTAAAAATCGGTTTAGAAATGCGACCATCGCAACTTTTTGAACCCCAGTAGCTCGTTTGGGCTGCACCGTGAAACATGTATGGAGTGCAACAAGTGCAAATTTGAAAATTACTTATAGAAAACTAATGTTTACACGTTTTAATAAAATTATTTATTTAAATGTCAAAGGTACCAGATTAGAGTATAAAAAAGAGGCAGAGGCCCCTAAGTAGTAATGGCTTTCCTCTAGTGAGGCAATTATCACAGATCAGGTTTAATCAATAGGTAATGATTGAAAAAAAATAACAAAGAAAAAAATAATAGACTAGTGTTTTCTTCTTGTTCAGGTGAAGACATGTTGAAAATTTATAGTGATGTCATTCTCAACATGGCATTATCATTAGTCATTTACAATCACACGTTGAAGTCTAATCCACTAGTCATTAATTTGCATAGAAATAACAAATTGATTATACGCTAACGGCGCTATTGGCTCATCTTTCAAACGGAGAATTCTCAGAAAAAGAATTTGGGATCGAATTTGCTTAAGGTGGAGAAAAAAAATCCAAAATTTACCACAAAATAATAAGACGTAATAATTTTACCTGTGTAAAATCAGCTCCAATGAAAGCCTGCTCCATACCAATCCATACAGTGATAGGAATCAGAAGTTGCTGATATGGTTTCTTCAGCTGATATGCTGTCGCAGACAAAAGTTGAATTCCACTCAATTCTTGACTGTCAGCTCTTCTCTGTTTCTCTCCATACCTGAAAAATAAAAATCAATACTTATTACAGGATGGCCACTGATCCGGGGAAACCGGGAAACCCGGGAAATGACATTGCATTTATTTTTTGACCGTGAATTTTACAAATTATTAAAAGAACTAGCATCATCAATCGTGCGCTACGCGGACGTGTAGTTTTTTGATTTGAGGGTAAAAAATTGAAGGCTCCCGAGCATGAGGACGTAAGTGCAAAAACTCAAATTTTACAGGAGACAAAAAAATCATTAACATTATCAAATTTAATTTTCTTTTTAAAAGAAATTACTCTCGAGGTCTATCGAACTGAATAAAATGAATGGAAATCCTAAAAAAAAAAAGCCTTCGAGAAAAACTCTTGTAAATGGTGCGGCGCGTCCTCAAAACATAAAAATATTGACTCAAAAAGAGTTGCATAACTGTTTTATTTTTTCATTTAAAAAACGGAGATAAAAAAATAAAAATATAAAAGATGAAATTTGACCCACTTCTTACTCAAACTGGATCATAATCTTCTACAGAGACATAAATTAGGTCAAAACATTTAGTTCAGGCCAATAAAATGCATTTTGGAAATTTGGGATTTACACCCTTATGTCCCAGGGCCCTTTAATTTTTAATACCAACAAACAGTTTCGAATAACTATGTATTCTTTAATTTATTTGTTTTTAAGGTTCTATAAATATAATTTTCCTAAGATTAGTGAAAAAATTCAAAAAGATTTTTTAAGATTTTAGATATATATGAAATCAAAATTTCAACAAAAAGTTACTTTTCAACCACAATTTTGAACAAAAAACAGTTGAATCGTAACAAAAAAAATGTGCCCGCTGCGCGGGCACATTCTCATCGCGCGCGACTTGCTTCGCTCGCAAGTTTGAGCGCGCCTAGGGCGCGCGACTGTTGGTTCTCGCGCTTCGCGCTCGATCGCGATCTACGGGTTGAGAGGCATGGGGGGATCGGGCAATTTTCGCCGGGAGCGCCGTCTACAATTAGTTCCTCGAATAGAATGAACTAAAGTGCATGACGGCGAAACTACCGCCCCACGCCCCGTTGTAACGAGCGCGAAATTTTAAGATATACGAAAACCATTTAATTATCATTCAGATTTCATTCTGGAAAAATGTGTTAAGTATAAAAATGAAACAAATATTTGAAATATAAAGAAGATAGTACCATGAAATATATTATCAGACAAAAATTTTGCGTTTAGAAAATAAAAGTTTCCCTTTTATACATAACACATTTCTCAGATTGGAATCTGCTAGATAATGAAATGGTTCTCGCATATCCTGTAATAATATAAAGAAATGTTGAAGAACCATTCATAAATTTCTTAAACTTTAAAGTACATCGTAATTGTTTATAGCTTTTAATAATCATAATGCAAATATATTGAAATAATGTGTGGTAATTCTCCAAGCTTCAAAGGTGACCAATGTTGTCGAATCATTGAATACAATTGAATACTGGAATTCCATGAAGTCGAGAAACTGAAACATAAATGGAAGAAAATTGTATTTTTTAAATATTGATTCATGGAGACATGAGATTGACAACTGGTTAAAGACAGAAAATGGAATTCTACAGGTTGAACACAATAGTATGGAATTGCAGGCTTTAAAATAGAAAATGGTGACGAAATTATAGAAGCACGTGTTTTTAAACAAATTTTCTGCCATGGGAAAAATGGTCTTTATACAGTTTTCCACATTATAAAACTATAACTATATAAACTATACGTATTGTATTCAAAAAATCTGAAAATGTAGTAGCAACTTTTTGTATGCTGCTAGATAATGCGCAATTTATTCTTTAAAATATCAAAATTTTTTTGAAGCATCTATACTGGAATATAAGATTTATGCAATAAAGTTTCGCTAATGTTTATCGAAAAATAATTTCCTGACTGGAGACCGCTAAAATCAGAATTTCGAAAAATTAGTCTTTATGTGTCGTTGCTTAAAAGTTGTGAAATTTGGACTGGGACTTTCTTTTTAAATGGGTATTTAAAAAAGCAAGTAAAATATTTTTTTCACAATATTAAAACCCCTAAAAGGGAACGAAAATTCCAATTTCAGAGATCAAGAAATCTATTTGTAGCGTATACAAATTTCATAGACTGGACGTAAAAATGCTTTAAAATACGGCAAAATATTGGTTTTTCGAGCTCTATGACGCAGTGTATCCATATTTTCAGTTTTATTTGTATTTAATCAGAAATCGTTAAAAAAGTATTAATAGAATTTTATTCCAACACTTATACAGGAATAAAATGAATTATTTTTTTTAGATTTCTTAAAGTGATTCGTTTAGAGTTCTATCTTGAAATATTAGTGTTATCGAGTGGAACCGAAACTTCAGGGACATAATTTAGACATAATTAATCACTTTTAGGACAGATTTATCTCGAATCAATTGGATTGATTCGAAGATTGGAATCGAATCAATTCCCCGGAACATGTAGCAGGAACTGTCATGACTGCATCTCCGGCGGATTGTCCGAGTGATGCCTCCTTTCCTTCCTTGATTTTTGCCTGGGACCATCGAACTGATCTCCTCCGAGTTAAGTTTATCACTTCGCCATGAAATTCCACCTGGATCTTCTGTTTGCCTGGCAGTTGAAAATGGTATGAGATTTATGTTACTTCAAGAACTATTATTTAAAGAGTCTAATTTTTAGGAGCTTATTTTGGAATTTTAAATTTATCTCGTACAATTTAATTTGAACAAATTAGATTGTAATATAAGAAAACATATCTATATTTTTATTTTGGAATCTAAAAATTACTAGTTCTCCCGTTTTCGAAGATTTTATAATTACAATCTTTCAAATAAATTGTTCACAGCCTATGAGAAAATTGAATTTATTAAATATTTTTTGGCAATGTGAAATCCAGTTGAATTTGAAAAATTGATTTTGACTGACTCTGTTTGTCAATAAAACAAATGAGTTATGTTAAAGTGTTGAATTTAGGATTAAAAAGGTTTGATTTCCTATTTCGATTTTGGTAACATTCAAATAATTACAATTTAAAAACAGAAATTTCCAATTTCTACGTTAATAATCACATTTTAATCATTGGCTTTTTTATATTAGAACATTTTCTAGTTACAGGATTACAACTCAAAAAGGGCTCAAAAAGGGAAAAAGAGTAATTTTTTCAAGAAAAAGGGGAAAGATTAAACACTTATTTTACATGTAGAAAAGTACAGACAATCTTTGTATAAGAAATGTTACATTGTTGAATAATTTTGAATGATTTTTGAATGATTTTTGACATTAAAGTAATTTTTTAAACTGCATATACGTACACAATAAAAAATTTAATTTTGCCCTCTACTTTCAAGATTTTTTAGGGAAACCCCGTAAACTTTCTTTCTAGTACAAAAAAATACGATTTAAAAGTATTGCATATATTTATTTGCCTCAAATAAATATTTATTTGAAAATAATCAGGACTTGCACTTACTTCAGCCAAGTAAAATTCACTTGCCACAAGTAATCCTTTTTTTCAGATTAGATATGCAACATTTAAAGTCTATAATTTTGTAGCGCAACCAAATAAAAAGCTGATAATTTTGTATCATATTAAAAATTAAACCTTTTTATTTTCAAAAGAATTTAATTCAAAAGCTTTCGGTTCTTGGAAGCATTAAAAAAAATGATAAGCTTTATTTTTCTGAAAACACTGACAACCAATTTTAATTATAAGTTTTTAGTTTTTTTAAAAAAATTAAAAAATTTAGTTCAGAATGTTTCAAGTCCGAGACATTAAATTTTCTTATACACAATAAACAAGATTATTCGTATAGAATATATACACTTTAAAATTCATTTGATCTTCAAGTCCAAAATTCGATGGCAAGAACTGGATACCGATAGAAGATTTAATTTTCATAAAGCCGAGGAGATAAGGTAAAAGTTTGTTGACGAGAATACAATATCGGTTTTAGAATTTCTAAATTGACTGCGATTTATTCTTAATGTATACTGGAAAAAATGACTGGATTCAAGGAAATGCGGTTGTTTGGTCTCTTTTCTCCTCGACTCAAAGAAATAATTTCTTCAAAACGAAGAAATATTTCTTTGCAATAAATTTGAAAATTATTAACTCAAAGAAATGAATTCTTGATAATTAAGAACCTAGTTTGTTTGAAACAGTTTTTTACACCTTAAGATTTACTGCCTTATTTCAATGAAATCGATTCTTTGAAGTGATATGTCCATATTTGAATTAGATATGTATTTAATCCATGTGTGAATCAACTAATGCAGGTTTCTTGAGTTGAAGGAATATTTTTTTCATTTACCTAATTATTTATCATATTGAAAAAAAAATTTATCTGATGCTAAGAGTTGACACGATTATTGTAAGTAAATTATTATATATATTTAACAATATTGTTATTGATCTATTTCATTGAAAGAAATTGTCGTTCGAACAAACAATCTGCAATTAATTAATTCGAACAAATATTAGTTGGACAAAATGAAATACTCTTTTTCAATAAGTACATTTGTATTTTGTTGAAACAAGCATTTTTTTAATTCAAAATTTTAGCATATTTGTTTCAATTGTACATTTATTTCAGTAAAAAAAACATTAATTTGAATGAAATGTTCATGAAGTCCGTCGGAAAAAACTTTTATTTAGTTCATGAAAAAAAAGGATCATTCTAAATAAAAATGTCTTTCGATAGTAAATTTTTAAATTGCAACTTTCAGTAGTTAAGGGTAAATGCCTCTAGTTCTCACGGAGTGCTTTATATCAAAATAGAAATTAGTTCTCTAGGTTATGAAACTGTGTTTAAAATATTTTGAGAATTTTTGGCTACCCCATGGAAATAAAAGTAAATATTATTATTAAAATAATAATACTCTATAAATATTGTGAGTAGATCAAACCTATGAACAAATGCTACTTATAATAATACTGATATTCTGATAACACTTGTGGATATTTAAACAAAGGCCGTAGCAGGATAAGCATGGTCTGGGTGCCCCCGCTCGGATGTGATTTATATTGCAGGGGTAAGTGGCTACCCCTATGAAATAAATTTACCTTAAGTATAAAAAAAAATTGTTTACAAAAGTTATAAACAAATTTAAAAAAATCAAACAATCAAATTTTCTCGAAAACGGCTCGACCAATCTTGATGGTTAAAATATATGTTATAGTGGGTACTGAAGAGATTCTGGAGAACATTGAAGAATCAATTCTGTTTATTTTAAGAGGATACAACAAATTATTTAAATTTTTAAATAATTTTTTCATAGAAAGTACTTATGTTACACCAACCATTTCCCCCTATATCATGCTCACATTCAAGGTTGCAATATATATTTTTGCGGAGATGATCAGAGCGTTAATTCATAGTTTAAAAAAATAAAAACTACTTGGTCGCCTCTCAGATGTATACAATTTCATGGTAATGAGGGGCAACCTTTATTTTTATCTTATGATGCAATAAGTTATACGCAATAGTGTAATACAAACCAAATGCAACATAATTAGTCCATTAAAAACACATTTTCTCATGGATTATGCAGTCGAAGTGTCAATTGCTTCTAGGTAGATACACAGAAAAAAATTAGGGTTCCGTAAAATTTCGGCTCAAGTAAAAGTTTGTATTATTTAGAACTGAGATTCCAATGGAACTCTTTGTGAGGGTTCCTTTTTAGTTCGTTGATATCCGATAAATGGCTATTCATATTTTCAACTGCGCATGTGCCGACAAGCGCGAGCCTATTTGAAATTAATAAAGACTATGAATAATCATACAGATAAATATTAACAAAAATTTTTTATTCTTTGTTAAAGCAAATTAAATTGAATAATAAAAATACCTAACTTCTTTCAAAAATGTAATATTAACGTATTATTGCAAGTGTTATATATATATATATATATATATATACTAATTCTGAACCTAAGACATCAATTTTCATCAACTATTAAAAATATTGTGTTTACTTTTATATTATTTTAGATAATAGATACTATGAATTACAAAATTTTGGTATCATTATTAATTTTATATTTTCATTTAGAAATTGCCTGAGAAAAAAAAATCGCGCGTTTTTTTCTAGTTGCTATGGGAAATGGGCACGGAGAAATAAGGGTATCCTTATATTAAAGTTGGATCTCTTTATACTACTTCATGGATTTGAGGTATTCTTGAAGGTTATGTTCGACGGTTTTGAGGTTATGAATGAATTCTTACCTGATTAGCTCGTAAAATAGTCGGATTAGACTAAACGACCACAAAAACGCATCAATATGTGTCTGGTTCGATTTGGTACGAGCAAAACGGGCCATTTTAGCAATTTTGAGGTGTTTTTGAGTTTAGAGTCAAACAAAGACCCATTGGGCCAATTCTGATAGCGGATTCAGATTCAGTGCGTCAAAATACATAGAAAAAGATGTGTCGCATCCCCAGATCAAGATACATTTCTTTTTTTGTGTGGTGTGTTGATAATCGACGTATCCCGCTCATTGCACACGATGCTTTCCCCAATCACAGAACGACGACTTTCGTTCAGAAGAATCTAAGTTGCGATGGGCAGTTTCAGGGTGAAGGGGTAGATTGGGGATGCACATAGCATATCTTAGTTCTCTAGACGACTAAATGCCACATTACTTCCCTGTGACATCACCAGTCGAGTACAGACCAACTTAGATTCTTCTGAACGAACGTGTAAGTCGCAAGTTCCGGCGCGGGTATTGGGGAAAATATCTTAACAGACTTCAAAGACCAAAATGCTCTCAGGAGAGGGAAAATCAATGTATAGTTACCATATTGAGTCCAATATGAAACGTTTAAGATTACAAGTCGAAATATACTGCATTTTGCAGTTGAAAAGTCGATTTTTTAAAAAATCAATTGACTTTTCAACCGAAAAAGATGAATTTTCAACAAAATAGTTGAATTTTCAAAAAAAAAAATAATAATAATTTCAGGCCAAACAGTTGCAGTTACATCCAAATAGTTAAACTTTCAAGCAAAATATACGAATTTTTAACTAAATAGTTGAATTTTCAAACTACAAAGGCGAAATTTCGAACAAATGGTCGGAATTTTCAAACGAAAAAGAATTAACTTCAACCTCAAACAGTTCCATTTTTAACCAAATAATCGAATCTTCAAGCAAAAATGACGAATTTTTTAGCAGACAATTAAATTTTCAACCAAGAACTTTTCTACCAAAAAAATGACATGAATTTTCAGTCCAAAAAGACGAAATTTCAACAAAGCAGTTGAATTTTCAAACTTAAAAGAATTAATTTCAACCATCATCTTCAACTAATGTAATGAATATTCAAGAGATTATTTCAACTTGCAACCAAGTATATCAATTTTCAACTAAAAAAGATGAATTCTCAATGAAAAATGTAATAGGCGCATTTTCAACTAGAAATTATAAATTTTCAACCAAAAATAGAATAGTTAAATTTTCATTTCAAGAAATTAATTTTCAAATAAAAAACAAACGAGTTTTCAACAAAGCAGTTCAATCTTCAACCAAATAATAGAATTTATAACCAAAAGAGATCAATTCTAAACCAGAAATATAACAGTAGACTTTTGAATTGAAAAGAATGAATTTTAACGAAAATTTGTTGCATTTTCTTATTCGGTTTTATTAATTCAGCTTGAATTTAAACAAAAAAAGAGAAAACGGGGAAGTTTCTCGATAACAGGGGGAAAAGAGGAATTCTTTTAAAAAAGGGAAACAAGGGGAAAGAGTGTAAAGTCCGTATTCAGATGCTTTATTTGTAAAATAAAATTACTAATTTTCATTTTCCTCAAGGATTTTAAAAGATTGTTATCGATATTTATATTTTCCATTTGTGATGTCACATCTTACGTTAACCCTGCAGTGTGACGTTGTTTTTTAATGGCCCTTACAATTTATATTATAAGATATTAAAAATAAATTTAGACGTTAAAAATAATCAATTCCTTCACTTCAAATTAACTTTATCAGTTAAATAACTTGCGAATAAAGGCGCCAAAAATGATATAATTTCCATTTGAAAGATTATAGCTTTCTTAGATAGATGGCCGCAAATCATGACGTAATAGATCTTTTGAGGCAACTTGATAATGATTGGTTGGTAAATATTTAATAAATTAGCTTTTAAATCAATTATCCCGGGTAGAAACTGCCTCTTTATGCCTAAACTAAATATTGCCTCTTACGAGGTCGCAACCAGATTTTCTAGCTAGAAAAATCTAGGCTTTCCCTCGGCTGGCCCTCGACAGGTAATTGTCGTGTGCTAATTGTCTTAAATGACGTATATACTTACTTTTTGCACCATATTTTTGAATCAAACGCGATAAGAGACTTTATTCATAAAGATATATTTTAAAAGATACAGATTCCGGAATGATTCGGATGACTTCGGATTGGTTCGGAATGAATTCCTATCCGATACTTTCGCCAGGGTTCCTATCAAAATGTATTAAATATCCGTGAATACGTATCATATATTGCATCATATATACTATTATTGTAAGACAACAAATTTCAGTTTACATTCTCAAAAGATGTGCATCATGCTTTTTATATAGTAATTTTAATTTTACTTGATCGAATTCTGTCGAAGCTGAAGGAACCGAATATCGTTGATGAATTAAATGACTTTTCAATGTACAGAATCTTTTTCTGGTGGCTGCAATGTTTTCTCTAACGAAACAACGTAGTTAGATTACTAATTTCAATAAATCCGATTTCAATCGCCAAAAGCATAATATAAAATATGCTCCATGGAATTTATTTTAACTTAAGAACTGAATGATTAGATGCTTTCTCATATTAGAACTTAACTTTATTATGCACATTCTTCCGAATATTTTTCTATGAAAAAAAACTTTATAGTTACAAAATCTTAAAAAATTTCTTATGTATTCTCATGTTTTCCGAATTGGAATAAACCAATTCTCTTCTTAAATTTTTCAAATCCTCTTCCCTCAATTTTTTCTGAGAAGGCTTCAAAATAGTTGTAATATCGTTGGAAAATATTCTATTTATAGCAACATTCGGTTGAGGATCGTTTTTCTTATCCATGGAGGCTTGAATGTTATTACTTGACTGTTGAATTATAGAGGAAGCTGAGTTCTTTTTTCTATCCACAATATCAAGCATATTAGAATCCTAAAAAATTTATTTTATGGTATTTTAAAAAACTTTCATATATTTATTTGTATACTACATTCTTTTATTGAAATTTCAAACAATGTTTACCACCTTTTTAACGATGTTGTTTCTCCCATCGTGCAATATTTTACTTTTTGTGTGTGCTTCTTTTCTATTTAATTCCTCATCACTTTGAACGATTACTTCGACATCCGTATCGTTTTCCAAATTAATGAATCTATTATTTTCTGTAACACCTTCTATTGGATTTGATATATATTCATATCTATTATTTATTTTGTTTTCTTCCAATGTATTACTGTGCCCGAATCTGTGAGACCTATTTACCCGAAATTCTGCCAGTGTATCAGCAACTAAGAAATCCATGTCAGAATCTGCTCTTAAATGAGCAGCATGGGCATGTATAAGTCGAGAATTCGGAGGATGCCACAAAAATATGTAATATCCACTGAGTGTAATAGCAGCACAACTTACAGAAAACATATAGGCTCCAACTGTCACCAGTCGAATAATAGTTTTAGGCCCACGATCTTCAAAAATTTGATCTGATTCATCGGCTTTCTCTGCAGCATTCGCTCCTGGTGCATCCTTGCTCATTTTGATATATTAATTTAAAATATATACTATTAATAATATCGTTAAAAGTATTCTATTCCTCGCACTAATATTTAAAACTTCCTTTATCAATACAAGACTTATGCAAATCTATGATTCGTAACACAATTATTCTTTTGTATTTCACATCGCACTGAATTTCTATTTAAAATGTTAAAAAGTTTTTAATTTCTTGCACTAGTCTACCATTCTTCTACAATGAAACGATAGGTACTGAATTAGTAGAGAGAAAAGCTCAAATCGGTGTTCCAGTTAATATAAGGCTTCTGTAACGAGACTAACTTGCCTTACAAATTCTGACGTAAAAACTAGGACTGGAAACTCTTGAGTCTAAATTGTGTGCTATCCTCGGTGGAAAAATATTTCTTTCTTATTAAATCATTTTAAAGTTACATAAATGCAAATCCCAAAATTCTTTAAACACACTAAATGTGAAGGTAACGTTTTAATTTCGAACGGTATTCATTTGAAACGAAAATGGTATAAATGAAAAAAACAAAAGACTATTATTATACATTATTGGATCATTATGTTAAATATAACAAATTAACACCTTGAGATCGCTTCAGATTTGTTTAATTCTTATTAACAAGATCCATAAAATTTAAAAACATTTTGTCATACAACTTTTATGATTATTTTCTATGTCCTTTAGTGCAGACAATTTTTAAATTAGGCCTACTTTATGTAGATGGTTCTTTCACGCACGGTCGTGTGTTCGATTTCGTACGGTTGACCAGTTGATTATGTAACAGGTGAAATTCACTTTCTTTTGCAAACAAGTAATCATCACGTTTATAGTAGTAGCTTCATGTTTCTGCAAATTTTATTCCAATCATATGTGATGCTTATATATTACAGCATAAATTTTGTTGTTTTGTTTCATTATTCCTTTTGAAGCAATTTTTGTTAAATCTCCTTAAAAAACAACAACCGTCTTTAAATATTTTGGCTTTAGGGCCAAAATAACTATTAAGTTCCTTTACTGTAATTTATTCATAAATACCTTAATATTATTATTATTATTATTATATCATTAAGCCGTTTCCCTTTCGGGGTAGGCGTGAATTGCTCGGTGGTAAACCCGGCCCGGGGTGGTTTCCCCCGACCGCGGTCGGGGACATGACCGTCGGCAGTAGTTTGGGAATCGCTGCTCTAGATAGTCACTCGTGAAGAAGGGCTCTGTCATATTAAAAACTGCTTAGTTCCTTTAGAACTTTTCATTTAGTCAGCTCTTATTTTAAAACTTTACCTTATTATAATTTTAGGGGGTACAAGTGTTGATACTAATCTGAGGTATTTTATTAGGAATTTTTCTATTAACTTTCCACATTTCATTTCATCAACTGTGTTAAGATTTATAGGGTGTAGTTATTAGGTATTGTTGAAACTATAATTTTAGTTAGGTTTTAAGCAATTATATTTTCTTCCGAATTTCCAGAAATTTGTATTTTAGGAATTCTATTCTTAAGCATTGCTTGATACCCGCCCTTAATTTTTTGTTTAGGAACGTTGTTGAAAAGTAATCTTAGCCCGTCCCAGTGTTGTAGAGGGATACATCCTTTTTTTTCTAATACAACTGGCATATCTAGTTCGCAATTTACTTTATGTTTCTTCGCCTTATGGAAGAGATATGAGCGGTAGAAAAAAGATAATAAAATTGGCCAATTGGAACGCTCATAGTGTTTCAGGTAAGAGGGGAGAAATTGAATCCCTCCTCTTCCAGAACGACCTGGATCTGTTGTGTATTACGGAAACCTGGCTCACTGAGGATCTTAGTTTTGAGATACCGGGGTATCTTACGTACAGGTTGGACCGTCGGGATGGGCGCGTGGGGGGAGGTGGGTGATCTCATACTGGTTAAGAATGATCTCTCTATCGACAGGGTTGACACAGAGGGTCCCTGGTGTGGTGACATCGATGTGGTGAGCATCACTCTTTCCTCCTCTTTGGGTAAAATCGCGGTTGCGGCAGTGTATGCTCCTCCTGAAGCAGGGATTCGATATGATGCCTGGCTGACTCTGATTGGGAAAATAGGTGAGAATGGTAGAACTTTACTATGTGGGGACTTTAATGCCCACTCCCCAATGTGGGGCTCTCCCAATCCTAATTACTCGGGAAGGCAGCTGTGTGCGGCGATCTTCGACTCTGGTCTGGTTCCCCTTAACGACTCGGAGCCCACCTTTCTGTCAACCTACGTTTCCTTCTCGAACAACCTCGATCTTGTCTTCTGCGAGCCTGGACTGATTCCGATTGCCGCGTGCAGGGTGGGATGCAATTCTTACTCGTCTGACCATGTCCCGGTTTTTTACAGGTTCGATGCGACCCCTCTGCTTGCGAAATCCGCCTCCAATCGCTTTAATGTTCAATCTCTGGATTGTTACCTGTTTAATAGACAGATGGAGGAGTTGGTAACGGCTCTGTCTGAGGCCTTGAAGGAGGGTGAGAATCCGAGCTCTGTCTATGAGAGGTTCATAAACTTGATTTTTTAATCTTTGGAGGCTAATGGCGCTTTTCGTGCCTCTTCCAGGGGGTCCGATCGGAAGAGACAGCCTCTGTGGTGGAATAAAGAGTGCGAGATGGCTCAGGGCAGGAGGAGTGCCGCACGGAAAAGATTCTTGGCCGACCAGAGGTGGGCGCTGAAGGCGGAATACAAGGTCGTGGATGGAGAGGTTAAACGATTTATTCGTCATAGAGGCGGAGCCGGTCAGGAATGTGGATGAATCTGATCCCATGAATAAGGACTTTTCATGGAGTGAGTTCTTTTCTGCCCTTGATGCGAGTAGGAAGAAGTCGGCCCCGGGTCTTCACGGGATAAGCTATGAGGTTATCAGGGGGCTTTCTGACAAGGTCTTGAGATTTGTTCAGGGCCTATTCAATGCTATGCACAGGGAGTCCTCCTTCCCAGAAACCTGGCGTGATACCTTGGTTCATTTTATCCCGAAAGCGGGGGGTAAAGGCTTCCGCCCCATCTCCTTGACATCAACCTTTTGCAAATTGTTCGAAAGGCTGTTGCAGAAGCGTCTGGAATACCTTGCGGAGCATAACAACTGGCTCCCGGAATTCCAGTATGGATTTAGGAGAGGGAGGTCATCAATGGACTGTGTGGGATCGGTGGTGACAGAGATTATGACCGGACTCGGGCATGGTAGGGGAACCCTTGTTCTGGCCCTCATTGAGGGGTTAAGGGAGCTTTAATCTTCCGGCCAGGATTCTCAATGTCGTTTCCTTCTTGATTTTCAAGAGGAAATTATACTTTTCATCGGACGACAGAGACCCAAGGGTATGCGGGGTTGGGGTCCCTCAGGGGGGCGTCCTCTCCCCGATTTTCTTTGGACTCGCATTGAGGCTCTTGCGAGATTTCCTGCCGGTTGGGGTTAAGGTTGCCATGTACGCGGATGACGTCCTGTTCTATGTCACCGTGGATAGCATACAGGAGGCTAAGGACTTGTTGCTGCGTGCTCTCGATTCGCTTTGTCAGGATACTCTAAAATACTTGGGAATCTTGCTTGATAGGCGCATGACTTGGCTGCCTCACATCGTGAGCATTGCGACAAAGGGGTCCAAGGTCCTGGCCGGTGAGTTTCGACGTGCCATGTGTCGCTCCGTAATTTTTGTCTAAATACTTTGGCATCGGGTTATCGTGCGTCGACACACGGAGTGTATATTATGGTATTCGGTCTTAAATATACGATTTTGTTTATTGTGCGGGCAGTTTCTGTCAGAAAACTCTAAAAACTCTAGTTTTTCTGTGCAAGTTTCGGAGTGCTTGGTAAGATGGTGGGATGTACGAGTTGTGGTGAAACGGTCACGAGAGGGAACTTGGACTCGCTCGCTTGCGGCAAATGTAGTTCAATGGCTCATTTAAAGTGTCTTAATATCCCTATTAAGGATGTAGAGAAGATTAAAATAAAACAGAAGCAGTGGTACTGCTCTGACTGCTCCCCAAATGCTAACAAGGTGAAACAGCGTAGTCACAATTCTTTATCATCAGAAACAGCTGATGATTACGTAGTAAATCCAGGGACCGCTCTAGTCTCTTTGGGGCCTGGGGTTGAAACTACTATTATGAACGCAGTGTCGAAGGTTCAGGAGGCAGGATTCCAGCGGATTTCCAACATGTGGGAATCTTTTGAAAATAAGCAAATAGCGGCTTTTAAAAGCCTTGTTAACGACATTGCAGAGAATGCATCTCGCATTTTCAAAGTCGAGGAAACTACTGCGTCCAATGTCGAGGATATCTCTGAACTCCAAGCAACTACGAAAAAACTGAATTCTGAGAATGATATGCTCATTAAGCAAGTACCGGCACTGGACCAAAAATGCAACAACTAAGAGCAAGCAGCGCTAAATTCCACTCTGGAATTACACGGACTGCCGTATGAACAGTCTGAAGATCTGTCTTCCACCTTTTGCAAAATAGCTACCGCTCCTGAGGTATTATGCACCAAAGATGACATTGTCTCTATTTATAGAATTCGTCCTGCGGATCCTTCCCGCTTCTAGCTACAACCAACTATTGTAGCCAAATTGACCCACCAGATTATGTGTGCTGACATAATCAGAAGCAGCAAAAAGAAGAGGGGCTTATCCACTAAAGATCTTGGAGGGGAGGTGCATCGCCCTCTCTACATTAGAAAATCTTGGTCTAAATTCTTTAGGCTATAGTCCTGCGCTGGAGCTTAGGAGAGCTAAAAAGATAAAATTTTTATAGATTGCGGATGGTAAAATTTATTGCCGGAAAGAAGAGAGGGCACCAAGGTACCTGCTTTCCCACCCACGTGATGCAGACGTCCTTCGCTGGCAACTACTGGATTTCTTCTTGACTTTCAGGAAGTTGGCTGGTGGCTCGCTTACATATCTAACAGCCTATCGAAAGCAAGCAGGCTTTCTGAATGTAGCTGAAAGAAGACAGTATTTCATGGGTAATTTTTTATGCAATCTCTTTCACACCGAAACCCAGCAACATCTCTTCAATTTGTTTGAATTTTTGGACAGAAATCTGCCTGCCCTTTCCAAACTTCGAGAAAGAAAAAAGGTAATCACAGTTCCAAAGCACCGAACGTGTAAATTACAACGGTCTTTAACAGTTAGGGGCGCTCGACTCTGGAACAAACTGCCTGTATCAATTAGGGAAGCGCCTTGCCATTTTCACTTCAAAAAAGCGTTTTTTATGTATCTGTTCAATATTGATAATACCACTCTAGAAATCACTCATTTGTAACTCTCTTTTCAAAGTCAGCGCTTCAGTACCTCGAACATATGTAACACATAAACTCATACTTTAATTCTTGCAACTCAATTACATCCTTCGGTTTATATGTTGGCGACAAGACATATAATACTTTGTTGTAACTCTGCTATCATAATCCAATCTTGATCCTTTTCAATCTAACATAATTACGCTAGCACATTTGCTCTCACACTTATTATTATTATTATCTAAAATATTTATTTTTTAAATCTCTGACGTATAATATAATTATAACTTCAAGAGTATTGTTCGACCAGCGACTGTATTTTTAGTAATAGTCTATGTAGCTCCTGTTCCTAGAGGGCTATTTAGCCCTATGGACTTATGCTAAATAAATAAATAAAATAAATAAATATAAAAGAATTCAGACAATTGAGAAGAATTCAGAGAATGGCGGGAGAAATCAGAGAATTACGAACAATTCAAGGAATTAAGAAGAATTTAGAGAATTCAGAAGAATTTACAGAGTGCAAAAGAGTTCACAAACTTCAAAAGCAATCACAGAATTAAAAAAAAATTATATAATTTCAAAAGAATTTAGAAGAATACAAAAGAATTCATAGAATTCAAAAGGTTTGAGAGAATTTGAAAGAGTTCAAGGAATTCAGACAATTGAGAAGAATTCAGAGAAATGAGTACATTTCAGAGAATACAAAAGACTTGGAGAAATTCAAAATAATTTATGGTGTACTGTAAAGGCTTCAAGATAATGGCAAAAAACTTCAAAAGAATTCAAAGGACCACAAGTGAATTCTGAGAATTCGTTTGAATTCTACAGAATTAGAAATACTCGAAGGGACTTTCATCAAAAGAAGACGTAGCCTTAATATTATCCAAAATCAAATCTACTTTGTTATATTTTGATTGTGGATCATTATTCCAAATGATGTCACATAAATGCTGATTTTTTATTCTGTATTCCATGTTACAAATACTTCGAAGGTTTCCCTCAATATCTCCGTAAAAACGCACAGTCTATTTCGGAACGTCTTCTTTGAAACAAAATAAAACAAATGAAGGAAACAAAATGAGATACGACTTGAAGTTGCAGCAAGCCGTTATTGATTTTTTTTTCTAAAACGCGAATGTCTGAAGCACGATTTGTTTTAGAAAAACAAATCAATAACGACTTCAAGTTGCTGCAACTTCAAGTCGTACCTCATTTTGTTTCCTTCATTTGTTTTATTTTGTTTCAAAGAAGACGTTTATAAATAGACTGCGCGTTTTTACGGAGATACTGAAGGAAACCTTTGAAGTATTTTTTAACATGGAATATAGAATAAAAAATCAGCACGTATGTGACATCATTTGCAATAGTGATCAACAATCAAAATATAACAAAGTAGATTTGATTTTGAATAATATTAAGTCTACGTCTTCTTTTGATGAAAGTCAGTTAATGGTTATAATAACAAAATTGGTTGACTCTTTTATGCCCTTGTATAATAGAAAATGTAAAAGTGTCTGTAGGATACTTTTCCACATTAAATATATACGGCAAGGAGTCTTTTGCAAGACATTTTGAATTAATGCCGCAAAAAAATGTAAGCCTATTAATGGAAAAATGGTCCACATGTGCATTTGCTTATAAAAATTGTTTAAATAATTAACAATTTTGGGTCACTATAAAAAATATGACAGCAAGGTGTCTTTAGCAAGACATTTCAAGATGATTCCGCAAAAAAAAATCAATCCTTTTCATGAAAAAATGATTAAAATGTGCATTTGTTCATAAAAATTGTTTGACTCATTAACATTTTTTGGTCACTATGAAAAATATGATAGCAAGGAGTCTTTGGCAAAACATTTCAAGTTGATTCCGCAAAAAAAAATCACGTCTTTTCATCAAAAAATGGTCAAAATGTGCATTTGTGTATAAAAATTGTTTAAATAATTGACAATCATTAGCTATTCTCAACTTATTGTAAGCGCACATCATTATCTATGATACTTTATACAAACGATATGGGTTAAAATTAGCTAATGATTGCGAATCATCAAAAAATGACTTTTTTTAATTAATTTGTTCACAACATTATTTAAAAATTGTGTAGTTACGCTATTTCACTGAAAATTATTTTAAGTTATTGATTACATTGATTTATGATCTATTTTAATGAATTTGAAAGTCTTAGAAGAAATGGTATCACGGAAAAGTTTAGCAACAAAAAGTTGTAACTTTGTTGTTAAATAATAAATTTCTGTTGAGTGGAAATAAAATATCCGCAGTTAGTTATTATACCTGTAAGCCTTACGGTCATTTCTAAAAAAAAAACTTCAAAATCCATTAAGAATTGCACTGTCGGTCGATTTTTGGCCAAAAAATGTACTTTTTTCCCCACTGTGTGGCGGCGATGCAGAGGTCAAGACTAAAACGTTCTCTGCCATCAGGGAGGCGTTTGGGGATGGGAGAAACGTGCGCCAGCTCGTTCCTCGCATCGAAGTCGAGGTTCTGGGCCTCGACGAGACAACCCTTAGAAAAAGAGATACAAGAAGCTGTGAGAAGACACTTCGAAGCGAGCTTGGCTGCAGATGTCAAAGTCGGAATGACGAAGAAAGTCTTCAGGGGGCACCTGAAGGCATACGTCAAGGTAAACAAGGAGCTCACCGCGAGGATACTCCATACGGGACACCTTAAGGTGGACTGGGTGTCTCATAGTGCTACCACTGCGCCGCAAAGGAGGGAGATCTTCGGACTAATCATCTACCGAGGACGAAGAGATGCCCGTCGTTTAGGGAGACTGCTCCATCGAGGAAGCCACATAAACGTCAGCGGTAGCAGAGCAAGCTCAACTAATATGTCGAAGACCGACCAGTTCGCTGCGCGACGCGCGCCGTTGCGCTGCTGAGGATGATGCCCTACATCTTGGTTGATTCAAAATATAGAAAATACTATTAGGTATTAAATATAAACATTTATTAATAACCTTTGTGTTTCAAAGCAAATCGTTTCAACTAATTTAAATAAATAAATCGCGTGTTAATTGTTAATAACATGCAAATTTTGCAAATATTTTATTTAAAAAATTTGAAAATTGATTTCAACAAAATGAAACCCAATGTCGTATTGAATACATATTTAGTTTTTAGAATGTCTCATTTTTTAAACGATTTCATTAAAAATGTAGAAACTTCGAATGGAAATGAATAAAATAATATCCTGCTATTTCATTACACTATCAAGTTTACTTTTATAAATTGTTTTCTTTCAAAAACATGCTTTAATTTTTATCAGTGCTATATCTCTTAATATTTTAAATAAATATTTGATATAGAAATACTACAAAAGGACGTAATGAAGGACGTATAAAAGGACGTACCAAAGTACGTCATTTTGTATCCCAATTCGGGACGTCCTCTGGTACGTCCTTTTGTACGCCCTTTTGTACGTCCTTTCATAAGTACTTTTGAACGTTCTTTTATACGTACTTTTTTACGTCCTTTTTTTCGTCCACTTTTTCAAGCGGGAAGACTTTGTCCGGCTCTACGTGGAATATTTACAGTGTCCATATTGCCTCACCGGGCTCTTTTGCGGGTTATGTCCAGATTCTTGTACGGTGTGATAAATTTAGTCTATCTGCTTTTTAATCCGGTTCTGTGCGGAATATTTTCCGCGCCTATATTGCTCTACCCGGCTTTGTGGCGGGTTCTGGCCAGATTATTGTACGGTGTGAAAAATTTAATCTATCTGGTTTCTTATCCGGCTCTATGCGGAATATTTTAGGTGTCGATATTGCTCTACCCAGATTTTTGTGGGGTTCCGTCCAGGTTCTTTACGGTGTGATAAATGTAGTCTACCTGGGTTTTTATCCGGCTCTATGCAGAATATTTTAGGGGCCTATATTGCCCTACGCATCATATTGGGGGTTCTGTCCAGCTTCTTATACGGTGTAATAAATTTAGTCTATCTCCTCTTTAATCCGGTTCCGCGCGGAATATCTTCCGCGCCTATATTGCCCTACCCGGCTGTTTGGCGGGTTCTGTCCAGGTTCTTATACGGTATGATAAATTTAGTTTACCTGGGTTTTTATCCGGCTCTACGTCGAATACTTTCGGTGTCCATATTGCCCTACTCAGATTTTTGTCGGGTTTTGTCCGGATTCTTATACGGTGTCATAAATTTAGTCTATCTGCTTTTTCATTTGGCTCTATGCGGAATATTTTCGGGGCCTATACTGCCCTACCCGGCTTTTTGGCGGGTTCTGTCCAGATTCTTATACGGTGTGATAAATTCAGTCTATCTGGTTTTTTATCCGGCTCTTTGCGGAATATTTTCGGTGACCATATTACTCTACCCAGATTTTTGTCGGGTTTCGTCCAGGTTCTCTTACGGTGTGATAAATTTAGTTTACCTGAGTTTTTATCCGGCTCTATGCGGAATATTTTCGGGGCCTACGTTGCCCTACCCGGCTTTTTTGCGGGTTCTGTACAGATTCTTATACGGTGTCATAATTTTAGTCTACCTCCTCTTTAATCCAGTTCCGCGCGGAACAACTTCCGCGCCTATATTGCCCTACCCAGCTTTTTGTCGGATACTGTCCAGATTCTTATACGGTGTGATAAATTCAGTCTATCTGGTTTTTTATTCGGCTTTATGCGGAATATTTCCGGTGTGCATATTGCTCTACACAGCTTTTTGTCGGGTTCTGTTAAGATTCGGTGTGATGAATGTAGTCTATCTGGTTTTTTTATCCGGCTCTATGTGTTATATTTTTGGAGCCTATATTGCCCTACCCAGATTCTTGTCGGGTACCGTCCAGATTCTCATAGAGTGTGATAAATTGAGTCTACCTGCTTTTTTATCCGGCTCTATGTGAAATATTTTTCGAGCCTATATTGCCCTACCCAGCTTTTTGTCGGGTACTGTCCAGATTCTCATAGAGTGTAATAAATTTAGTATATCTGCTTCTTCATCCGGCTCTATGTGTAATATTTTCGAAGCCTATATTGCCCTACCTAGCTTTTTAGCGGGTTCTGCCCAGGTTCTTATACGGTGCGATAAATTTAGTTTACCTGGGGTTTCATCCGGCTCTACGTCGAATACTTTCGGTGTCCATATTGCCCTACCCAGATTTTTGTCGGGTTTTGTCCGGATTCTTATACGGTGTCATAAATTCAGTCTATCTCCTCTTTAATCCGGTTCCGCGCGGGATCTCTTCCGCGCCTATATTGCGCTACACAGCTTTTTGTCGGGTACTGACCAGATTCTTATACGCTGTGATAAATTCAGTCTATCTGGTTTTTTATTCGGCTCTATGCGGAATATTTTCGGTGTGCATATTGCTCTACACAGATTTTTGCCGGGTTCTGTTAAGATTCCTATACGGTGTGATAAATGTAGTCTATCTGGTTTTTTAACCGATTCTATGTGGAATATTTTTGGAGCCTATATTGCCCTACCCAGCTTTTTGTCGGGTACTGTCCAGATTCTCATAGAGTGTGCTAAATTGATTCGATCTGCTTCTTTATCCGGCTCTATGTGGAATATTTTCGGTGCCTATATTGCCCTACCTAGCTTTTTGGCGGGTTATGCCAGGCTCTTATGCGGTATGATAAATTCAGTTTACCTGGGTTTTTATCCGGCTCTACGTCGAATACTTTCGTTGTCCATATTACCCTACGCAGATTTTTGTCGGGTTTTGTTCGGATTCTCATACGGTGTCATAAATTTAGTCTATCTGCTTTTTTATTTGGCTCTATGCGGAATATTTTCGGGGCCTATACTGCCCTACCCGGCTTTTTGGCGGGTTCTGTCCAGATTCTTATACCTTATTTTTTAGTGCTCTAAAACATACTTCAGAACGAATCAAATCGGAGGCGGACACTTGGGTAACCTTCCTTCCTAACAATTTGATTATGAAGACATTTGAGATTCAGAAGTCCGCATCCAGCTTGACGGCGTGAGATGCACAATCGCGGAACGGACGAATTGATATGCAATACTTATGCATTTGCATTTTTTTACGCGCGGCGATATCAAGGGCCGTTCGCTTATTCTGCATCCATTGAACCGCTCCAAACAAGTAGAGTGGAACCGGGGCGGCAAGCATGTTAGTCGCAGATACGTTGTTCAACGCCGACAGATTGGCAGACCAAATCTTTCGTAAGAGATGTTTGTGTCTGCTTCGAAGATAACCCTTCATTGATGTTACGTCCTGAATGCGGCATTGAGACACTCCCAGGAATGTACAGGTCTGTCCAGTGTCAATGCCTCTTATAAGATTCATATCAATAAGCTCTCGGTCTTCAGGAATGCCAGTAATCTTTCCTTTCTTCAGATCAGTCTTGGCATACTCGTCCAATCCAAAGTCTATGCCAATCTCTCCTGTGCACCCTTTGACGACATTTAAATCGAATTAAAGTTTGTTTATACAACAAGCATCGATCTTCAGGTCATTCACATAAAATACATGAGTGATCTATGCTATCGTTCTATTACTGCTGCCGTAGAGGTACCCAGGAGAATTACGTAGCGTGAAAGACAGAGGCAGAGGTGTGATGCAAAAGAGCAGAAGGCTCATGAAATCGCTCTGGTAGGTGTCGTTGTTCGTTGTCACACGATAATTTCCAGATGAGATAGTAAATCCAGGTTTCCGAAGGGGAGTCTTTGTAGACACATTTATCGATGAGCAGGTTCTCCCAATATCCTGCTACGTCTTTGTTGGAGCCGCATTGTTGGTACATCTCTCGCCACACAGGCTCAATTCTTCGAAGAATCCTGTCTTTTAAGACAGCTGTAAAGATCTTATACAGCGTGTTCAGACAAGTTATTGGCCTGCAATTCTCTGGGATGGACAAGTCGCCATTCATCGGTAGGTGTATAGTGCGTCCTAATATCAGCTACTGCCGAATGGGCGTCTCCGACTTTATACATGAGGTGAATATGCGGGCCAGATTTTGGTACGTAGAAGTAAATTTCTTCCACTAGAAGCGCTTGACACCACCTGGTACTGCAACAGAAAAGTTCTTTGTGCCCCACAGTGCTTTGTTCACCTTTTCGGCAGCCATTGATTGACATTCCTCTTTAGATGTTATCAGGTTGTAGCGAAACTCCTTGAAGCGCATGATATATTAGTATTTTCTTTCAACTCCACTGTTTTCAGCAGCTTGTATACCTTTTCTACTACTTTCTTGTATACCTTGTATACTCTTTAGATGTTATCAGGTTGTAGCAAAACTCCTTGAAGCGCATGATATATTAGTATTTTGTTTCAACTCCACTGTTTTCAGCAGCTTGTATACCTTTTCCCAAAATGTCTCTACCTCGTTGGGCTTGGGTAAATTTCTGACAGAAATAGGGACATCGTTGTAGGGGTGCGATGAATAAGCGAGAAACTCTTGATTTTTGCTGATCCATCTTTTACCTTATGCATTTCTCTCCTTGCGTCAGATAACACAAGTATTTTGTCAACAATATGCTGCTTGACTGTCAGCATCCTAAACTTTTTCAGTGTGTCATAGGAGATCCTCAGTTTTTAAGCCAAATCTCGAATCCTTTCTGTTGACGGTCTACCAGATGTTATGTAGTCAATCATACACTGAACACGGGACGCATTATGTCTTGCCCATCCATCTTCTTTTTCAGTTGATCCAACCGTCTTCTGGTCTTTTGATCCATCGTCCGTTTTAGCCTTCGATTTGCATCAGCCAAAGCTCTCGCATCACCATGAACTGAAAAATTGATGGTTCAGAGGTCAGAATCGTCCGAGATATCCTCACAAAGGGAGGCATTCATTTCAATCAGGTCTTGGGGCTCAGGATGAAAATTGATGTTAATGTTCTTCCTTGTCCTAAAAGCGTAATCATCTCTCAGGAGGTGTCTGCTTTCCGCGGTTGGTGTTAATATCGCTACCTTCTCTTCATCTGCAGCTTGATTTGGCAAAGACTAATGCAGACCGTTCTCAAGCTTTAGGTGTTTCTGGCACCACAGAGTGTGCAAATGCGCCATATAGCCTCCGTGAACAAGAATAATGCTGGCATCGTAGCAGTCTAGCAAGTCATCCTTGAATCGATACGTCCACTCAATGTGGGCGTTTCGCCGTTTCGTCGTCGTGTTTCCCTGTGAATTATTTTCAGCACCCAGAAGTCTAGGCTGATTGGCACTGTTTGGCAACCCATTGTCGGGTGCTCTGCGCGTTCGATCGTTTTGAACCGCATCTACAACTTGTTGGAGTTTTGGTGGTGCCATTGTTGTTCCCACGAGCAGCTAGGGAAAGGGTTGGTCCATCCTTGTAGAGCCCCGCGTGCAATTATGAGCATATTCCGGGTGCATATTGACCCAACCTTCATGTAACCTCTGCATGAATCCTCTTCGCGCCGGTGAGCTTCTTTTCCAACAGGTAAGGACGTCCCTCCGGAGTTGGTCCGACCACTTAAATTATGTTCTCGCGTTTGTCCGGGGCCATTACCTGGTCTTCGCCTCGGTTCGGTCCTATTGCCACTCCCAACTGAACCAGGGCCACCATCCGAGAGAGGCCTATTGTGGGTGGCACTGCGTGATACTGGTGACACAACCGCATAACTCGTTGCGTTGGGGAGTTAGCCCAATGCAACGTGGCCTTGAAGCTGTTACATCCCGAAAATTTAAAAATTTTGTGTTGTAATACTTCGCCCTCTTCCACCTCGAGAACAGACTAAGTAGCAATACATTGTGGTCATGCCCATGGTAAGCCTCTTCCGATCTTTGACCTAGCGTGGGTATATGCACCACTGATGATAATGCCGAAACCGTAAGGTAAACAGAGAACAGTATCACAGGAGGATAGAGACTTAATAAAACATAATGAGTTATAGAACATGAAATCTCATATGAATTTTCACAACTTAAATAATAAGTTAATAATCATGTAACTTTATAGATGATCTAAAACGTAATTATTGAGTCCGCAATTACGTACGAATCCCGATGGCATTTTAAATTGTAACTTATCCGAAGACAAGCTGCATTCAATGTTCAAGTAAATACTCACCGAAATAGTACCGTACTTCTCAAAAGGTGAAGAGTAGAGGTGTGCGATCGATGGCCGCTGCGGCAACTATTAGTCCGAAACTCATTCATATGAATTATTTTAAATGCAAGGAGTACCTGCCTCCATCGAATTGTGACAGGAACGTGCATCTTTCGAATTGTGACAGGAACGTTCCCTGGTCAATCGGTGACAGTCGTTTTCTAAGAAAGTTCGTGACTTTATCTAAGTGTCAAGGGTATATAAACCCCTACGCTACCCTTGTTAATCGTCTTTACCGTTCAAGCAGTCATACTGTCCACATCATTTGCGAACCACTTTGATTAAGTCGAGAGCTTTTATCTCACCGTGAAATATCCCTAAATGGAGAACCGCTTTGATTAATTTGAGAGCTTTTATCTCATTGTGAAATAGTAACGTGGAATATAACTTCGAACATAAGTCCCTTCAGCTGAGACTTTCGCTCGTCGTAGAGTTCTTTCTGAGTAAAGTCCGCCGGTTAGCGTTCGCGAAAGAGACTCATTCTTAATTTTACATTCAAAGTAAACATAAAACATACGGTAGAGTTCCGTCGCTGCACGACGATAAACGCGGAGATCCAATCGACAAGCAAACCCTCTCTCGTCCATTCTTGCTTGGAAAGGAAGACGTAAGTTTATTTTATTGTAACTGTCAACTATTTTTCTGTTCTTATCTTTAACAAATCTGTCAAACTACATTCATTTATTTCAACACTGCACACTAACACAGTTCCCATAGAACTGACAAGTGAAACTATAATATACTTCAAGTTCATGAATAATTTACTCTCTTTTTCTATTAATATATCTTCCCATTTCTAGTCCTCTCTCGATACTTGAAACCAGAATAGAGCATTAAGAATACCGAGCATATGGCCTACCATAAGAAATGCTTTATTTTTATAGACACCTTTCCTGCCTGTACCATTCGATTAGCTTCAAATATTTTTTTATTTTAATTTTATATTCCTCTTTATCTGTAAGTTCTAGAAGATTTCGTGTTGGTAATTAAAAACTGTAATGCTCATTAAAAATAAGCTTGAAGTTATTTAATTATTTAATTACGGTCTCTAAAAGTAATATATCTACCATTTTGTTTTGAAGTTCTAGAAGATTCAACATTATAGAGAAAAATGTTGACCGTTGAATTAAATTAGTTAGATAGAAAGCAATAAATCATCTTCGACTTCTAGAAATTATATTATACAGTAGCTTTAGTGGACGATTGCAAATTTTAAAATATTTTATTATATTAATTTTTTTTTCAATTTTATTTTAAACCTTTAACGTGTAATAGGCACAAACTGATCTTTCTGAATAAGATATGAAAAACGAGCATATATCTGTAGATAGAAAATGCATGTGACCTCATATCAAGTGTTTTTGTATGAAATTATGAGGCGATAAGTGTCTGGTATACATAGTGATGGGCGCTGCTCGGTATTTCACAGTCATGACCAATCCTGACCGGTCATGACGGTAAATGTTGGTAAAATGCGGTCAGAGCCAAATATCTCCGCCAGGAAAGGTTTTTTTTTCGTAGAGAAAAGTGGTTTAGTTGTTAGGACATACCCTATGCTAAACTTGTACAAAAAGTTTTGCGGTTTTAAATGTTCCAGTTATTCTCAAAGTAACAAAAATTCCAAAAAGCTGAGCATAGCAGACGACATTTTTGACAGTTTCGCGCGATTTTCGAGGAGAATTTGAACATGGAGCTTTACAAATTGACAAATTACATTGAAAATCTAAAAATATATTTATACAAACTTAAAAATAAATAGTCATTCGAAATTTTTATTTTTTCTACAAAAATATTTTTCGCCTTAAATTATAATTTTGATGCAATTTTCCTTTTATCTTCACTAAAAAATAGTTTGATTTGAAAATTCATTGTTTTGTTTGAAAATACATTCTTTTCAAATTGATTTTAACTGTTTTTAGTTAAAAATTAGAATATTTTCATTAAAATAGCAATTATTACATCTTTCGTTGAAATATCATCTTTTTTGTGCGAAAATTGGACTGTTTAGTTAAAACTTGTTTTGCTGTTGAAATTTTCATTTGAAATATCTGACATATTGAAAAAATTTGTGAAATATTGTCAAGAATATTGCTATTTCAATGAAAATATTCTAATTTTGAATTAAAAACAGTTAAAATCAATTTGAAAAGAATGTATTTTCGACAAAATAAAAAAAAATTTTAATCAAAAATTTTGTCAGTGAAGAAAACAGGAAAATTGCAACAAAATTATAATTTAACGCGAAAAATATCTTTTTATACAAAATACAAATTTGGAATAACTATTTATTTTTTTAAGAATTTTGCTCGCTTATTTTAAGGTTATATAAATATAATTTTCACATTATGCTTGACAAAATTTCAAAATTTGTTTCAATATTTCAGATATGTCAAATGAAAATGTCACCAAAAAATATAATTTTCAATTAAACACTAATTAATGGAGATATGTTTATAATTTCAATCTTCGAATTTATTCCATAAGGTCAAACATGGTACAAAAATGTCGTACAATTTATAGAATTACCAACTCTTTACAAGAATTGAAAAAAAATCAATGTTTGTCATATTCAAATAACATATAGGAATATTTATAAAAAGTATGAATAATGGTAAGAAGTAAATTTTTTAATGTTGATAGGAGTATTTTCAGACAATAAAGGTTTTGTAAAGTGTTTATATATTAAGAAAGCATATGAGGTCAAGTTAATAACTTTTTTGCTTTTCTCGTAAAATCTCCAAGATTGTGATTAGAGCCTAAAAAAGCATGAAAAGAAAAGTAAATATCAGAGGTAAGTATACAGTCGGAATGTTGATTAATTTAATTATTTAAAAATAATTATCATTTATTATTATATTGGCTTTATAATATATTTAAAATCAATTGAAAAATAAAACATAAATAATGAAAAAAGAAACAGCAGAATCGGATAGTCTAAAACATTCCACAATAATTCCTGAAAAACATAATCATTAAATATCTCAAGACTTCATTACATGTTTTGCAGTCTTTCTTTAAGGTGTAAATTTTTGCAAGCCGAAATCAACTCAAACCTTCTAATAGCCGTCGAAAGCGAATCGTGAAGTCGGGGTCAGGCCTCGGGCGAACTCGGTTTCGCGCTCGTGCCTCGTGCGTTTTCGGCTTTAAACGAAGCTGGCCGACTTACCGACGCTACGCTTGCGTGTATTCTCCCAGATGGGAAGGTGGTGGGGGCCGAAAAATCCCACGTTCTGGAGACACTGGGTAGCGGCTGCTGGCCCGCTGATTGGCCCTGACACTCGCAACGGAGTCGCAACGGAGCGGTGGGGATACCGAACCCCGTGCTGTCTTCTTCCAACCTCGAGCGCCTCGCGCCATCTTATTATATTTAACGAAACTTCATTTTAAAAAGTTTGAAATAGTAAAAACTAAAATTTAGGATTTTTGTTAATACGGAAAAATTGTCAATCGCAAAAATTAGGACATTACATAAAATAAAACCAAAAATAACATTTTAAGCCTTTAAGAACCGTTACGTAGAATCTATCGCGTAATAATTATTTTTTACATTTATATACACTCGGTTCTGAAAGACCCGCATATCATTGGTCCGTAAAGTAAAATATTCGATGATTGAATTCTAAACTTACGACTACTTGCTTACGTTTGTACCTCATTCACACATTGATTAAAAACAGAAGAATTCTCCTTTAAGTCCATTGGCACGTGATTTCCATTACCTGCTCTTGGCGTCATCACGTGCATGCAAATTTTCCACCGGCACAGCTGCACTGGTAGGCGCGCCAGTCCCGTAGCTTGGCAATGGGTTGTCGTGCTGTAGCGTCTGCGGCAGGAATGATATATTTATCATATGATCATATATAGAGGAGACACAAGCTCGTTTGTCGACACCATTGGGAACTAATTAGCACGGAAGAATTTCCCACTGGAGTTTGTGTTTGCAGAACGCGAGCGGGGAATTTTCGTGACTCATCGCTTTCTTAGTGGTTCTCAATATAGGCATACTGGCCTATAACAAGGGCTGGGCAGGAATGTGGAGGAAGTACAAAGACCGAACGATCGGCGAAGCGTGAGATAAATATATTATCAAGCGCAAAGTGAGAGACCCAACAGACGCCCGCCCTAGGCGCGTTCAAACTTGCGAGTCGAGCACGAAGGGCGTGATGAGAATATGCTCATAATTCAGTATTTTGCTGTTTTGAAAATCATTTCAGGTTACACCGTTACAAAAAATCAAACTTTAGTATTTTAAATTGTGTTTGTTTCCCAAATTCTGGGAGACACGACTTTCCTCTACTCAAGCACGTCCGCGACTGATTTCGAAAATGAAGGGTATCCATGTGTCAAGGGTCAGTTTACAATAACGTCTTCTTTCAATATATATTGAACGTATGACCAAAACAAGTTCTCAATATCGATAAAGGAGATTTATCCATATCAACAAGACGTTCGAAGAAAGGTTAAATTCAAGAATTCTGTCTGAAATTTCGTAATTATAATTTCTACGGTATATTACGTACTCAAACGATGGTATACTTTGCATAAATAGTTCAGCTATATGAAATGCTACCAAGATCGAATATAGGTGAGTGGACCTTGTCTACTAGGTAACTGGTCGAATTGAAAGAGCAACACACCTTACTCATCAGATTCAGGAGAGAATCTATTGTTCCTGCACATATTAAAAATTTAGCTGACAATTTTAATTTTAATAATTACACATTGTTTCTGAAACATCGTTTACTAAGATCTATACAGGAAAATTCTATTCATAACTTTTCTGAATCACATAATTATGAATTACACAAACTTATATATGAAAAACGAGAAGCATGCATAAAAAAGTTTGAATTCAAGAGAAATAAAGTCTTTAAACAAAATGAAGTCATCAGTAATATCAGGTGAAAAAAATGGTTTAAAAACATTTTAAACAAACAAATTCCAGTACGCATTGCTGAAAAACTATCAAACCCCTGAATGCTGATGTTTGCAATCTTTGCAGCCTGTCCTGCATTGCTTTGAGTTCCGCCCGTAGCCACCAGACCACGGCTGTATGTAGGAGCTTAGGTTTTAAGGCAGCAGAATAGAGCCATGCAAGCATTTCAGGCCTCATGCTCCACTCAACCCAACGGCTCTCCTGTACATCCAGAAGGTAATGACAAACTTCCTGCATTGGGTCTCCGGTTGCTTTGCCAAGTTCAGCTAGCTATCTAGGATTTCTCCCAGATATCCAACCGAATCTGAAAACGTAACTTCCCACCGCAAAATACAGGAGCGTCAACTTTTGGAATTTCATAGTTTTTCGTGAAAATGACCACGTTGGTCTTTTCAGTATTCACCGAGAGCCCAGAGCTATCGCACGAGAGCTCTATATCCCTGAGTATGAGACCCCTCTTTATCTTTCCTTCGAAGGAGGCCGTCCACAACAATGCACCACTGGAGAGGTTTTGAGTCTTCTCCGACGTAGCATGCTTCCTATCTAGCGTACAAGTTGGTCCGGCACGCCACCTGTCAGAGCCTCTTTACAGATGACTTCTGGAGAAGTGTTGCTCAAAGCACCCTCTATAATTTAAAAAGCGCCCATAGCTTACCCCTTTTGTTCCAACTGCTGCTCCAATTTTGCCACAACAGCATGAAGCACAGTTTCTACCGAGCAGCTTACCTGAAAAGTATGCTGCCCATTATGCAGCGGGATGACCAAGAGCACCTCATTTTTAATGTATCTCTCAACCAACCTCTCCAACGTCCAATGGCTGATTGGTCGGAAATCTTCAGCAGCAGTGTAACCCTGCCTCTCAGGTTTGGGTATTAAGGCCACTCGGCCATACTTGCATGTTAATAGCACGTGTTCAAGGGCTATACTTGCCCTAAATAATTTCCTCAGATGAGGGACAACCAAATCCATGCCTTTTTCTAAAAGCGCTAAATGAATGCCATCCGTCCCTGGTGATTTAAAAGAACAAAAAAACCCTACGGCCTATTCTACTTTTTCGTAATCAGCGACCTCAGAGGCAAAATTTCAGTAGGCCCTCACCACCTCCTGGCTCCAGCCTTCCTGCTCGTGGTCGGTTCGGATTTGTTGAAAACCCGAGTAGTGAACTTTTATCAGGTGATTCAGCGTTGCTTCTTCGTGTTTGGCAAACTCACGATTATCGATCCTTATGATCCCAAGGCAAGCTTCTGGATTTTTCGCCAGGATCTCGTGCAGCTTTGCTGTTTGCGGAATGTTTTTCGATTCCTCGCAGAAGCCCCTCCTTCCCGCTTATACTTTCTTATATTTTTATTTCATTCAGACTGGGCCGTCTTATAGATATCCCAGTCTGGAGGCAATTTAGTTCTATTTGCCTTATTGCACAAAATCCTGGTCTTTTTACGGAGTCTCCCCGAGGGGGTATTCCACCATTCTGCTCCCTTCCTAGACCTAATTGTGCTTGTAGGGCAATTGTTCTCATATGATGTAGTTAGAGCCCTTCGCAGAAAATCTGCGACGAGCTCTAACTCATCAATGGTACCATAGCTTGTGGGAAATTCCGCAAGCTTCCCCTTGAGATCTTCTCTATACGAGTCCCAAAGTGTATTTTTGGGGTTTCTAATCTTAAAAACCACCGGTTTCCCCAGGATTAATCGACACACGATATATTTGTGGTCCGAGAGAGACTCCTCATCAGGGACTCTCCAGTCCACTACCCTGCTTGTTGCATCGGAGTCTGAACCGTCAGAATGTGATTATGATGGCTATTCTGAACACACTCTGCAGCATTTTCATGCCATATCTGACTATTACCCGTCAGAATTTCACTGTTTTTCATTTCTATAGTGCTATACAGGTTGAGGTCATCAAATCTGGCAAACACTCCGTCAAACAGTTCTTCAACACAGTTGCCCGTACGGAAAACTCAATCCCCCTCCCCGGCGGAAACAAGACAAACACGCTCTCGAACGGCCGAAATCGAAGCAACCCCGTCCAGCTTGGTGGATTTCTTGACAATGCATCCGCTTTAGAATTTATCCTTACAGGTTTGTAGACTATAACATAGTCATACTCACTAAGTTTTATACGCCACCGAGTCAATCTCGAAATAGGATCTTTCAGCCCATGCAACCATACAAGAGGTGTATGGTCTGTTATTAGAAGAAAACTTCGCTCATGTAAATAGGGTCTGAAATGTCTTACACAAAATACTATTGCAAGTAGCTCTTTTTGAAATGTTAAATAATTGATTTCAGCCTTCTGAAGGACTCTGGAAGCATACGCAATGGGTAAATCTAGGCCAATTGGACCATGACTCAAAACACCACCAAGAGCGTAATTCGATGCATCAGTCGTTAACACACAAGGTTTCGAGAAATCAGGATACTGCAATAAAGGCTCCGAACAAATTGTATCTCGCAGAATTTCCAAAGCTAATTGCTGCTCATCTGTCCATTTAAATTCGACCTTATCTTTTGAAAGGTAAGTAAGCGGTTATGAAATTTTTGCAAAATTAGGAATACATTTCCTATAATACCCTAAGAGTCCTAAAAATTGTTTTATGTTCTTTTTCCCTTTAGGAACAGGGAATTTTTTTACAGCCTCGATTTTATTTTGGGTTGCAATGCTAATCCCGCGGTTTTAAATCGTCCTAGTGAATATTTCAATTTTCTCGAATGTTCTTCCAATGAAGAAACAGAGACGACAATGTCCTCCATGTAAACGAATAATTCTAGACATTGTAGACCGGTCAAAACCTGGTCCATCAGTCTCTGAAATGTTTCCGGGGCATTTTTCAACCTTAAAGGCATTCGAAGATACTCATAATATCCGTAGGGAGTTTTAAAAGCTGTTATTTCTCGGGATTTCGGAACCATGGAGATTTGATGAAATCCCACTGCTAGGTCCACTACAGAGAAATATTTTGCTCCCCTTAATTGATCTAAGATTTCAACAATGTTTGGTAGTGGATAAGCATCGCTTACGGTTCGTTCATTTACGGCTCTGCAATATATCACCATTCTCCACCTTTTGTTCCCTTGTGGATCAGGTTTCTTAGACGAACAATCATTGCAGGAGAATTATATGGTGAAACGGAAGGTTGAACTATACCTGCTTCAAGCAACTGTTTAGTTTGTTTTAGTATATCATCTCTGTGTACAGGAGGATGACGATATTCTCTTATAAAAACTTGTTTATTATCGACGGTAGTGATTTACAGGTAATTGCCCTAGTCGGCCCTAATTTATCTCCAGGTAGATAAAATTGAGCAGAATAATCCAAAAGAATGGGGAAAAGACTCGATTTTTGTTCCTCATTTAAATCTTTAAGATCAAGAATGTTTAATAACTCAGCAAATCTAGAAGTCAAAATTTTCTGTCCTACTCGTTCTAAATTTCCACATGATCTTGCTAGAGGGGGTATTAATGTATACTCTTCAAGTTCAACGGGCGGTACTATCAATTCTACGTCCTGTTGAGTAGAATTTATCATGAAAATACTAATTGTACCGTTTTTGTTTTTAATTAATGATTCCCCTGTAAAAATTTCAGGACCATAATCAAGACGTTTTACATAACCTTCAGCCATAGTAGGCCCCTTTACTGATAACTGCACTAATTGTTTTGTCCTTGCAGGTAATCTAACCGTGGAGTAACATGTCAACGGAAAATTGTCATCGCCCAGATGAAGACTATCATCTACAAAATTAAGGATGGCTCGCTGTTTCCGAAGGAAAGTTATCCCTATCAATCCATCCTCAGTTATGGGAAAGGATTTTGAAACTACATGGAAGGAGGTTTCTATTCCTCGGAGAAGCATTTTAACTTCACCCTGTGTTGGAATCATATTGGATCCAATTCCAATCAAATTCAGAATACGTTCCCGATTAATCTTTATATGCGAATCTAAAGCTGTTTCCTTAATTAAATTTACACTAGCCCCCGTATCTATTAATAAGGCTGCTTTTCCTTTCTGAAAACAATAATTTTGTAACTCTACTACCACGGCGGGCTCTACGCTATTATTCTCCCTGAGTTTGAGAACGACGCGGTTTGAGAGGGCCCTGGTTCTTGAGCCGTCCTGCCCTCCGTAGGATGACCCTGCTTTGAGTTTAAATTTTTATTTTTGAAATCTTGGTTTCGCATCCTTTCTCTATCATGCTTCGCTTTCATATGACATTTACTAATATCATGATTCGACCTAAACACCTCCAAATGAAGTGTTTAAGAGAAAAAAAATGACTCCTTTAAAAATTACCGGATTTGCACCAATTTTTCGACCAGATGACTGGACTTTATGTAACCTGATAATGTGAGCTTCTAACCAAAAAATACAGACATCAAAATCACATTTCAATTATAATTTAAAGGACATTTTATTTTAAGCCTGACACCATACCCCACTCTCCCATACCAAGCCACGCTCGACTCTCCATAAGGTCTTAAGGGGTTATATCTAGTAATGTTAAGGGAATTTCAAGATTTTTTATCAGCCATATTAACTAAACTTAGTTGAAATGGACTACAGAGAATCGATTACTACATATTTGTTGGTACTTTTTCAATAAAAAATGTTGAAAACCGGGGTAAATATGCCGTTGCCGCAAAACACGTTTTTTTATTATTACATGAGGTGAACATGACAACTCTCGAACGGATTATCTGATATATAAAAGAAAAACAAGATTTCATTATTATATTTCTATAGTGAGTTCGAGAACGAAGGGTTCAGCAAAAATTTGATTTTTTAAAAAATTGCGACGATTTTTCGAAAGATTTCAATTTTTGAGGTTCCAAAAATTCGGGGGTTTGGTCCGAAAAAATATATATTTTGGTCCAAATGAAAATTCCGTCGTTCAAGAACTACGTCTAGAAATACACTAATGAAATCTTATTGGTTTTTTGTTTCAAATAAGCTATTCCAGAGTTATCATACTCGCCGCAAGTAATAATAAATCCATTTCAACAAAATTTTGTCAACATGACTAAAAAAATCTTGAAAATTCCATTAACATTACTAAATATAATCCCTAAAGGAGGAATATGCGCAACTTATAGATTCGTACCTGAAAAAAGTTGTAAATATGTTCTTATAAAATACTAAAGAGTTGAGAAGATTACTCATGTCATGAGAATTCCATACTACTACGTATATTGCACTTCTAATCGCAAATTGATGTTAAATTTCTAACAAAAAACATCACTCTCTAAATTTTTATCAGTGAGCTGTTACTAGTTGTCAGTGAAAATCCTTACTGATTGCAATCAGCGACCCGTTACTAGCTATTGGAATCAGTGAGATTGAGGTCCCGGAAACTGGAATTACAACACCGCCACATGGACATGGGCACCATGCCACAATTTAGTACTTATTTAGTGCTAATTTATGCTGCAGAAAAAAAACCCTGTGCCCGGCAATTCCGGTCAAGAACATGCAGCAATGCCAGCCCCAGCCGAAGCCACAACTCCCCTTTGCGAAACTCGGAAACTACTAGTGATATCAAATTATTCCCAGCGCGATAAAAAATTCAGGCACTAGCTTTTCTGGCTACTGGTTCGAATTCCAAGATTAAACTTTCAAAATTCAAGATGGCCGACCAATATCGAGGCCATAACGATAGAAAGTGTAAAAATTCAGAATAGCGATAACAGTTTCTGAAGAAAATCATACCAAAAAAAATATACAAAATTTGGTATAAGGAGATTTCTCGGGTCGCTGATCAGGAATCCGAAGGTTAATTTTTGAAATTCAAGATGGCAGATCCAATATGATGGTTGAAAATTTTAAAAATCAACGGAATAATACAAAATTTGGTATACCTGGGTTTTTATCTTCAATTTTGCAAATTTGCCTCTGGATTTGGGATAAGCAACTCAAAAAAACCAGTTATACGAA
Organism: Andricus grossulariae; assembly: GCA_011634705.1. Lineage (NCBI taxonomy): Eukaryota > Metazoa > Arthropoda > Insecta > Hymenoptera > Cynipidae > Andricus > Andricus grossulariae. Next base: position 93,415,816 of record JAABKJ010075445.1, on the reverse strand, counting down.
ATTTTTTTTGGTTCCATTGATTTTTGAGAAGCTCGTCTGCCATATTGGACCCGCCATCTTGAATTTTAGAAGTTTGATCTTGGAATTCGAACCAGTAGCCAGAAAAGCTACTGCATGCATTTTTTCAGAATTTTGTATCGCTATTCTGAATTTTTACACTTTATATCGTTATGGCCGCCATATTGGTTAATCATCTTAAATTTTGAAAGTTTGATCTTGGAATTCGAACCAGTAGCAAGAAAAGCTGCTGCATGCATTTTTAAGAATTTTTTATCGCTATTCTGAATTCTTACACTTTCTATCATTATGGCCGCCATATTGGTCAACCATCTTCAAATTCGAAATTTTTATCTTGGGATTCGAACCAGTGGCAAGAAAAGCTGCTGCATGCATTTTTTCAGAATTTGTTATCGCTATTCTGAATTTTCACACTTTCTATCGTTTTGGTCGCCATATTGGTCGGCCATCTTGAATTTTGAAAGTTTGATCTTGGAATTCGAACCAGTAGCCAGAAAAGCTACTGCATGAATTTTTTCAGAATTTTGTATGGCTATTCTGAATTTTTACACTTTCTATAGTTACGGCCGCCATATTGGTCGGCCATCTTGAAATCATGGCATATACCACCAGAGATGAGGTGGGAGATTGCTCATGTAATGAAATAAGAGACTCCGTCAAAATCGCTTTGCTAAAAGCGCCCTCTTGGCCGGCAGACCAAGTCCCGAGAGTTACTTCGCAGTTTTCGGCATTTCTCAGACGTTGCGCGTCGGTAATTGATGAAGTTAGAGAATGTTTATTATTATAATTGCAACAGTTTACATATTTATTTTGCTTCTTTTAATAATTATAATGCCATATTACTTTAGCATTAAGCTCCAGCGTAATGCTTGCATTTGGCCGGTCCGCCAGGGCCGCCTCACTGAATCCGAATCCGAGGATCAAAAACCCCCAGCACGTCAGGGTTCTGATATAACCTCAAAACCCCCCGTAAAAAAATCGTTTTTCGGGTCTGGAGGTGAACCCTGACGTTCTGGGGATTTTTGCACCTCGGATTAGGATTCAGCGACCCCAAATACATATAGTAAACATGGTCTGACCTCCAGACCCGGGATAAGATTTTTTATTCAGTGTCTTGAGGTTATGTCAGAACCCTGAAGTAATGGGTTTTTTGGACCTAGGATTCGGATTCAGAGACCCCAAAAACATATAGTAAAGATGGTCTGACCTCCAGACCCAAAAAATATTTTTTTTTGTGTGGCTGTGTTTTGAATGTTTACAATTTTACAGTTCTGAATATTCATGTTTAACGCGGTATTTTCCATTTTTTCCTTTTATAGGTTTTAATTTTGCAATTGAAAGTGAAATTGTTTACTATTTTTAATTTAATGTTGAAATACGAATTTTTTATCACAATGTCGATTGGAGGACCGCTCTGGCGTCAAAGGGGTCCGATTTTCCACCAATCACAGCTTACGTGTCAGTGATTCTCAAATATTTTTTTCTGTGCCGATGTTTTGTTTTGGTTATCTGCACATCGAGAATTGAGGTCGCAAAATATTGTTTAAAAAAATATCGAAGGAGGATTTCGTAAAAGCCAATAGCATAAATCTCCCGAAAATAGATATATTTATGGTATCGGAGTATTCTAAGAGTGATTGTGACTTTGTAAGTCCAGAAATACGAGGAGTGAAAATGAAACGGTTAGGTGACCTAACCTCTTTATCATAAGTTTCGTTAGTTTCCATCAAAGCTAGATCCTCACATTGATAATTATGAGAACCTCTGAGTCACGTGACACCCACGTGACACCAACTTGAATAAGTGTTTTCCCGCCTTCAATTTTTAATAATTTTTTTCTGTTGAATGACTCAAGAGAAAAAAAATTTAGAACGCACATTGAGTTTAGGTTAAAATTATGTATTAAAAAATGATTTTATCTAAAATTGCGAAACAACCCTATTGTTATGTAAGTATAGTTACCAATTTGAACATTGTTACTTGAAATGTATATTTCTTTGAAGTACCATAAAAAATAAATCATAAAAGTATAATCAATTTTACAATATAAAAACATATAAGCATATTGTGTATTTTTTATATTTGCCCAGTGGGCAAAAAGGCATTGTCATCCTAACGACGTCGTAAAGACATCCCTAAGACGTCCGTATGTCGGTCAAATTGATGTCCCACCCGGTGCCAGCTGGGCGCCAGAAAAAGAAGAATCTGTTTGCAGCCTGGCGCCCGGCTGGTTCCGCTTTCGCGTGCTTTTTTGGCACCAGAGTCTGGTATAGCAGATCCTGGGCCAGACTGGTCATGATATACGCCAAACAAAAATAAAATAACATAAAATGGTACTAACTAGGTTTCTGTAATAGTTTTACACTATATTTCAGCCATTTCTGGGAGAATATACTGCGGAGACGTCACAACATTTCAGGAGACACACTGAAATATTAAGGGGATTTATCAGCATTATAAAACGGGATTACAGTTTCCAGCCTCACGGTTGAATATTTTCGACTGATATTTTGCATAACTCAACCTCATCTAAATATTGGTCTGTTTTGCCGGCTAGATTCGGTTTTTTGAAAAAATGTTTATATTTTACGTTATAAACAAAAAGGAAAGAACTATAGAAAAAAAATTCAGTGATGCTCAGTACTAGCTGAATGTATATTTTCGGAGACTCGGGAGCGCATCGAATTACCCGAAACGAATCACCCTTTCATTGTTATGAGATGCAGGCCGTTTAAAAAAACTGAAATTATGAAAGTATGACATGATTCAATTTTAATTAGCAGAAATAGTTTATTCATATAATTTTAAGAAAGTGAAAAAAAGATTCATGAAAATCGGTTGATATTTGCAGTAATAATATAAATGTTGAAGTGCACACGATAGCATGCCCATTGCCCAGATACACCGCACTGTGGGAGGAAGCGCATTTTTTTTCATTCGAAACAGTCTGCAGCCTTCCATTTTGCCCCGATCTGCAATTATTTTTGTTTTAAATTGAAGTGCGCTAAATTTCCAAGAGCACCTTGGTCAGAGATTGTTGCATTTTTATTTTACTGAAAAAAAAGTTTTTGAATCAAACAAAATTTCTTTGAATCAAAGAAATGGACGTACTGAATACGTCCAATCATGTATTTCTTCAATCCAAAGAAATTGTTTAATTGTATGAAAAATAAGAAATTATTAAAGCAAATAAATAATTACTTCAGCCTGTGAAATATGATTTGAGCGAATGGACGATGTCTTTAACTGAATGAAATTAGCCAAATTTTCAACTCGATGTGGCTGTTCGTGTGAAAATAAGTTTACAAATAAAAAAAGTGTCGGTAAGGTAGGAAGCATGTCACGTGACCCACTCGTCACATAGCCTTGAAACACTTCAAATAACTTTTTCGAGTAAAAATATCGCACTTTCAACAAGAAAGATAATGGTTCAACCAAATACTTGAATTTTCAACCAGAAAGATTAATTTTCTACCAAAAAAGACGATTTTAAAACAATACAATAGAATTTTTAACAAAAAAATTGAATGTTCGACTAAAAAAAGGCAAATTTTCAATCATTTAGTTCAATTTTGAACTAAAACTAAAACGGTTCAACCAAAAATGTAATAATTGAATTTTCGGTTAAAAAAATTAATTTTCCACACAAAAAATTTGAACCTGAATATTTATCAAAAATACTTAAATTTCGAACAAAATAGTTGAATTGTAAACTAGGAAAGACAAATTGTCAACCATATAGTTGGAATTTTAACTAAAAAGATCAGATTTCAACCAAAAATGGAATAGTTAAATTTCCAGTCTAAAAAAATTAATATTTTATACAAAAAAAGGCAAATTTTCAACTAAAGTGATGAATTTTATTATGAATCTTCAGCTGAAGTAGGTAAATTTTAGGCAAAAAAAGATTAATTTTCTACCAAAAAAGTCATTTTTTCGACAAAATACATGAATTTACAACTAAAATTATGAATAATTGAAACCAAAAATGAAGTAGTCAAATATTCAGTTAAAAAATTAATTTTCCAACAAAAAATATAAATTTTCAACCAAAGTAATAAATTTTAAATTAAAATCATGAGTTCTCAACTGAAATAATTGAATTCCATGCCAAAAGGATTAATTTTTACTGAAGAAGACAAATTTTCAACAACAAAAAAATCATTTTTCAACGTAAAATTGAATAAATAAATTTTAAGTTAAGAAAATTAATTTTCAACCAAAAAGATGAATTTTTAACTAAACTGATGGAATATTGAACTAAAATAATTACATTTTCAGTTAAAAAAATTAATTTTTTACAAAACAAAAAAAAAGAAAACAAACAAATTTGCAATGAAATAGTTAAAATTTCAACTGGAATTGTTAAACTATCAGTAAAAAATTAATTTTTAGCCAAAGAAAAAACAAATTTTGAACAAAGTAGTTCATTTTCCAACAAAAGAGATGAATTTTCAATTAAACTGATGAATCTTCAGACAACAAACTCAATGTTTAACAAAAAAGTTTAACTTTTAGCAATTAAATTTTCATTTAAAAAAATATGAATTCTGACCAAAAAATGTAGTAGTTGATATTTTAACCGAAAAAGATTTAAATTTTTCATTAAAACAGTTGAAATTGCAAATTAGATGGATTTTTCAGTCAAGAAAGAGAAAACATTTTTTAAAAATTGCTGAATTTTCAAACAAAAGGTAACTCCTAAACCAATAAGATTATTTTATACCAAAAAGAACGAATTTTCAAGAAAATAGTTGAATACAGTAATATGGAGCTATTTTTACAAATAAAGAATCACTTTTATGCAATTTTAGATTGTAATTTAAAAGAAATTAAGCACGCCCTCAAAAAAATTCCCTGACTTTGAAAAGAATTTCCTGACATTCGCAGTTTTTTCCAGGCATATAGAAATTTTCTGACAATTCCAGGTTTTCCATATTTTCCAGATAGGGTAGACAGTAGACAGCCTGTTATTTTCAAGGTTATTTTTTTATGATTTAAATAAAAAACACGCATCCTATCGAAAAATAATTTGTAAAAATTCGTATATCTTTTTTGAGTGAACAACTTTTGTTTATTAATTTTTTAATTACCATGTGTCGTTTGTCCAAAAATTAATTTTTTTACCATTTTTTGTTCTACTTTTTTACGATTAAAACAAAAACTGCGCATTCCACCAAAATATGATTTATAACAAATCTATGCATCTTTTTTGGGTGTAAAACTTTTTTCTATTATTTTTTTTCGTACCTTGCGTCGCTCTTCCAAGAATCTAATTTTTTTTATTTTTAATATAATTTTTCACGATTGAAACAAGAACTACGCATCCATCAAAAAATAGTTTTCAACAAATTTGTAGCTCTTTTTTGGATGAACAATTATTGTCCATTTATTTTTTCCGTAGCTTGTGTCGTTTGTCCACAAATTCAATTTTTTTATTTTTAATATTGTTTTTCACGAACCAAAATAAATTTTTGTTGAATCATTTTTTTTTGTATCTTGTGTAGTTTGATCGGAAAATAGAATTTACGATTTTTCATCATTTTTGGTGCGATCAAAATTTGGATTTTTGATTTTTCAAGAAAACTTGAAAAGTTCTTATGATAATCTTATGGGGCTTTCAACAAGCAAATTTTTTCTTTTCATGATTTTTTTCATATCGTGCGTTGTTTGGCTTAAAATTTTCATTATCGTTTGATTTTTTTAAATGTTAAAAATTCTATAAATCTGACAATTTTCTTTTTAGTAGTTACATTGTTAACTAAAGAGAAAAATAATTTTGTATTAAATAGTTAAATGTTCAACCAAAGAGGTGAATTTTTCAGAAAAAATATTAATGTTCTACCAAACAACGCACATTTTCAAAAAAATACATCAATTTAAAAAAAATGGTTGAGTTTGAAAGCCAAAAGAACGGATTATCGACACGGTTAAATTTTCAACTCGAAAATACGATTTTTTCAAACAAAAAAGTTAATTTCCTACTAAAAAGTTAAATTTTCGTAAAAATAGTTTAATTTTTAACCACAAAGATTAATTTTTGACCAAAATTTTCAATAAAAAATGGAAAAGTTAAATAGTTAGTTAAAAACATGAATTATTATCGATAAAGAAAACGATTTTTCAAACAAAACAAAAAAAAAATTATATTTTCAACATAAGCGATGAATTTTCAACTAAAATGATGAATCTTAAAAAAAAATAATTTTTACTTAACCAAATAATGAATGATCTACAAAACGGTTGAATTATCAACTCGAAAATATGATTTTTTTAACTAAAAAATTAATTTTCTACCAAAAAGTTAAATTCTTATAAAAAAGTGAAAATTTTAGCCAAAAAGTTAAATTCAAACGAAAAATATGAATTTTCAACAAAAAAAGTTAATTTTCAACCGAATAGTTAAATTTTCTACCAAATTTTAAAATCGTCAACCAAGCTACTGTTAACCAAAAATAATTTATTTTCGACTAAAATTATAAATCTTGAAAAAAAATGAATTTTCAACAAAAGAGTTCATCCCAAACGATGACTTTTTAACCCGGAAGATTAATTTAATAAAAATGGAATTGTTAAGTTTTCAGCTAAGGAGATGAATGTTAAAAAAATATGAATTTTTAACAAACTAGCTTAACTTTCAACCAATTAGTTGAAGTTTTAACTAAAAAAGATGAATTTTTAATCAAATAGTTAAATTATTAATCAAAAAGATGAATTTATTAGCAAGAAGATTAGTGTTCTAACGAAACAAAACAAAAATTCAAAAACAAAGTACATTAATTTTCAACAGAGTTTTCACATTTTAAAGCCAAAAAGACAAATTATCTACAAAAAGGTTGAATCTTCAACCAAAAAATATGATTTTGTAACAAGAAAAAAATTATTTACTAACAAAAAGTTTAATTTCATAAAAATAGTTTCATTTTTGACATATACATTAATTTTTAACCAAATAGTTTAATTTTCTACCAAATTGTTGAATCGTCAAACAAACCAAATTAATTTAGACCCAAACAGTTGCATTTTTAACCAAAAAAGATGAATTTTTGACCAAGAAGATTTATTTCTAACCAAAAAAGACGATTTTTTAATAAAATATATGAATTTTCAGTTGAAAAAATTAACTCTCAACCTAAACAGTTGCATTTTTAACCAAAATGGTCGAATATCTAACTAAAATGATGACCCTTAAAAAATAAATTTTTAACGAAATAGTTCAGCCTAAAAGATGATTTTTTAAATTTTTTATCCCAGAAGACTAATTAAAAAAAATAGAATAGTTAAATTTTCAACCAAGGAGGTGAGTCTTAAAAAATATGGATTTTTAATTACCTTGTTCAACGTTTAAACAACTAGTTGAATTTTCAACTAAAAAGATTAATTCGGAACCAAATAGTTAAATTTTCAACCAAAAACATTAATTTTCCAGCAAGAAAATGAATGTTTTACCAAAAAATATGAATTTTCAACAAAATACGTTAATTTTCAACATAATTGTTGAATTTTAAAGCCAAACGGTCGATATGATTTTTTAACAAAAACGTTACTTTTCTACTGAAAAGTTAAATTTCCATGATAATACTTTAATTTTTAACCAAAAAGTTGAATTTGAATAAAAAATATGAATTTTTAACAAAAAAGTTAATTTTTAACCAAATAATTTAATTTGCTGCCAAATCATTGAACACTCAACCAAACTAGGTTAATTTAGAACTAAACAGTCTAATTTTTAACCAAAAAGGATGACTTTTTAACCAAGAAGATTAATTTTGGACCAAAAAAGAAAAATTCTATCAAAATGCATGAATTTTCAACTAGAAAAAATAAATTTTCAGTCAAAATATCAACTTTCAGTCAAAAGTGGAATAGATGGATTGTTAGTTAAAGAAATTAGTGCTCAACGAGAAAAAAAAAGAATTTCAAACAAATTAGTTACACTTTCAACAGAAGAGATGAATTTTCAACTAAAATTATGAATCTTAAAAAAAATAGATTAATTTTTAACCAAATAGTTAAATTTAAACTAAAAATATGAATTTTCAACAAAAATGTGAATTTTCAACCCAATATATTAATTTTCTATCAGATCGTTGAATCCTTAACCAAACCAGATTAATTTCGACCTAAACAGTTGCATTTTTAACCAAAAAGGTCGAATTTTCAACTAAAATGGTAAATCTTAATAAAATAAATCTTGAACAAAATAGTTCAACCTGAAAGATGATTTTTGGTGCTTTTCCCATTAAGCTACTAGAGAGATCGAGAGAAGAAACTTTATTTCAGAAAATATACGCATTATTATGCTAAATGGTACAATCAAATTTTTAAAGGAAAAAAATATGAAGCAAAATTAATGTGAAGTTAGCTGTAACTATTCCATTTTTGGTTTAAAATTGATATTTTTATTGGAAATTGATATTTTCTAGTTAAAAATTCATGTATTTTGTTAAAAATTCGTATTTTTTGGTCGAAAATTAATCTTTTTAGTTGAAAATCCCCCTTTCCGGGTAAGCGTTGGTTCTACCTGGGGATCAGAGAGAGTTCTTTTATGAAAATTAAACTATTGTGTGCAAAATTAACTTTTTGTTAAAAAATCATATTTTTGGGTTTAAAATTCAACCGTTTCCTATATAATTCGTACTTTTGGCTTTAAAAATCAACAATTTTGTTGAAAATCGATGTATTTTGTTGAATTTTGTTTTCTGCTTGAACATTAATCTTCTTGCTGGAAAATTCATGTTTTTGGTTGACAATTTAAATATTTGGTTGAAAATTCAATTTTGTTGTTAGGTGAAAATTCAACTACTTGGTTAAAAGTTGAACTAGTTTGTAACAAATTCATTTTTTTAAAGATTCATATCCTTAATTGATTGAAAATTCAACTATTCCATTAGAAAATTAGTCTTTTGGGTTAAAAAATAATTTTTTTAGTTTAACACTTTTGTTGAAAATTACTTTTTTTTAAGATTCATTATTTTAATTGAAAATTCATCTCTTGTTAAAAATGTAACTATTTTGTTGAAAATTGTTTTTTTTTTTTTTGCTTGAGAATAAATTTTTTTAGCTAACAATGTATTTATTCCAGTTTTGATTCATTCATTCGGTCGAAAATTAACTTTTTTTGTTAAAAACTCGTATTTTTGGTTTAAATTTAACTATTTGGTTAAAAATTAAACTATTCGGTTGAAAATTTAACTTTTTGTCGGAAAATTAACTTTTTTTTGTTAAAAGATCACATTTTTTGGTCAAAAATTCAACCGACTTGTAGATAATTCGTACTTTTGGCTTCAAAATTGAACAATTTTGTTGAAAATTCGTGTTTTTTTTTGGTTGAAAATTTAACTATTTGGTTGAAAATTAATTTTTTTTTTAGTTGAATATTCAACTACTTGGTTGAAAGTTGAACTAGTGTGTTAAAAATTCATATTTTTATAAGATTTACCTTTCTAGTTTAATATTCAACTTTTTTGTTGAAAGTTTTGTTTTTTTGTTGTTAAAAATTAAGTGTTTCATTTGAAAATTGCACTACTTTATCATTGGTTACAAATGGATATTTTTGATTGAAAATTGATCTTTTCTAGTTGAAAATTCATATAGTTTGTTACAAATTCGTCTTTTTTGGTCGAAAATTAGTCTTCTTGATTGAAAATTCATCCTTTTTGTAGATAATTCATCCTTTTGGCTTTAAAATTTAACAATTTTGTTGAAAATTGATGTATTTTGCAAAAAATTCGTATTTTTTAAACATATTTTTCATAGAAAATTAATCTTTTTGGTTAAAAATCTAACTATTTGGTTAAAAATTCATCTTTCTTAGTTGAAAATTCATCTACCTTGCTGAAAGTTGAACATCATCTTTTTGATTGAACTCTTTTGTTGAAAATGTAAGTATTCTGTTGAAAATTCTTTTTTTTTTCTGTGTAAGAACTACTTTTTTTAATCAACGGTGTAACTATTCCATTTTTGTTAAAAATTGTTATTTTTTTATTGAAAATTGATTTTTAAAAATTCGTCTTTTTTGGTCGAAAATTCATCTTTTTTGTTGAAAGTTCATCCTTTCTGGTTACAGATGCAACTATTTGGTTATGAATTAATCTGGTTAGGCTGAGGATTAATGAATTTGGTAGAAAATTAAACTATTCGGTTGAAAATTAACTTTTTTGTTCAAAATTTATATTTTTGGTTTAAATGTAACTATTTGTTTGAAAATTAAACTATTTTTATGAAAATTTAATTTTGTTGTTGTTTAAAAATTATATATTTTTTTAAATAAAATCGATTTGTAGATAATTCGTCCTTTTAGCTTCAAAATTCAACAATTTTGTTGAAAATTAATGCAGATTGTTGAAAACTCGTTTTTTTTTGGGGTAGAACATTAATCTTCTTGCGTAACATTCATCTCTTTGGTTGAATATTTAACTATTTGGTTAACAATTCATCTTTTTTTAGTTGAATTGAATTTTTTGGTTGAAAAATCGGTCTTTTTTTGTTGTTAAAAATGAATTTTTTTCATCTAGAAATTGCGCTATTCCTTCTATGGTTAGAAATTTATCTTTTATAGTTTTAGAAGTTGAAAATTAAACTGTTTGGTAGAAATCTCTTGTATTATATTGAAAATTTGTCTTTTTGGTTAGAAAATTAATCTTATTTGTTGAAAATTCAATATCTTCAATATATATTTCGACTTGAAATATTATTTGCTATGTTACTTTTCATATTCAACCAAATAGTTGAATTTTCAACAAGAGAAATACATTTTTAACTAAAATGATGAATCTTCAACCGAAAAAGGAATTTTTAACCAAAGAAATTCATTTTTAACTAAAAGATTAGTTTTCTAACAAAAAATACAAATTTTCAACAAAATGCACAAATTTTCAATACACAAGATAAATCATCAATTCCAAATAGAATAGTTAAATTTTTAGTTGGGAAAATTAATTTTTAACCATGAAAACAGATTTTTTAATAGAATTAACGAGTTTTCAACTAAAAATGGTACATATTTAAGCAAAAACTTCCTCAGTTGAAAAATTTTATTTTCAATTAATAAACACGATTTTTAAAAAATAGTTAAAGTTTGAATCAAAGAAATAAATTTTCAACCAAATAGTTGAATTTCGGACGAAATAGTTGAATTTTCAACAAGAAAAATAAATTTTTAACTAAAATTATGAATCTTCAACCAAAAAAGGAATTTTCAACCAAAAGGTGAATAGGTAAAATTTCAGTTTAACGAAGTAATGAATTTTCAACCAAATATTTGAAAAATATAGAAAAGTTAAAAAGTTAAAAATAGAATAGTTAAATATTCAGTAAAAAATTAATTTTCAATAAATAAACTAATTTTCACCCAAAGAAATGATTTTTCAACCAAGGAGATTAATTTTTTTACCAAAAATAGATTAATTTTTAACAAAACACATGAATTTTCAACCAAATTACAAATAATTTTTATTTCCTTTCAACTTTTCCATTAATTTTTTTTTATATAATTTTTTTTTTAAATAATTTTTTTATTAAAATATAAAGCAAGGTGTCGCATAAAGCAAATGGAAGATTTACTTGAAGTCCCTTCTTCAATAAAATACCAGATTAAATTTAACTGATGCCAGTTAGGGACAATTGAGAATCTCTTGTAGTAGACTCATCCATTACTATAATATTCTCGTTTGAAAAATTTATCCAGCATCTAAAATATTGAAACAGAATGTAAAAGTTTTTAAAACAAACTGTTGCAATTTTTTCATATTAGAAAATTTTTGCATAAATTTCGAGTAAATTTCGAGTAATAGAATTTTGAGAGTGTTTCAAGAGACTAAAGAATTGTTTTTTAGATTCCTAGGGAAAATAAAAAAAAATTTATTTTGAAAAAAATAATGTTAAGAAAATATTTAAAAAGAATACAAAAAATTTCAAAAGATTTTCAACATTTTTCAATAATCTCATAGTTGGCAACTTTTTTAATTTTGCATAATTAAAAAAAATCATAATAATTTTAAAAGATTAGAAGTTTTAAAAATATTGAAAAAAGAGTTTTCTTAAGATTCATGGGCATATTATTCGGAAATCTTATTATTCGGAAATTTTGTATCTCGGAAATTTTATTAATCCGGAATTTTCCAATTCGGGAATATTCCAATTCGAGAATTTAATTATTCGGGAATATTCTTATTCGAGAATTTTATTATTCGGGAATTTAATTATTCGGGAATATACCAATTCGGGAATTTTATTGTTCGGAAATTTTATTATTAAGAAATTTTATTAATCGGGAATTTTCTAATTCGGGAATTTTACTATTCGGGAATATTCCCATTCGAGAATTTAATTATTCGGGAATTTTATTATTCGGGAATATTCTAATTCAGGAATTTTATTGTTAGGAAATTTTATTATTCGGGAATATTCCAATTCGGGAATTTTTAAATTCGGGAAATTCATTATTCGGAAATATATCCATTGGGGAATCTAATTTTTCGGAAATTTTATTATTCGGGAATATTCTAATTCGTGAATTTTATCATTCGGGAATATTCCGATTCGAGAATTTTATTATTCGGGAATTTTCCAATTCGGGAATTTAATTAATCGGGAATTTTCCAATTCGAGAATTTGATAGATCGGGAATTTTCCAATTCGTGAATTTTATTATTAGGAAATTTTATTATTCGGAAATATACCAATTCGAGAATTTTATTATTCGGGAATATTCCAATTTGGGAATCTAATTAATCGAGAATTTTCCAATTCGGGAATTTTATTATTAGGGAATTTTCCTATGCGGGAATTTCATTATTCGGGAATTTTATTATTCGGGAATATTTTAATTCGGGAATTTTATTGTTCGGAAATTTTATTATTCGGAAATTTTGTATTTCGGAAATTTTATAAATCGGAAATTTTCTAATTCGGGAATTTTACTATTCGGGAATATTCCAATTCGAGAATTTAATTATTCGGGAATTTCATTATTCGGGAATATTCTAATTCGGGAATTTCATTATTTGGAAATTTCATTATTCGGTAATATTCCAATTCGGGAATTTTATTATTCGGGAATTTTATTTCCGGTAATTTTATTATTCGGGAATTTTATTATTCGGAAATTTTTCAATTCGGGAAATTCATTATTCGGAAATATACCAATTAGGGAATTTAATTTTTCGGAAATTTTATTATTCGGGAATATTCTAATTCTAATTTTTAACCAAATATTTTTATTTTTAAACAACAAAGATAAATAAAAAAAAAATAGCTAATAGTTGCATTTTTAACAAAAAAGTGAATTTTCTACCAAAAAGATAAATTTTGAAGCAAATATTTAAATTTTCAAACTAAGAAAATAAATTTTAAATCAAAAATGGAAAATTTAAATTTTCAGCAAAAGAAAATCATTTTCGACAAGAAAAAAATGAATTTTGATGAAAATAATCAAATTTTCAAACAAATAGATGAAAATTCATCCAAAAGCTATACATTTTCAAGAAATTATTTTAACTGTTACTAAAGCAGTTGAATTATTAATTAACAAGTATGAATTTTGAACAAAGTAATTTAACTTTTGACCAATTAGATGAATTTTCAACTATGTAATATAAAATTATGAATCTCCAACTGGAATAGTAAAATTTTCGTTTGAATATATTGTTGAAAATTCGTTATTCTGTTGAAAATTAATTGTTTCAGCTGAAAATTTAATTATTTCATTTTTCGTGAAAATTTTTCTTTCCTAATCAAAAATTCATGTACTTTGTTGAAAATTCTTTTTTTGTTGGCATAAAATTAAGATTTTTGTTTGAAGATTCATATTGTTGGAAAAAAACTTAACTGTTTAACTGAACATTGTTTTTTTTAGTGAACATCAATTTTTTAAAATGAAAATTTAACTTTTCCATTTTTTATTGTAATTTTTTTGTTTAGTGAAAATTCATATTTTTGGTTGAAATATTAACTAGTTGTTTCAAAATTCATGTATTTTGTTTAAATTTGATCTTTTTGGATACAAAATTATTCTTCTTGGTTGAAAATTTAACTACTTGGTTGAAAGTTGAACTACTGTTAAAAATTCATTTTTTGGATGGAGATGTATCATTTCAGTTGAAAATTTATCTTTTTCGTTGAAAATTTAACCATTTTGTTAAAAGTTCGTTTTTGTAATAATTAAGTTTTTTACTTGAAAATTTAACTATTTCATTTTTGGTTGAAAATTTATCTATTTTAGTTGAAAATTCATGTTCTTGATTGAAAATTTAACTATTTGGTTGAGAATTAATCTTCTTTGTTGAAAATAAAACAATTTTGTCAAAAAGTATCCTTTTTGTTGAAATCAACTTTTTTTTTAATTCGTGTTTTCAAGTTGATTTTAACTGTTTTTGATTTAAAGTTAAAATCCGTTTTGGTTGAAATATCAACTATTACATTTTTCGTTGAGAATTAATGTCTAGCTTATAAATTATTCTACTTTACAGAAAATAAAAAAATTGGTCCAAAATTCATTTTTCTGTATGAGAATTCTGTATTTTAGTGTAAGATTCACCATTAGTTAAACATTCAACTGTGTAGTGGAAAATTGATATTTTTTGAGTTTTAAACTTGAATAACGTTTCAACCAAAAATGAAATAGCTAAATTGTCAGATAAAAACTCAGATGAGAAAAATAACTTTGAACAACAAAAGAAACGAATTTTCAACAAAATTGTTAAATTTTCAACCAAAGATGAGTTTTCGACCAAAAAGGTTAATGTTATACCAAAAAGATGAATTTTGAACAAAATAAATGAATTTTTTTAAAAATCATTTAATTTTAAAGCCAAAAAGACGAATTGTCTACAAAAAAGTTGAATTTTCAACCCAAAAATATTATTTTTAAATCAAAAAGTCTAATTTTCAACCAAATAGTTTAATTTTTTACTGAATTGTTGAATTTTCAATGCTAAAATGAATTTTCTACAAAACGGTAGAATTTTTAACATAAAAGTTCATTTAAAAATCAAATAATTGAATTTTCAGCTATAATTATAAGTTCTTAAAAAAATGTTTTTTAAAGTAGTTCAACTTTAAGTCAAATAATTGAATTTTGAATCTAACAATTGAATTTCTAATAAAAAAGAATAATGTTTCAACCAAGAAGATTAAATTTCTACCGAGAATGACGAATTTTCAACCAAAAAGTTGAACTTTCAACTGAAAAAGATAAATTTTTAACTGAAAAAGATAAACTTTCAACCCAAAAGTAGTTGAATTCTTGATAAATAAGATGACTTTTTAACAATATAGTTACATTTTCATCAAAATCATTAAATTTGCAATTAAATAACAGATTAAAAAAAAAATAAAATTGAAGAGAAATCCATTTTACCATGAATACTTTTTGCAGAATAAGCAAAAATTGATTCACAATTAAAAAAATAAACATCCAAAAAATCTTACTTTTCGGCTCATTAGAGACAAGAATAACACCATGAAAAAAGAGGGAGAAGAGCCGAAAAATGAGGTTTTTTGGAAGTTTATCTTTTTAATTGTGAATCAATTTTTGCTTATTCTGCAAAAATTATTCATGATGAAATGGATTTCTTTTCAATCTTAATTAAAAAAAAAATTTAATAGAGACACTAAACTCATGATTCTTTCCAATCTGCAGGGTTTGCTTATGAATAATTTTTAAGATTTCTTTTAATTGAGACATTGTCAACTCGTCGTCGGACACACTACGGCTTCATTCTCGCACCCCAACGCCCCCTGCAGGGCAGCGTGCCTAATAACGCTTGTGACTATTACATTAGTGGACCGGAAAATGAATCATTCTACACATCCCTTTTCAGGGCTGTTGTCATCGTCTCTAGCATCCGCCAAGGTAGCAGATTTAAATAACACCTGTGCTTCTTCAGCTGCAACTGTACCATTTGAAATTTACGAGAAACAGGTTTTTTTCTTCGAAGTTTAAGAATAGTCAGATATTCTTATCACGCGATCAGAAAATCTGCCCCTTCATTCGGCTCTAAATTTTTCCAGGCTCATGAGAAAGTTTTCAGCTGCAAAGTTGAATTCACTGTAACGCCATTATGAAAAACAATAGATCTCTTTAGGGAATTCGTCGAGTCTGTGGAAAAATTGAAGGCTCTGAAGCGAAAGCTCACATCTGTATTCTACCCAAAAAGTATCCTCGAAATAATTTTTTTTATAATTCCACTAACAAAGGTGGTATTATACTAAAATAAGCTAGCTTTTGAGGAATTTTCTGGATCTAAGGAAAAACTTTGAAGAGTTAGCGGAAATCTGAGTCAAAATTCGTATTGAGCATCTAAAATATATAAAGACACCATACGCAGCCTGCTTTCCAAATAAATTCATACCCAGTGGTCATTCGGTACACGAAAATCTGCTTTTCTGAAGAATCTTCTGCATCTAGTAGAGAACCCCGATGTGATAGCAGAAAACTTGTCTCAGATTCGTATTCTGCGCACCAAAATACATAAAACATGATGCCTGATCTTTTTCCAGCCGATTTCAATAGAAAGGGTTATTTCATACCCGACAAAGCAGATTTTATAGGAAATTTTCCGCGTCCAGGGGAAAATCCTGACACACTCGGTGAAAAATAATGTCAGATTCTTGTTTAGCGCCCCAAAATACATAAAAATTTTATGCCTGATCTTTTTTCAGACCATTTAAATAACAAAGTTTATTTCATACCCGACAAAGCTGATTTTATAGGAATTTTTCCGCCTCTAGGGAAACATCCTGACGCGCTCGGGGGAAACTGACGTCAGATTCTTGTTCAGCGCCCCAAAATACATAAGAATTTCATGCCTGATCTGTTTCCAGATGATTTTAATACCAAGGGTAATTTATACCCAGAAAAGTTGATTCACTAGGGAATTTGTCCCCGTCTAGAGGAAAATCCTGAGGCGCTCGGGGAAAGCCGATGTCGGATTCGTGTTCAGCGTCCAAAAATACGTAAAAATATCATCCCCGATCTGTTTCCAGGTGATTTTAATACCAAGGGTAATTTATACCCAGATAAGTTAATTTACTAGGGAATTTGCCGCATCT
The DNA here is from genome assembly GCA_011634705.1 of Andricus grossulariae. Lineage (NCBI taxonomy): Eukaryota > Metazoa > Arthropoda > Insecta > Hymenoptera > Cynipidae > Andricus > Andricus grossulariae. Next base: position 93,398,743 of record JAABKJ010075445.1, on the reverse strand, counting down.
AGGGGAAAATCCTGACGTGCTGGGGAGAAACTGATGTCAGATTCATGTTCAGCGCCCCAAAATACGTATGGGAACCATACTCTGATCTCTCGTAATGCCACGATTTTCATAAGAGAAAAGAAAAGTTTTAAAACTCCTTTCAAACTATTAAAATTAATTGAGAATTAACTCGAATTAAAAAAGAAAAACAATTTCAGATCACTATAAATTAATATTACTATAAAATTCAGTAAAGGTCATCGGATTTATCCCTGGACCCTGTCAAAAAGTCCTAAAATGCCAGGATTTTTAGAAAAGAAAAGTTTTGACATTCCTTTCAAACCATTAAAATCAATCGAGAATTCCCTTAAATCCAGAAATAAAAACAATTTCAGATCAGTATAAATTAAGCTTATTATAATATTCAGTTAAAATCATTAAATTTATCCTTGGAACCTATCTAAAAGTCCCAAAATGCCGGGATTTTTAAAACAGAAAAGAAAAGTTTTGAACTTCCTTTCAAACCATTAAAATCGATCGAGAATTCCCTCTAATTCAAAAAGAAAATTAATTTCAAATCACTATAAATTAATATAAATATATTTTCATTATTTATTTTTTTGACATATGAATATATCAATCCCCCCTGCCCTACCCAAACGTTATTTGAAGTTTTTAAAACGTTATGAATCATATTTGATCGCAAGATTAATATAAAGTGGTATAAGATACTTAGCTTGCTTCAATATTTTCTATTTTCTCTCCAAATTTTCAGGTTGCACCTTATTTACACGGTTAGAAATCATTTATGAAATATAATTTTACAAATTATAGATAATAATGTTTGAATGAGTTAGCGATGTTTTTTAATGCACTGTTTTACAATCATGGCCATGAAATGAGTATTTGAATTGTATTGTATTGTATTTTATTACTCTCTCTTTTAAGGGTTTGAGGGCTCCGTTCCCTCTACATCTTTTAAAATTTCACTCAACCACTATGCCTTATCTTTATCTTAACCTATAATCGCTTCGCCTTCGTATTATTCAAAAGTTCTCAAATATTAGCTTACTAACTATTATCTATATCAAGTGCGCGAGACCTTCCAGGGCTTCCGTTTCCTCTTACCATTACTAAAGTGATAATCGCGCATTTATTGATGTTTAATGGCATCCCGTTTAGGGTGCACCAAGCTTCAAGGCGAAGGAGATCGTCTTAAAGGTCTAGGCAGTCCGAATGAGACCCCATAGCTTTATACAATTTAAGATCATCAGCAAAGAGGAGGCACACACAAAATCTAAAAATGGCGCATATGTCGTTCACGTGCAGAAAAAACATCAGGGGTCCCAGGTGTGAGCCCTGAGGTACCCCAGATGTAGCCTGAAAACCCCCCCAGTAGCTGTTAGCAACTCGTACAGATTGCCACCGATCATCCAGGTAGCTAGATAACCAAGAAAGAATGTTGCAAATCGTTAAAATTGTAGAATTTTCCATTGTAAGTCCACGAAGTTAAACTACTTCAAAAAAATGTTCCAAATTACATACCTTCAAAGTATAATTCTTGAAAATTGAATAATTTGTAATTTCAAATTTTTAATAATCAATAATTTTCAATTGCAACTCTTCAAAATTTCAGAGCGCTGAATTGCAAATCTTTCAAAATTGAAGATATTTAATCTGCAAATCCTTAAGATTGAAGATTGAATTATAAATCTTCAAAATTGTAGAACTTTGAATTGAAAATCTTTAAAATTAAAGAATTTCTAATTTTTGAAATGTACAATTAAGAATTATGCAAGTTTTAAATTTTACAATTAAAAATGTTCTCATTTTAATGATTTGCATCCCAAATTTCATTAATTTTGAAGATTGATCTTCAAAATCACGACAATTTATGAATTGTTATTCGTACATCTTTTAAAATTAAAGAGTTTCTAATTGAAAACATTTTAAATTGAAGAGTTTTACATTTTAAATTGTTAAAATTGAAGAATTTTGCATTGTAAGTCTTCAAAATTGAACTATTTGCAGAAAAATGTTCCAAATTACATACCTTCAAAATGTAATTCGTGAAAATTGTATAATTTGCCATTCCGAATTTTCAACATTCAAGAATGTCAATTGTAGCTCTTCAAAATTGCATAACTTTAAATTGCTAATCTTTCAAAATTGAAGAGTATTTTTATGTGTGCAGTCGTTTATTCAAATTTTTTATACAAATTTAAACAAGCTTAGAACATTGGATTTTTCGAAATAGAAAAACACTTAACTCTATATAAAATCGGCTTCATTTTCATGGATTATTACGTTTGTTAAAATCAAAATAACTTCTTTTTTGTTTGTTAAAAAATAGATCCAAAAGTCAAGTCGAATATTCGAATAAATAAAATTTCAAAGATTCGACACCTACTTTGGATTCATTTTTTTTACAAAAAAAAAGAAGTTAAATTGATTTAAAAAATTGTAATAGCTTAAGGAAATCAAACCGGTTTGATGCGCATTAAATTTTTTTCCTATTTCGAAAAATCCAATTTTCCAAGCGTGTCTAAATTTGTATTACAAAATCCAGTTAACTAACATTTTTAAACAATTTTTTTGCTGAAATGAAAATATCATATGCGAAAACTGAATGTCAAGTTCGTTAGACAGCTATTTTAGATAAGAATTCACAAAGTTACAGCATTTTCAAAATTGTGGAGACAATTTTTTTTCAAGATTTACAAATTCTATGTACAGCTATTCATAGCACTTGGAAATTCGAACAATTTAGCTTCACACCTTTTTTTGATAAAAAAAATTACCAGAGTTATAGCATTTTGAATATTCAAAAAAACAATCAAAAATGACAATTTGAAGCTAAAAAACGCATGATATGACAAAAAGTCTAGGGGAAAAAAGCGTTACTTTTTGAAATCCCTACAAGATTATCATAAAAACTTCTTATATTTAAAAAAAAAAATCGAAAATTCAGATTTTGAACGCACCAAACATAGTGAGAAATCAGAAATTTAATTTTGCGGTCAAACTGTGCAAGTTGCGATAAAAGATAAAAAGAGAAAAATTGTGCACCCAAAAAATATGTACAAATTTGTTATAAATTACTTTTTGATAGGACGCGTAGTTTTTGTTTTATTCGTAAAAAACAACATTAAAAATAAAAAAATTAAATTTTTGGACAAAACAACACAAGATAGGGAAAAAATAAATAGATAAAAGTTATTTACCCAAAAAAAGCTACAAATTTGTTATCAATTTAAAATGTTACTAACAATTTTGTGAATTATTAATTTGTGATTCATGCCTTCTCTGTCCTTTCGACGAACCAATTTAAAAAAAAGCGTTGTAACTCTACCTCCTGGGTCGGCGTGGAAATGTGTGAATTTTGCTGTGAATCTTTAAGCTTGATTTGTTGAAATGATTTAGCTCAATTAAAAATTATTACTTCTGGAATTATATAACCTGTAACACTTTTCAGAATTAAAAAAAATATATTTATAGGTCGACCAATGTTAATATGCTTTGCAAAATTTGGCTTACATCTTATTTTTCCAGTTTTTTTACTATAGTATAATTTAGGTTTGTATCTTGGGGCAAAGAAATCCGTTCTGTACTTTGACAAAAGCTAGCCAAAAAGGAATAAATGTCGATATTATTCGTCAGACTGCAGGATGGACAGAAAAGTCCACAGTATTTGCTCTTTTTTATAAAAAGCCAATAATTGATCAAACTGAGTTCGCTAAGGCAGTGGTATTAAATAAGATATGAGACTGAAAGTGTTAGAATCAAAATTATAGGAATGAAGTTCCTTTTCTAAAAAATCGCAATCTAGCTTTAAACATCTACATAATGATCTAGAAGAACAAGACGATGAAATATAATTAACCGATTAAACGAACTTACCTGTAAGTGAAGTTCAATCGGCCTTTATAGTTTATTTATAGTTTAAAAATAAAAATAACTAATAACTATTGAAATCATAACTTTCGACTGATAGAATATTTGAAAATACTATTCGCATGACTCTACAGTCAAAAAAAAGAAAAGAATGCTTTTAATTGGTACATCTTAAAATTGTTTCAATTAAATTCAATTATATTTATCTAAATTCAAAACTTCACTCTGAAATTTAGGTAACAATTTAAGTATCAGAGCCTAAAATCTTTCAAATTTCGGACAAAAAACATTTTGTATGATTCAATTTGAAACGCTTTAAATTGCTATCACTTCAAGTAAAAATATTGCGTGTTCAAGAAAATAGATGACTCTTGAACAAACTAGTTAAATTTTTAACCAAAAAAATAGACTTTAAACAGAAGAGTTGAATTTATAAACAAAAGGAAGATTTTACAGACGCATTTGCCAACCAGACATTTGTATTTTTTTACCAAAAACTATGCAATTTTTTTCACGGGAACATATAAATTTTTGAACCCAAAAAGAACAATTTTGGAAAAGATGGTTGAATTTTCAAGCCAAACGGATCTATTTTTTTAACCAGAAAAGTTTTTTCAGACACATTTTACAACCAAACAGTTGCATTTTTAATAACAACAATATTTGAAATTTGCTTACAGAAAGATATGAATTTTTAAACCAAAAAGAACACTTTTGAACAAGATACTTGAATTTTCAAGTCAAATGGACCCACAAAAAAACGACATTGAAAAAAAAGTGGTTAAATTTTCAATGAAAGATATGAATTTTCAACTAAAATTATGAAGCTTCAACAGAGAAATTGGATTTCCAACCAAGAAAGATTTTTGAGTCAAATTTTTCAACCAAACAATGGTATTTTTCTCAAATACTAGGAACATTTTTTGCATTTCATTTTCATTGCGCCTCCATAGTTGCATTATATTTTAATGAATTGTCATACATAGCATAGTAATCAGGTAAATTATGTTGAATTTACAGAAATAATTGACAAATATCAGAAAATGCGCCTTAATTTCGTTCGAATACCTGCAAAAAACGAATTTTTAACAAAGTAGTTCCACTTTCAACCAAGTAGTTACATTTTCAAACAGGAAAGACGAATTTTCAACAAAATAGTTGAACCCTTTACAGAAATTTCTACAACAAAAGAGATGAATTTTCAAAAACATAAAAAAAAACACTTCACAACGAGAGTATTGAATTTTCAACAAAAGTGTTCATTATTTTGTATCCAACTTGTTGTACTTTCTAGTGAAATAGTTTAGTTTTTGAAAAATAAATACATTTTCAAGCAACATAGATGAATTATCAATGGAAAATATAATAGTTGATATTGTTTCAACCAAAAAAGATTTGAATTTGAAATCAATCACAGTTGAATTAAACCAAAAAATACAAATTTGCAACAGAATAGCTGAATCCTTAACCAAAAGAGATTAATCTTCTACCCATAATTGACCCATGAAGCTCTCCTAATAGGAGATGTAGGAGATGTATAGGAGAAATGTTCAAAAAATTACGACAGATTCAGGATACTAAAGTAACTGAAATTTACGAAATTAGCATGCTAAAAACGAAATCCAGTAACTGTCATAGTAAATTTACTGAATTTTATCAACATTTAGCCACGATGTTTCAAAATAACGAATAGTTTTCTAACTGCGCATTTAACAACTGCGCACTCCTCGCTTCTCGATCGCGTTCAAAATGGACAAAGAATGGTGATTGTGGTCATGGGCGGCAAAGAACTGCAAAAGGTTGTGTTGAATTATAATGAGGCAGTAAACCTATTTTGTCCGATATTAAACTTCTAAAAAGGTACATCAGGACCGCAAGTGACTAGTAGCAACTACGTAAATTAATAATGAATCAACGTTTCAAATGAATAGTGAGTCCGCTGTTTACGTCACATGACGCACACTCATATTTTCTTACTATTTATTTTGTCAGGACAAATATGGACTACATATTTTAGGTGTATGAAAATTAATGAAACAAAAAAATTGTTTAATCCAGGTTGTCTAGCGTTTCCTAAATAATCAAGGACTTTTCCAGGTTTTTCAGGACAAACAAGTGCATTTTTCCAAGTAGCTTTTTTTACAGTGAAAAAATACTTTTCACGAAATATAGTAGAATTTGTAGGTCTAGTAGAACTAAAAAAAAGTTTCATGTAGGGCGATGGACGCGGTGGGTAACTGGTAACTTCATTGCCGACAGTTGGTAACCCACCGCGTTCATCGCCCTGCTCCTTGCAGAATTGACTAATTGAGTCTGTCAAATTATGTGTATTGCCGAATTGGAATCAAAGTTTGAAAAACTTATAATTTCCCTTCATTTCATAAAATAAACTCGGCCGAATAGAGGCTAATGAATTGCAGAATTGAATTTAAACGTCCAATTCGATAATGGCATCAAATCGAATACACCAAACATAACAGAATTCAAAATAAATCAAAACCCTAAAAGTAACAACATTTCGAAAGTTGCAAAATGTTGACGAATTTCTCGTTTGAAGTTCCAAAAGTTCTCATCCGAGTTCTAGACCCCTTCACAGGAGTTCTACAAAAAAGTCTTATAACACTTTTCGATCAATTCAAAGAACTACAGCAAGCAAGAAAAATCAAAATTTTTCGAATTTAAACATTTTGAGAATTCCAAGAGTTCTGTTCGGAGTTCTGCCCCCCCCCCCCTCGGAGAAAAAGTACCACCGAAGCCCCGAAGTAACCGAAAAAACATACTCTCGTTGACGAAATAAGGTTAGATAGTCAATAGGCGCATGTCCTTCAATTTTCTATTCCGCCATATTCCGCCAGAGATGAATCTTTAACTTCTAAGAAACAACCTTGAATTATACATAGATTTTGCCAAATTTATATCTAATTTAATTTTAGGCGGATCCTAATATAATTAAAGTATTAAAATTCAAAGCGTTCAAACGTTAAAAATATGAATAAATATGACAAATGTTTGAACGCACTATTCCAAAAAGTATAAAAATTAAAATTTTTGAAATTTATAGACTTTTATATTTTAAAAAAGACAATTTAAGATTCAAATGTATTTATGACCAAGGTCAATGCAAGCCATGCCCAATAACGTTCTTAAATCCATGTTCTAGTGTATAATATGGTAATAGTTGCCCAAACCGTTTTCTCTGCTCAATAACACGCAAGTCAAAAGATACAGAAATTCTTTAGAAATTCCTTAAAACGAAGGAAAAGAATATGCCATTGATAAGACTTATTAATTTTACTTGTTTGTGTTCAAAAATCGTATATCATAAAATAAAAATAATTGATCTATAAGTGCCTTTTATCGTCCTTTTGATGTAACTCTCTAGATTTATCTCATTTGTATTTCATTCATTTTGGAAGGATACTTATATTATTCTTTTGATTAACGCTAAGTGTCATTTAACTTAATCTTAAGTAATCTAGTGCGATGCTCTCTCAGTAGAATTTTCTTGCAAGTTGCTCATAATTCTCACGACTACATACATTCATGCATATATAGCATAGTCTCTGGCATTTGATTTTAGCATAATTGCAGCAATTGACCTCGTCAACTTCACTCTTAATCAAGATTGCAAAAATTACATCTACTTTAGTCCAAATTTAAGTATTTATTTGTATTGTGAATATGAACTAAGTCTCACACGTCCGTATTTTATTCAGACAAGATGCCACTAGATAGATCCAGTCCAGTTCGACATCATAACTTCGACAATGTCTATAACTCTTAAAGGACTTAAAGTCTAGAGTATACAAACTTAAACACAGTGTATTTACCCAATCAGTGTTGTTCAATAAATCAGTGCAAATTACGTACAAGGTACGAATCTACAGCTTTATTTTCTTCAGTTTTCTTCAGTTTTATTCAGTTTCTTCAGTTTTATTTGTTTACAGAAAAACTGTTTATAAAGCAAAACACAATTAATTGGCAAGAATAAAGTAATATGTATTTTACGGAAAAATATGCTGGTATGATGGAAGCTCTTGAAAGGATTGAAGGACAAATAAAATCTTCACTGTAAAAAAAAACAAGTTTTTATTATCTTTAAAATCATTTTTAAATCACCACGATTTGTATAATCTGGTCAATTTACCAGTATCGCACAGAAATTGGCGATATAGTCTAATTTCATCTAATGGAACAGTGTGAAATAACAGTCCGATTTACAAAATTACTACATCCAACGATGGAAATTGTTCGATTCATGTGACAAATGGTAATTTTATGTAAATGAATAAATTTAAATGAGCTTATGAATAAAAATTTTGATAAAGAAGTTCAATATTCGGCGTCATTTTACAGACATTAGCAGAGCCGTTATTCCTGCTCTTATAGTAATAGGTTCAGGGTAGGTTTGGGATGGAAAATCGGTCGTGGAAAAATGGTTAGAATCGGCCAATAAGCAATTTAAAAAAAGCTTGAAAATCTTAAAGCGGCCCAACCTATAAAGTCTAATACTCTAATGGCCCACAACGCTTAAAATGACACCAGCCCATCTGGATTTTTTCATATTTTAAGATAGCCAATTCAACCCTAGATAAGTTCCACGTGAATGGAAAAACTATTTATTTTTTACATTCTCATCTCAATGAGAAGGTATTGGTTTTATGTGAAAAATGACTTTCGCGGATTCAATCAAATGACTGAGAATATGGTACCTTGGACAAAATATCGAATGACGAGGAACTGAGATCATTCCGCAATTAAAAATAAAAGTAAGTCTCAAATGCACATAACGCACATATGCGTACACTTATTGAGAATGAATCAGAACACCCCCTCATTATCGGGAAATTGCATACATCTGAGGAGCCAACAAGTAGTTTTTATTTTTTTAACTATGAAATAATGCTCTGATAATCTCTGCAAAAATATATATTGCAACCTTGAATGTGAGCATGATGTAGAGGGAAAATGATTGGTGTAACAAAAATACTTCCTATAAACAAATTATTAAAAAATTTAAATAATTTTTTTTATCCTCTTGAAATAAACAGAATTGGTTCTTGCATTTTTTTGCAGAACCTCTCCAGTACCCACTATAACATATATTTTAATCACTAAGATCGGTAGCCACTTACCCCTGCAATATGGATCACATCTGAGCGGGGGCACCCAGACCATGCTTATCCTGCTACGGCCTTTTTCAAATTAAAAATGGCAGATCCAGTATGGTGTACAAAAAATTTAAAAATAATTCCTGTGGCTTAAAAATGGATTTTCTTGGGTTTTTTGGGTCTCTGATTACGAATATGAAATCAAAATTCCAAATAGGGAATCCAATATGACGGCCGAAAACTTAAAAAGTTAGTCCCGTGGCTTCAAAATGTGTCCTCAGGGATTTTTTGGTTGGCTGTTATGAATTTGGAGTCAAATGTTTGGAATTAAAAAAATTCAAAATGGTGGATTCAATATGGCGGTCAAGAAATGTAAAAATAAGTCCTGTGAATTCAAAACAGGATACCGGGTTTTTTTGGTCGCTGTTGGCGAATTTAAAGTCAAAATTCAAAATAGCGGATCCAATATGGAGACCACAAAATAAAAAAAATGGTCCCGTGGCTTCAAAATGGGTCGTAAGGGGTATTTGGTATTGGATCCGATATTTTTAAATTTGGTATTTTGACTTCAGATTCGTAATCAGTTTCCCTCAAAATCCCCGAAACCCCATTTTGAAGCCATGGGACTTACTTTTACATTTTGTGTCCTCTCTATTGAATCCGCCATTTTGAATTTTGAACATTTCAATATTTTGAGTTCAAATTCGACATCAGCAACCCCAAAAACCTTCCGTGCATGAAGTTTCAAACAATTCGTATGTATAAGGAAAAATGTATTCTTCAAAGGGTTAAGATTTTTTGATTTTTACATACCTTGCACAGTTTTACCAAAAAAATGGAATTTTTTATTTTTAATACAAATTTTCACAATTTCAAACTAAAAAATATACGTCTCATTAAAAAATTGTCTGAAGCAAATTTGTAGACCCTTTTGGGTTTACAAATATGCTTCAGACTGGCTCAAACTTCAGGCAACATTTACGAAAGTAAATTTTGACAAAACTGATTGGGAAAAAAATGTAAAAAATTTGGATCTGTGTTTTTGGTACAAAATTGTAATATGGCACATATGGCAATATGTTACAATATGTTAATATATATGGAATATGAAGTAATATGACACATCGGGTCTATACGTATGTTTTTGGTTGGGTTAATATGGAATACATGGTTACGGGTCTTACGACTTTGGTTGAGATTTTAGTTTAATAACATTCAGGTTTTTGAAAAGGATGCTAGTAGCTTAATTTTTTAACATGCTATCAGTGCATAATATACAGGCACTTGAATATTATATTTTGGACAAGTTTCCTTTGAATTTTGCCATGGTATAAATTACGAAAGTCATTAGTATAATTCACTTAGGTGCGACATTTATAAAATTTTTAGATGGAAAAAAAATACTTTCCATTTACTTTGTTTATAATTTCCCAGTGGCCAAGAATTTCACTACAGCGAAATTTTCTCGAAAATTCGAATTTTTATTCTAACTCATATATAACGCTAATTTGAGTATTCTATAGTTGCCCGTACACATTAATTGTGCTCATGTCCGGCCCCTATAAGTTTATGATAGTGGGAATGCTAATGGTCTCGAGTTGAAAACCCTGTTTTCCAGTGCGCTTCGTAATTTATTGATTATATTTTTTGCAAAGCAAACAGTTTCTTAGATATGTGTAGTATGGTGGGTTGAAAAATCCCAATTTTCGAAACTTCAAACGTAATAGTGTGGAGAATTTGCCTTTGGGGAAGACCAATAGAGGCAAAAAAATTCAACGCGGATATTCGTACCATTAAAAATTGATTCGATACGAAGGCATCCTGAAACCAAAAAATCTCCTTGATAACGAATTCGGAAACTTTACACTCTGAAGATGTGTGAAATTGATATTTTATCAAAAAGTATCTTCGTGTGAGCAATCGAATTGCTGCACTATAGGGGAGGGTGGGGCACGAGCGGCACCCTAACTTTGAGTGAATTTTTCAACATTAGTACGATTTTTTACACTGTCAAAACAAAACAACAATTAAAATGAATGTTTATAAATGAAATTCAATTCGAATAAAAATAAACGTAATTTATTGTCTTCCCATACATTTTCCAAAGTTTCAGCCCGATATTTTATTTAGAAAAAAAGTTGTTAGATGCTGAAAAAATTTCAGAAAATTGAAAAAGTGAGGCCGGTCAGGTAGGTATTTATGCGTGTCACATGCCCTTAAGAAAATTTACAGGATTCATAAAGTAGGCTTCAAAATTTTTTCTCTCCACCTCGTACTGGTTTTCCCTACATTTGTATGCTTTCAGCATATTCAATGCCCCATTCTTGGGTTATGTCAAGAATATTTATCTTTCTTTTTTCCATCAGTGTTATTGGATGCTCATCTATTGTGACACCCGCTGCTGTGCAGGCACGCTTGGGCGTATGGAAAAGCAAAAAGTAAAAATAATGTAAGATAAATACGGGAAGCACATTGGGAAAGTCGGATGCCGCGAGGGAAGTCGACCGAAACTAGATCTAAGTGGTGGGGGTAGTCTATAGGAGATTGGTTGTTGGGAGAGGGTCGTTATGTATGAGGAGAGGGAGTGGATCGTGCGCGACGTCGCAGGGTCCATCCACCACCATGCATCCACCCCTGATTAAAAACCCTACTGTGTAGTGTGCACCCCATATATTGTTTCAATAGAATAGGCTACTTTGATTTCTTCGCCCCTTACTTCACATATTATTTTTGGATCATTCTCTGCCTGTTGTTATAAGAGTATTTATCGTTGTTCATTAACATGAATTTATTAGTTTTAGAATAATAATCTTTCTGATAATAAAATCTTTATTTTAAAACCGTTAGGGTTATTCATAAGCTCGAAACTTCGAGTCCAGTAGAATCGGTTTTCTTTAGTCGAGTTCGCACTGACTCGGACATTCGAATACCCTAACGGTTTCGAGAACTTGAACAGGTTCAAGCTACCCGATAGTTAAAAACTTTCGTGTTTTCATTATTTTAATAAAGTTTTTTACGAGAAAGCACTGAGAAAGATTTTTGATCAGCCGAACAAAACTTTGGTTGTCTCAAACCAATTTTTTGGTTGCTAAAGAAGCAAAAAAAACATTTGGTTGAGCCACCCATATTACTTTTTTGGACCATTTGGTTGATCCAACCAAAAAGTTCGGTACGCTCACCAAAGTTTTGTTGAAGGCACACAAAAATATCTTGTTTATTGAATGAATATATTTTGTAGAATTAACCATATTTTGTGAAAGTAATAAAATTATTTGGTTTAAGTAACAATATGGGTTTTTGAAGGAAAATTGGTATTTTAATTTAATAGGAACATGAGTTCTATTCTTTCGGTCTTACGATTGATTGAAAATAAAAAGCGACTAGGATTTTTCCATGTCAAACAATTTTAATCATAATTATAATTACGACGTTTCGACCTATACTATCAACACCCAACGGAGGTTTAATTTGCCTGAAGATGACCGACAGTATACGTCGAAACGTCGTAATTATAATTATGATTAAAATTGTTTGACATGGAAAAATCCTAGTCGTTTTTTATATTCAATTGATCGTAAGACCGAAAGAATAGAACTCATGTTCATATTAAATTAACATTGAAATCAATCGAAGAAAGGTTTTTTCACTTGACAGATTTAAATTTAAAATTTAAAGCTTTTTTCGGGTTTCAATCGTGTGCAAAACTACGAAAACTAGCCGAAGTTTCGTGAACATTGCAGTTCGCTTCTCCCTGAAGAAGGTACTATTGCAGGTACTATTTTAGACTGGAAATTTCATGGGTTCCGAATGATTCTTATATGGATATTAGGGCAGTTAAAAAAACTAGTTTTTATTTTTCGTCGGCCGTATCGCGACAGTTTGTTTTTCTGGGTGAGAGAAAACTCTCCTTTTTCAGACTTAAAAAAAATTATTTGGAGTTTACGAGCATCCAATTTACGTAAAAAGTGAGACTTTGGTAGTTTTCTATTTATTTATTTTTAATTATACATATTGGTTTTAGAGAAATATCTTTTGATAAAAAATGGTAGATAATATAAAGGAAAAAACTCTCATTCAGTGTCCGATGGGAAAACAATTATTTGGCGCCAGTAAAAGTCATAAAAAGTACGATTTCTTAGGAACAGAGAGATATATGAACATAATTGTATCCCTAAATATTTTTTTTCAGGATTGCCAAAATTCTGGGACAATCCGCATACAATAGAAAATATATATGATAGAAATGAGATGAAAAATTTAAAACCTTGGCGCCAGAAAAAATAAAAGAATAACAAAATTTCTTTAATAAGGCTTTTAAGGGCTTCTCCATAAATAAAATTTAAAAAATATATCAATACATATAATTAAAAAACAAGGTTAAACAACTACCGCAGGGTCCATACATAAAAAAAATAAGATTAAACAACCACCGCAGGATCCCACTGGGAGCAACTGCCATCTAAAAATGACATCGGCTCCCAGTAGGACCGCGGTAAATCTCACTCATGCCCACGTCTCACTACCGTGAGATGGGTTATATATGAATATATATATATACGCCTCCGCTTAGGGGTTATTCCTTCGGGACCATCCCTGGACAATTGTCCGCAACTGCTTATTAATTATTGTAACTATATTCAGCAGAAACCCTTGGTACAGGGACCCTCTAGCCGCAACCCGAAGACACGTTCGGTGGCTTTGTCATAGGTCATATAATTAAAAAATAAGGTTAACAACCACCGCAGGGACTGGCCACGTCTCACAACCGTGAGATGGGTGGTATATATGTGTATATATATATATACTAAGTATAATCTTCTGAAAGTCTATTTTTGTTCGTTAGTCATCGCCATCGAAATCGATTTTAGAATTTTTTCTTCGTTTTTTAAGACCTAGGGGTTGAAAACGACTGCGTTCCCCGGCATCTAGGGGGATGAAACTTTTTTAGAAACTATTTACTACCAAAATCTACAATACTCACATGAAATATTTTAGGTAAGAAACTTTGTAAAGATTTCAGAACTTTTTCTTCGTTTTTTGAGACTTAGGGGTTGAAAACGACTGCATTCCCCGGCAGGTAGGGGGATGAAACTTTTTTTACAAATATTCACTATCAAAATTTACGATTTTTTTTTTATATTTTAGGTAAAGAACTCGAAACAGTTTTAGAATTTTTTCTTTGATTTTGAGACTTAGGGGTTGAAAACGACTGCGTTCCCGGCAGCTAGGGGGATGAAACTTTTTTTTTGGATATTTACCATCAAAATTTACAATGTTCATGTTTTATATTTAAGGTAAAGAACATGAAACAGTTTTAGAATTTTTTCTTTGATTTTGAGACTTAGGGGTTGAAAACGACTGCGTTCCCCGGCAGCAAAGGGGATGAAACTTTCTTTTGAAATATTTACCATCAAAATTTACAATATTCAGGGTTTATATTTTAGGTGAACTTGAAACAGCTTTTAGAAATTTTTCTTCGTTTTTTGAGACCTACTAGTTGAAAAAGACTGCGTTCCCTGGAAGCTAGGGGAATAAAACTTTTTTTTTAAGTATTCACCATCAAAATTCACAATTTTCATGTTTTATATTTTAGGTAAAGAACATGAAACAGCTTTTAGAATTTTTTCTTCGTTTTTTGAGACTTAGGGGTTGAAAACGACTGCGTTGCCCGGCAGCTAGGGGGATGCAACTTTTTTTCCAACTATTTACTACCAAAATCTACAATACTCACATGAAATATTTTAGGTAAGAAACTTCGTGTAGATTGTAGAATTTTTTCTTCGTTTTTTGAGACTTAGGGGTTGAAAACGACTGTGTTCCACAGCAGCTAGGAAATGAAACTTGTTTTAAAAATATGGACCAGTAAAATTCACAATTTTCGTGTTTTATATTTTAGGTAAAGAACTTGAAACACCTTTTAGAATTTTTTCTTCGTTTTTGGAGACTCAGGGATTGAAAACGACTGCGTTCCCCGGCTGGTAGGGGGATGATATTTTTTTTACAAATATTCACCATCAAAATTTACAATGTTCATGTTTTATATTTTAGGTAAAGAACATGAGACATCTTTTAGAATTTTTTCTACGTTTTTTGAGACTTAGGGGTTGAAATCGACTGCGTTCCCCGGCAGCTAGGGGAATGAAACTTTTTTTTTTATATTTAACATCAAAATTTACAATTTTCATGTTTTATATTTTAGGTAAAGAACTTGAAACAGCTTTAAGATCTTTTTAATCGTTTTTTGAGGCTTAGGGGTTGAAAACGACTGCGTTCCCCGGCAGCTAGGCGAATGAAACTTTTTTTGAAACTATTTACTACCAAAATCTACAGTACTCACATGAAATATTTTAGGTAAGAAACTTTTTAAAGATTTCAGAACTTTTTCTTCGTTTTTTGAGACTTAGGGGTTGAAAACGATTGCATTCCCCGGCAGGTAGGGGGATGAAACTTTGTTTACAAATATTCACTATTAAAATTTACGATATTTTTTTTATATTTTAGGTAAAGAACTCGAAACAGCTTTTAGAAATTTTTCTTGGTTTTTTGAGACTTAGGGGTAGAAAACGACTGCGTTCTCCAGCAGCTAGGGGAATGAAACTTTTTTTGCAACTATTTACTACCAAAATATACAATACTCACATGAAATATTTTAGGTAAGAAACTTTGTAAAGATTTTAGAATTTTTTCTTAGTTTTTTGAGACTTAGGGGTTGAAAACGACTGCGTTCCCCGGAAGCTAGGGGGATAAAACTTTTTTTAAAAATATTTACTATTGAAATTCACTATGCTCATGTTTTATATTTTAGGTAAAGAACTTGAAACAGCTTTTACAATTTTTTCTTCGTTTTTTGAGGCTTAGGGGTTGAAAACGACTGTGTTCCCCGGAAGCTAGGGGGATGAAACTTTTTTTCCATCTATTTACTACCAAAATCTACAATACTCACATTGAATGTTTTAGGTAAGGAACTTTGTAAAGATTTTAGAATTTTTTCTTCGTTTTTTAAGACTTAGGGGTTGAAAACGACTGCGTTCCCCGGCAGCAACCATAAAAGTAAGACATAATGTTATGTCTCGTCTCAGTTTTGAGACGCAGCCAGACATCGATGTCTTGGAGACGAGCTCAAGACAGCGCCAAGTCGAGCTCAAGTCGAAGCGTTTTTACTCGGGGCAGTACGGAGTGGAATGGTTCTTGCTCCATTGGGGGTAGTGGTTCGGGTCCTGTTGGGGGCCGAAAGGAGTGCTGGAGTATAAAAATAGTGGCGCGCGACTGTTAGTTCTCGCGCTTCGCGCTCGATAATATATTTATCTCACGCTTCGCGCTCGATTATGTATTTGCCTCGGGCTACGCGCTCGGTCATTGTATTTCCCCAACATTTGTTGACCTTTTAAAATCTTTAAGACCTTTCAAAATTAAAGGTCAAAGCATCGAAAACTGTCATTGTGTCATTGTGAATTCTCTTTTGCTAAAGCTCCTTCGGCTTTAACGAACACATTCTCATCACGTATCTCGTGCTTCGCACTCGCTTTTTTCCAAAATTTGAAATTTTCTACATATGTTCAATACTTTTATATAAAATGTATATTAAATTTATTGATGTGCCTCAGCCTGGTATTGCTTATTTAGATATCGCAATATAAAGCATAAATTTTATTTTCCATGATTATTGTAATATTTGTTTCTTATTTTGCATTCAACTTTATTCTCTACTACCCTGAAAAATGTATCATTTCAATAAATTCATGTTGTTACAATTCATAATATGCATTGGTATTGAAACATACGTATATTCATTGTCTTGTTTTTATAATGAAAAAAAATTCCTTATCCTGTAAGAAAAAAACAATTTTGTTATTAAACATTTCATTGCATTTCGTCTCGTTTTTCCATAAATTTAATTTGTTTATTTTCAATGTTATTTTTAATGATATAAACTAAAAATACGCATCCTATAAAAAAATAATTATTATCAAACATGTAGCTTTTTTTGGGGTAAACAACTTTTGTCTTTTTATTTTATTTCGTAGCTTTTGTTGTTTGTCAAAAAATTCAATTTATTTCATATTTTTGATGCTGTTTTTTTACGAATATTAATAAAAAACTACGCGTCCTATCAAAAAGTGATTATTAACAAATTTTTTGATCTGTTTTAGATGTACAATTTTTGTCTTTTCATCTTTTTTGTAGTAGTACAAACGTTTATTTTTCAGTCTGTTGGCCATAAAATTAACTTGCTGACACTTCCATTTTTTTACAGAATTCCCCTTAAAATTATGTAGTTTGACCGCAAAATGGAACTTTTGATTTTTCATTCTTTTTTTGTGCGATCAAAATTTGAATTTTCGATTATTAAAGAAAATGAAAAAAGTTGCCATTATAATCTTGTGAAGTGTTCAAAAAGCAACATTTTTCTCCTCTTAACTTTTTTCATATCGTGCTTTGTTTCGTTTTAAATTTTCATTTTCGTTTGTTTTTTTGAATTGGTAAAAGCTATAATTCTGGTTTTTCAAGTTCTAAAAAAAGTGGTCTCAAAAATTTTGAAAATGCTCTAATTTTTTGAATTTTTATCCAAAATGGCTGGCTAACGAACTTGACTTTCGTTTTAGGGCAGTAAAAGTGTATACCAAAGGCCAATTCAATCTGTCCATTCTTTCCAAAGTCATCGTGCTCACAGACAGGCATACAAATACAAGCAGACACATTCATGAAAACCTGTTTTTCGGGTTCAGGGGGTCTCAAAACGCGGACACTTGACAAAAACGCAGGGGGTCATATTTTACACAAATCTGATACCTTCTCTGATGAGAATGAAATAACTGAAAATAAGCTATTATTCATAAAAATTCTTAAATAAATTGAATCGACGTTTGATTACAAATATGTATTGAAAGGAATTAATTATGCTGTGAACGATATCGAATTTGAGTTGAGAAAATAATGTTGAAAATTCAACGGTTTCGCTCCGAAAGAATGATTTTCTAGGAAAGGCAAAAAGAGCGTTCCCGAAAATCGAACTTACAATTTGCTCACGAGATACATTAGCCCTAAATTTTGACGTCAAAAGTATGACTAGAGAATTTTATTAACCTCCGAGAAAGAAGAAGATAATATTTGTATTTGCTGGTGGCAGTGGTCGCAGAAGATTAGTTAACTTTGGACGACAATAACAAATTCAATTTTTAATTTCAGAAACAATGAAAAATTTTGATTTCTATTTCTTGAGCTGCGGAGTCCATAAAAAAAAGTTTGATTGGGAAATATTACCAAGTTTCATAAAAATGAAGGGAAAATTTTCTTCTTAACTGGGATGCACATTTTTTCATTCATTTGGATACTTATTAAAAATCCAATTTGCACACTGAGAGAAAAACTTATTTGAATCAAAGGAAATTTCTTTAATTCAAAGAAATGGTAGAGCAGAATGTGGTCGAAGAAATATTTCTTTACCTTAAAGAAATTTTTTGTTTGTATCTAAGGAACGCTATGCTTAGGACATCGAAAAATTTACTTGACACTGTGAAATATTCGTCATGCTTTCATTTAGTTTTGAGCTTAATTTAAGGCAAAACTAAAAACAAGACCAACCCAACTTTAAGACTTTTTTTCTGTGTAAAGGGACCTAATGCGTAGAAAATGTACCTTTTTTTGAGAAGGCTCTGCAGGGTCTTCTTTGGTATCAGACGAAAGTTTTGCTTTCACCAACATCATGTTGTAAATTGAGTTCTTCAAATCCTCCGAAGACATTACTCCATCTTCTAAGATGTCTATGCTGTCCATATCCGAAATTCTGAATCCACCTCCAACTATTTAAGAATAATAATAATTATTAATTGTAATCACTAGAAATAGTAAGCCTGTTGGAATAGGGGAACATAGAATTATTTCTCTGGGAATGAGAAGACACCTGGAGACTTTCATAAACATTTTCGATTTTTGGACGCTATTTCTAGATGTAAAATTTCATTGCGCATATTTTTTCCTATACATAAAAAGTAGTAACTTTTTTTTTCAAATAAAACCAAAGAACTATTTTTTTGCTTGAAAAATCCATTTTAATCGACTAACAGAGCAAGAGGAATTTAAAAATTAATTTTAAAAAAATCTTCATTTTTTCTGATGCTTGGCGCATATAGTAATTATGTAAGTTCCAACGTTTCGTGTATCGATCGCATTTTGATGAACGATAAAATTTCAGCGAAAAAATGGTTAATTACAGTACAAAGAAGTTTTCTAGAAAAGTTTAGCCCAATGAAATTGATATTTAAAAAATTATTAATGTCTTAAGCTTGCCGTCTCGCGCGCGGACTGTGGCGAGAGTCTCTGCGTGTTATACTTAATACAGTTGACCATCGGCAAAGATGAAAACTAATCAAGTAATCAGGTAATATAAAAGTATTATGAATAAATAAATCATATTGCATAGTACAAAATAATTGATTCATTTTATATTATGTGTGAATAGAATGGTTTTATTTATGAAACAAACTATACAAAAGTAAAACAAAATATAAACATATTTATGTTCAACGAATTTGTAATTCCGTGAATTTTTCCAATGCTTGAAGTATGTGGAAGGTCGAGATAGTGCAAAAAGGCTTCAAGATTAAAATAAATTTTGTTCTATTTTCCAATACTGCGAATTAAATGAATAATACTTTGATATTGCATCATTACTTTATTAGTGTTTATCTTTCTCGCTGGTGAACTGTAAAGAGAATGACAGACTGAGAGTATCGCTACAGTCTGCACACGAGGCGCCAAGTCGCTAGCGACTTGAGACATGATTAATTCCTTAAATATCAATAGCATCGAGAAGCGATGATGCGCTGTGTAATTTCACATCTAGATATAGCCTTCAAAAATTAAAATTACAAAATGTTTTTGAAACCCTCCAGCGGTCTTCCCAATCCAAGCGAAAGAATTTTATGAGCCCTTATTCGATTGTGCAGCTAACTTATCGAAAAATAAAAATGTAACATATGATTTTAAATTAATCATTCATTAATTTGTTATTTTAAAAACTAAAATCATTTTTTAAATTCAAGTTTCGGAGTTATATTGCAAACAAATATTCCCTCCTATTTGTTCAACTGAGCTCGGCTGGTTCTGCCACCTAGACTTCTCCACGCTCACGCTACAACTTCTATCTTACTCGCATCAATGGAGTTCTCCGTTAAATAAACAACTCAGCATTATCAGCAATTTAACATTTATTAAAAACCGAGATTAAAACCGAAGCATGCCACAAGTGTTCCGACTCACGTACGCCTCCGCATCCCTCCTTCCATTGCACTCCCTTTCTTCTCCCCCTTCTACTCCCTCTATCTGCGTTTCTGCTAATTACTTAATAGTTTCCCCGATTTAAATTAAAAATAGCTAACAGATCCAGCTGTCCTGAAAAGTTGGATTTCCACATCCAATGCGATTTGTCTTTAGAACATAGTTTAATAACTAATACAATTAAATATAATAATCAGTATTAAAACACCATCACAAAAAATTATCAAACCAAAAGATTTCCATCAAACACTAAGGGCCGATTTCACCAACTTTGATTAAGGGCATGTGATACTTCGTCGTGTGGTAAATCGGTTTCAGTTCCCCCGGGGTTTTGTCGACAAAAATTAAAAATTTTAAAAACTGTATTTGGAGATGCTATAAAATAGAACAACAGACGTACCCGAACTCTTTTTTGAGGGATAACAGCAAAAAAATTTTATTCTGCTAAATAAAAATATTAAAAATGGTCTCTATGTGCGCTATTTGGAGGTTAGGATTCGTTTTTGAGATCTCTGCCATTCCGATAATGTTAGTCTCTGTTTTACCTCAAAATACACACATATTGATCAAATTCAGAAAAATAAAATTTTTTTAAATTCTTCCACGACAGAAGAGTTCGGGGACGCCCGTTAGCATGTTCGCTATCATTCCCCAATTTTTTAAGGCAAAATCTTTATTATTGTAGGAAAAAAGCCGGGGGAACCTAACACTGCTAAAATCGATAATTTTCTAATAAACACACCCCGCGCAGCTCCTGACAAGCCTACCCGCGGCGCGGCGTCAATTCTCGGAAACGGTAAATCCGGGGACATTAAATCCGAGTTCGACTGTATCCGCTCAAAACCTACTGAATGCTTGTTTTTACGAATAAATGATGAAATGTTGATTTTTTTACTTGAAGGTGTTTAAAAAAATCTAAGCTTTTCTTTCAGTACAAGTATAATAAAATACCGTTCAAAATTGATAGAATTGTAAATAATGTGAACCTTTAGAGTTTACTTATTCCAAAAAACGATGACAATTATATGCTGTCTAATTGGAAACTTGAACAATTATTCAATTCAAACTTTGAAGTGTTAAAAATCAAACTCTTATTATTTAATCAATTATTTAATCAGTAATAGTAATAAAGTAATACATTAGAAAGTAATAACTTTACGGTATTGTCGACGAGTAGTTATTTTTTTATGATTTGGGCTCATGCAAATTATAATAAAACAATAGTTAATAAAGGAAAGTTGTTTGTGCGAAAAATTCTTTTTATAAATCTAACCTCAAACATATTCCGAGACTACATCATCACCATCATATATATCCAAAAAAGATTGATTAAAGCACTGGCAATACATGACTGATCATGAGCACAAGTTCCCTTTTCCATTTGAAATTAACGAATTGAAATTAACTCTTCCATTTTAAATAATTAATATCCCATCTATCCTGTCTTTTTTTACAGGCCAAAAATATTCAGCGTTATTCAACTTTTTTAGTTCAAATAGGCTTTGGTTCAATGGGACTTTAGTGCAAAAGAATACCTACCCATTCAGTGTTTTTTTTACAAGGCAAAAAGGAATTTTATAAAGGACATATTATAGTAATTACAAATTAGAGTGGGGCAAATGGAATATTCGAAATTTGCAATATTTATAAATGATAATGTGC
Source organism: Andricus grossulariae (assembly GCA_011634705.1). Lineage (NCBI taxonomy): Eukaryota > Metazoa > Arthropoda > Insecta > Hymenoptera > Cynipidae > Andricus > Andricus grossulariae. The sequence continues at coordinate 93,376,820 of JAABKJ010075445.1, read as the reverse complement.
AGCAATAATGTACGTTGAATTTCCCTATTTCTCGATTTTTAGGAATGATCTTTGATGGATTTAACAGGAGTTAACTATCCGGACATTTGGAAATGACCAAAAAGAAATCGGAGAGTGGGACATTTGGAAAGGTTGTGGGACAGCTCGACGATCGAAAATAAATCAGAAGCAAAGTTCACTTACAATTCGAGAAAGCTCGGAGCGGAACCTTTTTCCGAAATTTTTCTGAAGCGGTCTATCCGAGCCTTTGCGTTTCTTCCGCTAGGGTGCTCCAATAAATACATGGTCTAGCCCAGGCCTGCCCAAACTGGAGAAAATCGACTCATTTACCACATGTTCGAGTTCCACCACTACCAACCTCTTCTCAGGTCCAAAGGCTTGGGGGGTAGTCGCTCTCGTGAAGTTGAATGAGTAGAGGTCGCTGGTGGTGTTATTCCCATCTGGCAAATGAGCAGTTTTCCCCAGTCTGGGCAGGCCTGGTCTAGCCACTCGAGGCCCCCGTTTCGTTGAAGTTACGCAAACGCATAGTTTCGCCACTTTGTTACCATAGCCGCGCAGTTTTAATTTAACACGTACTCTCTGTACGACAAAGTATTAGAGGAAAATCAGTGTGTAGAGCAATTCCATATCAAATAATCTGAAGAATTTCACCTATTGCTGGTACTTTTATGAAAACTCGAGTATCCGTTCTCTTAACCCTTCCAGGGGCACATTTTTCTGTGAAACTAATTCTTGCTATTAATGGTAACTTAGGGGTTTCCGGCTTCGGTGATCACGATTCTGGCATCAGAATTGCAAAATTTAAAATGGCGGATCCAAGATGGCGTCTATGTGACTCTAATTTTGAAGTTTTCGAACAATTGACACAAAACTTGCCGTATGGGTATTTTTTGGGTCGCTGATTACGATTGTGAAGTCAGAATTGAAAAATTCAAAATCTAGTGTCAGAATTGCAAAATTCGAAATTGCGGATCCAAAATGGCGGCTATATTAGTGCAAATTCTCAGTTTTTCGCAATTGCGCCGAAACTTGGTATATGGGGTTTTCGGGATTGCTGATTACGAATCTGGTGTCAGAATTGCAAAATTCAAAATGGAAGATTGAAAATAGCGGTGATTTTAGTGTAAATCGAAAGGGTTTTGCCAATTGCTACGAAACTTTCACGGTCCCCACTCCAATGCCGTGCAGGCTGTATTGAATCTGCCTTCTTGAATTTTGCAATTCTGACGTCAGATTTGTAATCAGCGACCTCAAAAACCCGCATACTGTAAGTTTCATAGCAATTGCAAAAATTTGCGAATTCGCACTAATGTAACCGCCATTTTGAATCCGCCATTTTGAGTTCTGCAATTTTGGCATTATATTCTCAGTCAGTGGCCCTTCTACAAAAAATATATGTTACAGTTCTACGTGTTATCGAACTGGAAAAAATTTGTCATAGCTATAGGACTAGTACTTTATAAACACCCGATTTTATTCGAAAAAAGTGCTTTTTTCGATTTCAATTATTTATAACAAATTGTTAATTAACAATTTTACACAGTTTTTCATGATAAGAGTTCGTTAACCAGCTATTTTGGATAAAAATTCAAAAAGTGAGCACATTTTGAAAATTTTTGAGACCACTTTTTTTGAAATTTGAAAATTCTATGTACGGTTATCAGTAGTACTCCAAAAGACAAATAATTTATCCTAGTGAAATTTTCCGATGAAATGAAAATTATCAGAGTTATAGCATTTTCAAAATCCCAAACTTGCGAGCGAAGTGAGCCGGGCCCGATGGGAATGTGCCCGCACAGCGGGCAGATTTTTTTACATATTTCCCGTGGATTATATCTCTGATTATCGATTGTAAATAATATAAACTATGTGTTTTTCAAGTCAGCGCATGTTTTATTCACATGGAAGAAAGTATAATACTCGTATAAAAAGAGCGTTATTTTAGTTTGTTTTTCACACTATATTATATAGTGCGAAATGAAATTAGAAATATTTCTTCGCGAGCTATTTTGCTGACAAAGGAAGGGCACAATTAAAAATAGAGAAAAATGCTTACATCTCCAAACGGAACAATAGTTGAGTGAAATAATGAATAGTCAGCAAGAATAGTTGCATTTTAAACCAAAAACATGAATTTTCAATTCAAATTATGAATCTCCAACTCAAATAATGGAATTTTAAACCTACAAGATTAATTTTCATCTACGAGGGCGATTTTCCTATAAAAAAATATCATTCTTCAGCCAAAAAAGGAATAGTTAACAAAACATAATTTTCAAAAAAATAATCACACTTTCGAACAAAGTGGTGAATTTTCAAGTGCAATGATGAATCCTCAAATTTCAAACCAAAAATATGAATTTTCAACTGGAATAGTGAATCTTTAAGTAAAATAATTGAATTTCCAACCAGAAAGATGAATTTTCAACTAGAATAGTGAATCTTTAAGTAGACTAATTGAATTTTTAACCACGAAGGCTCATATGCATAAAGCACATAGCGATGGGAAGTGCAATTAATTAAATTTTAATATTTTTTCTTCCTCCGGGAGGTTGCCAAGCTCACGGAAAAATCGCCTATTTATGGAAATTTAGATTATGAATTTGTCTCAATTAGTCTCTTCCTATCGTGAAGTCTGCTTTGTGAATTGGTTTCAACTGCAAACATTATTAATCACACAATTAATATAGTCTTAACCTGAAATAGCATAAAAGTAAACTAATATTCCAAAATATTTGAAATATCCTTCATGAAATTACAACTGTAGAATTTCCTATCATAAGCTTATATCATTTTATATTATACTTTGCAAAATTTGTATGTTTATTTAATTATTATATATTGTAAATTCATTATTTCATACGAATATAAGATGTGAATATGTTTCATTGTGTACAATGAGAGATTTTTTTAGCATTTACGTGCATGTATATACGAATTATAAAAACTGATATCATGATACAAACTATGATATCGATATTTTGCATTTATTTTTTTGTGCTTCAAACCCAAAAACAAACTTCTTTTTTCCTTTTAGGCAATGTTGCATCATTTCATTTGCTCTAAAAGGTAAAATTCTGCAGGTGCATTGAGAGGTTGCGTCATCCATATTTCCTCTACATTATAAGGATAAGAAGTTATATATTGTGTGATATTTTATATTATCTATGGCACAAATTACATTATTTTCAAATTATTTGTATTGATTTATAAATTGTACAATTTCTTTATCTTTTACTTGAAATCTTCGCTCATGGCATTTACTTCATTTCAAATATATTTAATTCTCGCGCGCTCACATATCCAATATGGCTGGGTGTGGTAAAATTGCTTTCTATTGGTTAACTTCCTTTTAGTTGCACGTGGCTAGACTAAGGTGCTATATTTAGATGGGAATATGCAAGCATCAATGTTCTTAAACTTTAGAATATAATGATCAATTGAAAAAATGGCAAATTATTCTACTCACCGATAACACGTAGGTTTTAACTGCTGATTCGAAATTTTATGTAATTCAAAATGAACATAAAAATGCATACATATAGCAAAAAATATATGTTTTTATTCAATTAACAAAAAACAAGTACGGGTTTCTGACCTTACTTTCTTTTGGATCTTATTTCGCTGAAACATACCAAAAAAATGCTCGCAGGCAATTTATTGATATATAACCATAAGCTTCAGACCTCAGATATTGATATTATATTGTTTCAGTCGTAAATGTAAGTACTTACTCAGCATAATTTTGAATTAGAATTCATTTCCCATTTGTCGCGTCTACAATTTATAATCCATATATACATGCTATCGCATTGTTTCCCGCAAACTGTCCAGGAACCAATATGGCAGTTGCATATTCCAATATAGTACCTGTTACATCCCAGGATCTGCAGTCAAATTTAATTCCGTTGTAGCCATTTGTTGATTCGTTGATAGAGTTCGGAATGCTGCCGTTGAGTGATGGAAACCACTGCCGCAAAATTAGGTCAAGTTTGAAATAAGTACACCATTGTTTATGATCACGAATTAACGATATTTATTTTGATTCTGCCATAACAATCTTGTCATCTGCGAAAGCCAATCCACGCACTTTTACTGTTTCGAGATCTACACCTTCTCCGTCAAAGAGGGCCATTATTAGACACTTATCCATAAATATAATAAATAGCCATGTGGACATAACGCATCCTTGTTCAAAGGGCATGAAATTCCTAATGAACATACGAAACAATATTAAAATTATGTTTTCTGGTTCAGCATATTTTGTAAAACAGATTCATAGGCAGCGTATATACTATACTCTATTCCTGGTGGTATAAGTTTTTGTTTTTACCTTTTTATGGGAAATTAGTAAAAATGTGAAAAAACAAATAACAGATTCGTATATGCAACTAAAAGTAATTAGGCAATTTTGTTAAAGTAAATTCGTGGCTGAATCTTCACTGATTCCGATTCAGGAAGTAATGTTTATTTGAGTGACTTTATTCTTGAAGTTTCCGTAAAACTTTGTGACGAGATTTTTAAACTGAATTAAAATTTTTATTAAAGGTTTTTAGCCTTGGCAGAGATAATGTAAGATAAACAAAAATCAGTCTAGGTCGAATCTTTGGTCCAAAGTGTGAGTATTTGCTGATATACTTGTTTATATGACATACGCAAATGTGGCCTTATTTTTCTTCCTGATATCTTATAAACTTGGTCGTGACTTTTTGTTATCTTTAAACGCAATAATCTACTTCCGGTTAATTACGGAACACGATAATGATGAAAACCCGAAATACCTATTTTGACTGTACCTCACAAAAACGCTAATAACTCCAAAAATAAAAGTGACAATATTGTTATTTTTCAGTTACATTATATTAAGTAACTTTCGTAATTTTTCTAAAAAGAATTAGTGAAACGTTTTGCAACCATTGGCGATTTGAGACTCGCAAGCACAATGTTTGCTTACCATTTGAATACGCAATGTTGAATTCTTCAAGTTTGAATCTTTTGAATTTGAAAATATGTTTTTGTGTATAATATGATGATTTTATTGACTCTATTGCCCAGAATGAATCCCCACAAGAAGCAAATATTGGTTAATTTCGAAATAATATGTTGAGTTGCGACATTACTCTAAATCTGGAGTTTTACGTGAAAAGTTTCTCATTCAGACCTAGCGAGTATGATTTTTCTTGCAGTAAGACTTTTCAATCTTGAAAACATTGATCAAATATTCATAAATGTTAAATTTCACTATGAGATGTTTTTTCGCTGTATAAAAGTTCATAAATATTAAATTTCTCGTTACAGAATTAAGTGAACAGTTCAAGTGGAACGTAAAATGTTTTTCTGGTTCACAAACCACATCACCACCAAGGACCCCATCAGAAGGAATATCATGGGATGTACGTGGCAATATGCAAGAATTTGAATTGGGCCACGAACAACCCCCTGTACTACAACAACCAGGTGGGGCGCAACATGCAGTAGCTGAGGAGCAACATCCACTAGTTGGCGCACAACAACTATCCCAGCAACAACAACTACATCAGCAACGACCACAACCTCAATCACTAGTTAGCCTTGGGCGAATTTCTGTTGAATTTATTAATGATAATAATAATAATGATAGACGTAATAGACAACCTTAAACTTTTCGTTTTCTCGAGAGGTCACCTTAACACCTTTGTGGAGGTGGTAAATAAGTACCCTAGAATGATTGGCATGATCTTCGGAATGGACAAGTGTGCCTGCGTCCACCTACACCAAAAAACACTAGAAACTACGTCATCGCGTGACAATCACGATTCTCAACTAATAGGCGGAAATATCATTCAACATCTTGATAATGGAGAAACATATACATACCTTGAAATAACGCAAGCGAAGATCCAAAATGTGCATGTGTTAAGAACGGTCTCAGAAAAATGTAGGCTTTCGAATTAACTGGATAGAATAAGATCCAGGCGACCAATATGCTGGCCGTTCCTATACTGCTCTACATTTTTGGTGCAGTTAAATGGAACGTCGATGAATTGAAGCAACTTGACCGAAGCACACGCAAGATGATGACAATCCATCAAAGTCATCAGCGTAGATCTTCCGTATCTCGAATATACCTCCCTCGAGATAAAGCGGGTAGAGGCTTGCTAAGCTTCAGAGTGTCTTCATTTTTTTTTCTGTCAAGACGGCATTTAGACAACCTTAGTTTACCATAAAAGCCTAATAAATATACCTGTAGGTGATACCAACTGCCGAGCATTCAAGCAAGAGCCAGAAACACTTGGACATGTTCTCAGTGGATGATCAAAGTATGCACGCTACGGACACATAGAGAGACACAATGCAGCTCTGAAAGTGTTATATTACCATCTTAGGTACATCTATGGTGTTGATCTATTGCCCGTCTTGCCATACGCCCAGGGGGAACTCGAATCCGTTGTGAAGAATGATCAGTGTACGATCTACTGGAATTTCTTATTCTCCACCACTCAACGTATCAGTGCTACGAAGCCTGATATTGTCCTCCAGGATCTGATTAGCTTGGTCTGTCGTACCTCCGACTTACCAGCGAGGTCTTGTGGCACTCTACCAACGTCACCCCCAAATTTAAACAAAAAGATGAATTAATTAATAATAGAAGCTGGTTCGTAATAGGTATTAAAGTTTTAACGATTTAGCGATATATTTTGATGCGCTGATTTACAAAAATGGCCGTCAAAGTACGCGCAAACGTCATTGTACAAAAATGAGGCTTTTCTCACAATATTAAATTACATAACCTGAAAGAACAGAAGCAATATATTTTAAACATTTATTAATGCATTTGTATGCGTTGTTCAAAAATATGTAATGATGTATCATTTGTTATTGAGGCACTATAATTTATTGTGTGGATATTTGTGGAAACACTACGCCGACCCTATTCATGATATTCCGTGAGTATTCTTAGATCTCCATTTTATAGTTACGGGAAAAATTTGCAATGACATGTTATGCGCAATTACCTTCATAATTATATTAATTATTATTGATATCTGTTTCCAGATTTATTACGTTGGATAAGTGGTGCACTTAAAATCTTCAAATAATGTCGTGCCCTTTACTGTTAATAATAGTATTCGTAAATGAAATATTTCTACGTTAAATTGATTCACTGAATACATTATTTTAGAATCAAATTTTAGGTCAAAAACTTCAAACAAATAAATAGTTATTCACAAATTGGGTGAATGTTAAAAATTAAGTAAAAAAATAAATACAAAAGTTCGCGCGCGTGCAATAGTCTATTCTATATATTGTTCCCTAAGAGAAGGCCCAAGCCTTGCGCATGGGAAGTAGTAGTTTCTTGGCAGATGTTTAACTGTTTTTTAAACATAGTTTCTTTATTTCTCTTCTTATTGGTCCCAGTTTGATATTTATTACTTTCCTTTGCATTCTTCCTTAAAATTGGTCAAAGGATTGTCACCAGATGGTAGCCATAAAAGCAAAGGACCTCACTGCCTTCTTGAAAAAGTTTTACAACAGCGCAAAGGGAACTATGACACGATGTCAGTTTGATTTTCGTCAAAATTTTTTTGACTTTCCTGTGAGACAAAATGTGTAAAAAACAGGAGAAATGACTCTCAGCTTTCACTACGTCGACTTTGAAGTCCTCCACACGTTCAAAAATTTGTACCAGAAATTTGAAAAAATTCACGAGTATTCTGTAATATGTACTTAACAAATGGCAATTTATTGTACGTTAATTCAATCATTATTTTAATTAGTACAGCTAAAAATGTTAAAATAATTATTATTATTATGATCTTAATGAGTTTCAATACTGGAAAACTGGTATTGAAAAAACGTCCTTTCTCAGCATTGTCCAATTTAGGTGTGAAAGAGATCCCTTCCAAAAAGAAGGGTCGAGCTTCCGTAAACTATTGTTTTAAAGGGATCTCTTTCACGCTTAAATTGGACAATACAGAGAAGGGACGATTCTTCAATACGAGTTTTCCAGTACTGAAACTCACTAAGATCGTCATTATTGCGAAGCTTTTAAATCTTTTAAATCTACTAACGGAAATAATCTTTAAATTAAAGTAAAACAAATTGCCATTTGTTGAGTAAATGTTACTGAATACTCATGAATTTTTTTTAATTTATCGTAACAATTTTTGAACGTGTGGAAGACTCCAAAGTCGACGTAGTGAAAGTTTAGGGTAATTTCTCCTGTGTTTTCACACATTTTGTGTCACAGGAAAGTCAAGAAAATTTTGACGAAAATCAAGCTGACATCGTTTTATACGTATAATGTTGAAGAATATTTCTGTCTTCGGCTTAGCATTCTGCGATTTATTCTCGCAGAGTAATAAAGCTTCAAAGCCAGGTGTCAGCACTTTTGAATCCGACTTTAAAATTTGTCGGTGCCCTGGACCTTCCCTCGAAGAAAGTAATAAGGTAAATGTCCCAGTAATCGTGGCGGTCCCAATAATCGTGAAACTTGGCTACACTGTAAAAAAAGCTTTGGTGATATTTACAATCAGCTAGTCATTATACGTGCAATGTATTTTCAAATTACAAGGTACAAGCTGATTAATTTACGATACTACAGTACTTATTTGCAATCTAGTGTCATTTCACTTTTGGGAACAATGTGAAAATAGAACGAAGGTTGTTCTGTTAGCAGCCGACTGTAAAATAACACGACCCTGAATTTAGCTATACATATAGATTTGAAAATTGCGTAATTTATTTAAACAAAAGTAATGGTCCTATTGAAAAACCAAAAACATATCTGGATTTGTCTCAGCCATATCTCTAGAAGATTTTTAAATTAGAAAAAAAAAAGATTTTTAAACAATTGAATTGTTATAAACAATGGGGAACTCCATATAAACAAATGTATCAGTCCATAAATAGTTTCAAGAATATTACTAGGTACTCCAATCAAATACCCCCAGCAGATTTTTTATTCACCGCGAAAAAATGATTATTTAAACAAATACAATGTTTATAACAATTTATTACGTTTTTGATCCTTGTAGAGCCCCGCATGCAAGGATAAGGCTGCATACTCTGAGAGGTCGCCCGGTATCCCAGAGTCACCGTTTGAGACGCCTCATCCAGGTGCCATTCAGCTTTCGGCATGGTTGTCACGCCTCCGCTCAGGGGTTATTCCTTCGGGACCATCCCTGGACAATTGTCCGCGACTGCCTATTTAATTATTGTAACCATATGGAGCAGAAACCATTGGTACAGGGACCCTCTATCTGCAACCCGAGGACGCGTTGTCAATAGCAATACAGTGAGGTAATTGTCAGGAACTGGAACTTGTGAAAGTTATTGAAAAAATACTAAAGACATGGTGGGTGCATTTGCCAATTTTTTGGAAATTTTGCCCTGAGCAATAATATTTTAACACTTGAATTATAATCCTGCAACATTTTAAATACAGGATCTTCAATAAATGAAAGATAACCATTTCAAACTTATTATTCTTGATAGTTATTTAAAGTGATTCTTTTAAAAAATCTCTGTCTATCCCTGTTTTCCAGGTTTTCCTTAACCTGCACCACCCTGATTAAAGAGACGTGAAAATAAGTTATTTGTAAAATGATAAGGTTTTAATGATCCTTATAATAGTTATAATAGATAAATAGGGTATGTCAGCCTCTCTGTAATAAACTGTTAATATTAGGTTTTTTCGGAACAAATTTTTACTAATTTTGAATTGGAATATCAAATCAAATTAAGTTACTGCTCAAATGAAATGTAGTCTTATGGCGTATATCAAAAATATTTAACTAAAGGTTTATTATAAGAAACCAAAAAATCTAGAGTATAAACACGAGTTTGAAAAGGATTACACTGGAAATTGGGAAATGGAAATTTTCAAAATTAATCAAATATTAATTCCGAACTAGTTACATATATCCTTAAAGACTATCAGGATACAAGCTTATTGTTTGTTAGACATGTCATCAACCTGATTGTCTTCTTACAATGATAGCATTCATCGAGCTATTAGAATTAAACCAAACGAAGTTACCGCTGACAAGAAAATAAAATTTTATTGTGAATATCAAACAAGTTTAAACTAAATAGTAATTACAAGGAACCAACAAATTTAAAACGAGAGAAAACGTATGTGTTGGCAAGTATAAACATATGAGGCGCGGCTCGCTATGCCCACAAGTTTGCACACAACGTATGCACAGACCTTTTACAATTTAAGGTCAAAGCATCGACAACTGTAATTTGGTGATTGTAAATTCTCTTTTGCTAAGGCTCCTTCGGCTTTAACAAGCACATTCTCATCACGTATTTCGTGCTTCGCTCTCGATTTTGTCCAAAATGCGAACTTTTATACATATCAAATGTATTTTACATTTATTTATGTGATTCCGGTGCATCAGCGCGTTTTTATGCGACAGCGTAGAGTATCGCGATGCTGTACATTACGATACAGCGGACGATCACTCTTCACATTACACTCCGCTGTATCGTAATGTGCAACATTACGATACTTTAGCCTGTCGCAACAAAACTTGTAAATGCACCGTCGTCACATAAAATAGTATATGCGCCAATGTGCACAATTCGTGTTTTCACGCGACTCACTTACAATGCTCGCAGGACTTATCTCACCTCGGCTTCGATCGTCATGCGAGCGTTGCCGCTCATCGCGTGAAGACCCTAATTATGCACCTAGGCGCATAATATACTATTAAACAATACGTCCTGTCTCGTTCTTCCATTGGCGACTTATTGAATAGTGATACACTGGAGCCTGAGCGGCGATACAATTATCCGCAATAAAATGAACATTTTCAACCTTTTTCGAAACGTATTATACAGGACTTTGAAATGTTGACCCTGTTAACTTGTACATGAAAGAAAAAAGCATATTTTTTATTTCAAAAAGATTTCTTTTCGCCCCTTTAAAGTATAGTGTCTTCAACTGAACAGAAAACTTAAATTTTATTATTTAAATTTTAAATTATGTACTCTCTCTGAGACTTTTCACGTCATTATTATTTCATTACAATATATTGGGTATATAAAGTGTACATTTGGTGAGAAATATATGGATCATTTAAAATTAACTGAGGATTTATGTCACAAATGATTTTATTTGAAGACATCCTCATTAATGAAATGCATTGTCCTTATAGGTTCAAGTTTTTGGTTGAAAAATCGATTATTCGACTTGAAAGTTGAACTACTTTCTAAGAAAAACTATTTGCTTTTAAATGAACTTTTATCTTAAAAATTCTACTGTTTTGTAGAAAATTATTATTTATCAACTGTGTTAAAAATTCATTTTTTTTGTTAAAGAATTTTTTTTTTATCTGAAAATTTAACTATTCCATGTTTGGTTAAAACTTTATCCTGTATATTGGATAAGTTTTAAACTCGTCTTTTTACTTTCTCATCCTATAATGAGGACCCTAACAGCACCGAAACTTGGGTCAAGCTTGGGTGAAGATTGTGTCCAAGTCTCCCAAGCTTGGTGCCAAGCTTAATAAAAGAAGATTTACGAGATAGATTTAGGAGCGAATATTTGGGTGCATTAGCACACCAAAAGCGTAAGAATAACAACAATGTATCACGTTTAATTAAAATCGGCGATATTGTATTGGTAGGCAGCGATAATATCAAACGTATGGACTGGCCACTGACGTGTGTGAAAAAAATCCATGTGGGTAATGACGGCCAGCCACGAGTAGCGCAACTTACTACAGCGCACGGCGAAATTACCAGACCAATCCAACGCATTTATCCGCTTGAAATACGTTCTATACATTGTGAAAACACCGAAGTCAAGACTATTGTTATGCAAAAGTTAAAGAAAGCTAAAGAGCCAGAAAGTGAGCGACACAAAAGGTGCGCTGATAAGCCAAGGGATCAGAAAAACGAGATCAAAGAAGTTAAAACAGAAGTTGTAGAATCTCTAAAAAGCCAACGAGATTAGGCTATAACCGAAATTTAGTAAACTAGTTTCGTTGATGTCATTTCTTCTGTTTCATGCGATTAATGTGCAATTTCAAGATTTTATATTTTATATAGAAATAGTGTTTTAATACAGCTTCTATCCAATGTTATGTAATGGCGAATTGGTATTAGAAAATTTGTTAGGCAACAAAGTATTTTGATATGAATTATTTTGAAAATGTCGACTTTATTCAATAGTGTATCTTTACAATGTTTTTAATAACAAATGTATTTTATGTAAAAAATGCAGACCTTTGTTGCGTGGGAAGGATGTTGGGTTCGCGAAAAATTTCCAAAACTGTACCTGCCAATAAACACACAGCTACGGCTTAAAGATTTTTTCTCCGCCTGCACTTTCTTATTTTAGGGTCGTTTATGGTAGGGTAAGAGAGTGCATATACGCACTAGACTAGGTGAACAGCAGGCTAGAACCTAGGCTTCGGGCCAGGAAAGGGCAGTCTTTGAAAAGCGTCGATTCGATACGGTTGTAATTTCTTGTCTTAGCGAGTAGAAAGATGCTTTCTGTATGTGTTCCTTATTATTGTACACTGTTAAAAAAGTTGGTGCGACGATGGAAATAATTCGATCGGTGTGGCACATAGTAAATAACCAGAATTCTGTAAAAATACATAATGTTCTTAGCACGGAGTAATAATAAGGAGACCGATCTCCATATATGCGTTTTTACGGTGCAAACTGCACACGTATTACCTTACCGTAGGCGTTTAAAACATTAGATCATGCGCACTGCGCTTTACTATCTCTTTTTCTCCCGTGCAAAAAGAGATAGTACATATATCGTAGTGCGCATGCGCCACTACTTCAATTATCGTATAGATATCATAGTAAAAAATCGAGATGCTTTGTACAGCATGATCGGTCTCCTTATTATTACTCCCTGGTTCTTGGGTTCATTTTAAAGCTATTTTTCCACAGTATCGCAAAACCTTTGATATACTTCTTCAATATATAAAAAGGGAGAGCTGAGAATTCCGAATCTTAAGAACCATTACTTGTGATTTACACAAATAACTGTTCTACCGATCTGAATTCCCAACTCTCACCTCGGCGAGCCTTGCTTTTTCTTAGACATATTACTCTAAGGCTATTATCTAATATTCCTGCTCCAGGCTTGCCCTTCAGTAGAATCGATTTCAATATTTACACTTTCTCGTAAGATACTGATAAACTGATTAGTTATCAGTATCTCAGAGAAAAAGTTTTATAATTACATTAAGGAAGGCAAGTTTTGGGTATGGCAAGTTGATTTTATGATTGGCTCGCCCGCCCCGAACTACAGATGCCGCGCGCCAATCCCGACCGAGCGACTTCTCTGATTGGTTCGCACACCCCGCGCCACGGGTACTGCGCACCAATCACGAACTAGGAATTCGCGCGCCAACTTATGAATTCGGAGTTGAGTATTTATAATTGAATTAACATTAATAAATGATATTAATGTTAATAACTTTAATTATATCATAATATTGTTAATTTATATTGTATATGGTATATAGATTATATGTATTAATCTACATATAACCTGTAAGTATATAATGTGTGTTTAACAATGGTATTATGATAAAATTAATAAACAATTGTATCTATTAATAGGTGAAATATTTGGTATTTAGAATTAAATTAACATTAATAAACATTATTAATGTTAATAATAATTATATTATAATATTATCAATCTGTACCACATATAGTATATAGATTCTATGCATTAGCCTGTATATAAACTATATATACAATATATATGTGTACCTATGACATTATAATAAATTTAATCTCAATATTAAATAGTTATACTTATTGAAGTTCGGGTTAATATTCATTAATACTAGTAAAACAAATTATCTTAGAACTATGTAACCGTAGAGTCCGTATTGGTTCGCGCGCCCCAACCCACAGGTGCCGCGCGCCAATCCCGTCCAGGCGATTTCGCTGATTGGTTCGCGCACCCCGCGTCACGGGTACCGCGCACCAATCACGAACCAGGAATTCGCGCGATGCAATAATAATAGTGATATAGTTTTTCAAGCATACAACCGTAAGCATAAGCTTGATGTCGCTGAAGTAGTTAGTTCTAGAGATGAGGTGTGTAGTGCCCAAGCATTACCGACATTACAGTTTTCGCAAAGATCGGTTGGAATTCGATTTTCCTTTTTATAATAAAGAATATATATTTAAAAATGGATTGAAGAATGTTTAACTATTTAGTACGAGGTTATCAATTTATAAATAAATAAAAATAATTATATATACGATCCACGAAACAATAATAGACCGGTAGTGACCACTGGCGGCAAATCCAGGAAATAAAAAACCGGTTTTCCGCAGAATTTTTCTTGCTTTATTTTGCGTCAGTTTCAGCAAACTTGTATCTAAATAAATGAATAAATCAATCTTTTTTCACGCGTATCATGTTTATTATTAGTTTCCGCATAGTTGGACTTCTCCTATTTTGAGCATCAAAAATTGTTAGAATTAGATAATCTAAGGTTTTGTCAATAAAAAAAAAAATTGTTTAATAAATTTTTTTTTCAAGAGAAGTCAACCATCGATTTCGGCCTAATTTTTACAATGCAAAAAACGAAAATTTAATCTATGCATTATTTTGCGAGTGTTTTGGCAGTAACTGATCTGAGGAAGTTACAGTTTCACCTTGAAGAAGAGAAGCAGGTATATATTCCGGGCGAGGGGGCGGGGACTGCTGATACTCCTGTTAGTTATCATTGATTTTGTTCGTTTCATTATATATTTTCTTTTTTCTTTAAACCGTCATATCTACCTATAATTCTTTTAATTTTTATAATTTCAACAGAAAATTTTTATCTTGTATAATAGGGTGTAATAAGGTTTAATAAGTCATTATAAATTGAGAATTAAATTCTCTGTTATATTAGTTTAAAAAATTTATAATTTAACTCAAATTGAAATTGTTACAAAAATTGGTTTTCTGATCGCTCTAATTAAATATACATTTAGCTATTAACTAGTCAAATATATCTATTAAATAATTGTAAGGGAGACGTCAAGGCCTCAAATTGTACACCCTCTAAACGATACAGAAAGAAACTTAAAAAAAGAATAATGAGCATTGCAAAACTAAACATATTAATGAATTTCATATTAACAAAGAAAATAAAAAAATGTTTGGTGTAAGGCTTTCAAAAAGAGGTTCACCTTTTTTTTTAATTCAAAAAGTTTGGATTTGGGATAACTGAAATGTGACAGATTGAAAATGAAGTTTTAAAAATTCGAAGTGTCTATAATCTACTACATGTACCGAAAATATCCAGCTATTCATACCGAAATTTCGGTGCAAAGAGCCCGTTCGGCCTGAAATTCGTACGGAAAAAATCCAGCTATTCGTACCGTAATTTCTGTACTCATTAAAAATTGTACACTTTAAAAATTGAAACGTTTTAAGTGAAAAATGTCTAACTACGTATTCCAAAAAATTAAAAGTTGTAATTAACATCAACGAAACTGAGACTTGTGGTCTTTTAGATAAGAAATATATAAATAAATAAAATATCAAGAACTAAACATTTACTGATACATGTTCAGTTCATATTGTTCAAAGTCTAACTATTTGTCTATTTCAGGGTGTACACTAGTTATTTCAAGTTCAAAAATGAGCATTTTGAAAACTGATTTTCAAACCCGAGGAAAATATTTCCGTTGTTAATTTTAACTAACTTTGCAAAATTGCTGAAGGCGAAGTTTCAAAAAAATATTTCAGTTTAAAATTATTTAGTCATCTAGAAGTTTACATGTTTCTGCTTTCTGTTCAGGTAATCATTGCACTATTATTATTCAATCCTAATGTTGTACGGATTATTCTACTTTCATTTAAAAAAATGTATTTAAGAAAAATATTATTTATGCAATTAACAATTGCATAATTCCTGATTTTGATTTGACGTAATTTGTTTAGATTTAATACTTCTTTAGATTAAAGAAATATGTTGTTAAATTCAATATCCATGTTGTTTATTGGAAGAAATATTCCTTTGGCAATTATGGTGAGGGTTAAATACGGCTTTCCACCTTATAATTTCAATGTTACGATAGCGTCGTAGTTATCGCTGTGGACTTTACACTCGACGGACCGAAGTTGGATTCCTACTGGAGGTGGATTTTTCATGGAATTTTTCTGTTTCTAGTTCATCGAGATTTTAAATCATGTGAATTTGTTTAAATTAAATATCTATAATAATAAAAATGTTAATTATAATTAAGGCTGAAAGAATCCATTTGTTCATTTAGAAAAATATGTACTACAGTGGAAGTACGAACAACTTTATTGCACTCGCGCATGGTTTAGGCCAAAGAAATATTTGTTTGAAGCAGTGGGATATTTTTTTGCTTGAAATATTTAAAAATTTGATGTCAAGAAATAGTTTTTTGAGCCTATAAAATGTTTGCTTGACTTTAAAATATATTTCTTTCCATCAATTCACATTTCCTCATTTCAAAGAAATATTATATATTTATACGTTTTTAACAAAAAACTGTTGCTTGTATTATTTACCCTTCCTCTATTTTAGATCATTATTTTTATGAACTTATTTCACTCACAAATGAACATCAAATTTGGTTTCTTAAAATTATTCAATTTAAAACAAAAATCAAAAATCGTTTAATTATCTTTTTTTCTGGGGAAACCCCAACATTATGTGACGTCACTAGACCCAGAATCTCCAGACCGGGGTTAACTTTCCCCCTCTCCAATTACATAGATCTCGACCAGCCCGTCTTATCTGCTGCGACGCGTCGGCGCCAGTCGCGGGGTGCGGGGTAGAGAGGGGGATGAGGCCACGCCCATAACGGCGCCCCATAGTTGTCCTATACTATTGACGTGGGCTGGTTTTCGTAAAAGAAAGTTTTACTTTCTGCTGAAATACTCAAAGAATAATGCGGAAATGGCACTTTTTCTTATTGAATGTTAAACATTATACCCATTTTTAAGGCGGACTTATCTTCAAAATGAATTACGTTAAAAACTACACATTTTATATGGACAAAATGTGACCGATTTTTGATCAATTTATCCATGGGCTGGTTTTCGTAGAAGAAAGTTTACTTTCTGCCAAAATACTCAAAGAATAATGCGAAAATGGTACTTTTTTATTGAATGTTAAACATTATACCCATCTTGAAGGCGGACTTCTCTCCAAAATAAGTTATGTTAAAAACTACATATTTTATATGGACAAAATGTTAGCGATTTTTTATCAATTTATACGTGGGTTGGTTTTCGTAAAAGAATGTTTACTGTCTGCGAAAATACTCAAAGAATATCGCGATAATGGCATTTTTGATCATTGAATGTTAAACATTATACCCATTGTAAGGCGGGCTTCCCTTTAAAATCAGTTATGTTAAATCTACAATTTCTGTATGAAGAAAAAGTATATGATTTTCAATCAATCGATACTGAGGCAGGTTTCGGTAAAAAAAAAGTTGGGTTTATGTAAAACTAACAGAAGAATAATGCTCTTGGCTCATATTTTCTGATCTCAAAAATGAGGTGGAGTTCTAATTAGCAAGTGTATGAGGAATAGTCATTTTCTCTGAAATCGCACAGAGTCTGTCTTTTTAGCTCTTTCGTCTCTGTCACCCTTCCAAGTCTCGTTTTCGTGCAGTCCTCTGTTTTCTTGCTTTCTTGCGTGAACTCAGGTAAAATCAGATTTCTGAGTTGATACCCTTTCCGAAGAAACTAAGAAACAGAAAAGAGGAATAGACGTAGAATATTTTCCTGCAAATAAACAAATGTCTTTCGGATATGATGTATGGACAATAAAACAATACAGTTATTATCCTAAAAATGACCGTGCCCCACCCTTTCTATTTTTTTCTTTTCTTCCAATCACCCTAGATTCTAGATTCTAGGATCTAGATGATTCTTGTAGAATTTTCCCAACAGATTGAGAATCTTTTTTTCAAACGGAATCCTAATAAATGGATGTAAGGAACAAATTCGTTGTACTTGAACTTTCAAAATATTTGAAAATTGTTCATCCAATTTGTTTATGAAGGCTTAAAGGGACTCCATAGTTCGCCTCCAGCCCCTTACCTGATCGTTGGGAGCCCTATTTTTCCGCCCGAGTCGAATCTTGACAGTACAGTCTTTTTCAAGATACACTGCGAACCATGGATGCGAACCATTGAACAAGCAGTAGCAGGTGCAATTAGAAAAAGAGACATTCGTGTTTTTCCTACACTCGCGTTTACCGCATTGATGCGCAAGGTTTAGTTTTCCATTTTTTTTTATGGAAGTTACCCCCACACATATCACAAAACTTAATTTTTTAAAGGAGCCCCCAATAAAGAAGAAAGTTTATCAGGGCGGTTCCTTCTATTTCGCGGTTGAAATTTCGCAAACTTTTCAGAAATTCCATTTTACTTTCGATTTTGCTTATTCGACCGACTAGACAGACGACGCTTCGTAAACGTAAACTGAATTACTAATACAGAAAATTTCCACGAATTCAATTTTATACCTGTGAGACCATTAGAGAAGGTAGGGAGGGTAATACAAATTGATATGTTCTTAAAACGCCCTTATGGGTGTATTTTCCTCCGATCACATGAAGAAAATGAAGTATATAAACATAAAT
This sequence comes from Andricus grossulariae, assembly GCA_011634705.1. Taxonomy (NCBI): domain Eukaryota; kingdom Metazoa; phylum Arthropoda; class Insecta; order Hymenoptera; family Cynipidae; genus Andricus; species Andricus grossulariae. The sequence goes on along the minus strand of JAABKJ010075445.1, from coordinate 93,358,218 downwards.
TGACTGCAAATTAAAGAAAAATTTGCATTTTGCATGTTATAAATGTTTCAGTCAACAAATAGAACATTCAGATGCAAAAGAATTTTTATATTGTTTGGAAAATAAGGGCGGAAATACACTGGTCACGTGTCAAGTTAGCATCACCTTTTTGTTATTGGTGTATTTTCCTCCAATCATGTGTTACTAGTTACAGTTTTTCAGGAATCATGTTATATATAGTTTATATATAGTGTGAAGTATTATATATAATATTCATTTCTTCTATACGTTTTTTATATATTATTATTATTATATCATTAAGCCGTTTCCCTTTCGGGGTAGGCGTGAATTGCTCGGTTGGAAAGTAGTGGCGCCATCTACAGTCAATCTTCATAATGCTGCTGTAGCTTGTGCAAATATACAACGACGATTTGTAAGAGAAGTCGGCCGTAAAAAAGTACCTAAATACAGCGTGGGTGATGTTGTACGCATCAGTCGTGCTAAAGACATCTTTGAAAAAGGATATGAAGTTGGCTGGACAGAGGAGCTGTTTGTTATTAAAAAGGTTAGCACCTGGCGAACACATGCACCTATCTTATACGAATTGAGAGATTTAGCTGGAGAGGATATTGATGGAATTTTCTACGAACAAGAGTTGGCTGATGTTAAAGATAAGGACGTAGAAAACGACGAATTTATTGTTGAAAAAGGTGATTCAATCAAAGGGTCGCGGAGCTAAGAAACAGCTCCTTGTAAAGTGGGTTGGGTATCCTGACAAATTCAACTCGCGGATAGCAGCTACAGAGCTAAAGACTCTACAATGAATGACGAAGATCAGTTTTATCTCATTCTACCAAGTGATAGTAGTATGAAGTATTTTGCACTGAACACAATCATCCATTTTATTACACAACTTCCACATGAAATTCGACTGCATGGTGGCTGGGTGATGGGACTCACAGAGATTCAGTTTCCACGATCATTTCTCCATGTGAGAGGTGCATCAAGCATGGAAAATAGCATCTCAATTGTACCAAAATCAATTGTAGATAAAATAGGGCTCATTGAAAAATCTACCATTGAAAGCGTTCGAGTTAACGAGACTGGAAATGTAGATTTAGCCTTATCCGAAAATGCTGACAAACAAACGCGACAATAATGCCATCTCAGCTGATGAAGGTTTTCAACTGGAACTGTTTAAAGGAAAGTGTAAACGCTTAGTTACATCTTTCTTTCCACCTGGAGTTTATTAACAGCTGGATGACTTTGTATATGCTTTAAATAACACTCCTGAAATAAATAAACATGTGGTTGTCAAACAAGAAAAAAGAAACAATGATTATATAACACTGGAAAAAATACGTAAACAGGATTACAAAATTCCGGGTCGTCACTTTCTTTTAATTAGCGAGAAGATATCTCAAATTCTAGGTTTTACACCTCGCATACTTTTACCTATCTATTCATATATGGCACACCATCCACCAAGTTTATCAAATGGTCTACCAAATCAACGTTTTGTCTATTGTGATCTATGCGAGCCACGTATCACTGGAAATGTAAAAACACCACTCTTGCGAGTCGTACTGGTGGATATGAAAAATTATATTTTTGGATCCACCCAGGTGACAAACTTTTTACCACCTTTCGAGCTTGGCACATTAACCGTGACACCTCATTTCAAATGGATTGCGTAAACATGAGTCATTACACAGATTACTATACAACTCAAGTCGGTGGTGGAGGAATTTCCAAAATTTACATTGGCTCTCATTATTAGAGAGGGCATAGTATAGGTAGTTTTCTCGGAGGCCTGTTTCGAAGAGTTTTACCATTTCTCACACGTGGTCCAAGAGTAGTTGGAAAAGAAGCACTGCGTCATGGTATGAATGCTATTGATGATGTGGAACGTAACATACCATTTAAGCAGGCCGTGAAAACACGACTCAAAGAGACTGGAAAAGAATTAAAGAGGCAAGCCATGGAAAAGGTGAAAATTCTGATGAACGGATCGGGATATAAATTGACTGGGAAGGAGAATAATCTTCATTCGTTTGGCGTTCGCAGCGTGTTGAACATCGTAGGAAAACCTCATAGAAGAAATAAAAATTGTGGGAAAATAGAGAAGAAGAGAAAGAAGAAAACGGCTGTCAAGAGAAAGACAAGTAAAAAATCTAAGAGGAAAACACGAGCAACATGTACAAAAAGATCTGTGAGTGACATTTTTGGAAAAAAATAAAAAATGTCATTTTTACACTCACTCTCGTGTGATAAATTTCTCTCGAACTGTGTTAAAGTTAGAGTTCGACTGGTGCGTTCCAAGGATGCTTTTTGTCTTATGGATCCTACTAATCAGGCTTATCACCATATTGAAGAAGCATCTCTTTTTATAAGGCGTGCAAAAATCAGTCCTGGAATTCTTCTTGCACACGCAAAAGCTCTTTCTCAAGGTACGGCCAAGTATCCACTCACCAGAGTAGAGGTTAACACACTCACAATGCCTTCTGGTGTTCAAAATGAAACTCTCGATAATGCTATACTCGGTCAACTACCTGAAAGGGTCATTATTGGATTTGTGGAAAATGACTCATTCAACGACCATCGTGGTAAAAATCCATACAATTTCGAACACTTCAATATCAATCACTTCTCTCTACGTGGATGGTACGCAAATCCCGTAAAATCCTTTGCAACCAGATTTCTCAAAAGGAAAGCTATACATTGATGCTTTTCATACTCTGTTTTCCGGAACTTTAATTCATTTTCTGAACCAGGACACCTGATCTTTCTGCAAATTGCCAATCACACTGGAATCTTGTTAAACATGGCAGCCTTCGAATTGAACTTCGTGTAGACCCTCGCTTCGCTCGGGCAGCAAATTCACACTCGTCAAAATAGCCTTCTTTACGCTCTCGATACACAATATACTATTCTATTTATTATTTCATGACTAATCTTGGCAATAATTAATTGGAAAGGAATGTATAATTCTTGAGCCCCCACTCGATTCTGTGTCCTTATCACGCATTTTTATAAGAATCACCGAGATGCAAACTGACAACTTTTTTAGGCTTATTCGCGATGCTACGAACTCTTGTACGTGCACTGTCATCTTGAATTGAAGTATATGTCTGTACTAAGTGCGCATGCGTCCATCGGTTTCAATATGTTTTCAACAAAATATTATGGTTGTATCAATCTAAATTCCATAAAACGATTCAACCAAAACATTATGTTGATCGAAGCAAACGAATTTGGTGAAGTGAACAAAAGTTTTGTTAATTCAACCAAATTTTGTTTTGAAATCAGCAAATCGTGGTAAAAAAAAAGATTCTGCTGAATGAAGAAAATTTTTTCTGATGCGTTAATATTATGGAAAAAAATATTTTATACTACTGGCAAGAAACACGAGATCGTGTGCTTTTTGTTACTTTCAAAAAATATATTAACTTTGATATAATACGCAAAGTAAAATTATTTCCTTGAAATAGCATGAAATATGTAAAAATTCTGCGAATAATAACATCAAAATTAATTGTTTTTGTAATTTCTTCAAGACGATATTACGAAAAAACTCCTAATTTAACAGTTTTCTTCCATTTGGACAACTCCCGACATAATGTACATTTTGCAATACTCTTGGGCACTATATAGAATTTTTTAATACAAAATTTGTTTTTCGTCTCTACCCTATGTGCAGTGCCTTATAGTTATTTGTTTATCATGTGCGAATAATTTTCCTTTGAAAAAGCAAACTGTTTAAGTAAGGTACTCTTTAAAAAACTAGTTTTCTTGTGACACAATTGGAAATATTATGGAAAGCTTATAGTTTAGAATTCAGTTATTACACAAATTTCCATTGTCATTTTAAACAAGTTTTCTAAATCTTTGGGAACATTGAACCAAAAGGTTGCCCCTTTTGGGTACCAAGATTTCAGAATTGATTTTTTGCCAAATGATACCTTGTATTCTATTGTAAAACTACTAAAATTCGTCAACTCCATCACGTAATAGGAAAATAAAATCCATTTTGAATTAAAAAAATCTGCCCGCTTCGCCGACAAACTTTCATCGCGCACTTCGGGCGCGGCTCGCAACTTTGGGCACGCCTACGGCGCGCACCTGTTGGATCTCATGCTTCGCGCTCGATAATATATTCACCTTGCTCTACGCGCTCGGACACATTTGCCTGACGCTTTAAGCTCGGTTCCTCTAGGTTTTCAGGTCCATCAAGCTAGCACCTCCACAATCGAAATCCCCAAATTTGTTTATGTCAGAATTTTGGGCTTTTTTTGGGCCTTGTTGCCGATTTTTGGGCTCCACTACTTTTTTTGAAAATTCAAATTTGGCGTGGAGGTGCTGACTTGACCCAAGCCAGCACCTCCACTATATAAAAATTTTTAAAAATTAAAAATCAAACACGACAGAATCTTGGGCTTTTTTTGGGCTCTTGAATGCGCTAACAACATCTCTCGAATGCACAAAACAAATTTTTCCAAAACAACCCCTATGTACAAAAAATCCAACTCCTTAGTAAAAACTCAAACCTGGAAAATACAAAATAGAAAGTAGTGTAGGGCTTATCTTGGCCTCTCGAATACTTGAATTTTTTTGTTGCAAAAACTACCCCTACATCTCAAAAATCAAAACAAGCCCCAAACTTCCGTAACTTATTGGTGTTGGTATTTTTGAGGAGCCCAAAAATTAAAGACCCTATTCACTCTGTCAGATTCTAAAAAAAAATTGTTTTTTGACAATGTCGTATCTACTTGGTGTCAAGGGGTTGCTTTTCCACTGCAAGCGTTGGAGACCAAAAATCGTTGCTAGTATTTTTGAGGAGCCCAAAAATCAGAGACTCTATTTACACTCTAAAATTCTAAAAAACATTATTTACTGACAAAGTCATATCTGCGTGGTGTCAAGAGTCTGCTTTCTAACTGTAAGGGTTAGAGCCCAGAAATCGGTGTTAGTATTTTTGAGGAGTCCAAAAATCAGAGACTCTTTTTACACTGTAAAATTCTAAAAAACATTATTTTTTGACAAAGTCATATCTTCGGGGTGTCAAGGGGTTGCTTTTCAACTGTAAGGGTTGGAGCCAAAAAATCGGTGTTGGTATTTTTCAGAAGCCCAAAAATCAGAGACTCTATTTACACTGTAAAATTCTAAAAAACATTATTTTTTGACAATGTCATATCTTCGTGGTGTCAAGGGGTTGCTTTTCAACTGTAAAGGTTAGAGCTCAAAAATCGGTGTTGGTATTTTACAGGAGCCCAAAAATCAGAGACTCTATTTACACTGTAAAATTCTGAAAAACATTATTTTTTGACAAATTCATATCTAACAGACACACCTGTCAATTAGCAGGTTCTCTCGACAGCCTGCTACATCTTTTTTCGAGCCACGTTGTTCGTACATCTCACGCCATACAGGCTCAATTCGCCGAACAATCCTGTTGTACATATAATTCATTATCCCTTGTTGACAGACTTCTCTTTCTCACCTTCTGTTCACAGACAGGGTCTTTTAACTCCTATTCCGTTTTTGAACTGTGTTTAGCTTTCAAAAAATCGAGTAAAATTCAGGGTTATTGTTCGTAGTGTCTACTATACGATCCAATTGTTATTAGTTCAAATCGTTGAAAACTTCTTGAATTAAAAATTGAAGTTTCGGAAAAACAAAGAAAGAAATCGATACTTGTCAAAAAATGCATAATTTTGCAACAAATTAATTTGAAAAACCGTTGCAGGGTTTTAAAACTTAGACTATCGAATGTTAATGTATATTTATTGTACAAAAATAGTAAAATTTACTCAAAAAACAATCAGTTTGCACAATATTTCCACAAATGTACACGGTGTTCTTCGCACACTGCCTTGCCGCAGGAGGCGCAACAGTGAAATATCTTTTGTTCAAGTTTATCAGCTTTATATACAGCATGGAGTAATAGTAAGGAGACAAAACTGTGTGTCAAAAATCTGTCATCATTTTATCGGACACAGTTTACGGAAGAAAGTAAGCTAAGATGTACAGGCGTTCGCCTCGTTTCGAATGTAATATCTGCTAGAGCTTTTTGATTAGTGGGTTAGTCATGATTTCTGGTAAACCGATTCCCGCCTTGGATCCTGTGAGGGAACTTGCGCACGTTCCTGTAGAGGTACCTGGGTATTGAAATGCCTGCAAAGGTTCCTGCATTATCGTGGATATTACTGCAAGAAATTCCCTAGGGAGGATCCTGTACACGTTCCTGTGCCAGTGGGACACATTTGCAAAAAGTATCTATGAAGGATCCTGTACAGATTCCTTAGCAGATGAGACTCTCGCAAAAATATCTCTGAAGGATCCTGTGCCGCTTCCGTCCGACATGAATATTCCTGTACAGGCACCTGTAAAAGATACTATGTAGTTTTTCTGAAGCATACTGATACTAAGGAACCTTTGAAGGGTCTTGCACAGGTTCCCCTGCTGTTGCGTGCAGTGCACTATCATGTCCAGGATCCTGTGAAGGATCCTTCACTGGTTCCTGTGTAGTTCATTCTAATTTTTCCCTCTTTGCTTATTTTTCACAAAAGACCACCCCGTGCAGTAGCTTGCATGTCAACTGATAGAGCACAAGATCCTTCAGAGATACCCTGGCAAACCGGCCGAACGCACGCATTACTCTACAGCACAATGCTAAAGTAATGCTGAAGTAATATGGCATTATAGTTAATGAAAGAAACAAATGAAATATGTGAATTGTTGCAATTATAATAATACGTTGAAATTTACGTTAAATGTTCTAGCCATAATCGCAACAAGTTTCTTTTTCAGCGTTAAAAAATGAAAAAATAATGTGACTGTCATTGTAGTCTGCTAGCGACGGCTTCAAGCACGTTGCCAACATGCAGGGGCATGATTATTTAACGTAAATTTTAACTTTTCATTATAATTGCAACAGTTCACACATTTATTTTGCTTCTTTTAATAATGATAATGCTATATTACTTTAGCATTACTTTAGCATTACTTTAGCATTATGGTGTAGCGTAATGCTTGCGTTAGGCCGGTCCGCCAGGGAATTTTTGCGAGAGACCCACTTGTACAGGATCCTTTATAGATACTTTTCGCAAATTTGTCCCACTTGCACAGGAACCTGTACAGGATCCTCCTTAGAGAATTTCGTGCGACAACATCCACGATAATGCAGGAACCTGTACAGGGATTTGAATACACAGGTTCCTCTGCAGGAACGTGAGCAAGTTCCCTCGCAGGATCCGGGGCAGGAACCGGTGTACGAGGAACCTGCGTACGTTCCTCTACAGGGATTGTCCATAAAATACGTAACGCGTAATTCCGAAAATTTGGTGACCTCTCTGTCTGTTTGTAACGCTACCGTAACAAGCTTGCTGCGAAGCTGTCTATCTGTTCACAATAACGTAAAGTTTACTAGGTGAATATGAAATAAGTAATTTGGTAGTTAGTAATATAAATTATCAAAAACGTTCGTTTATTTGGCAGATATTTTTTATAAAGAATAGTAATATATAACATTATTTAAAAGTTATGAATAATGTAAATAATATTTTTTTAGGAACTATAAAAATCAGTTTTATATCGATGTCTTTGGCCTTTTTATGAAAATTGTGTTCATCTTCAAATAAATATATTCAATCAAATTACTCCTCAGTAAATGGATTTTCATTCAAATCTGCAAGATTATTGATCTGTGGCATATGAGTATCTTCGAGATCATCAATAATAAAACTTTTTATCTGAACATCGTCTTCATCCATCCATTCTACGTGTTCAGATTCTGCTTTCTTTTTTACTAGCAGTTCTCTGCCTCATGTATGTGGAAGAACGAGAAAAGAATAGAGGGCGAGGAGGAGGATACGATAAATATTACAGTTAAGTCAAGTCGATGCTGAAAATATTAGATTCAATGATTATATGCTCTAGATCGTCTGTTAGAGGTTTTAAAAGCTGTGTTATGATTCCTACACATTGTTCTTGAAAATTTTTTGTGTATGCGTGGAATTTGAATGTAAAAATGAAGAAGCACATCGCCTTCCAAATAACAAAAAAACTCAAGAAACTGTAGGTATAATGCCTTGTTTCTGCATACGAGGTGTATCGACACTCTCGGTGCTGCCCTCTGCGCTGAGCTTGATAAATCGCCTTACTCATATAATATTGACTTCAAGTAAGTCTTAAACCAACATCTAGTAAAAAATAAATCTAATTTGATAATAATAATGCTTAGCGAAGTATCAATCAAATTCAAATCTGCTTATATATATAACTGCTGTAAAATTATTATTTTCTTAGAACCAACATTTAATTGTGGTTAAATAAATTCAGATAAGCAGATAAGGATTTCAGGTTAACAGAATCATGAACATACTGTTGATTCGTGTATGTCAACTTAGTAAACGATAACTTAGTTTCATTAACAAGGGGTATTAGATTAATAAAGATTTTGATAGAGTGCACTACTATCAAGTACGCTACTTTTCTTATAGTTGTAACCACGTTTCTCCCCTTGAATTTCAAGTTATTCTCAATTATATAAACTATTAAAGCTTGGAAGAAGGGGACGTAATGGAGGAGGATGAGGAGGAGGAGGGTAGAAGAGGAGGTGGGTATGATGATGGTTTAGTTAAGACAAGCAGAGACTGAAAAATATTAGATTCAATGATTATATATACACTAATCATTTGTTAGAGGCTTTTATAAGGTGGTATCCTAAAAAACTGGAATGAATTCAGGTGGGAGAATAAAGAAAAACACATAAATTTCAAATTATATCTATTCATTTAACTTTAAATTTAATTTATTTAATAAAAAAAAAAACTTAAAATTTCAACTACAGGAAATGTTGAATTAGTAATTTCGAATGTTAATTTAATCACATTTTGCTAGTTGCTAAACTAAAAAAAAAATATTATTCAATAATACCAGCCTCTCGCACTTCATTAACAATTGAAATAATTTCGTGTTCATTATTTATGTTTCCAGCTAATTGAGTTTGTAAAAGAAAGCGCAATCTATCTACAAGTTTATTTGGATCTTCCCCGTAATCTAACATTTCGGCTTCTGTTTTTGCTTCTATTTCATAGTCAGAGGAAATTTCACTTTCATCATCATCCTCCTCATCGCCATCATCATTATCATCATTATCATTGATATCCTTATCATCAGCATAATTTTTGGTTATCACAGGTGGAGAATCGTCATCTTGACTAAATTCTTCTTCTGCTTCTACTTTTTGCTTCATCAGAAGCGGTTCCGCTTCATCTTTAGACTTCTTAGTAATGCACGCTAGATTCTTACGTGGAGAGAATCGTGGTTTCCAGGCTTTCTGAATAGCTTGTTTCTCTTCGTCAGGTTTGAAAATCTTATGCTTACGATGAATAGCTTTTCTATCCTTATCAATCAACCTGTTACTGTCTTGCATTGTCTTTGGACCTCCAGGCACCTTTGCAATTTGGTGGAAATCTCTCTCATCCTGCTTATGATTTTTTGCTAAGCAAGAGTATTTCTTATGTCTCTTCAAATTATCGACTCTTGAATAAGTTCGGGAACAACTTGAACATGTGGAAGTCATCTTGTCAGTGGCACAGTGAAAATGGCTGTTCATTCATGAAAGCTGAGTTTATATCCTCCTTCTCCTCATGTCCTCCTCTTTCAATTCCTCCTCCTCATCATCATGCCCTCCTCCTCATACCCTCCTCTTCCAACTGCTCCTCCTACTTCTCATGCGCACCTCTTCCAACTCATCCTCCTCCTCCTTATCATGCCCTCTTCCAACTCCCAGTTCTCCTTCTGGGGCGTGAGGAGAATCAGGAGGAGGTGGAGAAGGAGTTGGAAGAGAAGGGCATGATGAGGAGGAGTTGGAAGAGGAGGGCATGAGGAGGAGGAAGAGGAGGGCATGAGGAGGGTATAAGGAGAAGGAGGGCATGATGATGATGAGGAGGAGTTGGAAGAGGAGGGCATGACGAGGAAGAGTTGGGAGAGAAGGGCATGACGAGGAGGGCATGACGATGAGGAGAAGGAGGAGGAGTTGAAAGAGGAGGACATGAGGGAAGGATATAAACTCAGCTTTCATGAATGAACAGCCATTTTCACTGTGCCAGTGACAAGATGACTTAAACATGTTCAAGTTGTTGCAGAACTTATTCAGGACTCGATAATTTAAAGAGACATGAGAAATACTCTTGCTTAGCAAAAAATCATAAGCAGGATGAGAGAGATTTCCACGAAATTGCAAAGGTACCTGGAGGTCTAAGGACAATGCAAGACAGTAACAGGTTGATTGATAAGGATAGAAAATTCTAGATCAATCTAAAATATCTATACCTTAAACCTATATACCTATCTACCCTTTACCTATATACCCATCCACACACTACTACTTTCCAACCGAGCAATTCACGCCCACCCCGAAAGGGAAATGGCTTAATGGCACAATAAAAAGAATACATCATTCTTTGATATCTCGATGTTTTTTTGCTTCCCTTGGTGGTTCGAGTTACCGAAGTTCGACTGTAGTTAATCTTTTAGCTGATTACTTGAATTTTCAAACAAAAAAAGATGGATTCCCAACGAAAAAATGTAATAAATCCTATTTAAATAAAAAAGATTTTTATTCTGAATCAAAAACAGTTGAATTCAACCTAAAAAGACGAATTTTCAACAAAGTAGTTGAATTTTCAACAAAAAAGTAATTTAAAAATAACTGATTTATAGTTATAATTCAGTCACTAATTTAACCAAAAAAGATGAAATTTCTACTACAAGAGATGAATTTTAAAACCAGAAATACGAATATTAAAGAAGAGGTAGAATTTTCAATCAAAAACAATTCTTCTATTCAGAAATAACAAAAATTGCAACCAAATTGTTAAATTTTCAAGCCAAAACGAATTTCATATAAAATAGTCGCCTTTTTTATCCGAAAATATTAACTACCAATAAAGATATCAATTTTCAACTAAATACTTCAATCTTTAATCAAATTCATGCATTTTCAACAAAACAATTGCATTTTCAACCAAATGAAATTGAAATTTCTACCAAGACAGATGAATTTTTATATAAAAAATATTTGTTGTTCAAGTAAGTAAACAAAATTCTACCAAATTATTGAATTTTTAAGTCAAACAGACAAATTTTTAGAAAGCATTGAATTTTTAACTAAATAGTTGAATTTTCAAGCCACACGGAGAGACTTTCGATATCAACATTTGGTTAATTCTATATCCATAATTAACATAAAATGTAGGAATTTAGGGATAATCGGGGTACTGTCATTAAGATTCCTATTATAATAAGAGATGATGGCATTTCTGTATGTATTATTCTAAACTTGAGGGAGCAAAAATTAGTATTCACGTTTAGAAAAAGTCTTATTTACTATTTGAAAATTGTGAGTGTGAAAAAGTGATAATGGTCAATACCAAGTTTTGTAAAAGATATAGTCAATAGTTAATATTTTAAGTAACACAAGTTATAAGAAATGTACGAAATTTTAGTATTCTTAAATAAGAATGCGTATTGAACTGAGAGCCGCTAGCAATATCTGCAACCGGGATTTGCGAGAATTCTAAAAGACTATACTAAAAACGCCCGAAGTTTTCCGAGCTGTTCCGTCTATAGCCGAGTACGCGACGATCAGCAGACCGACTGCACCCAGCTCATGACCTGTGATTTCCCGCCAAAAGTTTCAATCATACGTCTTTGTAGTACAAAAATGTTTGTAACTAGTGCAGTGTGAATTAAAACTGAAACAAATTTTAATTCGGAAATTATTAATCTAAACTCTCCGTAATTTACATTTCGTTAAGAATTGGATTTTTTCAGTAGTGATTATTATTTTCCTAGAAACTTGCTTCGTTAAGAAATTTATTTTCCTATAAAGTTACTTTCATAAATCAAGGAACTTCCTGATTTGATTTTATATATAAAAATTATATCGTTCCCACATAGTTATATATTTATAAGGATAGAGAAAAATGTATTCATAAATAACTAGTGTAATTGTTGTATACTTCTTAAAGTGGCCTAGAATACATTCCTATTTTTTTCTTCTGAAATGGCTCGATCCCCTAAAATTTTTTCGTTTTCGTGTCAAAATGTCCCCTGAATATTGACAGAAAAACAATATATATTTAGGTACCTCTTAATCCCATTATTGCAAAAAATTGCTTATGCTATTTTAGTTTCCGCTGTTAATGGATTTTTTTATACTTTGGAATACAAAAGGATAAAATGGATATGTACCAAAGTAAAATAATCCATTAATAGTGGCAATTGAAAAAGCAATTTCGTGCAAAAATGGACTTGAGAAATCCTTCAATATAAATTTGTAGGGCAGCTATTTTGGGAGGAAAATAAAGCCTTTTCAGACCACGCTCTATTTATTCCTACTTTTTTACTACTTTCAAGAAACTCAGTTAATTACAATTTAACCATTCAGAGATGTATAATAAAAAAGTTTTTTTTTTAATATTATGTAATACATTGAAGGGATGTAGGATCAGATTCGCTCTAAAAAATACGATACTTAATACGTGAATTGCTCCTTATTCAGGAAAATTATACCACGGAAAGATTTATAGATACCTGGAAAAAAACCCGGAATTGTCAGGGAATTTTTTTTACAGAATTGTAGTAGACGCCCTGAGATAATTCTAAAGATAATATTTTAAAATATTTGAATTGATATGTTTCAACATACTATATATAATTAAAAACTAAAGGTTAACAACCACCGCAGGGTCCCACTGGGAGCAACTGTCATCTACAAAATGACATTTGATACGGCCCGGTTTTACTGGTTGGCGCCGTTCAAGGTTCCTTCAAGTTCGTAAGAAGTAATCTTCGTTGGAATCATTTGGTGGCCCTGAGAAGGGCCGTTGGTGCGTTTCGAAATATCAGAATGATCTAACGTTCCTTCCACTATTCGTTGATGGATCTCTCCGTGTCTATATACGAAGGGGAGGTAGATGGTGTGCGCATCTCCCGAAAGTATTTTGCGATGACAAAGTCCCGGTCTGCACGGCAGCGAAAGATAGTTTCGTGTCCTTCTAAATCCCCGGGATAAGCCAAATTTTCCGGAGGAAACGTTAACCGACGTTTAGGTTTCGGAAACAATGGGTGAACGGTCCTTCGAGCGTAGAGTGAGTATGGTGGACGTCCGTCCGTCGGTTGAGGCGGCGGTCGACTGGTGACCGGTGTCAATGCGTCAATTATTAGACACGGCACGAACGTCTTCTCTGGTGTAGTGATCTCTATGGCACTAGTATTGGCATCCTCGGTCGTCGGTACTGTGTGGTATCCTTCGGTGCGAAGCCTCTGGATTTCGGCTTCGTAGCGACGAGCCTCGAAACGCGCTTTGCGCTGGCGAGGGTTCTTTCCCATTCGGTGGTCCTTATGTCTTCCGATGTTTGATGATATCAATCGTCGAATCGAGCACCGTGGGTGGTACTTAACTGTACTGCGTTCGAAATGAGCACGAGGCTCGAAAAAATTCCTTTGTTCAGTGACCGGCGTGAATGACACCCGTGGTCATAACGCGTCGATACTTTGCCGAGGAAGATTTCGTGGTGCGTTCGAGTGAGCACAAGGCTCGGAAAAATTCCTTGGTTCAGTAATCGGCGTGAATGACGTCCGTGGTCATAACGCGTCGATACTTTGCCGAGGAATATTTCGTGGTGCGTTCGAATGAGCACAAGGCTCGGAAAAATTCCTTGGTTCAGTAATCGGCGTGAATGACGTCCGTAGTCATAACGCGTCGATACCTTGCCGAGGAATATTTCGTGGTGCGTTCGAGTGAGCACGAGGCTCGGAAAAATTCCGTTGCTCAGTAACCGGCGTGAATGACGTCCGTGGTCATAACACGTCGAGACTTCGCTGAGGAAGATTTCGTAGTGCGTTCAAGTAATATATATTGTCCTTAAAAGGACAGTATTTCCTTCGTCTGACAAATAATTTGCTCTGAGAAGAGCAGTTGTAGATGTGTAGAATGAAACGAGGCCAGGTTCTCGTGAAAGATGTTTATTTTCCAGGTTTCTCCTTAGTCCGGGAGAGCTGGAGAAGCGAGAGCTGCTAGCAGGCTGACAAGTCGACAGATAGGCACGTTGTGTCCGGTTGGAGGCTCGATGCTAAGTCCCGTCGGCGGTGGCAGAAGCGCGCTCTTTTACGTGAAGAGCGCGCGGCTTCTCCCACCCCGAGTGAGTGGAGTCGAGAGTGGGAATTCGGTTCAGAGTTTTTTCCCACTCCGTCGAATTTCGGGGCGCGCGGCCCAATCAAATTATTCTCTCTCGTTCTGTTGTGCCTGTCACCTGCTTTGCCTCGCTTCTCCGCATCCCCGCGTTACATAGATTCAGTATCAATCGCAGTTATTATAATACTATTATATTCTAACCTCATGACTTATGTAATATTGAAACAATTTTGTATATTCAAGAGACGAAGGATAGTGCTCGAGAATAATAATAATAATATTAATGTCATTGCTCTGCGAAGTAAAATATAAACGGACGAAATACATAAAATATATGTTAATTAATAATCAATTAATTAATTAATATTATTAATAATGATAATATAACATTTAATACCTAGTATATAACCTATAATAACAGTAATCATAATATATAATCATTGCAATAGTCGTAGTTATAATAATAATTAACCTAAAGATGAGAAGCTATAAGAGTAAAAATACAACTATTATTGAGAGAAATGAAATTACACGAATAGGAGTAAGAATACTTTTGTTCATTGCGAGTTAACCCTATACACATACAATATAAATTTGTTTCATGAGATCACGCGAAATAACAATAGAGAAAAAAAAAAAAAATATTCTAGAAATAAAATGTATGATGGAAATAAAAAATACAAATAAAATAATAAAAATAAAATAAAATAAAAAATAAAAATATCTTGCCTTAATAAAATTAGAGTCACGGATAAGTGATCAGTTTATCCGCGTATCATCATTTAATAAGGCCGAAAAATGAAGCTCCAAAGAAATTGAAAAATGAAAATAATATTTGACTGTAAAGAAAGTGGCTAGAAAGCTACGGGTGAGTCATCTCTGGCCCTCAGCTGTGCCCGTACCTGGGCGCATAGAATTTTCTGCATTTTTCACGTGAACAGCGCGTGGCAAGCGAAGGTCGTCGTAGCGGCAGAGGAAAGGAAACTCGAGAAACATGAAATAGAAAGTTTTACAGGAACGAAATATTAAGGGTTCCTTTCGTCTGTCGCCCGTTACGGCCAACGACGTATATCAGGATATAATCAAAGCGAGTTCTATTCCGTATGTAATGGTTTTTTTTTTTGTGGGAATTGGTTGAAATATGACTCAGCTATCGAATTTTGAGCTAATTTAATTTCAATTTTCAATAAAATAATTGAATTTTGAACAAAACAGTTGAATTTTCAAACAAATTGTTAGATTTTCAAACTACAAAGATCAATTTTCTACCCAATTATCCAGCTTTGAACAAAATGATTAAATTTAAACCAAAAAAAGTTGCATTTTCAACGAAATAATTGAATTTTTTAGAAGACAGTTCAATTTTTAACAAAAAAGGTTAATTTTAAATCCAAAAGGACGAATTTTGTGTCTAAATAGACGAATGTTTAACAAAATAATTGAATTTTCACCCAAAAAGGATGAATTTTTAACCAAATAATTGAATTTTCAACAAAATAGTGTAATTTTAACAGAATACTGGAATTCTCTATTATAATTAATTTTTTCAACCAAATAGTCGAATTTTCAGCATAATTTTAGATCTTCAAGTAAAAATATCAATTTTCAGTAATTTTTTTTTAAGATTATATTTTAATTTTCAAACAGAAATTAATTTTGAATAAAGTGGGTCAACTTCAAAAAAGACAAATTTTCTACAAAACAGATGAACTTTCAACTGCAAATATTAATTC
>JAABKJ010075445.1:92935177-93342290 GCA_011634705.1 Andricus grossulariae | reverse complement strand
TTTTCTAACCAAATAGACAAATTTCTAACAAATAATGATTTTTCAGTCAAGAAAGAAAAAATTGTCATCCGAATTGTTGAACTTTTAAGGCAAAAGACGAATTTTTTGTAAAACAGTTGCATTTTCAACCAGAAAATATAAATTTTCAATAAAAAAGTTCATTTCTAACCAAACAGATACAGTTTTAAGCAAAAAAAGAGGAAATTTTAACCAAAAAGATTACTTTTCTATCAATAAAGACGAATTTTTAATGAAAAAAATATCAATTTTCAACAAAAAATGGAAAAATTACATTTTCAGGTAAAAAATTAGTTTTTAATTGAAAAAAAAAAAAAATCCACAAAATAGTTAAATTTTCATCTAAAGAGATGAATCTTCAGAGAAAAAAAATAAATTTGTAACAAAATGGAATATTTGCATTCTTAATAAAAAAGCTCAAATTTCTACCCAAAAAAATGAATTTCCAAACGATAAAGATAAATTTTCTACATAGATTTTCCAGTCGATACAGAATAAAAATTTGAACCAAATTGTTAAATTTTCAAAAGCCAAAAAGACGAATCCTTTACAAAACAGTTGAATTTTTAACCGGAAAATGTGAGTTTTTAACCAAAAAGTTAATTTTCGACAAAATAGTTGAATTTTCTACCAATATAATAAAATTTTGTAACACAAAAAGAAAAATCTTCAACAAAACAGTTGAATTTTTCAGCCAAAAACACGAATTTTCTACAAAATAGATGAATTTTCAACTAAAAACGATCAATTTTCAACCAATAATAGAATAATTCAACTTTCACTGAAAAAATAAATTGTCAACCAAAAGATTGACAGCAAAAAATTATCGGGTTGGAAAAATTTAAATGAAATTGTTAAAGCTGAAAAAAATCGAGAATAAATATTTTTACTTCATCGTAAAATTTATTTCTAGATGTTTCTAAACATTATTAATAGAAGAGAACATTTAAATTGTAAATGATTGTTTAATATTAGGAAATAATTATGTTCTTAACATTTTGTTACCGCACTATAATTTCTAATCTTTTTTACATTTTCAGAGAGATAAGAAAAATTAAATTATAGAAAAAATTTTGAAGAATTCGAAAAAAATTAGAAGCTTTTTAATAATTTTGAAAGATTTTGAGATAAAATTTTTTAAGAGTTCTGGAAAAATTTTGAATGGTTAAAGTTTAGTTTTAAAAGAATAATTTTAAGTTTTTAAGATTTCAAAATGTGTGAAAAAAGAATATGGAAGAGTTTGAGACCATTTTTTTAATTTTTTCAGTATTTAAAAAAATGTTAAGTAAACAGTATTTAAAAAAATGCTAAGTAAACTCTAAGACAAAATTGAAAAAGATTAAAAAGCAATTTAAATTCCTTCCTGACATTTTAAAAAAGAGTGTAAAAGATTTTCAAGCCAAATTTTTTCATCACGCATAATTTTAGAAAAAATTTGAGTAAGTTCAAGAGATACTTAGAAGTTTTGAAGCGATTCGAAAATACTAAAAACTTGTAAGATATTTCAGGAAATTTGTAAGTATTCAAGAAAATGAAAAGAAATTTTTTAGGTTTCTAGGAAAACTTAAACAGTTCAAAAGATTTATAAAATTTTCTAAGAAGAATCTGAAAGAGTTTAAGACAATTTTTTCAATTTTGTAGAATTAAAAAAAAATCACGTAAAATTTGAATAATTTAAAAATATTAGAAGGTTTAAACATTTTGAAAGAATTAAAATAAGAATTTTCTTAAGATTTATGAGACAATTTTTTATGATTTTTTATTTTGAAAAGTGAACTTTGAAGAGCAAATTGAAAAACAAAAGAGGCAAGAGTGGTAACATTATTTCCATTTATGTCTCATGAATACTAAGTTCGTAAAATCCGTAAAATATTACAATTATTGTTGGTCTTATATTTATGAAATAATATTCAGTATTACGCGCTAATTAACTATAGTTTGATGTGTACAAATCTTAACTACGGTATGGAGGGTAATGCCAGCGTCAGAGCGTGTAAGGCTTTGGGTCACATAGAACTGAAACAAGTCTATTTATTCAACTACGTAACTTTCGGATATAGATTATGTTATATTTTTTATGCGTAAACATCTTAGACCTCGATATGAGGAGTAAAGCCTGTGCCAGAGCGTTAAAGTCCGCGGCTCACATAAAATTGAAACGCGTCTATTAATATAAAAATGTACCTTTTAAATTTAGATTTCGTTATATTTTTTATGCGTTAACACCTAAGATCGCGATATGGAGGGTAAAGCCTATGCCAGAGCATGTAATGCTTCGCGTCCCATAAAAGTGAAACATGTCTATTTATTTAACTACGTAGCTTTCAAATTGAGGTTATGTTATATTTTTCATGCCTAAACATTTCAGACCTAGATATGAGGAGTAAAGCCTATGTCAAAGAGTTGAAGTCCTTGGATCATATAAAAATGAAACGCTTCTACTATGCAGCTTTCGAATTTAGATTTTGTTATATTTTTTGTGCGTAAACATCTTAGACTGCGATATGGAGGGTAAGGCCTGTGTTAGAGCATTAGAGTCGTGGGCTCACATAAAAGTGATGCGCGCCTATTTATTTTAAAATGTAGCTTTCAGATGAAGATTTTGCTATATTTTCAAAGCGTACGCATCTTAGATTGGGAAATGGAGGGTAAAGCCTATGTTAGAGCGTTAAAGTCCTCGGCTCACATAAAAGTGAAAAGCGTCTATTTACTTGGAAATGTAGCTTTCAAGTTAAGATTCTGTTATATTTTTTATACGTAAACATCTTAGACTTCGATATAGAGGGTAAAGCCCGAGTCAGAGCGTTAAAGTCCTGGGCTTACCTCAGAGTGAAACGCGTCTATTAATTAAAAAATGTAGCTTTCACATTTAGATTTTGTTATGTTTTGTATGCCTAAATATCTTAGACCAAAATATGAAGAGTAATTTCTGCGTCAGAGCGTGTAATGCCTTGGGTCCCATAAAAGTGAAACATGTCTATTTATTTAACTATGTAGCTCTCAAATTTAGATCATATTATATTTTTCATGCGTAAACATCTTAGACCTAGATATGAGGAGTGAAGTCTGTGTCAGAGTTTTAAAGTTCTTGAAACATATAAAAGTGAAACGCTTGTACTATGCAGCTTTCGAATTTAGATTTTGTTATATTTTTTGTGCCTAAACATCTTAGACTGCGATATGGAGGGTAAAGCCTGTGTCGGACTTATAAAGTCCTCGGCTCACATAGAAGTGATACGCGTCTAATAATTTCAAATTTAGTTTTGAAATTGAGATTCTGTTATATTTTTTATGCGTAAATATCTTAAACTGCGATATGGAGGGTAAAGCCTGTGTCAGAGCGTTAAAGTCCTCGGCTCACATAAAAGTGAAACGTATCTATTGATTTAACTATGCAAGCTCTAAAATATGGACTTTGTTATATTTTTTATAGTTAAACATCTTAAACCAAAATATGGAGAGTAATTTCTGCGCCAGAGCTTGTAATGCCTTGGGCCACATCAAAGTGAAATATGTATATTTATTCAACTATATAGCTTTCAAAATTAGATTATGTTATATTCTTTATGCGTAAGCAACTTAGACTGCGATATGCAAGGTAAAGTCTTTGTCAGAGCGTGTAATGCCTTGCATCCCATAAAACCGAAACACGTATATTTATTTAACTATGTAGCTGTCAAATTTACATTATGTTATATTTTGTATGCGTAAACATCTTAGACCTCAATATGAGGAGTAAAGACTGTGTCAGAGAGTTGAAGTCCTTGGATCATGTAAAAATGAAACGCTTGCACTATGCAGCTTTCGAATATAGATTTTGTTATGTTTTTTATGCGTAAACATCTCAGACTGCGATATGGAGGGTAAAGCCTGTGTCAGCGCGTTGAAGTCCCTGGCTTACAAAAAAGTGAGGCGCTTCTATTTATTTAAAAATTTAGCTTTCAAATTAAGATTTTATTATATTTGATATGCGTAAACATCTTAGACTGCGATATGGAGGGTAAAGCCTTTGTAAAGACCATTGAAGTCCTGGTTTCACATAAAAGGAATGTGCTTCTCTTTATTTAAAAATGTAGCTTTTAAATTAAGACTTTGTTATATTTTTATGCATAAAAATCTTAGGCTGCGATATGGAGGGTAGCCTGACTTAGAGCGTTAAAGTCCTCGGCTCACATAAAAGTGAAACGCGTCCATTTATTTGAATATGCGGCTTTGAAATATAGATTGTGATAAATTTTTCATGCGTAAACATCTTAGACCGTGATATAGGGAGTAAAGGGTCCTAGATAAAAAATTTATGTTTCTTGTTTGGAATGCGTCTTTATTAGTAGAAAATTAATCTTCTTGGTTGAAAATCCGTCTGTTCGTTTGAAAATGTAATTATTTATTTGAAAATTCAACTGCTTTCTAAAAATATAGTCTTTTCGGCTTAAAAATTCAACATTTCAGATAAATGTGGTTATTTTTCTTGAATAAAAATTCTCAAATCTCAAAAAATCTCCAATTAAAATTAAAATCTTTTCTGGTTCGAAATATGAAGTATTACTTTTTTCGTTGAGATATCTTTCTTGGTTGTAAATTCAACTCCTTGGCCAAAAATTAGACTACTTTGTTGTTATTAAATTCACAAAAAAAACTAATTCAGCGATAATTACGTGAGATGTGGAGGAGGAGCGTATGGGGGGGGGGGTCGAAACTTGCGAACCCTACCAGGATCCTTAGTTTTTTTAGCAGTAGGGAAAATATATCATTGGCCCAATGCTTGACCAATATATGGCCGATGGTGAGCCGTTTCACTTTCCCCCAGAGAAGTTACGTATGGAGAAACGTATGGTGGGACTTCCTCCCATGAGTCAAAAATTTCCAAGTTTTCTACACGCATGCTTGATTTCTGAGATTTCCAAGAGTTCGCTCAAGATTTACCGCTCAGCAATGTGAGATTTCTCAGTGAGTCGCCCCTCGACGTATGGTGGAACTTCCTCCCATGAGTGCAGTCATCTCTGTCCAGACTTAGACAAAGATTTCCAATATTTCTACACGCATACACGATTGCTGAGATTTCCAAGAGTTCCGGAAAGAGTTTTCTTAAGATTTCCCGCGCAGCAATCTGAGATTTCTCATTGAGGAGCCCCTCGGCGTATGGTGGCACTTCATCCTATGAGTGCAGAAGTGCACGTAGGCTCGCAGAAAGTATAGAGTCGCATGACTGCATTCGAAATGGGGTTGTTTCCAGGCACGTCCAACTGATTTATTACTTTTTACAACAAGCACGTGGTCTTCAATTACCCCTTGCTGTTGTCCTTTCATTTTCCTGCGCCGAAACTCATAATTCCATTCCAAAAATTGTCATCTGTCAGTAATTATTATGAATCCTACTTGGCCAGAGTACCTTTTTACAGCCCCCAGACTCATTTGAGAATGTCAAAACCCACTTAAAAAATGTACGATGTAAAAACTTGACCAAGGACAATTTAGTTTTTATTATTATTTTTTTTTAACTTGTTCTCGGGTGAACCCGGTTTTTCATCATCAGCCACGCACTAAGTCAAGTGCCTAATGAGATTAAGTACCTAATGAGTGCCACTTTTATTATTATTGTTATTATTATACCATTAGCAATATCCCTTTTTGGGGTAAGCGTGACTGCAATTGTGAAATTAAAATGGGCTTAGTGAAATGAAAAGTAATAACTAACGTTAATTAATTACGAGTATTAAAAAATTAATTTTTTATCTGCAGACCCCTGATAATTTTTCAAGTACTAAACCCAATAAGAAAATCTAACCCTTTTTGGTTGAAAGTTCATTCTTTTCGGTTGAAAAGTCTACTGTTAAATTTTTAACAGTAGACTTTTCAGTAGTCTTTTTGACTGAAAATCCAACTATTTGGTATAAAATTAAATTTAACTGTAGAAAATTCGTTTTTTTGTCATTGAACATTAATTCACTAAAATTAATTTATATATTAAAATTAATTGTCTTAAATTTTTATTCAACGATTATGTATATTTTTTATTTAAAAAAATTATATTTTTCAGTTTAAAAATTCAAATATTTTGTTAAAAATTTATGTATTTTGTATAAAGTTAACTTTTTTTTTAAATATTCGTATTTTTGGCTGAAAATTCAACTAGTTGTTATAACATTAAACTGTTTTGTAAAAAATTCGTTTTCTTTATTGCAAATGTCTTCATTAAAATTAATTTATATATTATAATTAATTGTGTTAAATTTTCATTCAACGATTATGTATATTTTTTATTTAAGAAAATGATATTTTTCAGTTTAAAAATTCAACTATTTTGTTAAAAATTTATTCATTTTGTTGAAAGTTCGTCTTTTCTGGTAGAAAATAAATTTTCTTGGTTAAAAATTCAACTATTTGGAAAAAAAGGATGCTTTTGTTGAAAATTCAATTTCTTGGCTGAAAGTTGAACTATTTCTTAAAAGTTAATTTTTTTAAATTGAATATTCATCATTTTAGTTGAAAATTATTTTTGTTTGTTTGTTAAAAATTAATTTTTTCGACTGCAAATTAAACTATTTGGTTGAAGATTTAACTGATTTGTTGAAAGTTAACTTTTTTGTTGAAAATTTAACTACTATGTATATTTTTGATTTAAAAAAATAATTTTGGCTGTAAGTTGAACTACTTTCTTAAAAGTTAACTTTTTTGATTATATATTCATCATTTTAGTTGAAAATTAGTTTTTGTTGTTGTTAAAAATGAATTTTTCAAATAAAAATTCAACTATTTTGTTGAATATGTAACATCTTTTCGAAATATTTAAAATCTCTGTGAACTCTTTGAAATTTTAGTGAAATCATTACAATCTTTGTAAAATCTTTGTGAAATCTTTCTGAAATCTTTGGAAATCTTTGCGAAATATTTTTAAACGTTTTTTTTTAATATTTGACAATATTTGTGAAATTATTGAAATCTTTGTGAAATCTTCAGGAAATCATTAAAATCTTTGGAAAATCTTTGGAATTTTTTGTGAAATATATCAAGAATATTTTTCAAATATCTAATAATGTACGTGAAATTATTTAAATCTTTGTGAAATCTTGGGAAAATTATTGAAATCTTTGTAAAATCTTTCTGAAATCTTAGGAAATCTTTGCGAAATATTTTTAAAATTTCAAAAATATGTGGTAATATTTGTGAAAGTATTAAAATCTTTATGATATCTTTGTGAAATCATTAAAATCTTTAAAAAATCATTCTGAAATCTTTGGAAATCTTTGCGAAATATTAAAAATATTTATAAATACATGATAATATTTGTGAAATTATTCAAATCTTTGTGCAATCTAATAATTGAACTCTTTGTAAAAAATTTTCAATTTACAAAAAATCTTTGCGAAATATTTGAAATCTCTGTGAAATCTTTCGGAAATCTTTGGAATTCTTTGTGAAATATATCAGAAATATTTTTGAAATATCTAATGATATTTGTGAAATCATTCAAATCTTTGCGAAATTTTGGGAAAATTAAGGAAATCTTTGTGAAATCTTTCTCAAAACTTTGGAAATCTTTGCGAAATATTTTTAAATTTTTTTAAATATGTGACCATATTTGTGAAAGTATTGAAATCTTTGTGAAATCTTTGTGAAATCATTAAAATCTTTGAATAATCATTCTGAAATCTTTGGAAATCTTTGTGAAATATTTAACATATTTATAAATATATGATAATATTTGTAAAATTATTCAAATCATTGTGCAATCTTTGTTAAATAATTGAAATCTTTGCAAACAAATTTTAATTTACTCAAAATCTTTGCGAAATATTTGAAATCTTTGTGAAATCTTTGAAATCTTTGTGACTCATTGGAATCTTTGAAAAATCATTTTGAAATCTTTGTTAATCTTTGGAAATATTTGCGAAACATCAAAAAAATATTTTTAAAATACCTGATAATATTTGAGAATTCATTGAAATCTTTGCGAAATATTTGAAATCTTTCTGAAATCTTTGGAAATCTTTGTGAAATTAATCAAAAATACTTTGAAATATCTAATAATTTTTGTGAAATTATTGAAATCTTCGTGAAATTTAGGGAAAATTATGGAAATCTTCGTGTAATCTTTCTGAAATCTTCGGAAATTTTCGCGAAATATTTGTAATTTTTTTAAAAATATTTGATAATATTTGTGAAATTATTGAAATCTTTGGGAAATCATTAAAATCTTTGTAAATTCTTTTTGAAATCTTCGGAATTCTTTGCAAAATATCTCCAATATTTTTGAAATATCTAATAATATTTGTGAAATTATTGCAATCTTTGTGAAATCCTTGAAATCTTTCAAATCTTTGTGAAATCTTCGAAATCGTTGTGAACTCATTGAAATCTTTGAAAAATCATTCTGAAATCTTTGGTAATCTTTGTAAATCTTTCCGAAACATCAAAAAAATATTTTTAAAATACCTGATAATATTCGGGAATTCATTGAAATCTTTGGGAAATATTTGAAATCCATCTGAAATCTTTGCGAAGTCTTTGGAATCTATCTGAAATCTTTGCGAAGTCTTTGAAATCATTTTGAAAGCTTTCTGAAATCTTTGGAAATCTTTGCGAAATATTTTAAATATTTTAAAAATATTTGATGACTTTTGTCAAATTATTGCAATCTTCGTGAAATCTTTGTGAAATCTTTGTGAACGCTTTCTGAAATCTTTGGAAATCTTTGCGAAATATTTTTAATATTTGAAACATATTTGATAAGTTTTGTGTAGTTATTGCAATCTTTGTGAAATCTTTGAAATCTTTGTGAAATCTTTGAAATCGTTGTGAACTCATTAAAATCTTTGAAAAATCATTCTGAAATCTTTGGTGATCTTTGGAAATCTTTGCGAGATATCAAAAAAATATTTTTTAAATATCTGATAATATTTGGGAAATCATTGAAATCTTTGCGAAGTATTTGAAATCTATCTGAAATCTTTGCGAAGTCATTGAAATCTTTGTGAAATCTTTCTGAAATCTTTGGAAACCTTTGCGAAATATTTTTTATATTTTTAAAATATTTCATAACTTTTGTGAGATTATTGCAATCTTCGTGAAATCTTTGTGAAATCTTTGTGAAAGCTTTCTGAAATCTTTGGAAATCTTTGCGAAATATTTTTAATATTTGATAAGTTTTGTGTAATTATTGCAATCATTGTGAAATCTTTCAAATCTTTGAAATCTTTGTGAAATCTTTGAAATCGTTGTGAACTCATTAAAATCTTTGAAAAATCATTCTGAAATCTTTTAGGAAGTCTTGAATGCAATCCAAAATAAATATTCTACTCAAACCTTCAAAACTATTTTAGAAATTATGAAGAAGGCAATAACTATTAAGAATATTCTACAATTTTTAAAAATAATAGAGAGCTTGCGAGTGTGATGAAAACGAAAAATAACTATTGCATCTTCTAGAGGACGTTAAACTGAGTTTATATTTACACGAAATACATCAATATTAGGTTTAAATATTTCATAATTTAATTTTTAAAAGTGGAAAAAAGCTAGCGGTTATGGGTTATTCAGTTTTTAGAAAAAAATCGCTTGGGGAACTTAAAACTGGTCAGAGAGTCAGGGAAAGACAGAGGAAAATCGAAAGAGTCAGAGAATTTTCAATAAACTTAATTTAAAGTTAATTGTACTATTTTGTTAAAATGATATAATTTTGTTAAAAAGTAATCCCTTTTGGTAGAAAATTAAAGTTTTTTGTTTGAAATTTGTCCTTTTGAAATAAAGATTTAACTATCTTCGTAGAAAATCAACTTTTTGATTTACATTCCTATTTTTTTGTTCAAAACTCAATTGATATATTTTTTCGATGAAAAATTAACTGCTTCTTTATCAAATTTGTCTTTTACTATTGGAAAGTTCATCTATTTTAGTAGCAGTTGCATCTTTCTTGTATAAAAGTTAAACTGACTGGTTCAAAATTCAACAAGTTTTCGGAAAAAAGTATTTGTTTTTGGTTGAAAATTCAACTGGTTTGTTAAAAATCAATCTTTCTGGGGTAAAAATTCAAGTGTCGTCGTTGAAAATTTACTTCTTATTTAAAACTCATATTTGGCTGTTGAATAGTCAAACTGAAATCTTTTTCGGATAAATATGAACTTTTTTCTAAATTTGTTTTTTTAACTAAAAAATTTATCTAATTTGGTAAGCATTTCATGTTCCTTGAATAAAAATGCAACTGTTTGGTTGAAAGCTAAAGTTTTTTGCTTTAAGATTCAACTACTTTG
Organism: Andricus grossulariae; assembly: GCA_011634705.1. Lineage (NCBI taxonomy): Eukaryota > Metazoa > Arthropoda > Insecta > Hymenoptera > Cynipidae > Andricus > Andricus grossulariae. The sequence goes on along the minus strand of JAABKJ010075445.1, from coordinate 93,332,025 downwards.
TTTCAAAATTTTGGTCGAACAACTCTGTTCAGGAATCATATTCTGTTGAAGATCCATACTTTCTGTTCAGAATACAACATTTTTGGTTGAAAGTTTAACAATTTTTATGCAAATTTGAGGGACTTCTCGGGATCAAAAAAACTTGAAGGGATCTAACCAAATTAAAGGATTCCAAAATATTTCTAACGAACTTAAGGGAATAAATTAAATTAAATAAAATTTCAAGGGATTTCCAGGGATTTCCAGGGATTTCAGAGATTTCGAGGGATCTCATCAAATTTAAGGGATTCTAGTGGTTTTTAAAAGACATTATAAGATTTCTACGGATTTTAACGGATTCCCAGAGAAGTTTAGGGAATAAATGAAATTTTAAAAGATTACTTGGGATGTTAAAGATTTTAGGGGATCTAACCAAATTGAGGGAATTTAACGGATTTCTCACGAACTTTAGGGAATAAATGAAATTTCAAGAGAAAACTAGAATATCTTCTAAAAGTACAATTACCTTGAGATAAGGTGTTCAACTGCTTGGTTTGAATATGAGAATAAGTTTTTAATGGAAGAAAAGAGAGAAAAAGAAAAAAAAGTTTAAATTAATTATTTTGCCTGTTTAAGTCTCAAGTATAAATGTGCAGATGCGCAGAATGGTTTGGACTAGTTTAAATAAATTACATAAATTACATTCGGATCCGCTGAATTTCTAAGAAACGGAGGTTTGAAATCAAAGTAGGCAGGACATTGTGCAAGTAAATGATATAAACCTTCTACCTGATTAAGGTTAGATATTGAACAGACTTTACCTGCAATGAAGTCATGTCTTGATTCATTTAAGCATACTCTTCCTCTTTTGGAACCCCATAGTCTAACATGAGCCATTGTTCTTTTGAAGGCCAAGAAAATTCTGATTATGAAATAAGATTTTTCTACAATAATCAAAGGGAGGTAAGGATAAACTTGCAAGATCTCAGAGGATTCCAGTCTGACAAAATCAGAGTTTACAAGATGACCTCTGTAAGTGTCGAGTATAAGATCTTTGTTTAGTTTAAGAGAATTGGCATCCAATGAGGACTACATATTCCCCAAACCGCACTGGTCAAAAATATGTTTCAGTTGCAGAAACCAATTATATTCGGGTTTTGCATCTTTCTCGGCAGATAAGCCAATTAACTCGAGGCACGTTTTAGGAAGTCTCCCCTCTGTCATGTCAAAGATTTTTTCCAACCAATTCAAAGCCTGCTTCAAGATATCATGTGAAAGTTGTCTGGAGCCTGTTCCAAATCTGACGGCATAATTAGGGGTGTAAGGAAGGAGATTCAGTATCCTCTTATAAAAATTCGTTTGAATTTTTTCAACTGACTTATGATACCACAAGCACCAGATGGCAATAGCATAGGAAAGGACGCTCAATCAAAGGCTGCAAAACAGCACCCTCTTAGTGTCCCAAGAGTCCGATTTCGACGAGAAGAGGATCCTGAGGACTGCACCCATAGCAACATTCACGATGTAAAGCTCTCCACTCGAGTCCGTTAGTATCCAAGTTATTTTGTTTCAGGCGTCATTTACTCTAGTAGGACTCTTCATCATGCTCAACCTACTGAGGATGCTGGCTTCAAAAAAGTTTATGAGAAAAGGAAAAATAGCAGTTCTTTTAGAAGGAGGTAACGTCGCCAGCAACTTATGTTGCAAAGAAAAAACAACCCCTCAACCAGGGACATTCAAAAGCTCATGGTCTGATGGCAGCACTCATATTCAGGACCGGGACGCTATGAGGGCAGGATTGTTCTTCCAGGTGCCTCATACAGACTTGCCCTCTAGAGCCACCTGAAATTGGCTATTATACCAGTGGATCTCCCGCAAGAGAAGTTCGGCTCAAAACATACAATGGCTATTGAGGCAGCTGTCGAGATTAGGATCGCTGTGATCAAAACCTGGGGACATTATCCCAAACTTTGAGGACCGCTTGTTCAAAAGCAACCGACTCAATCAAAGCTCAAGAATCTCAAGAATCAAAGCTAGTGATTCTTAGGACCTTCTCAAACCTTCCAAGTTAATGGTATGAATATGATGAACTTCCAAACAACTATCATCTATCCTCAAAGGTTGTCAGTCCGGAACTACACGTTGAAAGTGGACGAGTGGACCATCATGTATGCCAAGAAAAACGCCAGTGTAACCCAATCAATCTTGAGTGCGGACCCTTTAGTGGTCTAAAACATAAAGAAGGTTAACTGTAAACCGTATGTAGAATTGAAAAGGATCCAGATGAGAATGCTTCCTTAACCTAAAGGTCCCGCGAGGACAGTGGGAGAGCAGTTGCCATCGGTACAACCGATGGATGATGCTGATTCTTGAATAAATAGCGTAAAATTCTCGAATTTCGAGTTGATTCAAACTATTCTACACCTCTGTGAATTTGCTTTGGCCATATTGAGCAGATATAGTATAGTGGAACATACGACTTTAACTCTCATTCAGAAACCTGGATGTTACAAAGCAGAAATGAAAGACATAAGTCAGAAATACGATTTTGAAATCTGCAATAGAACTAATAAAAGGAAGTGTTCCGGATTTTGATCTGGTGCAAAACAACGAATCTTGCAGATGTTTCGTGAACTGCAATATTTACGGTGAGTCGGCAATGAATAAATCTTCAACTAGGAGAAAAATTTGGACCTTGGAAATCTCTCAACAATCCAGCATTCGTGATAAATTTCGGAAATCTTTGGCTAAGTAAGGACAGAGGTGAGGTGGTGTGGAGCAATCCGACATACGCTCCTATGAGGGAAACGAAAAGCCGACTGAATGCGAAAGTCGCCTAGTTTAATCGAGTCTATAGAATCTCACACGTGAGTTCTGATCGCCAGCAGCGTCAAAAATCTGGGAACTCCAGGCAATCTCCTTTTATTATTATTGAATCATCGTGAAAGCATTAAATCTATTATACAATAACAAACATGAAAACCCTAGAACTGCAATTCATTCCAAAAGGTAAATCGAATATATTTGCTCACCTAGGCAACAAAGTGGAGGAAGACGTCAGCCCATTGCCATTCGCTCAGCATACCTGCTACTCGATTCATTAGACACGCCGCCATAAGAGAAATGGAGGCGTTTGACGGAATACTGCCGTTCGAAAGGATGGCCACTGATCATTGGACGTGATGTGAATTCACATCATACAATATGGAATAGTAAGAACATTAACAACGGGGGTAATAATCTCTTCGATTACCTTTTGATTACCGATATAATCATACGGAATCACGGAAATGAACCAACCTTTGCGAAAACTAGTTGTCGAGATTATTGACAAAATCTTGTGCTCTCTATCCGTAATCGAAGAATTTAGGGACAGGCATGTATCGCATGAGATGTCCCAATAAGATCACAGGTATATATACTTTCCACTGACGGCTGACGAATCTCGTCCGGTTAGGTATAAGAACTCAATAGCGACTGACTGAGATAGATATAGGGAAGATCTTAGAAAATCTTTAAAAATTATTTCCAGGAAGATAGAGCCAGGATAACTAGGAACTGGGATTTGTATAAAGTTAGTGTAGCCATATATACTAACGAAGTACAATGGGCTGAAACGAACTTATGACGACGGCATTGTCAGGGCATTCAAAATGTACCTGATACGGCGAAACTCCAAACAACTTTGAAGGAAACACCTACAAGTCAACTGAGGGCATTGATTATGTCAACAGGGGACATGACAGAAACGGCTAGAGAAATCCTCAAACACCTCATGCAAGTGCAATTCCCTAGTTCTGAAACTGGGCACCAGTCAGAGGAAGCAGCTGTTAGGCCAAACCCTTCTGACGGCCTAGAACAATAAGACTAATGGAGATGACTGGAGCATGGCAAGCCGGATAGTGACACAAATAGTGGATATATCTCCTACTACCTGATCTCGTGAACTCAAACCGAAGGTAGTTCACTGGTTATACAGGGTAATCATCAGACCAATTATAACGAAAGTTGTGGTTTTTTCTGAAATTTTCAACTATTTGTCTATTGTTCACCTAAAATGACTTAATAATTATTTGAGTTGAGCAAAAATAATTGTTTAAACAAATTATTATTGTTAATAACTACCTTTATCTATTTTAATGCCAGATAGTTGCGGTCTTTTTCTGCAATTTTTAACTTTTTGCCCACTTTTCTCTCAGTAAGGTAATAAAATAAAAATATTTTTTAAACAATTAATTATTGCCCATTATTATTTTCTTTCTGGAAGTACTAGAAAGTTGGCGTATCTCCTAAAATTTTGAACTTGGTTTTGCCTTTTTAGTGATGAAAAAATGATAAATAAACATAAGAAACATATTTCAAACAATCTCTTTCTTTTTCGTGAATATATTTTGCTGGAGGGAAGCTGATATCAAAATATGTTCAATTTTTAATTTCTCTTTTTCACGCTTTGCAATAAACTTCTTGTTGTAAAATTGAAAATAAATTTACAAATCATTTACACACCTGGTTCTCCCATCTACTCGTAATTATTCTATTCTTTGTTTTTGTCTCTTGTGTAAGATAGCTTTTCTGTTTAAATTCATTTTTTTAAATATTATATACTTTTTAAGAAATGATTCTTCTTGAGTTTCACTAATTATTTGTTTATAACTAAAAAGCCAAAGCAAATCTGAAGGTTTCAGAAAAAAAGCAACTTTCTAGCATTACTCTAAGAGAATATAGTTTTAAGCAAAAATCAATTATTTATATAAGCTTGTTTGTTAACTTGCAATTATTATTAACTCACTCAGAGAAAAGTGGACAAAAAGTTTAAAAGTTCGAAAAAAACCGCAATTTTCAGCACTTATCTAAGAGAAGATAGTTATAAACAATTATAAATTGTTCAAACAACTATGTTTGTTAACTTGCATTATTTATTACTTTACTAAGTAACAAGCGGGTGAAAAGTTAAACATTCAAGAAGAAACCGCAACTATATTGCAATAATAAAGAAGAAGATAGTTATAAATAATAATAATTTGTTTGAATAATTAATTTTTCTGAATCGAATTTATTATCAACTCACCCTATGTGAAAAGTAGGCAAATATTTATGAATTTAAGAAAATCCCGCAACTTTCTAGCGATATATATTTTTGGGAAAAAAAGCGACTTTCTATCTCCACTCCAAGAGAAAATTGCTAAAAACGATAATGAATTTGAAAAAAAAAATTATTTAAACATTTAATTATCAGTATAATGTAGTATTCAATGTCCATTTTACAATGTCCATTTTACAAAATCGTGAAAAAAATCATAATTAGCGCCAAAAACTCGCAAAAACCATTTGTTCGCTTATGGGGTTTTTTTGGGACCGTATAAAGCAGACTTATGGGGGTGATATTTGTAAAGTCATATTTCATTTGTATTCTATGGCTCATATTGACGAGAAATGTTGAGTTTCAATTCCATTCAGACAATATTGATAATTCTGAATAAAATTTACAAACTCATCTTTTTTTTCTTATGGGAAATACAAGTTAAACTTCGTGGGGCTTGCTTTACCTCTGAATAACTTTTTTTTTTCAAACAGAAAAATGGATTTATTTTTGTGGGGATGGAAACAAATTTCTGGGCGTTATTCATAAAAATTCGAAAAAAAACTTTTATGGTCCACCCCATTGGGTATACTTCCGGAATTTAAACACTGTCTTTATGTCATAAGTTTAGGTTGTTTTTGGGCTGTTTTTTAGGCACCAATGCTGATTTTTGGGCTCTTTAAGTTTTCTAAAAAAAAAAATCCAACTCTGGGTGGAGCAGCATCACTACTACAGATAATTTCAGAAATGATAAAAATCAAAGCAAGAATTTTTATATTTTTCTGGACTCTTTAAAATTTGCCAAAAATAATTTCTGAAAACAACCCCTATCGCCTAAAAACTTCCCGCGAACATAAAATACGCACTAGGCCTAAATATAAGAATATCAGAATTTTTGCTATTTTTGTGACTCCCCCCTGAGAAAAGATTAAAGAATGAGTACAAGAACAAGTATATCGAAGGCTTGAATTAACTCAAAACGCCTGGTATAATTATTTATCATTTAATTTTTTTTTTCAGCTTTTATGAAACGTTAAATTTTATTCAGACAAAAGATCTTATTCTTTCACTCCGCTGGGATTCGAACACCAGGTCAACCGATTTCCGGTCAGGTGCTCTAACCACTCAGCTACAGAGAGATGAGAGGAAGAATTCTTGTTTCTGAAATACGCTTTATTTAGCAAGATGTTGAAATTCAGTTTTTAATAGAAAATCTGTATTATCATAGGAGAAGTTAACGAATCGAGAAGAGAAACCCACACATAAAATGAAAATCTACAATATCGGCCAAAGTTATATTCTCCTTTGCAGAAAATATTTTAACCTAATGTCAGACAAGATGGAGAATAAACATTTTTAATTAAATTTTATTCAGAAAAAAGATCTTCTTTCACTCCGCTGGGATTCGAATTTTGAATTTGGTTTTAATCTAATTTAAGATTCTTAAATTTCAATCTTTATCCAAAGCCTTTAAATATTTGACGAATCGTAAAATAAACAATGATTAGTTAGCCTTATAGTACGTAAATCTGATTTTATATCATAGCAAATTTTGTTAAAGTGGATTAAAAATAATTTTGAATAACGAACAGTTTTCTTAATATTTAATTTCTTATATGTATAATAAAATGAACAATTTTTTTGACTGAACAACTTCAAGGTTTGGCCCGAGAAAATCCTTCAAATTCGGCCGTTTCGTTCCCGGCACTCCTCGGAGCGTTAGCTATGAAATGCATCGATCGCGACCGACGCCAAAGTGGTGGGGGTAGTGCTCGAGCGAGAAATCGGAGCAGGGGCATTGCACGGAGCGGCACTACTCGGAGCTTGGACTGTAGTTATAATTTCTTAGAATAAGTTTAAGTACGGTGGCAACGCGCGAAAGTTGAGGTAGTAGGACCGAGGCAGGCGTCCCCCACTGCAGTGTCGACATTCGGGCGTCTCTCTCTCTACAAAGTTTTTCCACCCTCAGGAGAGGAAGTGGTTCTCCGTCTACTCAGTGAAGTGCGTAAGTGACTTCGTCTCTTTTGATCTGGGAGCAAAGTCTGGCCGACAGCTTTACGGATTATATCCCTTTGAACGGAGCTTGGCCTGAAAGGTTGGCACTTCCTATTAAAAGATTATTTTTGAGAAACGAGGTTGAAGATTCCTCACGTTAAACCGTGACATGCACAGACCGCGACCGCCGCCACTATCTTTCCGATCCGCTTTGTGCGGTTCGTGTACGGGAGATTTTTCTTAACGCGACAACACCCTTGATGACAGGGCGTGCGAAGAACACTCGCCCTAATCGACGGACGCGTTGGCGCCGCCTTCTTCAAGAGGAGGAGCCTTCTCTTCCCGTTGAGGAACGGGAGCGACGGGCCGCTGAACAGCGATTAGCTGCCACCGAACGAAAACGACAGGCCGCATTAGAGCGGACGCAAAGGGCGGCTGAATTAGTGCCTCAACGCCGACCAGAGGAACAACGTCGGGTGGTCGAATTAGCCCGGCAACAGGAAGCCTAACAACGCCGGGCCGCCGAGTTAGATTGACTGCAATTAGAGGAGCAGCGTCAGGCCATTGAACCAGCCCGACGACAGGTAGCAGAAGGGGCTTGACCAAAGCTAGCCGGACGACGCACAGCTTTACCATCCCGATAATCCAGGTTTGTTTCCAGAGGGACAGTCGAACCTCCTGGAGATCCGTAGAGCACGCGAGGGAACGCGTGATTCTCGTGCCCGAAGGACAGCCGGGAATCGCGCCGTCCCACTGTGCCTGGAGGTGCCAAGATTTGTCGGAGAACCTCGATATGTCTTCCGGCCGCCAAACCTGACTTGCCGCGACGGGTCCCCAAAGGCTAGTACTGGTCGCGAACCAAATTACGTGGGCAGTCAGGATCCACCTTCTTGCCCCTGGAAATTAAGGTTCCCACCATTAGTCGCTCTTCCTGCACCACAGGAATTCATGGAAATTCGGGTCCTTACATCTTCTGGGATACTCCGAATCGCTGACAAAGCACGTTCCGTTTCACCTTCACCTTCACCTTCAGTGACGACGTTTTATTTTCTCAGCCGACCAGACGCCGGAGATGTTTTCTCCCTCACTTCTTTCTCCACCTTCGAAAAGTTTCCGGGGCGATTTCCGTCGTCGCAATGTACAGTTCTGATCTGTTTCTTCTCGTTTCTCGCCTTCGCAATTTTCGCTGACTAACAAAAAAAAAAGAACAAAAATTTTGAAGCAAATGCCGCACTCGACGACCACATCTCTCTCTCCCTCTCTCTCTCTCTCTCTCTCTCTCTCTCTACCCTCTTTGATTGATGGACGGCCTCACAGCCTGGCAACGCCTCCTTAAAGGCGATAATAAACTGGTTACTCTACCTCCGCCTGCCAGTCAACGTAATGTGCCGCAGGGCATAAGGCAATTAGACTAGGCTAGGTCGAAGAGAACAAATCACTCGCGCCCTGCTAGACAAAACTAGCCTCTTCTCATTCCCCTCGTGTTCCCTCTCCCTCCTTCTCACTACAGCGAGAAGCCCCACGCACCTACTTGTCCGTGCCCCCCACTATTGGGTACATCTCCACCTACATCCTCTCTCTCACTCGCACAGCTACGCACTGTTTATCCTACTCCCTCTTTCACCAACAATTCTTAACAAGGGTAGATAAAATTCTCATATAGCTCAAACTGTTTGGGGTTTCTTTTTTCTGCATTGTCGAATACTAGTGGATCCTGCTGCTCATCTTGCTGCTCACCCTGTTGATCATCCTGGTGCTCATCCTGCTGCTCATCCTTGCGTTCGGTGTTATACTCTATCTGTTCATAATCTCGCCTCCCTGTTGGGGTTTCTCGTGACTTAGAAACCAGCTTACACTCAGCACCTGAGAGTCCTGTCGCTGGCAGTAACTGCTCTCGACAAAAACTCAAAAAGATATTGAGTTTTCAAAATTGGAGTGCTAACTTCACGCTGCAGAACAAATTTTAATTTTTTTCAATAATTTTTTTACCAATCGTTTGAATGTCGTTGGGATGCGTTTGGAAGCTCACTTTTGACGTTTAGACGATGAAATTGTGTGAGTTATCGAATAACAAAGTCATTAGCACCATACTTGCGAGCAGCGCCTTCGCAAGTGGTAGTGACCTTCTTTGGTCAGCCATATTTCAAAATTTTTTAAATTTATAAGATATTCAAAATTTCTAAATTGTTCAAAAATTTGAAAATGATAAAAATAATCAAAATTTCTGAATTTTACAAAATGTTTAAATTTAGCGAATTTCCCAGATTTTCTAAAATTTGTAAAATAATCTAAAATTGGTGAAATTTTCTATGTAAAATATTCAAAGTTGGTGAAATATTCAAAATTTGTAAAATATTTTATATTTTCCAACTGATAAAAATTTGTAATATTTCTGAATTTTATGAAATTTTAAAAATTTCTAAAATTAATGTTTTACATTTTTGAATTTCGAACGTTATTTAAATTCCTGAAATTATCAAAATTTCAAAAATTATAAAATCGTATCGAAGTTGCAAATTTTTCCAAATTTCGAAATGTACCAAAATTTCTAAAATTTCTAAATTTTGAAAATACCTTAAATATGTAAAATTTTCAAAAATTATTAAAATTGGTAAAACGATCCAAATTTCGAAACTGTTGAAAATTTCTAAAATTATAAAAACTTCTTAAATTTTCAAATGTTATAAAATCACATAAATTTATAAAATTAATAAAATATTTAAAATTTTCAAATTTTTTTCAAAAGTTGTTAAATTATCAAAACTTCTAAAATGTTCGAACTTGATCAAATTTCAGAAATTTGAATGATTTTAGAAATTCTTAATATTTCATAAAATTCAGAAATATTAGAAATTTTGATAAGTTTGAAATTTTAAAATATTTCACAAATTTTTAAACATTTTAGAAATTTGGGACATCTTAGAAGTTTTGAAAATTTGAGAATTTCATAGAAATTTGAGAAATTATGAAACTTTGAGAATTTTAAAAAATTTAGAAACTTTGAAAAATAAACCAAAAATTGAAGCATTAGAAATTTTAATCTTTTTTTAGAAATTTCGAACATTGGATACATTTTTATAATTTTATAAATTATGAAAATTTTAGAAATTTTGATAATTTCAGAACTTTTTACAAATTTTTGAAATTTTAGATATTTTATAAATTTCACAAATTTCGGTAATTTAATCAACTTCGAAAATTTTAGATATGTCAGACATTTTGGAAATTTAGAACTTTCCGAAATTTTTATAAATTTCGAAATTTTGAAAATTTTAGAAATTTGGAAAATTTGAGACGATTCTATATTTCTAGAAAAGTTGGCAGTATTATAAATTTGGATCATTTCAGAAATTTTGGAAATTTTGATAATTTAACAAATTTGGAACATTCTAGAAATTTTGATAATTTTAGAAATTTAAATAACGTTAGAAATTTAAAATTTTTGAATATTAATTTCAGAAATTTGAATGATTTTAGACATTCCTAATATTTCATAAAATTCAGAAATATTAGAAATTTTGATAAGTTCGAAATTTTTGAATATTTTACAAATTTTTAAACATTTTACAAATTTGGAACATCTCAGAAGTTTTGAAAATTTAAGAATTTTATAGAAATTTGAGAAATTATGAAACTCTTAGAATTTTCAAAAATTTAGAAGCTTTGCAAAATAAACAAAAAATTGAAGCATTAGAAATTTTAATCCTTTTTTTAGAAGTTTCGAACATTTGATAAATTTTTATAATTATATAAATTTGGAACATTTTAGAAATTTTGATAATTTCAGAACTTTTTACAAATTTTTGAAATTTCAGATATTTTATAAAATTGATAAATTTCGGTAATTTCATAAATTTCGAAAATTTTAGGTATGTTAGACATTTTGGAAATTTAGAACTTTCAGAAATTTTGAAAACTTGAGACGATTCTATATTTTTAGAAAAGTTGACAGTATTGTACATTTGTATCATTATAGAAATTTTGGAAATTTTGATAATTTAACAAATTTGGAACATTCTAGAAATTTTGAGTATTTGAGAAATTTAATTAATGCTAGAAATTTAAAAATTTTGAATATCAATTTAAGAAATTTGAATGATTTTAGAAATTCTTGATACTTCATAAAATTCAGAAATATTACAAATTTTGATAAGTTTGAAAATTTTGAATATTTTACAAATTTTTGAACACTTTAGAAATTTCAAACATCTCAGAAGTTTTGAAAATTTTGAAAATATACGGAAATTTCGATGATGCAAAAATGTTTCAAACTTTTTGAAAGTTTCGGTACTACAGTTTTCGCGGTGATACATCATATTATATTTAGGGACACGGCTGACCAAAGAAGGTCACTACCACTTGAGAAGGCGCCGCTCGCGAGTATGGAGTAGGAGCGTATGCTCTGCTTCCTGCACACGACTTTTGAGCTCCAAAGGTGTTAGAGATGCTAGAACATCCCCTTTCGGGGTTAGCGTGACTGAAGAGATGCAACTCCTTCCAGAGTGGCAGGCAGGTTTCAGGAGGGGGAGAGGTTGCACGGATCATATCTTTACCCTCAACGCAATGATTCAAAATCGTCTGAGACTGAACGGAGGCCAACTTTTTGTACTCTATGTAGATTTCAAAGCAGCATTTCCCTCAGTCATAATGCCACATGAAACAAGTTAATCTCGAAATATTGCGGATCAAAATTTATTAGATTGGTCATTGATTTTCACTCTAAATCTGATATTGCGATCAAGAGAAATAAGGGCGTCTCCGGATTTGTAGATCTAACGAAAGGGGTCATGTAGTGGAAGGTTCTAAGTCCAACAACGTTTACATTTTAGACTGCTGATTCACAAGAATTTTTTTATGCCAGAGGTATCTGAGGTGTATCAATAGACTATTTGTTGGAAATATTTCTCTTATCTTACGCCGACAATTTGGCTTTCTTTGCAGACTCCCTGGTTGCAATGCGTAAGGTTCTTAAAGGATTATTGGATTAATGTGGGATAAATGAGCTTGAAGTGAACGTAGGGAAAACAAAAATGGTAATCTACAGAAAGGGAGATCATGGCCATAACAAAAAAAATACCCACCTTTTATGTACGGAACCTCCGAGATTGATATAGCTGAATGTTATATCTACCTGTGCACCCCATTCACCCAATCTGCAGTTTGGTCCATGCGAAAGATGAAGCTGTTCGTAAGTCTTACCTCGCTGTAGGAGCAACGATTTTTCTGATTCACAGATTAAGACTTTACTCATGGAACCCTATTGTTCGACTTCTCGATAGGCTTGTATCCAGCATTTTAATGTATGGTGCACACATTTTTAGTCTCAGGTATTTAGATTTTATAGAAAAAGTTCAAACCACTTTTTATAAGGAAATGCCGCATGTTCCGCAAAATACTGCTGGATCGATATCCGACGATCGATACCCGGAAAAATATTATTTAGGATTAGGAGAACTGGATAGATTAGAAGATGATTTATCAACCCTAGAGAAATAGAACTGGGCCCGCCAAGTTAGAAGTATATTTAAAAAAATTGGGATAGAGGGCGATTGCGAATTTCTTTCTCTTGCATCTCTACAAAAGAATAGATCGGCATCAATAAGAGCTTATGATAAAATATTATATCTCGAAGATGTACAGAGAGCCCACTAGGCCACTGCTCTCATACTTTATCCTCAATTAACCTTGCGAGATGGACCTCAGAAGTATTTGACTCTGTCAAGAACACCACTTGGTTTTATCAGAATTATAGCGCAATGAAGGTTAATAAATGAGTTCATACCCAGACTTATAATCAAGAATAAAACCTAAAGTTTGAATGTTGATAGTTATTGTATCTACTGGTATGATAATAGTTTTAATACAGAACTACTCAATTAAAGGTTGAACCAGTTTGCTAATAAATAATTTGTTTATCAAAGATTCAATAATTTTGAGTGTAAATTCAGCTCTTGGTTCGAAAAATCGAATATTCTGTTGATACTTCGTCCTTTTTTGTGGAAATTAATTTTGTGTACTGTATATTCAATTTTGCCATTTTTAGTTGAAAATTAATCTTCTTTAGTTGAAAATGTAACTATTTGTTCGAAACGTCATATTTGTATGATGTTTGATGTTTGGATTTTTCGGTAAAGAAATAATCTTCTTGATTAAAAGTTTGCTAAGAATTATTCTGTTTATCAAAAGTTGGACTTTTTGGGTGAAAAAGACTGCTAAAAGATTCATCTTTTTGGCTTGAAAATTTGATTATTTGGTTAAAGATCCAACTATTTTTATTTGAATTCAATCTTTTGTCATCAAAAATTAGACCATTTGGTTGAAAATTTGACTAATTGGTTGGAAGTTCATCTGCTTTTTCAATAATCGTCTTTTTTCTTCGAAGGTGAGCTATTTCTTTGAAAGTACAACTTTCTATGGTTCAAGTTTAATCTTTCCTTGAATTCAATTATTTTTTTAATGATTCGAAGATTGTAATAAACAATTAACATTTTTTGTTAGAATAAAAAAATTAAGTTGAACCTGACATTTTGCTTATTTCTATCATAAAAGATTCAATGTTGAAAAATGTACAAGATAAAAATGCTTGTGTTTGAATATTAATGTCTAGGTCAAAGGAAAAATTGATCGTTGAAAAACCAGGGAGGTCAAAGAATTTGGAGAATGAAACTTTTCGGCCATTCTAATGTTTTACTTCTATATTACAAAAACATTTAATTGATGTTCTGGACGAGAGTCGTTTACCCGTACTATTTGAAAATTGCTGAAGATTGGCCGCTCCTTGTCTAACGGAGATTTATGGATTTCTTGTTCGGTCATCTCTTCAAACTCGCCACTATCCATGACTGTGAACAAAACAAATGACAGATCGCGCTTTGTTTTTATTTTGCAGGATTTTAAATGATTTCCTAAAATTTCGAAAAAGAAAGTAGAAGATTTTTTGCACGATTACTAAATTAAAAAAAAAGTTCTAATTTATTCAAGAAATATGAAGAAGTTTTGAGAAGGTTCAAAAATAATTAAGAAAAGATTTGAAAACATTTTACACGATTTCAAAAAATTTAAAACGAAATGTAGACTATGAAAATTTCGAAAAAGTAGGGTTTTAAGAATTTTGAAAGCTTTCAAGAGAATAACCAAGTTATTTTAAGATTCCTGGCAAAATTTAAATCATTTTTTATTTCGATAAATCAATTTCAAGATAAAATTGAACAAGATTTCAAACCATTTCAAAAGATTTCCAAAATTAACGAAAAAGAATCTGGAAGTTCTTGAAGCAATTTTTTCAAATATAATGAAAAATTCTAATCATTTTGAAAGATATTTCAAAATGTTGAAAAAATGTATATAATAATTTAAAACTATAAACGATTTCAAGACATATAAAAACAAAATATGGATTTTTGAAGATTACGAAAAAAAGCTTTTAAAGAGTTTTGAAAGGTTTTAGGGGAATAAAAAAGTGTTTTTCCGAAGATTCTTGAGAATACTGAAATAAATCTTATTTTGAAAAATTTATTTCAGGATGAAGTTGAAAAACATTTTAAAATATTTTGAAAGATTTCCAAAACTGTCAGAAATGTTTCTGAAAGATTTTATGGCAATTTTTTGATTTCGCAGAATTTTGAAAACAAATCTAGGAAAAATTCTAGTTATTAAAAAAGATATTGAGAAGTTCTGAAAAAATTTAAAAAATAATATAAAAACTGAAACGCTTTCATGAAATTTAAAACAAACTGTAGATTTTGGAAGATTTTGAAAAAAGATGGTGTTTAGGAATTTTGAAACATTTCAAGAGAATAAAAAAGTTATGTTAGGATTCCTTGGAAAATTTAAATGATGTTTGATTTCAAAAAATTAATTTTAAGATCAAATTGAAAAAAGAAATTCAAAATACTTCAAAACGTTTCGAAAATAGTCGAAAAAGAATTTGGAAGATTTAAAAGCAATTTTTTCATTTTTAGCAGAATTTAAACAAACATTTTAACTTGAAACAATTTCAAGCAATTGAAAACAAAATGTAGATCTTCGATGTTTCGAAAAAAGGAACTTTTCAAGAGTTTTGAAAAAAAGGAACCTCATAAGAGTTTCGAAGGGTTTCAAGGAAATAAAAAAGTTTTTCATTAAAGATTCCTGAGAAAATTGAAATGATTTTTTATTTTGAAAAATTAATTTTGAGATAAAATTGAAAATTATTTCAAAATATATGAAACGAAACAAGATAAATTATTTTCTAGCTTTAAAAAAAATATATAAATATTTATGATATAGTTCATTAAGCTTTAATTTCAATTTTTAATAATCATTATAAAGCCAATAAAAATAAAATTCATTTGAAATGTACTATGTTCACAGTTTACAATATTTACATGTCAATGCTATCAATTTAATGTTCACTTTGTAGAATTATTATTCGTACTCTGTGAAAAGTGAATTCGTATTTAATCATCAAAATAATGTTTTCTTCACTTTTCATTCGTACTTATGAATTTATTGGATATTTAATATGCTACAAAATATTTTTCCGGTATAAATATATATATTTCGAAGTATTTTCAATTTTTTTCAATTTTATCTTAAAATTAATTTTTCAAAATTATCATTTAAACTGTTCCAGGAATCTTAACATAACTTTGTTATTCTCTTGAAATCTTTCAAAATTCTTAAAAACCTTCCTCTTTCAAAATCTTCCAAAATCTACATTTTATTTTAAATTTCATGAAATCGTTCCAGGTTTTAAAATATTTTCAAATTTTTTTCAAAATTTCTCAATATCTTTTTAAAAAGTAGAAATTGTCTTCAATTTAAAAAAAAAATTCTGCTTAATGAAAAAATTGTCTTAAAATCTTCCAGAAAATTTTGGAAATACTTTGAAATGTTTAAAAATGTTTTTCAATCTCATCTTGAAATAAATTTTTCAAAATAAGATTTATGCCAGTATTCCCAGGAATCTTCAAAAGAAAACTTTATTATTCCCTTGAAACCTTTCAAAACTCTTAAAAAGGTTTTTTTTTCGAAATCTTCAAAAATCCACATTTTGTTTTTACATTTCTCGAAATCGTTCCTAGTTTTAAATTATTCTTGAAATTAAAATAAAAAAAAAATTAATATCTTTTGAACTGATTCGAATTTTTCATTAAATAAAAAAAATTGCTTTAAGATGTTCCAGATTCTTTTTCGGCAATTTTGGAAATCTTTTGAAATGTTTTGAAATCTTGTTCAAATTTATCTTAATATTAATTTATCAGAATAAAAAATCATTTAAATTTTGCCAGGAATCTTAAAATAACTTGTTTATTCTCTTGAAACCTTTAAAAATTCTTAAAACCCTACTTTTATCGAAATTTTCATAATCTAGAAGGTGTACAATTTATCCATTTGATTAAGGATTTAAATAAATAAATAAATTTTAATTTCTTTTTAATTTAATACAACTGGTTGAAAATTGACTTTTTTGTGGAAAATTTAATTTTTGGGGTTGAAAATTGAACTATTTTGATAAAATCATATTTTATGGTCAAAAATTCAACTGTTTTCTAAAAAAAATTGTCCTTTTGGATTGAAAATTCATCTTTTATTTCAGAAAAGTATCTTCTTTTTAGTTGAAAATTCATCTTTCTTGGTTGAAAATGACCTTTTTTGTTCAAAATTCAACTGTCTTCTAAAAAATTCTCTTTTTTTTGAAAATTTAATTATTTGGTTAATAGTTAAACTACTTGGTCAAAATTTCCAAAATGTTGTTGAAAATTCGTCTCCTTTGCTTAAAATTGCAATTATTTATTTATTAATGCAAATTTTCGGTTACAAATTATTTTTTTGAAAATTCGCCTTTTTAGGTTGAAATACATACCTTTTTAGTAGAAAATCTTTTTTTTATTGAAAATTTACCTATTTTGCTGAAAATTGAATATATTTTCCCAAAATGAAATCGTCAAATTTTCACATTAAAAAATTCATTTTTGGGAGGAACGACAGAAAATTGCCGAATTATAAAATATCCGAACTAGAAAATTCCCGTATTAAAAAATTAAAAAAATGTTTTTTCAATAAATATCTATTTATTCAAAATACAATGATCGAATTTTCTTATCAAAGAAATTTTTTTTTATGTTTGAAGTTTTTAAAAATTATTGACCTGATAACATTTTCTTAACAAACTTTGCAGGATTCAATTCAGCACTGATTCATCTCAAAGTTTATTTATTTATTTTTTTTTTAATTAAAAATTCCATTTTTGAGAACGTTTTTTGAAATTTTTAAAAATACTATGCATATTTACGAACAAAATTTTTCATCCAGAAATATATATTTTTTAATTATTGTTATTTTAAATTCAAACAATAATTTGAAAAATTTTAAACTTCACAAAAAAAATTTTTCTCTTATAAAAATATTTGATTATATTATTTTTAATAAATGAATAATATCATTTATTTTTTTATTGCTTAAAATCGGGAATTTTCCAGTTCGGATATTTTATAATTGGGCAATTTTTTGTCGGGAATTTTCAAATTCTCTAATATTGTAAACCGTCAGGAATTTTATTATTCGGGAATTTTCGAATTCGTAATTTTTATATTTTGACAATAATGTTGAGAATTTTTTCGGCAATTTCCCAATTCGGTAATTTTACAGTGTCAGACATTTTTTTTTCTCTGGATTTTTCAGTTCACAAAATACAATATTCGAAATAGAAAATTTCCGAAATTATAAAACTGACGAAATACAAGAATCCCGAATTGGAAAATTTACGAATTACAAAATATCCAAACTATAAAATTCCCGAATTTAAACAATTAAAAAATTTGTTTTTCAATAAATATTATTTATTTATTAGAAATATAATAGTGAAATATTTTTACCAAAGAACATTTTTTTAGGTTTAATGGATTTAAAATTGTCGTTGGAATTTGAAACAGGAATAATTGAAAACAATATATTTCTGGATGCAAAATTTTGTTTGAAAATGTGCACTATATTTTTGAAAAAAATTATGAGAAACGCTCTCAAAAATCGAATATTATATTTAGAAAAAAAATTGAAAGAAATTTCAAGATAAATTAGTGAATGCCCCGAACGGAAAAAAAAATGCTCACTAAATTTTCTCCGAACCTAATAACATATTCCAAACAAACTTCGCAGGATTTAATTCCGCGCAGATTTATCTTGAAATTTCTTTTTTATTTGTTTTTTTTCTACTTTAA
Source organism: Andricus grossulariae (assembly GCA_011634705.1). Classification (NCBI taxonomy): domain Eukaryota; kingdom Metazoa; phylum Arthropoda; class Insecta; order Hymenoptera; family Cynipidae; genus Andricus; species Andricus grossulariae. The sequence continues at coordinate 93,313,770 of JAABKJ010075445.1, read as the reverse complement.
TTTGTCAAATACTTTGAAATTCCTTAAAATAATTGAAATGAATGAATACCCAAAAAATATTTCAAATCTTTGGAATCTTTTTAAATACCTTAAGACTTTTTAAATCTCTTGAACATTTCTTGGATGTTTTAAAAATACCCTAAAATCTTTAAAATCCTTTAAAAAAAGTACTTTCAAATTATTTAAACCTACTCAGTTGCTTGGAATCTTTTAAAATACCCTAAAATATTTCAGACATTTGAAATTTCTTGAAAATTTTTAAAACCCTTAAAAATTTGTAAAGCTCTTGAAAATACCTTGGAATTTAAAAAAAAATCTTAAAATATTGAAAATACCCTAAAATCTTGAAAATACACTAACATTAGTCAAATACTTTAAAATCCCTTCAAATGATTGAAAGATGATAAAAATTTCTTGAAATATTTCAAAATACCGTAGAATATTTCAAATCCTTTGAAAATTTTTGAAGGTCTTGAAAATACCTTGGAATTTAAAAACAAAATTTAAATAGACTATAATTTGTCAAATACTTTGAAATTCCTTCAAATAATTGAAATAAATGAATCCCCAAAAAATATTTCAAATCTTTGGAATCTTTTTAAATACCTTAAGACTTTTTAAATCTCTTGAACATTTCTTGGATTGCACAATTATGTTTATTACAAAGTTTGCATAAAGTGATACATTAAATAAATATATATCATTATAATCTGCATTCATCAATAGTTAACAAATATTCAGTAACTATTAGTAGTTTGAGATGCACTTCCCGTTATATATGAGATATGAACAGTTAATACGCATTTGTTAATAGTCAACGAATATTCGTTTCTCTCAAAGTCACCTCCATTTTTGTTTCCAAACGAACCATTCGTTTGCCGCAAACGATTCTTGCTATCTATCAGTGTACAATTTATTCAACTCCACACCCCTCAGGCTACAAAGGAAGGCAGATTTATGTTTATTCATCTTCGATAAACTTCACTTTTAATGGAAAGCTTACATTAACCAGACCGTCTTATAAATTTAACATCACCTGAAATTGTGTTTCCACATTGGATCCGGTGGAAATTGTTATTATCTTGAAAAATTTCTCGTTCCAGATCTGAATCATTATTTTTTTTCAAAAAGTTACTGTTCCAAATCAGAATTCAACGTAAGTTGCATTTTTAAACATATAATAATTTTATGTCAAGAGAGCAAGAATATTGCAAGCAACTGTTGAATTTAAGAAAAAAAAATTCATGCAGTTGCAATGAGTTACTTGAATTTTTGACTAAAAATTATCAGTTTTCTACCAAAAATAGAATAGTTTAATTTTTCAGTGAAAAAATTAATTTCAAAGCAGAGACAAACTTCAAAAAATCAAGTATCATTGTTGTTCTCTTTTATATTGTAATTGAAAAAATTGAGCACACTTGCGCATCAATTCCCTGACATTTTCAAGTTTTTCCAGATATATAAAAATTCCCAGAGAATTCCAGATTTACTTGGTTTTCCAGGTTTTTTAGGTAGGGTATACACGCGGGGTCTTTTTAACTATGCTGTAGTCTTTCCAATTATAAAATTAACAATTCAAACCTGCATTATGGATAGTTTAAATTATCATAATAGTTGGATGTCAAAGAAAATAATTATACTGTCAATAAAATAGATACATTTTTCATCAAATAGTTTACTTTTCAAACCACAAAGACGAATTTTCAAACAAAAATGATTTACTGGCACAAGACGAATTTTCAACAAAATACATGAATCTTCAATCAAATAGTTATATTTATCATTCAAAAAGATGATTTCACAACAAAAAATCGAATCCATAATGTTGAAGTTTGAAAATTAACTTTGATTAGAAAATTAAACGAATTTAAAAAAAAAATGGTCAAAGTTATGCCCAAAGAGATGAATTTTCAACAAATGCGATAATTCTCTACATCAATAGATGAATTTTTAACAGAATACATGAATTTTCTACCAAATAGTTGGATTTCCAACTATAAAATGAACAATTTTGAACCAAAAATGCAAAAGCTACATTTGCAGATCACAAAAAATAATAATTTTTCAGCAAGAAAAACGAATTTCCAACAAAATAGGTCATTTCTAAACAAATATTTTAATTTTCTACCAAACTACAAACACGTTTACGAAGGTATTTTTATGTCTGTCTGTATAAAGAAGCCTACAAATGAATTCAATAGATTAGAGCAAACATTATTTGAAAGTAGGGGAGAGTGTGGCGAAGCCCACAATTTTTTTACAGTCGTCTTTTTATTTACAAAAAAAATTGTTTGACAACGTATTAGGTATGGTTGGATCGAGAATATTGTTGGACACGAAAATTTTAGTGATAATTTCAAACTATGATGCTTTGTTTATCAAATATTAGAAAAATAGTTATTTGATAGAAAATCTGTCGAGAGGAAAATCGTGGGGCTAAGCCGACAGCCGCCTGGGCCTAAGTCGACACTTGACTATGATGTTTAAAGAAAGAAAAGGGCGTATTTTCAAAAATGTTATTTTAATAGCCAACTATATTCTGGATCATATAATATCTGATACGTTCTCAAATAAAAATATTTGTTCACATTCTCATCCTATAACGAGACGGTATTAGTTTTATGTAAAATTGGACTTCGTCAGTTTTCATTAAATCTTCTCGCTTTGAGACCCCCTGGGTGGGTATCATGTAGGCACGATGACGTACTGGGTGTCGACATCGACCCACGCATCAATTTTTTGTATTGGTATCAAAAAAACATTGAAAATCATCGGAAAACCAAAATTTAACAAAAAATTCATGTTAAGCGACTTTTTTTACGTAAGATGATCTTAATTTTAAAATAAGATGATCTTGATTACAGTGGACGATGATATACAAAAGAAAAACACAATTTTCCTCAAGCGTCAGAAAAACCTTTTCACCTTCGAAAACACTTTTTATGTCCTGAAATGGGCCATGTCATGCATAATAACACGGAATTCTGTTGTGAAAGTAAGGGTATTAGGAGCCACCTTTATTTTAAAAAAAACCAAGATCACACAGTTTATAATTTTCATTGAAAAAACAAGTGTCGGCTTATCCCCACTCTCTACTACAACATTTATCTATTATTTGGACGAATTTTGTCGGAATGGACTTTCCAGGAATCAGTTCGCAGAGAGGGGTTCTGAAAACTCAGGCGCCCCAGAACTACCGTCGGACTCTCGGGGGTATCAGGAATCAGTACGGTCTCTCTACGGTACCTCTGCAGACATTCCGTCCCTTTGACTTCCAAGCTTAGGCCCTCTTTGAGCCTAAGCGTTAGGGCTTTTTCCACGAAACAGTCTCGCGACAAGGTATCTGCGGCCTCCACAACGATGATCCTCGACCTGAAGAAGATGTCATTGAATCTGACGGCACGCTCCTTGCGGGGTAATGCGGCAATCCCTTAAGAGATTTCATGCTTTTTTAACTCCCGGTTTGGGGGAGTTGCTCCGGAGCCTTTTTTCCTCTTGCCAATAAGATTAGCCTGAGAAGTTGCTTCAAGTAAGGTTACCGCAGCCACTGCCCCCTGTAGGGTCCCTTGGCTGCTGTTTGCGAGATGCGCTTTGCGGTCTCTCCTTCTCTGTGCTTTGCAACGTTGCCTTCTCCCTACGAAGAGTTCCGTTAGCTGCACTTCTATGACTTCGACAAGATTGTCTCCACCGTTATCTTTGGTTCGCGCCGCCTCTGGTGAGTTACCCCCTAACGAGCCCCTCACTTTCGGCAGTGGATTGGAGAAGGGTAACGAAACGGGTTTCTCATTGGTTTTAGTTTGTTTCAATTTATTAGGATTTATTTGAGTCCCACGAGAATCTAGGGAAATAAGAAACACCCTTGAAAGAGCCACGCTTTCAGGGAGTGGCTCTACATACTATGGGATTCGATCTGGTGTCCCAAAGTCTCTGTTGAGACACCTCCTTTTGGACCCCCGCCTGTACGCCTCTACTAAGGAGGGCAGGACGGGGTGTTCAAGGATTTGTTGACCCTGGTGCCATTCAGCTCTTGACACGGCGATCACATCGTAGCTTGGGAGCATGAGAACTCGCGCCCTCGATATCACAGAAGGCTTTGCCATTACCTCCTGGCAGGATCGCTCCTTAGTCTAAGTCCCACCGACAAGTGTCCGTCAGTTTCCCAGAGTAGTCGCACCTTGCAGTGCAGCCCCTCTGGTTCACCTATTCCAGATCTACCATCTAAAATCTAGTTGTATTTTTTAAATTCATATGAATTTCACACAGGTTTCTTAAATTGCCTTGAATTCTACATTCCCTCCAAATTTACTGAAATCCGTAGAATATTTCGGATTTTTTTAGTTTTTTCATACTCATTTGAATGTATTTGAAATTCACCCTAAACTCCAATTAATTTATCCTGAATTTTTTTATACTGTGTTGGACTGTATTCATTTCAACTCTTGAAATTTTTGTTTTTCTCTGAAAGCATACAAGTATTTTGTTTGAACCATTATAACTGTTGACCTAACCGACATATTGAAGTCTTCTTTCTTGAGTCTCATGAGGCTGCGGTTTTTCCAAAAATATTAAAAGTGGATTTTGTGAAAAACCTAATCTTCATAGTTTTTGTCATGTTTATCTTTGAAGTTATGCTTTCATGAGGAAGACATCCTGTGATTTGCATGGGGGCTAAACTATTCTTCTGGTCATGACAAAAAGACAAAAATTTCATTGAAGTAAAAATTCTCGTGACCAGGAACATGATTCGACTTGCATGCAACTCAGAGGATGTCTTTTTCATATAAGTAAGAATTGTTTGTAATATTGTATAAAGAAAACAGTTGTTACGATAAAATTAAATTTCCAGGCATTTTATCCAATCTGTGGTTATTTTTCAGATAAATGCGAAAATTTAATTTTTTGTCAAACCTATCGTTGGAAATTGTCGGTGCGATCAGCGAAAGTACTATATATTTACAATCACTGCCGACTTTGAAAGGTGTTTACTTGTTAAAAAATGGAGCGGGGAATTTAAAAAAACTTCAAAAAGCTTGTTTAATTACGCATCAATTAAGCCCTGGTGAATATATTTTCAACATTTATAAAAACTAAACCACGTGAGAAGTTTTAGAATTATGCAGGAAGTTTTCGAATTTTGTATCTTACTGCTGTTGACATCGAGACCGGTGATCGCCGAGAATTTGACAGACTTTGGGTTTTAAACTTGAACTCGTGCTATTGGCTCAAATTAAAGATAAGACTCCAAAGAATATGCGGTATGAATTTGAGATTATTGCTACAATTTTCTAGGACGTGGCTCAAGTTGAAATCGCTCCATTTATACAGGAGTAATCACGTTTGAAATTGGCATTACGTGCACAGTTAAGAGTCTCTCATATGTGCACGTAGACTTTCAACTAGAATATCCGATCGTATTGAGACGTGAAGTTAAACTAGTACTATTTATGCACTTGAATTTTTTAGTGAAAAATCAAATCCTATTCATTGAGAGGTGTACAGTTAGGAGACTTTCATACCTGCGCGTGGACTTGTGACTTAAAAATCTTCCCGTTGGTAGGGTAGCTGATAGCGTATTATTCGTACACGTGAAGATTCGAGGGAAAAATCTGATCGCTGTGTGGTAAATGAAAAGCTGAAAAATAAAAAGTGTGGAAATAATAAGTGTGAAAATAAAGGGTGAAAATAAAAAGTGATAATAAAAAATGTGGAAAATAAAATGTGTGGTAAATAAAAAGTGTGGTAAATAAAAAGTGCGGAAAATAAAAAGTGTGGAAAATAAAAAGTATGGAAATAAAAAGCATGGAAAATAAAAAGTGTGAAAAATAAAAAGTATGGAAATAATAAATGGGAAAAATGTGAAAATAAAAAGTGTACAAAATAAAAAATGTGGAAAATAAAAACAGTATAAAATAAAGTGAGGAAGTAGAAAGTGTAGAAAATGAAAAATGTGGAAAATAAAAACTATATACAATAAAAATAGTGGAAAACAAAAAGTGTGGAAATAAAAAGTATGGAAAATTAAAAATGTGGGAAATAAAAACAGCGGAAAATAAAAAAAGTATAAAATAAAAAGGTGGAAATAAAAAGTGTGGAAATAAAAAGTGTAGAAAATAAAAAATGTGGAAAATAAAAAAGTGTGGAAAATAAAAAGTGTGGAAATAAAGTGTGGAAATAAAAACTGTGGGAACAGAAACTGCGAGAATAAAGTGTGGAAATAAAAAAAGAGTGAAAATAAAAAGCGTGAAAAATAAAAAGTGTGGAAATAATACGTGTGAAAATAAAAAGTGTAGAAAATGAAAAATGTGGAAAATATAAACTGTACAAAATAAAAATTGTGGAAAATAAAAAGTGTATATTTAGAACTATTTAAAGCTTAAAATTAATCTTTTAAAATAAAACCTAAATCATTAACAATTTTCCCAAAAATCTTTTGAAATCTTTGAAATCTTCAACATTCCATGAACATCTCTTATTTATGTGTGGAAAATAGAAAGTGTGAATATAAAAAGTGTGAAAAATAAAAAGTGTAGAAAATAAAAAATGCGGAAAATAAAAAACGTGGAAAATAAAAAATGCGGAAAATAAAAAGTGTGGAAAATAAAAAGTGTAGAAATAAAAAGCATGGAAAATAAAAAGTGTGGGAAATAAAAAGTTTGAAAAATAAAAAGTGTGGAAATAATAAGTATAAAAGAAAAAATGTGGAAAATAAAAAGTGTGGGATATAAAAAGTGTGGAAATAAAAATTGTGAAAATAAAAAGTTTTAAAAATAAAAAGTGTGGTAAATAAAAAGTGTGAAAAATAAAAAGTGTGGAAATAATAAGTACAAAAGAAAAAACGTGGAAAATAAAAAGTATGGGAAATAAAAAGTGTGGAAATAAAAACTGTGAAAATAAAAAGTGTGGAAATAAAAAGTTTTAAAAATAAAAAGTGTGGAAATAATAAGTGTAAAAATAAAAAATGTACAAAATAAAAAATGTGGAAAATAAAAATTATAAAATAGAGTATGGAAATAAAGTGTGGAAATAAAGTGTGGAAATAGAAAGTATACAAAATGAAAATTGTGGGAAATAAAAACTGTATAAAATAAAAATTGTGGAAAATCAAAAGTGTGGAAATAAAGTGTAGAAAATAAAGAGTGTGGAAATAAAAAGCATGGAAAATAAAAAGTGTGAAAAATTAAGTGTGAAAATAAAAAGTGTACAAAATAGAAATAGATAGAAAGTGTAGAAAATGAAAAATGTGGGAAATAAAAACTGTATAAAATAAAAATTGTGGAAAATTATAAGTGTGGAAATAAAAAGTGTAGAAAATAAAAAATGTGCAAAATAAAAACTGTACAAAATGAAAAAATGTGGAAAATAAAAACTATAAAATAAAAAGTGTAGAAAATGAAAAATGTGGAAAATAAAAACTGTATGAAATAAAAATTGTGGAAAATAAAAAGTGTGGAAATAAAGTGTGTAGAAAATAAAAAATGTGCAAAATAAAAACTGTATAAAATAAAAAAATGTGGAAAATAAAAACTATAAAATAGAGTATGGGAACAAAAAATGTAGAAAATAAAAAATGTGCAAAATAAAAACTGTATAAAATAAAAACTATAAAATAGAGTGAGGAAATAATGTGTGGGAATAGAAAGTGTAGAAAATGAAAAATGTGGGAAATAAAAACTGTATAAAATGAAACATGTGGGAAATAAAAACGGTATAAAATAAAAATTGTGGAAAATTAAAAGTGTGGAAATAAAAAGGGTAGAAAATAAAAAATGTGCAAAATAAAAAATGTGCAAAATAAAAACTGTATGAAATAAAAAAATGTGGAAAATAAAAACTATAAAATAGAGTGTGGAAATAGAAAGTGTAGAAAATGAAAAATGTGGGAAATAAAAACTGTATAAAATGAAAATTGTGGAAAATTATAAGTGTGGAAATAAAAAGTGTAGAAAATAAAAAATGCGCAAAATAAAAACTGTATAAAATAAAAAAATGTGCAAAAATAAACAAAGTATAAAATAGAAAGGTGGAAATAAAAAGTGTAGAAAATGAAAAATGTGGAAAATAAAAACTGTATGAAATAAAAATTGTGGAAAATAAAAAGTGTGAAAAACATTTTAAATAAACATTGAACTTCATTTTTAATACTCGAAAAATTTTATGACACTATTTTGACACTTTTTTAAAAAATTGGACATTATTTACACTATTTTTTATGTCTAAAGTGAGTCCGAGGCCTGCATCCATGAAATTCAATAATGGTTAACGCTTCGGCTCTATATTTATTGGGCGTGTCTAATATGAAATATTTCTCATTACAAAAATTAATTTTGATAGTCGAAAAAGGTTTCAATTTGCATATTTTAAATAAATAATTATAAAAAGGAAACGTAATTAATGGACGCTCCCTCACGAGTTGTGGAAAATTGTAATTATAAAACTGCAATTTTTGTAAATCAAGGTTCGTTGTTGCAATTGGAGTGAGTCTTCGTTACCAAGTGGAGGCGACGCTTTTACAACTCCTTTGTTTCAACCAACCAAAGATGGAAGATTGGTCTACGTTGGAGGACGCTACGTTCCAAAATATGAGACTGTCACTGAAGGTTTTACGACTCTTAAAATGATTACACGTAACGAAGGATCACCGAAAGCCTGTTCCTCCAACAGAACACCGACTCATCCCTATCTCTGGGACAGTTCGACTTTGATCAGTTCTGAAGGTAAGACATTTTAGAAATTGATTCAAGAATAGACAAACAGGAAACTTGAATTCAATTTTCAATTAGAATCCAGGCTTCACTCTCTTTCCCCTATTTCTCTTTTCTACCATTCAGCATCATTTACTCCAGTCCCTTCCCTTATATCCTTATCCCTAACTCCCTTCTTTTTTCTTCTCATCTCTCAGCTAATCCATAAAATATTTTTCCATTCTACCATGGTAGATTCTGATTTAATCTTTTTCTTCTTTTTCTCTCTCTGTTGACCACCTTACAGACCTTTTCTTTCTTCTCAACCTTCACCGCCTTTACCTTAACCCTTTTATTCTCCTCTTTTTTATCACACATCTCAGTATACTCCTTTTCCTACTATAATCTTCTCCGCTACTTGTCTCTTATCTATATTTTATTTATTCCTTTCTCACTTCCTTCTACTCTTTATATTCCTCGTCCCATCAACTCCTACCTACTAACTTCTTTTTTTCTTGTACTCTCTAATATTCCTTTTATTTCTCCTATCATTATTTCCATCTCTTTGTTTACATTCCCCTTTCCTATTTTGATATTCTTGACATTTTCCTTAAAGTTTTCTTCTCCTTCTATTGACCAGTCCACTCTTTCTGTTATTTTTACCTTTACTTTCTTCTTATCCTGGTTGTTATTACTCTGTTCTTCCTGTAATGTCACTATTGTGGGAAAGTGATCAAAATAATCCTCTACATCGAGTTTCTTGAACTTTCTCTTACCTTGTCATCCTCTATCACATAGTCAAATAACATTCCATTTTCTCCTCCTGAGCGTGTATATTATCCCTCCTGGTCCCCCCCCCCCCTATATTTCCGTTTAAAATAATCTTTTCCTTTGATTTTCTTCCTCGCTCTCCTCTCCATTCCCTTCCTCCTCTATCTCCTCTTCTCGCATTAAAATCTCCTCCTATTGTAAGCTTAACCCCTTTTTTGGTTTCTTCCATCAGTCCTTTTATCTCCTCTAATTTCTTCTGCATACCTCTGTTCACGTACACCCTCACTATCTTCCACTTCTCTCTTTCCATCTTTACCTCTTCTACTATTAATCCTTCTTTTTTTCTTTCATCTTTTCGTCTTTCCTACCCTTTCCTGGTGTGAATTCCTTTCTTGTTCCCATCATCATTCCTCACATTGCTCTGCCTTTATTCTTCCTCTTTGTATTTTGAACCTGCCGTCTGTAACCTCCTGGTAACCGTCCTCTTACTCTTTCCCATCCATTTTCGTCTAGCCACGTCTCCATCACTACTACTATTTCCAATTGTTCCCTATTTTTCATAAATTCCCCTATCCTTTCTTTCCAAGCCTGCTACATTCTAGTAGCATATCCTCGATTCTTCCCTTCTTTCATTTCTCGTCTCTTTTTGATTCGTACTATTTCTTATTTTCCTTTCACCCGTTCCTTTCTCTCCTAATCCCGCGTCACCTCACTTTTTCCTAACTCTTTCCTTTTTTCGTCTCAATCCCACCATATACCTTCTATCTGTATTCTCCCATACTTAACCCACTTTCCTTTTACCCTATTTTTTCCTCTTCTGCTATTTTCCTCAAGATATACTTATTCCTTTCTTGTGATGTCTAATTCTCTGTTCTCTCAGAGCTTCCATTCAGCGCCGTCTTTTTTGTCATCGCTTTCCTCTTATGTTCCCATTTCTTTAGTTTCACCAGTGCCATTTTCTCTCCCGTTTCCCCTTCCTTTCCTACACTTCGCACTTCCTCCATCTCTACCTTCGCATCTATCCTTTTTAGCACTTCTTCCACTCCTTTCGTTTACTTCCCCTCTAATCTTATACCTTTTTTTATTTCCTCCCTCTCCCTCTCCCTCTCCCTCTCCCTCTCCCTCTCCCTCTCCCATCCAACCGAGCAATTCACGCCTACCCCGAAAGGGAAACGGCTTAATGATATAATAATAATAATAATAATAATATGCTTTATAAATTGATTGTGCATATTAAGAATCCTCTTGCGCTACTTTTCAAAATAGTTCTGTATTCAATTAAAAAAAAATTTCAGTTGTATATTTTCGTTATTTTTCATAGAAAATTGAAATTATTTAGCAAACTTTTGAAAAATCATTTGCCTTCAATGAGCATAACTGGAATAAGTATGAACTTGAGACTGCAGATTCGATTAACGGAAAGTGAGCCTCCAAAGATTCGTAGAAAATTACTAGTATCTATTAGTCGATATATTTCCAAATTTATTAGTTGAAAGCAACTAATTGCTTGATACAAAAATGAATCAATTTACTTGGGATTATACTTAGTAATTAAAAAGAGGTTATTGAAATGGAAAACGTGAAAAATGGAAAAATTTAATAAAACGGCGCGAAGGTGTGACATTACTGACTCTATTGACACAATATGTAAGAAGGTTATATTTTGAAATTTTAAACGTGATGTAGCCTATCTCCAATTTAGAAACACTGCTTCCTGATTGTTTGAAAAAAGTTAAGACAAAAAATAATTTTTACAATGTTAAAGTAACAAAAAATCAATGAGCTTCAAATTAATTATGCACATTCAGAGTCTTCAAGCGCTACTTTTCAATAGAGTTCTGTTTTATATTTTCAAAATTTGTTCCGATTGCACATTTCTATAATTTTCCATAAAAAATTGAAATTATATAACAAACTTTGGAAAGATGAGTTGCCTTGAATAAGGATCAACTTGAGTGTTCAAAAAAGTTTATTTTTATTTTATAGCTTTTTTACGCAAAAGATACTTCATTGTATCTCTAAACCAAAAATGTTAAAACTTAACTAATTACTAGTAAAATTTTACAAATTTGATCTGCGAAACGTGTGTCACTAAAGATTAGTGAACAATTACTTATTCGATTAGTCCAGATGTTTTCTAATTTAATAGTGAAAAACAATTAAATGCTTGGTAAGAATATATAAATTTATTTGGGACTGTATATAATAATTTAGAAAAAGTTATAAGCATTGAAAACGTGAAAAATAGTTTTGTAGCATTTTCAACTCTATTAAAACAATAATAAGGCCATATTGAGAAATTGTTAACGTGACATAGCCAGTTTCCATAATCAAATTATCGCCTTCTGATTGTTTGCACAAAGTTAAGAAAAGTGAGCATTTTTTTACATACAATGGATCAATGAGCTATAAAATAACTATGCATATTCAAGGTCCGCATTCGCTAATTTTTAACTGAAACTATGGAGCAAGAGAGTTTATGAAGTATAAACCATGTTATTAATGGTAGGAATAGGTTTTGCAACAGTTTTAGGAAAAATTATGACACTGGTTGGCCTGGATGATTTTTCATACAAATCGATATAGATAATGTGAAAGTTTAAAATTTGTCCACGCAATAAATTCTGCGGTATAACTGTGCAAAATTTGTCCATTTGGTTAAAAAATCATTTGTTTATAACGCTGTAAATTCCAAACGGGTTAAACGACAGAAGAACTGCAAGACGCGAAAAAGTTTTATCCTTGCTCGGAGATACTAAGAATGATATTATAAACAAAGAGAGGAAATGTTGACTGAAATTATGAATCTTCAACAACAAAAAAATGGAGTTTTAACAAAGCCGTTCAACTTTCAAAGAAATAGTTGAATTTTCAACTAAACAAGATGAATGTTCAACTAGAATGATGAATCTTCAGGAACAATTAATTGAATTTTTAACAAAAGATTTCAGCATTCAACCAAGTAGGTGAATTTTCAACCTGACAGATGAAGTTTCAACCAAAAAGATTAGTTTTCTATACAAATTATTTTCTCAACAAAATACGTAAATTTTCAACCAAATAGTTAAATTTTCAACTAGGAAAGATCATTTTTAAATAAAAATATCAATTGTGAAACCAAAAATGGAATATTTACATTTTCACTTTAAAAAAATATTCTCAACAAAACCAAAACAAATGCCCAACCAAATATTTTGGTTTTTAATCTTTTTAATAATCTTTTATTTTAATTTAATAATCTTTTTAATGAATTTAATAATCTTTCTTTCATTTGTGGAGGTGATAAGAAAAAGCGCACAAGTCCTATATGGAGAAAATTGAGTTGGAATTATGTTTTAAATCATTCCCAAAAATTTTTTGAACGTGGTCTATTCTCTCATCGTTTAGGACAATCTTGCATATTGCTTTCTTGCCCTCTTCTTCAAACATCATCATCTTCGTTTCACTTACGTTAATTTTTAAGGCCTATGTTCTTCATGCTTGTATTCAGTGTAATCAACATTCTTTGAAAGTCGTCGAGCGGCTCTGCCATAGCAACGCTATCATCTGCGAACGCTAACCCACGTACCCTCAATGTCTCGAGATCCACACCTTCTTCGTCGAAGAGGGCCATTCTTAGAACAACTAGGAAAAATATTGGAACAGTATTATAAAATTCAGTGAGAACCATTGAATTAATCCCTTTCTTTCTTAATTAACTATTTAATTCCATTAAATATAAAAAAGAACATAGTTTCCTGTAACAATAAGAGCAGCTGTATTCAGCAATAAAAATTCAGGAAAAAATGTAATTTCATATTAGAAAAATTGAATATAAAGATGAGTTTTTTTTAAACAGTTTCAATTGTATTCATATTTTTCTATTGTTTATTTTGTTAATGTAATTGATTCATTATATGAACAATTGTAATTGTTACAAATTTTACACATTTATTGATATTATTTAATTAATGTTAGTAAAAATAATATTGAAACCTTTATAATTAGCCCTATAATATACTTTTTTATTAATTCATCTAGAAATTTCCTCTCAAAAAAAAATATATTTATATATAATTTATTTATGATAAATTATATATTGGAGTGGTCCAAAAAATATAATTTTTTTGATTTTCAAAAGTCTCACCCTCTCATTTTGTGTATTTTTGTGAAAAAAATGTTCATAATCATTTGAGAATTTTGAAAAAATGTTCAGAGGTAGGGCACGGCCATGAAAGTACCCCAAAGCGCTAAAAATTCAGTAAGCCCTTGAATTTTAAAAAGAATCGTAAAAACTTGACAACGATGATGTAAAACTACCATGTGAGCAGTATGAAGCCTGCATTTTTTTTTAAAGATTGAATTTACCCCTAGCTTTGTCAAAACTCAACCCTGAAGACACTAAAAAGTAATTTTTAAGTGTCTTTTCTGAGTCTTATGAAAGTGAAATGAAAATTTAAGTGGCAACTGATAAAACAAATTTTATTATATATGTATGAAAAATCGTGCCCTTGAAATAAACATTTTCCCGCTTTTCACCCTTAATAATCCATAAATAATCATATTTTATAAATTTCTATATATTGTAAAAAGGGTTTTAAAGAAAGAAAATGTCATTTTTGATCGATTATTAAGGGTGAAAATGGAAAAAATGTTTATTTTGAGGGCACTATTCTTCATATTTTTATAATAAAACTTTTTATATAACTTGCCACTTAAATTTTCATTTTACTTTCATAAAATTCAGAAAAGACACTTAAAAATTGCTTCTTAGTATCTTCAGGGGCGAGTTTTGGCAAAGTTGGGGGTAAATTGAATCTTGAAACAAATTTTGCATGCTTCATACTGCTCACATGGTAGTTGTACATCATCGTTGTGAATTTTTTATGATTCTTTTTAAAATTCAAGGGCTTACTGAATTTCTAACGCTTTGGGGTACTTTAAAGGCCGTGTCCTACCTCTAAAAATTGTTTAAAAATCTCCAAAAAGTAGGACAATTTTTTCCACAAAAAGACACAAAATGAGAGGGCGAGACTTTAAAAAATCAGGAAAATAATTGTTTTGGAGCACCCTAATATATAATTTAAGATAGAAAAATATTAATACGATTCAAACTGTTTGAAAAAAACGCATGTTTATATTCAATTTTCCTAATATTAAATTACATGTTTTCATGAATTTTTTTTATTACTAGTTACAGCTGCTCTTATTGTTACGTAAAACTATGTGTTTTTTTATATATTTAAAAACAGTATCAAGTTTTAAATGAATTTTAGTATTTTTGCGTTGCCTAACCATTAACGCGAATCGGAGTTGACTGAAAATTTGGGAGTTCGGATGAAAAAAATAGTGCTGTCGGGGCAAAAGCAGTGCGTCATAGGCTCTGTATATTCCTGCCAAGGCCGCAAAGTTTCTCCATGTAAAAATCCGAGGGTTCACGAGAATTCACTGTAGAACTCTTTCAGCAAAAATTATATGGACTATTTTTTCGCCTGAATTGATAATATGATAATTGCAGAACGCAATTTTCTACTCCGATTATGTTATCTCTGTTATGGAGCTGCACGTAACCTCGAATTTTCTTAGCGTACTTCAAGCGTGAAGTCATTTCGATCGACAAACTGTCCGTCGTGAGTTTACTGAATCTCTGCATTATACATCTGACTTTACGAACGAAGCATGACAAACGTTTTTTCCGCAAAGTGAACTGACTTTAAGATTTCTGACTGATGCTGACTTTCCGTACTCGCGTTCTTCTTTTGATCACACCTTTAACTCCGTAGATATATGTGCGGACTTTTAGGTGTATTTGTCACTGTGAAGTTTTTTCGCCAGATCATGTACAGTTTCGAATGCTAAATTTCTGCACAGGAAGCGTCAATGTTTGCTCTACGGGTTCGTGTGCGCGAACTTGTTGAGAAACATGTTCAGGATCATTCGCGGTTCCCATGTAGAACTTTTCAGCTGGCATTCTATGATACTTCATAAAATATTCCTTAATTATGTCTTTGCCGATTTTATTACACGGAGCAAATTTGTGTGTTAAATTTAACATAACTTAGTTCGGTAAACGGAGGACATTACGGCATTATATTAAAATTTCACTTTCAGTTATGTAAAATGAAATACTGATCTCTCTAGTAGCTCAGTGGTTAGAGCACCTGACCGGAAATCAGTTGACCTGGTGTTCGAATCCCAGCGGAGTAAAATGAGAAGATCTTTTTTCTGAATAAAATTTAATTAAAATGTAATAGTTCGTCAATTTTTTGGGAAGTAAATTTTAAAAAATGTAATTATTTAAACAATTACTTATTGTTTATTCTAAAAATTTCTAAAAATTGACACAGAGATGTCCAGTTTTTTTTCAAATTGGTATCCTATGCTAATTTTCGTTGAATAATTATGTAATTTTTATACGTTTCTTTTGATTTTTAATAAATTTATATTTGTGTAAACAATTTTGATTTGCTTAAGCAGTTTTTTTCGATAACTTTAAAAAAATTAAATTAAATACATATAATTATTTTCTGACTGTATAGTGTATAGAAAGAATATATTAACAATTTTTTAATTGTTTAAACAAATATAATTTGTTTAAACAATTAATTTTCCAAAACTAACTTTAAAATATATTAAAAATAATATTAAAATATATTTTCTGAATTAAACATAATATTGAATGATTCCGAGGAGTAATAAATTCTGCTAAAAACGTTATGTTCTTTTTTATACAATTAATTATTGTTTTTTCTTCATCAAATTTCCCTCAAATTGAGTATGGATGGTTTACATCTTTTTTGGCGCATTATTAAATAAATCATAAAAGTTATATTTCATTATAGCATTTGAAAGTCTTATGAATATCAATCTGACATACTGGACGACACAAAAAATATATATTAAAATATATTTACGAAAATAATTCTATGTGTACTATTTTATATTTTAGATCCACATTTTTAAATAGGAAACTGCTTAAACGAATAAAAATCGTTTAAATAATGATACGACGTTTTTAACAGAATTTACTACTCCTCGAAATCATTCAATATTATGTTTAATTCAGAAAAAAAGATTTGAAAAATATTGTTGGAAAAATGAATGTTCAAGCAAATTATAATTGTTTAAACAATTAAAAATGGTCAACATATTCTTTCTATACACTATACAGTCAGAAAAATAATTATACGTTTTTATTTTATTTTTTTAAAGTTATCAAAAACAAACTGCTTAAGTAAATCAAAATTGTTTAAATAAATAGAAAACTCTAGGTCAATTTTTAGAAATTTTTAGAATAAACAATAAGTAATTGTTTAAATAATTAAATAATGTTTAAACAAAAATTTAATACTCCAAAAAATGACAAACTATCACATTTCAATCAGAAAATACGATTATTTTTTATATTCTTTGGGAATAAATAATTGTTTAAACAAGTTACCTTTGTTTAAACAGTTACAAATTGTTTAAAAAGTCATGAAAAATATTAAAATTGTCCATTAGTAATTATTTGTATAAAAAAGATGACGGAAATTGCTAAAAGGTAACAATAATACGTACAAATGTAGTTTTTTTATTTTTGGGTCATATCTGGGGCGCTGTGGGGGGCGACAAGAGTGGCTTAAAAATAGAAGATATTGGTATGCTTTTATTCGTTTCGAGCAAACCCTGAAGTATGAGTTCAATTTTACAAAAATCAAAAATTTCCCCATGTTAATTAAATGGGATTTTGAAGTGTTCGGTGGCGCGTGTTAATATTCGAATGTCGAAAAAAAATTAGGGATTTTTCTCCTCCAAAAATGGAATCTTGTGGGGGGGGGGACTTGCCCCGTACCTCGAAAAGCGTTTTTTAGACCACCCTAATGTACACTACGTACATAAAACAATTTTCCAGATCGATTTTTAACCTAACCGACGCGCGGCAATGCTCGAAGTTTGTCAGCTGCATTCTTCTCCACGCATTCGAGCGTGAACGCGCGTAAAGTAGGAGTTTATGGCTTCTTCGAATGATACTCTCTTACAGCCCCGAAAATTGCAATGCTCGGAGTTTGGACTGTATATAGAATTCAGGCCCCCAAGGCTCCATGCATTTCACGTGTCAAAGTTTTTGAATAAAAAAGTACCTTCTCAATCCCTACCGCAGCGCCACATTCGCCTCAACAGTCTAAACACAGGCAAAACCCTCATCAGCGATACGAGTGGATGTAGAGAACTTGGCTCCCGAATATTGCCCCCCCCCCCACCAATCAACGCACGGCTCTTCCATGGTTCATTCCAATCGTTCCAATTCCAGGATACTTAGCTCGTTCAAAATACATTCATGGCAACATGAAAAAGCCCGAAGAACATAACAAATGTTTAATAACTCAATTATACAATCAAGAATATTTCCTTTTATGAAAATTCCTTAATTAATAGTGATTTAATCGTCACACTTCAAGCATAATTAAATATTTCTGCCCAAGATAGCACTAAACGCAAGCGCGGTTCAAGTCCCTGGACGTTTACAATATTAAGAACAAACTATTTTGCAACACCCACCTCAAAAGTTGAACTTTTCATGCTTCTAAATGGTGCCTAAAGGACTTTATTTGAGCAGACTGTGTGCGAAACAGGTCAGTTTGCGAAACTTTCTGGCTTACATTAGGGAACTTCCCCCACCACGAGAGCCCCCGGACCTGTGTATACGACTGTGATCTAAATAAAATCAGTATAACTAATTAAATTTATACAATCACTCCATAGGAGACATTCAACGAATTCAGTAAGCTCAATCCATATTGAGACTGATTCGGATTATTTTAAGAAATATTATTTCTGAAAACAAAATTTTCTTTGTCTTGCATATTTGAAATGATCAATGCATTCAGTTTACATAAGAATCCAAATGCGACCGGGCCGCATTTGGAGAAAAACTCAATAATATGATATAAATGGTGAAATGAGCAGGAAATACTATTTTTATTCCAAAATCATTATTTTTATCGTAAAGTTATTTTAAGCCAAGAAAGAAAAAAATCGTACTACGCGTTTTTGAGAACAGATTTTTTCATTTTTAGCTTTTAGAAAAATCTCATTTTTCTCGAAAACAACGCAAAATAAGAATAGTAGTTCATAGTTCAAAATTGTTTCCCTTCCTAATATCTATAACATCATACCCTTACCAGATGTTAATCTTGCATAATTCAACAAATTTTTCCAAAAAGATAGACAAAATCAACTAAAGTAGTTTTAAATTTGCAGAACTTTAACATATTATTTTTAAAACCGTCTGTTTTTAGTTTATTGATTATGTCAAGAATATGTTCCATGAGCTTATGAAGGTTTCTGAACATCAAAGTAAAGAAAAATTGGTTTTCATCTCTAAAATTGAAGAAATATAATTGTTAACGATTCAAAATCTCATTTGTCTCGAAAACTAAGCAAAATATGAATAGCAATTCATAGTTCAAAATTCTTCCCCTTCCTGAAATCCATAACAATGTACCCTTACTAGATGTTTATCTTGTGTATTTTAACAAAAATTTTCAAGAAAGATGGACAAAATCAATGAAAATCGACTAAAATAGCATTGAGTTTAAAGAACTTCAACTTTTTTTTTAAACGTCTGTTTTTAGTTTACTGATTATGTAAAGAACATGTTTCATGAGATTATTAAGGTGCCTGAGCTAAAAAGTGAAGAAAATCTGTGTTTTATCTCTAAAATTAAAGTAACATAATTTTTAATGATACAAACTCTCATTTTCCTCGAAATCGAAGCAAAATATGAATACCCTCTTTGAAATCAATGAAAATGTACCCTCGCCAGATAATCCTGTCTATCTTAACCAAAATTTTCAAACGAAATATAAAAAATCTATTAAAGCTAAATTTATTTAATTTTTTTTTCTTAATTTTTGTTCAAATAAATACGATATACATCTGGTAAGTGTACATTTTCGTAGATTTTAGGAAGGGAAACAATTTTTAACTATGAATTGATATTCATATTTTGCTTAGTTTCGAGAAAAATGAGATTTTGAAACGTTAAAAATTATATTTCTTCAATTTTAGGGTTAAAAACCAATTTTTCATTACTTTGAAGCTCATGAACCTCAATAATTTCATGGAACATGTTCTTTACACAGTCAACGAACTAAAAACAGACGTTTGAAAAAATAATATGTTAAAGTTTTTCAAAACTAAATGCTATTTTAGTTGATTTTTATTGATTTTGTCTATCTTTTTAGAAAAATTTGATGAATCATACAAGATATAAATCTGGTAAGGGTATACTTTTATAGATTTTAGGAAGGGAAACAATTTTGAACTAGGAACTACTATTCATATTTTGCGTCGTTTTCGAGAAAAATTAGATTTTTCATAGCTAAAACTGAAAAAATCTGTTTTCTCAAAAACTCGTAGTACGATTTTTTTCTTTCTTGGCTTAAAATAACTGGGGGAATCCCCGACACACGTACAAAAGACAAACTGGATGTGCAAGTACTTTTGGCTTGAGCTTAATCGAGGCTAGCCGTGAAAGTTCGGTATGACGTATGTCACTAAAAAGTGTTTAAAATATATTTAGAAACAAGATTTTTTCACATTGACATTATTGATTTCCTAGGTGTAAGGTTGTTTTCATTCCTGAAAGAAAAATTTAGAACGGCCAGGGAAAATAAAAAATTGTTCAAAGAAAATCAGGGAATTTCGAAATGCGGATTTTCTAGCAACCCTGTTATTGCAAATCTGATTACTCCATGCCTCTAAATTTGGATTTTGAAAACTTGAATAATTTAATTTATTGATTAAATGGTAAATAAATTATTAAAATTTTTTAGCATTTTAAGCTTCGAAAATGTCAAAATAATGAGCGTTTATAAAATTTATATTTTGGTAAGTAACTTAATTTACAGAACTCATTAATTGAACAGTTTAATCATTAGGTTGGAAATTAATGAAATTTTTTGTAATTAAAAGAAAATTAATCATGTACCTCAAAATTTAAAGCGCTTTTGAGATAACGAACACCAACTTCAACTTACTTAGGGCCGATTCCACCAACCGTGATTAAATTTTAATCCTTGATTAACTTTATTTAATCAGTACATTGCGTTCCACGAATAGGAATCGTTCCTATACTCGCAACAGTAAAGAATGATCGGCCAAAAAGAATTTACAAGGACACAGAGCGGCGGATGTTGACTGGTCGATATAGTCACTTTTCATTTTATAAGCTTACATTTATTTATATATTATACATACATATATTCAATAAGTTTAAAAAATTAAATTATGAACATTTATTTGCTGAAACAGAAAAATTCGAGTTAGATGAAAAAACGCAGTTGCCGAGATTTGAATCTAGGTTTCCAACGCAGCAATCAGCTTCTCTCTGCAATCTGCAATTTCCCGATGGATCATGCAAGCAAGCTTCGGTTCGGTGTTGCCCGAACGTTATTGAGTGTGGGGCATTCAGGAATTGTTACTGGACCGGTGCAAACTCAGTCGAGTTCCCAATAGAACACTATAAACTATACTTCGATTAAGACCTCGTCCTTCTGATAACTGAGACACGATATATAGATTTTCATTATTGATGCTAGAAAGTATAGTAATTTATGCTTTCTATACTTTTTGGAGAAGAAGCACTTTTTAGAAGAGACTTTAGTTTTTCATTTGTGCAAAGATTGACGCATTCATGTTGTAGATGGTAACGTACAAAGTAGGGTGCCAAATTAAAATGCATTTTTTTTCTTAAAGTCTTAGCCAATAAATTTGTACAAATTGACAGAAAAAAGGCCACGTATTTTTGTTTGTTTTAAGAAAAAATACTATAGGGTAAGACTTTGAAAATTTATCAAATTGGCTCAGATACGACATTTAAGTAATCTAAGTTTCATAAATTCAGTGGGTCTTACCCCCTGAGATTTGTCTTCAAGTGAAAAAAAAATTTCCCGCATTCTTTATTTTCCGAAAAAAAGTATCTTAGATCCCGCTCAAGGCGATTGAAGGTGAAAAATATCTTTTTTCATTTTCTCTCTTGAACTATGGGCTCTTGTAAAAATAAATATAATGAAGATATTTCTTTTTTTTTTGCAAGTAACATTTTTTAATAACAGATTTTTTGTCTCAACCCCTTCTTTCGAACAGTACATCACTTAAATGTCAGGAAAATGGCATTTTTCACTTTTTTTTATCTAAACTGAGGGTTCAAATGAAAAAATAAATGCGACATAAACATTTTACTTTTTTTTAAACAATATTTTTTGTTCATAAATCTTTTGTCTAAAACCTTTTTTTTGCCAGTAGACCACTTACATGTCAATAAAATTACGTTTCTCACTTTTCTAGCTGAACTGCGTGTTCCAGAGAAAAAATGAACGTGAAAAAAACATTTCGCTTTTTTATAAACAACATTTTTTGTCTATAACACTTTCATCTAAACCCCCTTTTTTGGCCACTAGACCACTTACATATCAATAAAATGAAATTTTCCACTTTTCTAGCTGAACTGCGTGCACTAGAGAAGAAATTATCTGGAAAAAACATCTTACCTTTTTATAAACGACATTTTTTGTTTATAAAACTTTTGCCTAAAACCCTTCTTTCGAAGATTACATCACTTAAATGTCAAGAAAATGGCATTTTTCACTTATATTGCTGAACTGAGGGTTCAAGTGGAAAAACAAGCGCGACAAAAACATTTTACTTTTTCATAAACAACATTTTTCGTTTATAACGCTGTCACCTAAAACCCTTTTTTTCATCCGATAAACCACTTACATGTAAAGTAAAAATATTTTTAAAAAGAATATAAAATAAATTAAAAGAAAGATGTGCATAAAATAAACAAATTTTATCTGAAACATTACATTGAAAGAAGGGTTTTAGGCGACTGTGTTATAAACGAAAAATGTTCATAAAAAAGTAAAATGTTTTTTTCACATTCATTTTTTCTCTAGAACACGCAGTTCAGCTAGAAAAGTGGGAAATGTCATTTTACTGACATTTAAGTGATCTATTGGCCAGAAAATGGGTTTTATGCAAAAGTGTTATAAGCACAAAATGTTGTTTATGAAAAAATAAATTTTTTTTTTTTTCATTTTCATTTTTTCTCTAGAACACGCAGTTCAGCTAGAAAAATGGAAAATGTCATTTTATTGGCATTTAAGCGATCTCGTGGCCAAAAAAGGGGTTTTAGATGAAAGTGTTATGGGCAAAAAATGTTGTTTATGAAAAATTAAAATGTTTTTTTCTCATTCATTTTTTCTCTAGAACACGCAGTTCAGCTAAAAAAGTGGGAAATGTCATTTTACTGACATTTAAGTGGTCTATTGGTCAAAAAATAGGTTTTATGCGAAAGTGTTATAAGCACAATATGTTGTTTATGAAAAAATAAAATGTTTTTTCTTCACATTCATTTTTTCTCTAGAACACGCAGTTCAGCTAGAAAAGTGGAAAATGTCATTTTATTGGCATGTAAGTGATCTAGTGGCCAAAAAAGGGGTTTTAGATGAAAGTGTTATAGGCAAAAAATGTTGTTTATGAAAAATTAAAATGTTTTTTTCTCATTCATTTTTTCTCTAGAACACGCAGTTCAGCTACCGTTTCGTTCCCGGCACTCCTCGGAGCGTTAGCTATGAAATGCATCGATCGCGACCGACGCTAAAGTGGTGGGGGTTGCGCTCGAGCGAGAAATCGGAGAAGCGGTATTGCTCGGGGCGGCACTGCTCGGAGCTTGGACTGTATTTACAGTAATCAAAATTCCAAAATTAATACTTCAACAAATTAGTTAACAATTAATTAAAAATTGTATATTTGTGTAGTAAAATATTATTGTCAATAATAAATTCAAATTATGAAAATTGTAGAAAAAAAGAACGCACAATAGTTATTAATGGACAAATAAATATATATTATTAAATAAATACATACTTATATGTAATATTTTAGGATCGATGCAGTATTTAATACCATAATCAAGGTCCCTACGATTCGGTGCGTTGACAACAGTTGAGATTCTGAGGTTAGAAAATGTTAAAAAATGTGGTACGTTTATCTTTTCAAATTCAAATCCTACACTACTCGACACATGCGCCACTACATGCAGTGGTCAGTTTGCGAAACTTTCTGGCTTATATTAGGGAACTTCCCTCACCACGAGAGCCCCCGGACCTGTGTATACGACCGTGGGTCTGACCGCGTTTTACCAACTTTTACCGTCATGACCGGACATTACCGATCAGGTCACGTATTACCACAGTCAGGCCGTGCAGTACCTATGACTACGTGAGGTAAATGTCGCTAATTGACCCGACGGATGCAAGAACCAGCCCGACGCTCGAAAACGCGTAAAAGTATTAATAGTAAAATGATTATAAAATAAAATAAAATAATGTTGTCTCAAACAAAGAAAATGTTCAAAATCGAAAAATCAATTTTTTTTAAATGTAGAATTGTAGAGAATAGGGACATGAAACTTTTTCCTATTAGAACTTTTGTTGTAAAACGTTTAGTTTTAACAATAAAAACGAAATATTGAAAAGAAGTTTGCAACCTGATTTAATTAAGTTTAGAAACTTAAATCGTTCTAACTCGGCCAGATATTATTTAAATGAGTTCATATTCACAGGAAATATTTAAAATACTCTAGAGATGCCTAGAAAATCATGAAAAAGTTAAAAATCGCTTATTGTTAAATAATGTGTAATTGCACAATGAGGTCAATCGATAATTGTTTTTTCTTGGTTTCGTCGTTAAAAAGTGTCTACGTAACTTCGACTTTCAAATAACTTCCAGTGAGTGATTTGTTCAGCAATGTCGCATGCAGTTTTTTGGAAAATTTCATATCGATTCGTTAAAAATTTACTGAGATATTCAGCTTTGGATAAAAGTACTCGACGTCTACCCGCGCTGTTAGGTAATGCGTCGCGAAAACTGCTCTGGCAAGCAGCGTTCTCGGAATTCAGTTTGGATTTTTTGTTAATATTTTGAAAGGAGGTAGGAGAGAAATTAGTTAACTATATTCCTCCTTGAAACTGTTGATTTTAAGATAGATCTGTCAGCTATAAAAAATACTATATTTTTGGAAAACTCATTGTTTTAGAGAAAGTTTTTTCAAATGCTTTATATTTCTACACATTAATTGCAAATTTTTATTCTCAATTTGTAGATTATTTTTGACATTTAATAATAATTGAGAGGCACTATGCAAGAACGACACATAGATCCGTTTCACAGCAGCGTTCACTCCTGACCAGAAATCCAAATTAAAAATTTTAATTTTTTAAATTTATATTACATTAGAGATCTGTATACCTATCTCAACTTACAGCGAATCTCTTGAATTATTCAGAAAGTTTATACTATACACACCCAAAATTGTACTTGATTGAAATGCAGTCAAAATAAGACTCAGAAATATTAATACTTCTTTTATTTTAGGTTATTAATAAAAAACAGTTTATTTTTTACTATTATGATTTATATGTACCTTATTTTGGACACAATTTGTATACGTTTTAATTGCCATATTTAAACAGAACTTTTAGAAATAAAAAGAAGGAGAAGTTCATATTTTCGAGGATATGTGATACTTCATCATATGAGCCATTTACTTGCCCACGAATTTTTACCAAATTTTTGATATTTCAAAAAAAAAATAATAATAGTGTCCAGACGTAAAGAAAATGGATTGTTGAAAGGAACAAAAAATATATACATACTATACGTACTTCATTTTTACATTTTTTCTTAATATTTCTAGCCCAAGTTTCTTCAAACCTTGGTCGTTTCCTTACCTGGGAAGGACCCTCCGATTCATTTTCCATTACAAAAATGTGAAAATTAATTTGGAAACTTAATTTTAATTATTACTTTAATTGTAATAAAATACTGTTGCACGAATTGAACACCTTTTAAGTAAAAACTACGATGATCTTTTTTATTCTGAAGTAAAATTCATTGTTTTGGCTGCTTTTAGGATAACATAGGCTGGAGGTCATTTGGTGGTTATTCAACATACTTACAAATTTTTCTATTTTCTTTTGAGTTCATTGCCTAGTAAACATCAGCATCGTGCACGCGAGGACAACATTGTCAGAAGCCAAAAATGTGTAATTTGCTTCAAGAATCATTTCTGTACGTTCCTTAGTTCCGGAGATGACAATTCCCCACTCTTTTGTCAATAAATTATTAACAAATAATTATTTCTGACTCTAAATATCACCGCTGAGCACAGGAAGGATCAACGAACCAAATATATTTTTGGCAGATTTTCCATAATTTTTTTCAGTGACTTACAGCCGTTCAAAGTTGAGTATTCTTAAATGATCATAGGATTATTATGCTTTTTCACATTTTTTAGAATTTTTTTTTGCTGAAATTTTCATGAAAATCTGCACAAAAATCGAGCTGCCTAAACTTTTTCGACGGACAGTAGGTCTGTCTTTATCTAGACTTCTAGACCGCCTTGTCTGGAAGGTCTGATCTGGACCAGGTTTGACGCCGATCAGCTAGCCAAGAACAAAAAATTCAAAGTTTGATCAGCAAATTTTTTTCACATATTTCTAAAAATTTACAGTGTGTCTAAAATAATAGAAAATAATACATTCACACTATGAAAACAAAAATGTATTTCTTGTCACCTTTTCATTCCGGTTTGGTCCAGGTTTGGCGCTGATCAGCTAAATACACTTATATTGAAAAATGATTTCATTCCATGTCATTAAAAGAATAAAGGAAGTCCAGAAAGCGGCTGACCAGCTTCCAACTAGTTTTTAGTCAGTCAATACTTAGAGGCTAACCATACGGTCTGGCCTGGGGCTAGCCAAAAAAAATCGTTACACCTTTGGTCAAGCCCAGACCAGAACATCTGGCCAGTATCAAAACTGGAAACCAGACGGTCAGATCTGGGCCTGGCCAGCCCCAGAAGATTATTCCATACGGAATGAATGCTCTTGAATGCACTTTGGATTCTCTTAATTTTATTCAAATTCACTTTCATTTTCTTGAACTTGCGTTGAATCCCTATTAATTAATTGATGTGAATTAATTTCAGTTTTTTACATATACTTGAATTAACTTAAAATTTAGTTTTAATTAAATTCAGTTTTTATGAATCGACTTGAATTCACATAAATTCAATAGAAGTCACTGAAATTCTCTCGAACTCTATTTAATTCTGTTGAATTTACTTCAATTAATGTTGAATGCTTAATTTAATTTTCTTGAATCAACTCGAAATTAAAGAACATTTTTATCACTCCAGGCGGAGAGCTTCACAAAGCCATCGGGCATCACGGTTAACATATAAACACAGAAGAGAATTCAAGTGAATTCAAGAAAATGTTTTGGAATTTAAAAGAATTTAATTTTTAAAGTAATTTATGAGAAAAAATAAAGGAAATATAAGAAAATTCAAGAGAATTGCAGTATATTCAAGAAAACTAAAATGAGTCTAAAATAATGCAAGAGAATACAAGTGAACTCAATAAAGTTTAAGCAAATTTAAGAGAAATCAAGTGGTTTCAAGAGAGCTCACATAGATTTAAAAGAACTGAAGAGCATTTTAGTCATTTGAATAGGATTTGATTAAAATTTTCTGTTTCAATGAGCTTAAACCGTCAAAAAATCACAACGAAGACTTCCGGGGCAATAATTTATGTAACAAATTTGAAAATATTATGTGGGCTACCTAGAATAGTTTCCCGCACTCAAACTATATTAGACTGATAAGAGCTGTTAAAATATTCACATGATTGTTGGCAGATTCAAATACGGCAAATGGCGAGCGCTGAAGCGAAGCGAAGTTAGTGCTGAGGCATCTGAATTCTCAGGAGACAAAGTCCCTGTAGGCTAGAAATTCAGTACATATATAGCACAAGTAAAGACTGGAGTATGGGTGTGGGCATACGTATGAGTAACATATATGCTTGTAGTGCGTACAAGTATGTAGGCATACAGTGCAGTGCAGAACTACAGAACTCAGGGGTAATCGAATACCTCCTTCGGCGGCCCTAATAGGCCAGTCGTGCGACAAACCCCTGCTCTCTTATTATCCTATTGCCAACCCGTCTCTGCTCAGTGCTCAGTGCTGTATTCTTCGCATTCTGCGCCGTACCTTCTTCTTCACACGTAGAACCGCCGAGACCACAAGTAAGTCACACGCAAGATGCGAAGGGAAATGAGATTCAATGACCTATCGCGCTTGCAAATCTGTATTGTTCGCTTCGGGGCCGACCGGCGGGCGAGTGCCTTAAGAAAGAGAATAGAAGGGTTTTCAAAAAAATCGCTGCTGGGAACACAGACGTAAAACCGACTAGTATGTATTGAAATATCTCATTCAGAATTTTGTTAAGCCACTCCATTTTTTCAAACTCGTTAGGGTTTATCCACCCCCCCCCCCCTTGGACTTTCAATCTTCAAGGTTTTGTGAGGCTTAAGATGTGAAAATATTTATGGTTGATTATGAACCAATCTATTTAGATTATTACATTTACCAATTAGGAAAAGAAACAATAAAAAATTTAATGTATTTCTAACATTGCTAATATTTAATGCATTCTTCTTTCAAAATATATATATATATATATATATATATATATATGTATATGTATTTAGAAGGCATTGACAAGGATAGATTATTTGTAACGTCAATTCGCATTTATGCAAACTAAATTGGAGAAGACAACCAAGTTTAAATAAAAGTTAAAGTTAGAAGAGATTTTTTTATTGATCATGATATACTGGAATTCCATGAAAATTTCATGATGGAATATAAAATAATCGGTCGGATACATTTTTTTTAAATAGATTTTTGTACTTTGTTACTAGGAAATGATTTTTTTTCATAAGATATGGCAAATATTGGCCTTTTTTCATTCGCCAAGATTTTTTCATTGATAAAATAAAATAATATTTTTTTCCGCACTTCATTTTTTTAGTAAGTTTATTATAATTTAAGGCATTAACGCATTCCTTAATTTTTTAACAGTACCCATTGAACACAATTTTATGCTGAAATCGAATTCAGACACAGAGAAGTGTTGCTGTGTGGAAGCATCTAGTTCCGTCGACGAAACTGACCCAAAATCTGTAACGACATTTTCGTGCCTACTTCACTGTCCAAGCAGCAGACGAAGAAACTTGAAGTTCTTGAGTGACTCGAGACTCGAGAAGATGCTAGAAAAGTACCTTCTGACGTGTGAAGAATTGCAGAATGGAGGCTTTCCTTTCGATTTTCATCGGTTTCATGGTTGTGCGTTTATATTCAAACCGGAAGATCCCCAGCAGCAGAAGCTCGCCGCTTTAAACCCTGATGCTCAGGAGTTTATTCCTGGACAGTGCCAAATTTTTGTTCACCCACGCAATTACAAGCCCCCTCTGTTAAGGAAGTGCAAGCGATGCTCGTATAGCTTCCCCGTAGATAACGAAACGGGCGAATACCTTCTGGACGAGGAGTGTGTTTACCATCCTGGTAAACTTCGTAGAAAGATTTGGGAATGTTGCGGTGCCGCCAGAGAATTGAGCCGAGGATGCGCCACAGCCAAACGTCATGTTTGGACTGGCCTTGGTCCAGGATGCAATGGGCCACTTGCTGGTTTCGTCCAAACAAGGCCTTTGTGTTTGATTCCATCTGATAGTGCCTTTGGTGTTTTCGCATTAGACTGTGAAATGTCCTTCACAAAGAAAGGCATGGAGTTAATAAAAATCTCCGTAGCGAAATTAGATGGGGTCATAATTTATGACCACTTTGTAAAACCTTCGGAAGTAGTCATTGATTACGGCACCGAGATCCACGGCATTACCGAGGAAGAAGTTTCCAAGGCAACAAAGACCCTCATTGATGTACAGAATGACCTTCTGCAATTTATTCACGCAGAGTCAATTCTCCTTGGACATGGCCTCGAAAACGACCTTCTCGTTTTGCGCCTCATTCACAAGCGCATCATAGACACGAGTTATCTTTTCCCACATGAAAAGGGATTTCCTTACCGATATAGCCTAAAGACTTTGGCCAAGAGTCTCCTGAATATGGAAATTCAGGTGGCGAAGCACGACTCGGTCGAAGATGCCCGAGTTGCAATGGACATAATGTTGTGCAAACTTGAAGAGGATTTGCAGAAAAATGTTTATGTATAAATGTAGGAATATTTAAAATATAACATATATTGTAAATATTTGTATATACGAACAAACTAGGTAGTGAAAATCAACTGTTACATGATTTTAAATTAATCACCCTAGAATATGGTTGTTTTCAAAAAAATATAAACTTTTACTAAAATTTTGCCTGCTTCAGGTGTTTTATATTCTTATACCATCAAAAAAATCGGCAGATTTTTTGCATGGCCTTTAGGTTGTATTTCATATTTGTTTGTAATTAAACAATACAAAAAAGATGTGTATACTCAATTGATTTCATTTTATTTAAATTACTAATTTTCTGAATTAAAAAAACTAAATCAATTGTTTGGGTAATTTTTTTCAAAATTAATTAAATACAATTAATAGATTTATTATTTAATTCAATTTAATGGTACCATGTTATTCAATTAAAGTTTAGATTGGAATTTTCAAATTTAAAATGGAAAGGTTGGCTAGATTCCCCGAACTTAAACGAGAATTTATTTTCCATAAGATTTTATAGAAATATATTTTATTTTCTTTAACCTTTTTTCCTTGATATCAATCGTA
Source organism: Andricus grossulariae (assembly GCA_011634705.1). Classification (NCBI taxonomy): domain Eukaryota; kingdom Metazoa; phylum Arthropoda; class Insecta; order Hymenoptera; family Cynipidae; genus Andricus; species Andricus grossulariae. The sequence goes on along the minus strand of JAABKJ010075445.1, from coordinate 93,283,660 downwards.
TGGATGTATTCCACGTATAATTATCAAATAGTGATTATTAATAACTAACTTAATATGCGCGCGATATATCGCTCTTGTAATATTGCATTGCAAACAAATGTTGAAAAATGGTATATTTACATGTTATAAAATTTTATCAGAGAAGTCAATAAATAAACATTTTTAAAAATAAAAAGCCAAAAACAAATTCAATAATTTTGTTGAAGCTAGCCAAATATGGGGTCCTATAAATTTCATACTACTTTTTTTTGGAGCTGTTTGGGATCATGATGATCATGAGCAAAATGGAATTTTTCATTATTTTTTTTTGTGCGATCAAAATTTGAATTTTCGATTTTTCGAAAAAATTCGAAAAGTTGTTATGAGCGAGGTAAACACATCATCGAGCGCGAAGCGCGAGATAAATATATTATCGAGCGCGAAGCGCGAGAACCAACAGTCGTGCGCCCTAGGCGCAAAATTATAACGGTTTGAAAATTGTTTCTTTCCTAATGAGTATATTTTTTGTTTTCTGTATATTTTTTATAAAAATTTCAAATAATGATTAAAACAAGGATTGACAAAATATTATACCGAAAATGACAAAAAAGAAAGAGATTATTTAAAATTATAAGTCCGAAATCCTCATGAGGATAAAACCATTTAAATAATGAATTAACTATCCATAGAAATGTGTCCGATTTTATAAATTAAGTACGTCGACTGAAATCATATATCTATACAAAGTTTCACTCGTCTATTTATAAGATGTAAACAACTATGGAACAAATGAAAAATAAAGGGTCCACAGTCCGTCCCCTTCTTTCCCTAATTCCCATTTGCCCCTTAAGTTCTAAAATCCCCAAAAATTCCTAATATCGAAAATTCTCACCCTTTCCAATTTTTTTTCACAAAGTTTCGATTCATTTTTTAAGAATCATAAACCCAATTGTAAGACATCAGAAAACCAGACGCGTACAAAAAATTCTCTTCTCTTTCAACGTTTTTTTTCTTCGAATTAAAGGTGCCCACTGATACCAACTTTGCGCCTAAATTTTTTCCTGGATTGAACAGTATTATCTGCTTATTTTTTGAATTCAATTATTAGAAAAAAAATTCGGTTGGTTCAAAAAATATTGCAAATTTTTTGCATTAACAGTTTTTGCTAGTGAACAGTAATAAAAAAATTTGTTCAATTTAAAATTTTGTTTAATTTGAAAAAAACGTTGTTTGCATTGAGTGAATTTTACCAATGTTTTTTTTTAACACCACGAACAAATATTTTTCGCATGGAAGCAAAACAATCGCATGTTTCCTTGATTCAAGCTGAAGAAATTTCAGATTCGACATATTCAACTCTTTTCCAAAAAAGTGTACACCAACAAAATTTTTCACAGTTCTTGAACCAATTGGCAAGTTTTTTTAGATTTTCAAATCCAAAAAATGAGCACAAGATATTGCCTGATCGAAAAAAAGGTTTTCCGGGTTAAAAGTTGCTATGTGTGGGTAACTTTTGAGGGTCATTAAAATTCAATAAGAAAAAAATTTTGAAAACGAACCGACTTAGTGTAGACTATAGGTTGCAAAAACTTTGTTTGTTTGTTGAATAAAACATAATACATACCAAAAAAATGTAATTAATTTAGAATTTTCAAATAGTCATTTTTCAGATTTTTCCAGTAATTTATTTCTAGCTTAAATTACAAAAATAATTTGCACAATTCAGGATGCCATACTGAGAAGAATAAATTAGAAAAAAATGGACTAGAATCCAAAATAAAAACTTGTCTACTGATAAAAATACTGTTAAAGTATACCGGTGTACACATGTGTGGCCCGGGGCCCATGTATGTTGAACAATCGTCGTCTCCTAAAAAAAAAGGTTAAAAAGGTTCAAGGTTTAAGGTTAATAAAAAATAATAAAAGATTATGGGCCCACCAAGCTTCAACTACGTGAAAATCGTGGAGTTTTGTCCATCTCCGGAGAGAGGACGCGAACGCAGACAAGAGCGGGGAGAGTTTATTTATTGCTCATTGCGGAGACAACTCGAACATGGCTGATGAGGGCAGCGACGTTAGCGGGAGCAAATGAGAAAAGAGTATGTGAAGTTTCTTTTATCTAACTCAGTGTTGAGCAAGAAGGTGTGTACAAACGCGTCGAGAGATTCTCTTTTCCGATTTTCGGAGTCGGTGCCGGCCGGGCGGTAAGTTTGAGCGGAAAGCGCGAGGCGCTACACATCCAAGATGGCCGCGGCGTGGGACGCCTCACCTCATTTCCCCCACCGCCATACTAGGCGGTCAGGAGGAGGACAAGGAGAGAGAGAGAGAGAGAAAGAGTGAGAGGCATTGGAGAGTACCTGTGCGGACTGCCGTTTGAGTGATAGTAGTCGCTGTAGCGACGAGATTACTTGCACATAGTTTTATGTGCGCTTAGACATATACGAGCGTGTGCACTTGTACTGAATGAAACAATATGTGTATGTGTATATATGTATATGTTAAAGTACCGTTGATGCGTGTAAATCTATACAGGTAACGTGTACGGGCCTATGCGCGCAGGTAAGAGTGAGAAAAATGTGTGTCTGCGAATGAGTTCTTAAGGGACAAATAGGACTGAGAGCAGTGAGAGACAGAGAGAGAATGCAAGCGAGAGCGAGAGAGACTGTGATTGAATGAATTTTCTATCACAGGCAACTTTGCACTCTAAGGATCTTTGAGTTGAGTAAATAAAATAAAAAGAGAGAATGTGAGTTGTTCGAGAAAATGAAATACAGAAATGTATGAGTGTGCACACGAGTATATATATAATTAAAAACTAAAGGTTAACAACCACCGCAGGGTCCCACTGGGAGTAACTGTCATCTAAAAAATGTAAGATATTAACCCTGTTGTAGTCATAAAATAATTTTCCAAGTTGGGGCCAAACTTGTAACTGGGCAAACATTTGGCAATTTTCATACGGGGTGTGGTTTAAAGCTGACCTTACTTTAGACTGCGGAACTAAAATGATTGATCGATTTTCTCCAATTAATAAATTGAAATAATTTAAAAGGAAGAATTCAATTTATAAGAATAAAATTGTCTTTTTTTTACGTCTGGGAAAATTTATAGTTTATAAATTTAAGAAAGAACCGAATAAATACGACATCTTCCAGACTAATAGTTAAAATTTATTTGAAAAAAATTCGAATCGATTACGTTTCGGAAATACAGCTGGTTTCCCTCATCAGGCCTGTATAAAAAACGTATTAAAATTATAAGAACGAAGCAATATAATTTAATAACAAAATGCATCAAAATATGAGAAAATTATACCTTAAAACAGTTTAAAAAATATTCCGTGTAGTTTTCTTTATGTGAGATCTCCATGTTTTTTAGAAAAATATAAAAAACTTTATAGGTAGCGCTAGAAAATATATAATATAAGGTTAGGTTCGAAATACGTGAATAGATAAACGAAGTGCAAACAGAAAATTTAATAGGAAAAGTAAGAAATTGATTTCATACCTGTAGAAAATGTTTTATTTTTTATTCATGTAATGAAACTATTGTTTAAACTATGGTAAAAGACAGTAAATGTTTGGTGAAGACGGAGCAGGTATGCCCCGTCTCCATCTTGGAAACTTTTGTGAACGCACACATTATCACATTAAGAATTACAATGCAACACATCGGAGAGCGATACGTAGGTGTAAGAAGGGTGAACGGCAGTAACAAATTCTATAATACTATTTTTGTGACAGTTTTGTTCTCAATGATATGTTTGTTATAATTCAAATTTGTAGTATTGATGTTTGAGATGAATGTAGAGAATTTGTTATTTAGTTATAAATTCAACAATGTTACTATAAGAAGTACTAAAATAATCTAAATCGATAACTAAATTCATGTAAGTTTCACCTACTTTTTTAATAAAAACCATCTCAGCAAAAGCGTGTTTGTATCCATTAGGTTCAATATGCAAAATTCCTACCTCATTCCATTTTATGAAACTACAACACTCACGTAAGAACACTCCGTGTTCTTGCTTTAAGTGTTGACTCATAGCTTTATGATATTTTTCATCTAATCTGATGTTATTCTTATGTTATTTAACTCTGATTCGTAGCGGACGATTTGAATGATTTGAATGGCCATTATAAGCTTTCCCACAACGACAGGAAGTTCTGTATATAACATTAATTTGGTCCAAAGTATCAAGTCTGTCTTTCCCTAATTTAACCAATTTGTCAAGTTTAGTATCAACTCTAAAGACAGTTCTAATACTATCAGCTTCATTTAGAAGTCTTTTAATGTTATGTGAAATTTGGCCTAGAAAGGATATTGAGATAATTGCTTTTGTGTTTTGATTAGTATTGCCAATATTGATATTGTCTTTAGTGTTGTTATTTTTTATCTGTAATTCAATTAATCTTTTTTTATTGTGCTTATCAATCAAATTATTTGTATAGTTATTATAGAATAATAGTTTTTTTACTAGTACTAAATTTTCTCTATGGGATGATTATAAAAATAGTTCAAATATCTTCCTGAATAAGTTTTTTTGCGGAACCAATTAGTTTTTTATAATATTGTTATCAGATCTTATTATTTCTAAATTTAAAAATCCAATTGAATTGTTTTCTTCTTTTTCGATTGTAAATTGTAGTCTGTTGTGATAGGAATTAAAAAGTGAAACGATCAAATCTATTTTATTTTCGGGAATAATTAAAAAGCAGTCATCAACATAGCGTACATATATTGGAATTTCAAAATTGATTTGATTAAATACTTCTGATTCTAAATCTTGCATGTCAAATTCCGATAGAATAGCCGAAATCGGTGAACCCATAGGCTTACCATGTGTTTGCTGGTAAAAGTTATTATCAAATTTAGGTCCGATCAGCTAGCACCTCCTGAACGGAATATCAATATTTCTTTTATGCCAGAATTTCGGGCTTATTATGGGCTTATTTTGGGCGGTAATGCCGATTTTTGGGCTCTTGTATTTTTTTCAAAAAACAAAATTTCATTCCAGAATTTCGGGCTATTTTCGGGCTCTTGAAATATCAAAAAACAAATTTCTAAAAAATAACCCCAATCATTGACAACCAACCCTCAATTTTGAAAAATAATTTTTGGACAAAACAAACTTCTCCAGAATTTCGGGCTATTTTTGGGCTCTTGAAAAACCCAAAAACAAATTTCGAAAAAACAACCCCTGCCACTGACAACCAACCCTCAATTTTGAAAAATTATTTTTTGACAAAACATACTACTCCAGAATTTTTGGCTATTTTCTGGCTCTTGAAATACCCAAAAACAAATTTCGAAAAAACAACCCCTGTCACTGACAACCAACCCTCAATTTTGAAAAATAAGTAGCTTTGAGTCGTGTTACTTTTCAATAGAGTGATTCTTCCCAGTTCTACTGTGCATGTGTTGTGTCAGTGCCAATGTTGTGTCGTAGATCCGGGATATTAATACTGATATTTTAGTTACATTTTCGATGACTATGACTTCTATCATGTTTTAACTAATACTAAAATCTTAAGCAATGAAAAAAAATTACTATTTTAATTAATATTTTGACTCATTTCCTAATGTTTCTTTTAAAAATTATATAGCCTCAGTTTGTTTTCGAAAACAACTTTTTTATTAGAATAATAAACAACACAAATTATGAACATTTAGAAATTTATTTTATTTTACTTTCATTTACATTTTCAAAGACAATATTACATCCTTCTAATTTTAACTAACAATACAAAATTATGAACGTTAAGAATGTTGTTATATTTAACTTTCAGTTACATTTTCAAAGAATATGACGTCCATGTTATTGTAACTTTTATCGTAATCTTAAACAATTGAAAACATGAATTCATCTTCTGCTATTTTTTTCTTGGAAAACATTAAAATTAGAATTATTTCTGGAACTTAAAGAAGTTTAGAAAATTTAAACAATATGTTCTCCCTTGGCTTATAATCTTTAAAGAAAACGGAGTCAAATAAGAATATATTTCCGAAGACTTTTCTTAATGATGCTTCGCAAATTCCCAAGAATTATTAATTATTTAAAAAATTTCGATAAAAAATTTAAGAGTTTGGCCATTTTTTAACGAATGGGCTCAATTTGTTTACGGAATTACCAAGAATGTATTTGCAATGACCCTTTCTACGAGACCTTGGAAATTTATAATAATTATTATTGATTTAAATAATTTTTATAAACATTCAGAGTTTGGCTATTCTCAAAGGAATAGGCATAATTTGGTTACGACGTCAACTAAGAATATCTTTCCAACTACTCTTTTCTAGGTTACTTTGTAAATTTACAAGAATGATTAATTATTTAATCAATTTTGATTGAAAAATTAAGAGTTTTCCCATTTTTAAACGAATGGGCTCAGTTTGTTTACGGAATAACCAAGGATGTATTTCAAATGACGCTTTTCTACGAAACTTGGTACAATAATTATTAATTATTTAAACAATTTTGATAAACATATTCAAAGTTTCGGTTTTTTTCAAGGAATATACACAATTTGTTTACGGAGTCAACCAAGATTGTCTTTCTAATAAATCTTTACTATCATTTGAAAATATACAATAATGATTCATTATTTAAACATTTTTCATTTACATATTTAGAGTTTGGCTGTTTTTCAATGAATAGGCTCCATTTTGTACAGAATTAAATGAGAATACCTTTCCGGCGACTTTTCGCCATAATGCTCTGTAAATTTCCAAGAATAAATGATTATTTAAACAATTTTGATAAACAAATTAGGATATTGTTTTTTTTTTAAGAATAGGCTCAATTTTATTACGAAATCAATAAAGTATGTTTTTCAAATAAATCTTTCCACAGACACTTTGAAAATTTACAATAATTATTAATTATTTAAACAATTTTCATGGACACATTCAGGGTTTGGAGGTTTTCCAATGAATAAACACAGTTTGTTTACAAATTCAACTAAGATTGTCTTTCCGATAACTCTTTCCTATGTTTTGTAAATTTACAAGAATTATTGATTATTTAAACGACTTTCATAAACAAATGCAGAATTTGGATATTGTTCAACGAAAATTGTCAATTTTTTACATAATTAACTATAAATATATTTCCGATGATCTTTTTCTATTATGCTTTTTAAATTTCCAGGATTCATTAATTATTTAAACAATTTTAATGAGTAAATTGAGAGTTTGACCATTTTTCAAAGAATAGGCAGAATTTTTTTACGGAATCAACAAAGAATATATTCGAAACAACTTTTTCCTACGGTACTTTGAAAATTTACAACAATGATTATTTCTTCAAATAATTTTCATAAAAAAATTCAGATTTTGACCATTTTTTACTGTACATAAAAACATACACGCAGCTATAATCTATTTAATAATAAAGATGACTTTTCTATCTGAAGTATAACATTAAAATCGAAACCATTTGAAAATTTTAAAGAAATAATTTTTATAATAAAAAATATGCACTATATGTTTAATAAGAATTAAAGAAGCATACAAATTTTATAATGGTAAAAACTTTTCTTTTCATTAATTGCTGGCTTTTTTCTTTTTGGTAATTTCTTCCCGTACTTTAATAATCTATTTCGCTTAATCAAGATTTCTGGACTCTTCTCGAGCCGAGATCATTTACTATGTATTTCTATGAAAACTTGTACGCGCCGAAATTTTAAAGGTTGTTTCCAAAGTTATATGACAATGTATTGAGTTGTAAAATTACTTATTCTGCATCGTGAGAGGGTACCCATACGAAGCCATGTAAAAATAGAAGTCATTGAAGTTAAAATTAATTTCATGGTATTTTATTTAACTTTATTTCCAAATAAAATATATGAGGCCAATTTTTCTAGACTACTGGGCATGAATCGGAAAGAATCGATAAATCTGAGTTTGACTTTAGTATCTGAAACATCTTTCGTAAATGAGATATATTTTTCTTTATTAATTGGAAGCAAGGAGACATGTCCCTCAAAACTTTTGGCTAGCTCTCTAATGAAAAAGTGTGTATCGTAGCCAGATAAATGATGGAAAACTACTGGAATTACATGAGAGTCTTTGTAATTGACGTTGCAACTTCCGTGTGCTGGACCACGGTACATGCCTGCGAAGTGCCAGTGATCGCGATGTTTAGCATCATCTTTCTTAAATTCTTTTTCACGAATGTGACATACTTTAGCATTTAGAAAATCTTGTTTTTGCTTTGGTGTTAATTTTTCCATTGGTACGCGATTTTGCAAACGAGATTTTACTTTTACTGCTAAATCTTTTAATCCTCTCACAAACCATTTAATACAGTTTTTTTCACGATAAACTTATGGTTCTGAAGTTGAATCTTCGAATCTGCACTGTGTATAATACGCAACACTGATAGGGATATGCTTTTGAGACGTCGCTTGATCTATATGTGAGTTTGTAACCGGCTCTAGCAAACATCCAATGTCAGCATACACTGCAAATGGTACATTTTCTTTGTATCTATAATTTTTAAATTTCAATGTGTTCCCACCCTCCTCCTCTGTTGGGAGTATGACTCTACAGTTATTCAAATATTCACAATCAGCTCTGTGTTTCATTAGAGATTTTTCAAATTTGAAATGACGCAAGCACCTATCACAGAAACATGTGCGACGATTTTCTTTTGTAAACTGTGATTTTATGAGTCAAGATAGATTTTGAATCCATGCGAAGTGATACACTGGATTACTTTCGCTGCCATCAAAATAAAAATCGGTATTTTCAATCATTAACAGGTGAATTGTAGGGCATCTTGATTTTTCATTAATTATAAGGGACAGTCTTATCCTTTTTCCTATGTTCTTCGTGTTCTGAATTGAATTGAATTCTTGAGTTCTGAATTAAAATACAGTTAGGAAGTTACGCAAGAAACATTATTTTTGGCAAGATGAAGAGCGGCCATTACCGATCAGAGAAAACAATACTCATCATTGTTCTCAACATTTATAACTGCTTTTTTTCTCCAGTAAATTTAGGCAAATTCACAAAAGTTGATGAGCCTACTGTAAAAGGTGCATATTTATTTATATTTACATTTAAATTTATTATTTCTTTCAATTTTCATCCAGGTTTTGTTTGCTGAGAATCGCTTCAATTTCGCTATAGCATCTTTAGTGGGTGATTGAGAATTTTGGAATATTTTATTATATTTATTTTGTATTCAGCTTATTTTTCATGAATTCATTAAAAAATTTTAACGCACAATAGGCAAAACTGACCTTTCTAGATAAGAGATAAAAAACGAGCATATATCTGTGAATAGAGAGGCATGTGACCTCATATCAAGTGTTTTTAAATGACGTAAGAAGCGATAAGTGCCGGGCAGTGCACCCTTAATATATATAAGTTGAAGCACGTGTGAAAAGCCTGGAATACACATGCATGCTGTATTATCTCTCTCTCGAGTTTGAAATTGTTTGCAGTATCTCATTTCATGTAACACTTCGAGACGTTGACGGACCTAGCATATGGCAAAAGAATGATTATCAAACGTTGTGGGTTGACTAAGAAAGCGCAATTTTGCGAGCAGTAAATAGAAGTGATCTTTAGAGAACGAAAGCAGAGCCTAATGAAATGTATGCAGACTTAGACGGTCAGTGCATCAAATGTTTTCTAAAATCAAAACGTTTGAACACGTCTGGATTTTATCTTGAGTCCTCGTTTGCTGCTCGATACCAGAATAAAGCGATAAAAATCCTGAGCACGTGACCTACTATAAGAAATGCTTTATTCCTTTAGATACTCACGTGCCCATATTATTCGATTCGCTTGAAATATTTTTTAATTTTAATTATTTTATTTTTCTCTTTATCCTTGAGTTCTAAAAGATTATACATTATAATCAATACATCTAGAGACATGTAAAATTCGTTTCTCAAAATTGCACGCGTTGCAAAATTCGACACGTTTGGGATATAATTTTTTCCAACGCAAAGTGTAATGCATCATTTAAAATAACCTTGAATCCTTGAAATAACTATATGATACAGTAGAAATTAACAGGACAAAGCAAGCTTTATGGCGCGTATGTATACTCTGTGGTGCCAGAAACACTCGGAGCTTCAGCACGTTTCGATTCAATCCTTGCGAAATCAACGCGCCTACCTCTCGAAAAATGGATATGTACGCCTAGAGTTTCCCCAACCGCTGCTTGAACAAGCTGCAGCCGAAGATGAGGAAGCGACAATAATACCAACCGCGGAAAGCAGGCACCTTTTGAGAGCTGATCACGATTTCAGGACAAGAAGAAACATTAACATGCAAGTTCCTCCTAAGCCCCAAGATCTGGCTGAAATGGATGTAGAGGCACAAAGAACTTCTCCGGTGCTGGACCAGATTGTATCAAGAACTTCTGGTGGAAGAAGTTTACTTCTACACGCCAACATTTGGCCCGTATATTCACCTCATATTTAAAGTCAGAGACGCCCATTCCGCAGTGGCTGGTATCAGGACGCACTTTACTCCTACCGAATAAAGGAAACTTGTCCAAACCAGAGAATTACAGGTTAATAACTTATTTGAAAACACTGTATAAGATCTTTACAGCTGTCCTAAACAACAGGATTATTCGGCAAATTGAGCCAGTGTGGCGTGAGATGTACGAACAACGTGGCTCGAAAAAAGGTGTAGCAGGCTGTCGAGAGACAGCCTGGAAAGACATTCTGTAAAGACGCTGCAGCCCATCAACGCGTCCTGTTAATGGCCCGGATTGACTACCGGTTGTGAGACGTGGCCATGAGTGGGATTTACGGCGGTCCTAGTGGGAGTTGGTTTATTTTTAGATGGCAGTTTCTCCCAGTGGGACCCTGCGGTGGTTGTTAACCTCATTTTTAATTATATATATATATATATATATTGTGGAGTTTTTGAAATTTTTTGTTGCAAAAATATTTTTTCAAAACTGAGTCTTATTACAAATAATTAAAGAAATGAATATATATACAGTGAAATCTCGACATAACGCGCTGCAAGGGACCAACCAAGAGGAGCGTTATAAACGGGAAAGCGTTATATGCGGTAAAAATCACCACGGGACCATGGGACTGAGAGAACTTTTCCAAAAATCAGTTGAAGTTTTAGTTTTTGAGTTAAAAAATATTTAAGCTTGACCAATCAGGTGCGTGGTATAAACAATCGTGCGTTCGTGAGCGGGGACCTAGCGCAGTGTTATTGAAGCGAGCGCCGAGGTGGGGTTAGCGAGGGGAGAACAGCAGTCACTACACTACGTTGGATTCCCCCTCACGTACGCATGACTGTTTATACCGCGCTCCTGATTGGTCAAGCTTAAATATTTAATAACTCACAAGCTAAAACTTCAACTGATTTTTGGAAAAAGAATTTTAGATTTATTATTTAAATTGTTATTCAGCCATATAAGTCCGGACACTTGAGCCTGGGACACCCTCAGCGGCGTATCCAGGATTTTCTTTCCCGGGGGGGGGGGGGCTTCTGGTTTAAGTATAGGCAAAGAGTGAGGGAAAGGTGCAATTGAATAATAACAATACTTAATTCTTAATGCAATTAAACAAATAAACAGTCAGCAGAATAAAAATATTCATTTATATTAAACAATATATTGCAGAATAATCTATACATAATTATATACATTAATCGTGCGTGTATTACATCTAGAATAAAAATATTTATTTATATACAACAATACATTGCAAGATATTATATACTTATACTCGATTCGGGATAAGTCAGTTATCGCTTATTTTATTCAATTATGCGCAAGACGGTACATTTATTGTCGAAGAAATTTGATAGATGTTTTCTTTTTTCTCGTTCTGCATAATATTTTGCATATAATGCGACTTTGAATGTGATAAAATTGTGAGCATTTTTGACAGGAATTTAATTGTGAATAGAAATAATATTGGATAGCAGGTAAATACGAGCACCATCTTATAGAGTTAAAAAGATTTACTAAAAAAATACTTGATATAAAAAATATGTAATAACCTCTCTAAACTAATAATGATTGATTCCATTTAAAATCATACAGAAAGATCTAGCTTTATATGAAGAAGAGATTCTGTTTTTTTTTTTTTTTGCAGGCCAAATTATTTTTCTAGCCACGAGAATTTTTGTTCGAAAAAAGAAAGCAAACTCTATTTTAGCAGTGTTTTCAATTACACAGGTCCACAAAAAAAATTGGGTTGTGCGAAAGATCAGAGTATGGTACCCATACGTATTTTGGGGCGCTGAACACGAATCTGACATCAGTTTTTCTCCAGCACGTCAGGATTTCCCCCTAGATGCGGAAAATTCCCTAGTAAATCAACTTTTCTGGGTATAAATCACCCTTGGTATTAAAGTCATCTTGAAACAGATCAGGCATGATATTTTTACGTATTTTTGGACGCTGAACACGAATTTGACATTAGACATTACACCCCGAGCGCATCAGGATTTTCCCATAGCCGCGGTATGAATTTATTTGGAAAGCAGGCTGAGTAAGGTGTCTTTATATTTTAGATGCTGAATACGAATTTTGACTCAGATTTCCGCTAACTCTTCAAAGTTTTCCCTTAGATCCATAAAATTCCCTGGAAGCCAGCTTATTTTAGTATAATACCACCTTTGTTAGTGATATTATATAAAAAAAGTATTTTGGGGATACTTTTTGAGTAGAATACAGATGGGAGCTTTCGCTTCAGAGCCTTCAATTGTTCCACATACTCGACGAATTCCCTAAAAAGATCTATTTTTTTAATAATGGCGTTACAGTGAATTCAACTTCGCAGCTGAAAACTTTCTCATGAGCCTGGAAAAATTTAGAGCAAGGAAGCTGTCATAATTAACCTAAAAGATGGAATGGAAATATTTAAAGCAAGAAGGGATGGTGATTTATATTTTGTTGAAGAAAAAATTGAAAAAGCTCACATAGCAGGGTCAAAAGCAACGTCTTTTCAAGATTGGCACGAAAAATTTGGACATCTCAATAAGAAAGACCTGAAATATATAATTCGTCACCAAAAGTTCCACAGAATAAATGTTAAAGGCAAAGAAAATTTGCCAACCTGTTAAATTTGTATTCAAGGTAAGAAAGCACAGTCACCGTTCCCGAATGAAGCATCGCGAATTTCGCAAGTTTTAGATTTCATACATACAGATATTTGTCGTCCAATGCGAGTAGAATCATTGAATGGTTCCACATATTTTGCAACTTTCATTGATGATAAAACAAGATTCTGTGAAGTTGTTTTTTCTGAAACACGAAAGTGAAACCTGTGAAAAATTTAAAGAATTTAAGAACAAAGTAGGAAATCAAACTACGAGGAATATCAAGATCGTCAGATCAGACAACGCAAAAGAATATCGATCTAAGAAACTAGAAGATTTTTTAAAAGAAGAAGGTATTCAACATCAATTCACAGTTGAATATATACCTGAACAAAACGGTGTAGCTGAACGCTGTAATAGGACACTCGTAGAAATGGCTCGATGTGCTCCTCAGATCAGGACTTTCGAAGAAATTTTGGGCAGAAGCTATCCTAACTGCTGCATACATTAGAAACAGATGTCCATCTCGAAGTCTCAATGGTGAAATTGCTTATCAAACTTGGACTGGGAAAATACCCACTGTAAAATACTTCCAAAATTTTGGTTCCACAGCATATATGCTAGATAAAACAAAGAAAAGAAAATTTTATTCAAAAACAATAAAATTTTTTTTTTAGGGTATTCAACGGATTCGAAAGCCTACAGACTTTGGGATCCGAAAACAAGGATAATTCGTCGAAGTCGAGATGTCAGTTTTGTGAACAACTTCCAGTCAAGTACAGAAGATAAAAATTTCATTGAAAATATTTGAAGTAAAAAATTCAAGTTCTGCTGAAGACGAAAAATCTAGCAATGAAATTGAAGTAATTATTGATCGACAGCAAGAAAATCCAGAAATTGGAAAACATAATAACGAGAAAGATAACCAAGAAGAAGAAATCCAATCAAGTTCAGCATCTGAATCAAATGAAGATGAGAATTTTCCTCCTGAGATGAATCTACCAATTGAACCTGAAGTACCAGTTATGAAAATTGGCAGAGGACGTCCCAGAAAAATTTACACAGAAAGAAAAGGTCGTCCAAGGAAGCAATCAAACATGGTTCCCGTCGAACGAGAAGAACTTAATCCTGATGAAGTAAATGTAGTTAATGAAGCTGTACCTGAAGGAATACATCTATCTGAAAACGATGAAGACGTAGAATTTTTTGACGCTGTTGAATTTGCTGGTTCGGTTCATGATATAGATCCAAAAACAGCTAAAGAAGCATTTTTAACGCCAGTAGCCAATGAATGGAAAGAAGCCATGTATGCTGAATTCGAAGCTCTAATGAAGAACAAAACCTGGATTTTAGTGAATCGTCCAAAGATCGCAAGGTAATTGGTTGTAAATGGGTCTTGCGTACAAAATTCTACAAAAATGGAACAATCGAACGCAGAAAAGCAAGAGTTGCAGCAAAGGGTTTTGCACAAGAACCTGATATCGATTTTTATGAAACTTTTGCGCCAGTAAGAAGATCTGGCTCGATTCGTTTTGTAATGGCTTTAGTCGCAGAACTACAACTGGAAGTACATCAATGGGATTTTGTCAGTGCCCACTTGAATAGTGAAATAGAAGAAAAGGTTTATATGGAAATCCCAGAAGAACTAACCAAAATTTTAGAAGAGAGCAACGTCAATTTGCAAGCAAATTTTAAAAATAAAGTATGCTTATTGCAAGAAGCTATTTACGGACTAAAACAATCGGGACGCCAGTGGTATAAGAAACTGGACTTGAAGCTAAAAGAATTGAATATGAAACCATGCATCTCAGATGCCTGTGCTTACATCCATGAAGATAATGGGAAAATTACAATAGTTGTAATTTATGTGGATGATGTAATCCTAGCATCAAACAACAACAAAATACTAGAACTTAAAAAAGCTCTGGCAAAGTCTTTTGAGATGAAAGACCTTGGTGAACTTCACTATTGTCTTGGTATTGAGTTCTCTCAAGATTTAAATAAAAATGAAATAAAAATGACCCAGAAGAAATACATTGAAGACCTGCTCAGAAAATTTAATATGGAAGATTGTAAACCCGTTTCTACACCCCTTAACTCATCTATAAAACTCTCAAAAGAAATGAGTCCAAAAAATGAGAACGAGAAAAGGGAAATGTTAAAGATTCCATATCGTAACCTAGTGGGTTCATTAATGTATTTGGCCACTTCTACACGACCAGACATAGCTCATGCTATAAGTTTACTAAGTCAATTCAACGAGAGAGCTTGCATGAAAAAATGCATGGACGTGAAGGAAGCTAGAGAAGTATGCCAGGACAGAAAAGTGTGACGACAAATAATTTATAATAAGAATGTGAGTAGAGTAAATGACGCTTGAAACAAAACACCTTGGATACTAATGGGCCCGAGTGAGGAACCTCACATTACAACCTTGTGAATCTCTTCACTTGGGGTGATCGCTAGATATATTGATCAGCAACCTGGGTCGGAGCAGTGTTACGGAACAAACGTGGTATTTAAATAAATAACACGAAAATGCTAGATCAATCTAAAAAATCTATACCTCCTTCCCAACACTACTACTTTCCAACGAGCTACTCAAGCCTACCCCGAAAGGGAAATAGGTCAATAGTATACTAATAATAATAATTGGTTAACGGAACCATTTACCTAGAGGGATTCTATTTTCCAAAGTCGAAGAAAAAACCTAATGGAGACTGATTTCACTATTTCTACTGCGAAAATAACATATTCAAATTGTAGGCTAGAAGAAATCAACTGTGTCCTGGTCAAATGGTTCGCCCCCGCTAAATGGTTCCACTACCCTACTTTAAGTTTTTTTTTCTGCATGTAAAAAGCTTTATCTTAATGGAATAAATATAAATAAGTCGGTGTGAAAGCACAAAGCATAGGTTCAGTATTTTAGTCTGCTTGTGAAAGTGGTCTTGTTAGTACCATTGCTCGTCCTCCTAGAAATATATTTCCCGAATACATTTAAAAATGTAACTTTTCAGAATAATTTTAATAATCATGCCATACAAAGTGAAATAGAACATTAGTGTGGAGCAGCGTATTTTGAAAGAGTAGTTCATAAGCTTCTATAAGATAGTCAGAGTTCAGAGCTCAGTCGAATGTCGACAAATAATTTATAATTTGGACAATCCAACCGAGTGAAGTAAATTATATTATGTGTTTTGTCCAAAGATATTCTTGTTTAAAACTCCGTATAAGAAGAATTTTGAAGCACTTAGTGAACTGATCACTCTTTGAAAAAACAGCACTTTTGACTGAGTTATCAGTTCATCAAATCAGACTGAAATGTTTGAAGATTGCAGACCAGGACGCATTCACATTCAATCGATACTGTGTAGGATTTGAAGTTGGTTTTATATGGAATTAATAAATTCATTCACAATTATATAAAGAGGTCAAAAAAATGTGGACGCATTTATATTCATGGTTTATGAATCGAAACTCGATATCCAAAATTTTTCCTATGTGGAAAAAAATCAATGTTTTCTTGACAGACACAACCGGAATCCGGAAAGTCATTTTATTTTGAAAAGGAAGCCGACGAAGGTAAATAACTGCTGCTTTGTCCAAATTATGTATAAAATAGATATATATGGGTGAGTTTCCACATACAGGATACTTTTGAAATAAGCACAATTTTCCCAAATACTTTTTCGAAATTGTAATTTTTAGTTCAAATTACATTCAGTAGCACAGTGTGGTCACTCAAACTTAAGAAAACGCAGGCTAATTGCCGGTTTTTTCGGTCAAAAATTACATTTTTTTAGTTGATATTCAAACTTTGAAAGTAATAATTATTCTGTACTAATTGCTTTATTATATACATTTTAAAAAGAATGAAACATTTTAGAACTCAAAGTAAAATATATCATATAAATAATTCTCTAAAAGTGATTTCAGACATCACAGCCAAAAATGTGTCGGATTTGCAAAAAAAAGTAAATTTTCCACAAAAGAAATGAGTTTTTTAGCTAAAAAGTCGAATGTTTTAGGAATCATTAGACTTTAAACCCCGAAAATATTAACTCTAATGAAAAAAATATACTTTTTATCCAAGAAGGATGAACTTACAACCTACAAGGAATAAAACAATATATAATAATAAAATAATAATAATAATAATAATGAATAAAATAATAATAAAATAATTGTAGAATAAAACACTGATGAGGACCCCTACCTAGGTCGAACCGTCTGTTTGACTTGTAAAAAAATCAAGCAATTTATTTCTGGATCGTAAAGCCAAAACAACATCAGCTAAGAAGAATCTAATTATCTGAAGGATCAATATAACCCCCCGCATTAATAAAAATGATAAACTTTTAACCAAAAATAGTTGGATTTTCTTGTTAGGGTTTAATCATTCAGTTTTCATTTAAGGAAAAAAATTAGAAAAAGGGGAAAACGTGAATTTCCTTGCAAATAGGGGAAAAAGAGGATTTTCTTACATGTAGGATACCTGCGTAATTACTATATTAAATATCTGCAAAGGAACTTTTCGTTCTTAACTATAAAAGAAATTGAAGAATTTAAACAATCTATCAACGAGAGCTTTAGGTTCTTCGATATCTTAACGGAGGTGGTTGATAGAAGCAAGGCTGATTATTAAATGAAATAAGACAATGACATAAAATGTTCAACAATAAAAACAAAAAAGATGCACTCATCTAAAACAAAATAAAAATAAAAAATTTTGTTCTCAAATAAAAGAAAATTTTCTGCTTGGCCCACCTCTCTCCTCTGATATGTTTTCTTTATTTAAATTATCAGTCATGAATTTACTTTTGTTTAACTAAAATTGTGAACATCAAGGACACCAGATTGAACCAATGCCTGAGGTGTAAAAAACACATTTTCTCCAGGGAAGCCTGGGCTTTACATTACCTTATGGTACTTAAAATGGGTTCCTCGAGGTCGCGAGATCCAGCTAATGCGCCAGGTGTAAAAAACATATCTTCTCCAGGGAAGTCTGGGCTTTACATTACCTTACGGTACTTATAGTGGGTTCCTCGAGGTCACGAGATCCAGCAAATGCTCCAGGTGTAAAAACCAATTCCTCTCCAGGGAAGTCTGGCTTTTGCATCACCTTAGGGTACTTATATTGGGTTCCTCGAGGTCACGAGATCCAGCCAATGCTTCAGGTGTAAAAAACACATCTCCAGGGAAGTCTGGCTTTGCATCACCTTCGGGAACTTATATTGGGTTCCTCGAGGTCACGAGATCCGGCAAATGCTCCAGGTGTGGAAAACACATCTTCTCCAGGGGAATGTGGGCTTTACATTACCTTAGGGTACTTATAGTGGGTTCCTCGAGGTCACGAGATCCAGCCAATGCTTCAGGTGTAAAAAACACATCTCCAGGGAAGTCTCGCTTTGCATCCCCTTCGGGAACCTATATTGGGTTCCTCGAGGTCACGAGATCCGGCCAATGCTCCAGGTGTGGAAAACACATCTTCTTCAGGGAAATGTAGGCTTTACATTACCTTAGGGTACTTATAGTGGGTTCCTCGAGGTCACGAGTTCCAGCCGATGCTCCAGGTGTGAAAAACCATTCTTCTTCAGGGAAGTCTGGCCTCTCCATTACTTTAAGGTGCTTAGAGTGGGTTCCTCGAGGTCCGGACATCCAGCCAATGCTCCAGGTGTAAAAACATATCTCCAGGGAAGTCTGGGATTAACATCACCTTAGGGTACTTATATTGGGTTCCTCGAGGTCACGAGATGCAGCCAATGCTCCACGTGTGGAAAACACATATTCTCCAGGGAAGTCAGGGCTTTACATTACCTTAGGGTACTTATAGTGGGGACATATTCGAGGTCACGAGATCAAGCCAATGCTCCTGGTGTAGAAAACACATCTTCTCCAGGGAAGCCTAGATTTTACATTACCCTAGGGTACATATAGTGTGTTTCTCGAGGTCACGAGATCCATCGAATGCTCCAGGTGTAAAAAACACATCTTCTCCAGGAAAGTCTGCGCTTTAAATTACCTTAGGGTGCCTAGAGTGGGTTCCTCGAGGTCACATGATCCAGCCAATGATCCAGGCGTATAAAACACGTCTTCTTCAGCGATGTCTAGGTTTTACGTTACATTAGGGTACTTATTGTGGGTTCCTCGAGGTCACAATATCCAGTGAATGCTCCAGGTGTGGAAAACACATCTTCTCTAGGGAAGTCTGGGCTTCACATTACTTTAGGGTGCTTGGAGTGGGTTCCTTGAGGTCACGAGATCCAGCCAATGCTCCAGGTGTAGAAAACACGTCTTCTTCAGGGAGTTCTGGGTTTTACATTACCTTAGGGTACTTTTAGTGGGATCCTCGAGTTCACGAGATCCAGCCAATGCGCCAGGTGTAAAAAACACATCTTCTCAAGGGAAGCCTGGGTTTTACATCACCTTAGGGTACTTATAATGATTTCCTCGAGGTCACGAGATCCAGCCAATGCTCCAAGTGTAAAAAACACATCAACTCCAGGGAAGTCTCGGGTTTTCTTTACCTTAGGGTACTTGTAGTGGGTTCCTCGAGGTCACGTGATCCAGCTAATGCTCCAGGTGTAAAAAAAAAAAATCTTGTTCAGGGAAGTCTGGGCTTCACATTACCTTAGGGTACTAATAGTATATTCCTCGAGGTCACGAGATCCAGCCAATGCTCCAGGTGTAAAAAACCATTCTTTTCCAGGGAAGCCCGGGCTTTACATTACTTTAGGGTACTTATAGTTGGTTCCTCGATTTTCACGAGATCCAGCCAATGCTCCAGGTGTGAAAAACCATTCTTCTTCAGGGAAGTCTAAGCTCTACATTACTTTAGGGTGCTTAGAGAGGGTTCCCCGGGGCCACGAGATCCAGCCAATGCTCCAAGTGTAAAAAACACCTCACCAGGAAAGTTCGGGTTTTACATCACCTCAGGGTAATTATATTGGGTTCCTCGAGGTCACGAGATCAAGCCAATGCTCCAGGTGTAAAAAACACATCTTCTCCAGGGAAGTCTGGATTTCACATTGAGGTAGGGTACTTATAGTGGGTTCCTCGAAGTCACGAGATCCAGCCAATGCTCCAGGTGTAAAAAGCACATCTACAGCGAAGTCTGGCTTTTGCATCACCTTACGGTACTTATATTGGGTTCCTCGAGGTCACGAGGTCCAGCCAATGCTCCAGGTGTAGAAAACACATCTTCCCCAGGGAAGTCTGGGTTTTGCATTACCTTAGAACGAACTAAATATCTAGGAGTAATTCTGGATAAGAAGCTGTTATGGAACGAGCACCTGGAAAACAAGTGCAAGAAGATAGTAGCGATTCTATGGCTCTGTAGGAGAGCCATAGGGAAAAGCTGGGGCTTAAAACTGGAGACACTCATGTGGATCTACATAGCGATCTTGCGACGCAGGCTAACCTATGCGGCGGTAGTCTGGTGGAGCAGGGTCGAGCTGACCACTGTGAAGTCTCGACTGGAAAGGATCAGGGGACTGATTTTGAGAGTCATCACTGGTGCCTCGAAGTCGACACCCACGATGGCACTGGGGGCACTAATAGGTTTGAAGTATCTCCACTCACCATCAAGGCCGTGGCTGCGAAGGCGGCCTGGAGACTAAATTTGGTCGATGACAGAAGGATCTCTACAGCAGCGAAGACCGCTACATGAAATTTTACGCCTGTTACATAAAACTTTACGACCGCTACACATACACTGCCCTAGCGAAAGTTTCGGATAGGAATTCCTTCCGAACCAATCCGAATCATTCCGGAATCTATATCAGAATCAATTCGAAAAAATGTCTACATTATGTTTGATTTAAATCGGTCAAAAATTAATCCGACTTAATCCGAACCAAATTTTTAATCCGAATGAATCCGAACTCGGATTGACCTATACAAATTTTCAATCCGAATGAATCCAATTCAATCTGAACACGGATTCATTCGGATTGAAAATTCAATGTATATCAATCTGAGTTCGGATTCATTTGGATTAAAAATTTAGTTTGGATTAGTTCGAACTGACTCGGATTGGTTCAGATGCAGATTCCGGAATGATTCGGATTAGTTCGGAAGAAATTCCTATCCGATACTTTCGCCAGGATGCACCACGCAAGCGAGAATATGGAGGAAATGATCTTTATGTTTTAAAAAACTGTATCTTTCAAGGAGGGTAGGACAAAAAGTATCGTGTGTATTCTGCTACGTGTTTGACTTTGTAAATCTATTTTTTGTATCTTTATACTCTATTTTGGTTGCCTAATCGAATTATTATATACAAAAAAAGAATTGTAATAAAAAATTTATCTCTTTCATTATCCGAACGAAACTTACGCCACATCCTAATGCTTGGTTTAGGTCATGAATTTGAGACAAAGCTTTTTGATTATACACCTTATTATAATAATGTTATAATTACATAGGATTTCAATATTAATCTTAATATATTGCGACCCTCGTATTATATAGAGAGCCTGCAGATAGGCAACAAACAGATCAAAGCAGTAATGAGGGCGTGAGAGTGTAGGGGCCCGCGAGAGAACGTGAGTACGCATGCCCAAGGCTTCCACCCACGCGCGTTGCGTGGGAATAGGCAGATCACGCGAACCAGAATCCAGAGGGTTAACCATGATCCAATCCACAGCAGGTCTACCCGAAAAATGTTCCATTTTCGTCCAACTCGCGCATACCAGCTCCACGGCCATCTTGGTACCATGCAACTCAGCCGCCAGCTGTACACTTATTCAATATGGCGGTGTAGCTGGTATCGTTTCTGATTGGCTGAAATTTTTTTTACTTGCGCGTGGCTAGACCTGGTGTGGATTGGATCGTGGGGTTAACTGCAAGAGATAATCAGCGGCTCGGCAACGAGCCGTTGGCATCTATGATGTTTGATGCTTTGAAGTGGAGTAGAAAGTTAACATTCTATCTGTTACTTCAAGTTCACTGTTCCATTCTAAGCGTTGTGGACAGGTTATAGAAGTTCACTTCTATAATTGAGTTCAGCGGACTTAGGATTTAGAGAGCCTAAAAGAGCTAGCAGATAGTTTTTTCTATCTTCTGTAGCTTTTCCGCAATCTTGCTATCCTTGTTACGAACCAATACGCCTCCAAATAGTTTGATCAATTTTTTTTTAAACTAAAAATCCTGGTAGTGTGGAAAATGGATTTTATTATTATATCGCTGGAGGTACTCAGACAATCATTTGAGATTTCTCTCAAATGTTTATTTTATTTTCATGTGGAATTTCGTTTTGACCTCTGCTTCTCCGGGAAGTACTTTTGCTATCGCCCTAAATTTCTTATGGGTATAAGGGTCGATGAATAAAGTTTAAAACTGGAATTTAATTGGTTCCAAGAAACAACTCAAGTTTATTAATTTTAAACATGGTTGATGACATAAAATGTAATGACATCTATAATTTTGAAATCAATTCGCGATCAACTTCGGGCGCAGGAGAGAGAGAGGGAGAGATTATTCGAAATATACATTCTAAAGTAGTTTGGATATTATTCTTCGGACCTTTTGTTTAAATGCAGTCCTCTCTGATTTCGCTGTTATTTCTGATGAGTCACCAGAAACATCAGTCGCCACCGTCTTCACTCACACTCACACGCGACACACCACGACTGCTATCCTGTTGATTTTCACGATATTGACACAATCTTACACAGTCTATTACGTCGGATCATTCCGGCTATACCGATGTGGACTTATTAACTCATCTCAACTCAGACTCAAGATCGCGTATTCTTCGAAATCTGCACTCATTTTCACTCAGTGAATAGCCCCTCGGTTCCGATACTTGGCGGCTAATCGGTATTTTTGCAAATTTTATTGCAAATACTAGTTACAGAAAAAATCTGAGCTCTACGAAAATGAACAATTCCATTTCAAATCATCTGAAGAATTTCAGCATAGTTAGTAATTTTGATGAAAATTCTAGTATCCATTCTCTTAGGTGTTGAAAGTAAAATCCAAAAATAATGTTTGAAAAAATTTAAAAAATTGGGAGATATTCAAAATTTTGGTCTATTTTTTCTTAAGCCCTGCAAATATCAAAATAGGATCTCCCTTAGTTTTCAAGAAATAATTAAGAACGTACGCCGTGGCATGGTGTGCCCAGCACCCGATAGTTCGTACTCTGAACTTCGTGCATACGATTATAATATTCTTCTATTGTTCGTCTATTGTTTACACGGGTTTTCACATCCTGTGCATAGTTTCGGCATATAGTTGAACAGCAACTATTGTTACTTTTTCAGTAAATATTCGCGTTTTTATAACTTAGGGTCAAAATGATTATTTTCGGGTTTGAGTGGGGGATGATACTAGGACCTATACTGAATATATTGGCACTGTTCTCATGTTTCGAAAGCAATGCCGGATGTGGCTATATTTCATCTTCGAAGAAAAAGTATAACGCGTGCACTTATGGCACTCTTCAACTCTTGATACGTTTTTCTCGAAAAGCTGTTTTTCAAAGTTTCAACTTCAAAAATGCTATACCTTCCCTATACATAACTCCATACCGACTATAAGGGCCTTTTTCATACGAACACAAACATGTAATTATATATAATAATCTACCATTCATTCATTCTGTCCACATTGAAGCATGTTTTCACTTGATTTTCGCGTCTTTTTTGTCTTATGACTTTTTCTGTCATGTCAATGTAACAGTTTACTAGTGTACGTCAGTTTTACATCTTATAACATGGTCTCTTCACTTACTTAAAGCAACATAAAGTTATTCCCATTGTATGGAAATGATTTATAGTTGATTTCCAAGTTATTGATTTTACGCTTTCGATCAAAATAATTGCATTTTTGAAATCCTGATGCACGATTCAAAAATAAATATTCTTAACGATTAGTTTCAAGACCCTTTGTCCAAATTCTCCACTTTTTAAACGAAGTTTAGGATTGTTTAATTATTAATGCTTCAAGTTTTAATTAATTAATTTTGAAAGTTTCCAAGTAGAAAGCATATGATTTTCAAAGTGTTTATAATAATTAAACTTTCAAGGTTCACAATATTTCTCGCATTATTTGAAAATTGTGCAATTTTAACCGGTGAAAATGACAGTGATTTTTGGTTTTTGACAAAAGTCACATTTTTTAGTAAAAAACTCTATCCAATCACTTTAATTGTCACTTGATATCACACAATATTATGATACTTGTTAATTAAATCTCAGACTTGATGAGAATCAAATCAATACTTTCTTCGACCGTCATGTATATGTGAGGAGGTATTTTTTAGGTATTACGGTCTTCAGGTAAAATAAAAAACGAAACTACTTGAAAGTTCGTTGATTGATTCTGAGGTTCCGGCTAACACATGCTGCCACGAATTATGCGGTTACCTCACCAGTATCGCGCAGTGCCTCCCACAATAGGCCTCTCTCGGATGGAGGCCATGGTTCAGTTGAGAGTGGCAATAGGACTGAACCTAAGCGACGACCAGGCAATGGCCCCGGACAAACGCGAGAATATCGTCTTAAATGGTCGGACCAACTCAGGAGGGACATCCTTACCACTTGACAAAGAAGCTCACCTTCGTGAAGAGGATTCATGCAGAGGTTACATGAACGTTGGGTCAATATGCACCCGGAATATGCTCAAAAAACGCTTCAGTATTTAAGAGATCAGGTATCCTTCTGGCGCAAAAATGGATATGAAGGTTTTTGTCTAGAAGAGCAACATCCTCCAACGAACATACCATCCGATCCAGCAAGATCACCTTTGCAGATAGCCGATAATGCCAACATGAGAAGTAGGAGAAAAAAAATCCACCAAAAAGTCTCTCAGGATGGACAAATTAGCTGAAGCTAATACTGCTCACCCTGATTAGCTCCCCGAAGACGTTAATCTCTGGACTCTGAACTGAGTAAGACTCGCGAGCGTATTGCACAGCTTCAGTTTAAAATTGAAACAGCGAGACGGCAGGCATCAAATGTTCATTGCGTGATTAGCTACATAACATCAAATAAAAAATTCACTCCAAATGTTAGGGCACTTGCTCGAAACTTTAGGAAATCCAGGGCCAGATAAAATCAACAACTTCTAGCTCGTATATTTACTACTTTCTTAAACGGAGAACAACCCATCCCGAAGTGGCTAGAGGAAGGACGCACGGTACTGATCCCTAAGACCGGAGATTTTTCAAGTCCAAAGAACTACAGGCCCATAGCTTGTTTAATGCCATATTACACATGATTTTTAAAATTTATAAATTATTGAGAGATTAAGAGAAATCATACGCAAGGCTACTAGATTCTTTTTGCTACGAGTATTTTAGCTCTGGAGGATGTAAAGGCTTTTGCGGCTTATAAATCTGTCAAAAAAATAATAACGAGTAAAATTCTATTAAAAACCAATCGGCGGCAATCTGAAATTCCAGTGACAGATACGCTAATCAAACGATTTCGAAACCCATTCAAAGCAAGTGAATGGATTTTTGTTTTCTGGGCAGATGTTAGACAAATATATTACCTTTAACGATTCATAGGACACGATTTTATAGGACACGAGGACACGATATTGATTTTTTACACCCAAAAATTTTAGCTGTGGAAAAAAATTTAAATAAACGCTTAACTATTGAATCCTATTTAATGAAAAAAGAAAAAAAGTCAGTTATTAATAACCTAAGATTTGAAGACTCCAAATTACCTAATTTCGACAGCTCTTTATGTAACCTTTAAATTTCACTTTTTTCTTAAATTCAATTTACTATAACAAAATTTCATCAATTGTATCTGTTTTTTTTTTCTTCAAATTAATGTCAATTCTTAGTGCTTTCAAGAACACTCATTGACCCACCGACAAGAGATGACTTTAGAAACACTCGTTGAGTTTCCGAAGCAGCCCTATGCATCGCCCGGGTATGTGTATGCGGTAGTTGTTCTCTTAGCATCCGGAGGGGTATCGTAGTTTAAATAAATCCAACAGATGGCGCTCCGATCAGGTAAGTCCGTTTTTGCATTGTTATGTATAGCAAAAATAATAGAATTCGTTTAAAACGTGATACTTTTTATGAATATAAAAGAAGAACATAGTTTTCAGTAAGAATAAGAGCAACTGTAATTAGTAAAAAAAAAAATCATGAAAACATGTAATTTAATATTAGGAATATTGAATATAAAGATGAGTTTTTTTCAAACAGTTTGAATTGCATTCATATTTTTCTATCGTTTATTTTGCTAATGTAATTAATCAATTTTATAAACAATTGTAATTGTTCCTCTAAACAATATATATTTGTATATAATGAATTATATATTAGGGTGGTCAAAAAAATATATTTTTCTGATTTTTCAAAGTCTCACCCTTGAATTTTAAATAGAATCGTAAAAACTTAAAAACGATTATGTGAAACTTCCATGTGAGCGCCCGGTAAGAAGGCTTGCATTAAAAAGTATTCGAAAATTTTCTGTTCTATGGTGACGTGACAATTATTGAATCCTTTTCGATGCCGTTTTTATCCTCGCGTTTTGAATCCCCATAACAGTAGAAGTTATCTCTTAAACTGAATCCCTTCTGTACCCAGTCGCGACAACATTTTTCCGCACCCTGCCTAAAATGACGGATAGGATCCGATAGTCAGATACAAAGCCAGATAAAGAGGCGCATAGCGCTCGTCGGATTTTATTCCGTCTCTATCTGGATCTCTTTCGGTTCGTAAAATCTTAAACGGAAAACTAGCGACTCTATCCGGATTTTAATCTGGATGACATATGGAAAATTGCATTTTATCTGGCCCTATGCGGAACTTTGTCGGAACTTACATTAGAAGACTGTTTTCGTTTAAGCCTAAAAATGATCTTCTATCTGGATCTGTCCGGCTTTGAAGCAAACTTTTGAAACAAAAAATTGAATTATTTGGCCGACGGAATCTTATACGGCCCTATCAGGAACTATGTCGGAACTTGCATTAGAAGACTGTTTTCGTTTAAGTCCGAAGATGATTGTCTATCTGGCTCTATCGGGTTTTAAAGCGGATATCGGAAACAGAAAATGGAATTATTTTCCAGATGGAATCTTAAGTGGCCTCATCTGGAAATATGTCGGAACTTACATTACACGGAGAAAAATGGAGAAATAATTGTTCTGAAGAGTGCTATAATTACATTATAGATTATTATGGTACTGGTGACTATTGCTCGAATACAGGTAACCTTTCTAAACTGTTTAGTTGTGATTACTAGATCACATCATTCCCATATCTATAAATGAGTGTTTAGTAAGATGCGTCGTGCAATGTCAAATATATGACGCGCTTAGAGACGCTGTTATTAGCCTATAACGTTGAGTCTATGAGCCTTTTGCGACACGGTACCAGAAAGCTACCACTAATGTAAGGGCAAGCGCAGTAGCGCTGCATTACCGCCATAAATTCGCGAGTTCGCGCCATTCTCGACTACACCTTTTTTATATATATATTTTTTATTACAAAAGAAGATAATAAGCGCTATTAAAATGAAAATAAAACGATGAATATCTCAATTAGGTCAAAAGTTATAGATATTTAAAAAAGAACATTGGGGGTTTATGAAAAACCAAACACAAAATTCAAATATGACAATATGTTTTTTTTGTACGATACCCGTGCAGAAATTGCCCCGGTTGGCCTTACTACAACAAGGTTTCTGGTCGGATCCCGGCCGGGCTACCCCTGGTTGGATTGAAGAATTTGTCATTAAGCTTGATGAAAGAGCATCTTATCTCCAGATCAAATCTCACAAATTTACCTCAAGATATAAGTGCTTTTCTCAAAGTCACTTACGGTGGTGCTGTTGAACCGAGAAGAGAAGAAGACAACCTTCAAAAACGCGGTACGTGTCGGTCACGTGTTTCGGAGAAGAAAAGATCTTCAGCATCAATGAAGTGTTGCCGTTGCCAATCATTTACGTGTAAGAACCATTCTGCGATCGAGGTGGTCTGTGACAATTGCAAGGATGAGGGTACTGATGTTCACGAATAGCTCAATTGAATGTTTGTATCATTTTTTCAAGTATTCCGTCCTTTATTGTTCACAAAAATGTAATAACCTTTGTTTTACAGTACTACCATACATCATTTTTTTGAATCCTCATAGCAATTTCCCAACATTTGATCAAAGAAAAAACCTTGAATATTATTGATGGGTTGAAAACATTTCCAGGAGATTTGGGAGAGTGACCTGTGCGACTATTTTCAATTTAAAAATTTTATAGCTGTTTTACATGGAAAGTCTTTCGAATTGTTTCGTTAGAAATGGAAGGGGTTGTTTTTGGGAGTTGTTTAATATTATCGTGAGGTTGGAAACATAATATGAGGGTTCGTAACGGTGGCGCTTGTGACCATTTTCTATTTGAAATTTCACATCTGTTTTGCATGACGACATTTTGAAATAGTTTCGTTAAAAGTGATAGGGGTGAATTTTAGGGGTTGCTAAATATTCTTGATGGTTTAAGAATATAACTTGGAGGATTTTGAAGGTGCCCTGGGCGACTATTTTCAATAAAAAATGTTTATAGCTGTTTTACACGGAGAGACTTTCGAATTGTTTCGTTAAAAGTGATAGGGGTTGTTTCTGGGGGTTGTTGAATATTATTTTGAGATTGGAAATATAATATGGGGTTTTGTAAAGATGGCGCTTGTGACTATTCTCCATTTAAAATTTTTACATCGGTTTTACTTGACATTTTGACATTGTTTCGTTAAATGTGATAGGGTTGAATTTTAGGGGTCGCTAAATATTCTTGATGGTTTAAGAATATAACATGGAGGATTTTGAAGGTGCCCTGTGCGACTATTTTCAATAAAAAACTGTTATAGCTGTTTTACATGGACACATTTTGGAATTGTTTCGTTAAAAGTGATAGGGTTGAATTTTAGGGGTTTTGAAATTTTATTTAAGGGTTCAGATAATAACCTGAGGTATGGGAAGGTAACCCAGGGCTTCTGTTATCAGATTAAAAATGTTGTGGCTGTTTCACATGAAAAAACTTTGGAATTGTTTCTTCAACTTGGATAAACCCGAATTACGTAAAATTTACGACAGGCGCTCGCTCAAGGGAAATTATAGGGTGCGCCCGTTGGAAGGTTAAGGATTTTCAAAAGTTTGAAGATAATAAAATTTTTTTCAAGGTTTCTGGAAAATTGAAAACAATTTTTTAGTAAAAAAATATAGTTTTAAGAGAATGTTTTAAAAGATTTCAAAACCAATTTTGATGCATAAATAACAATTGAACAATTATTTATTTGCAAAGACTTAAAATGAAAAAAATTGAACTTTTAATGGAAAAAGTGTTGAACTTGAACAAAATTGTATTCTTTCAAGTTTAATGTTTCTAACTTAAAATTACCTTAAATGATATAATTTTGAAAACTTGTGAATTTGTTAATTCATTCTTCAATTTAGGGAATTGAAAATGATATCGTGCATTTATAATTATTACAAATTTTGATTCGTTAAAACGATTACTTCAAACAAATAATTTTTTAAGTACACGAAAAAATTTGCCTCAGCCCGAATTTGAACTGTCAATATGAATATCGCTAAGAGTGGCAATAGACGCCTCATTCATGATTAATATACTTATAAGTATAAGGGGAAATATTAGTTGGCCCACCCCAAAGCCCTTTTCTGGATCTGCGCCTGGTACCGCGTATTCGTCGCTTAGAGTAATATATAATATAATAAAATAATAAAAATGAATAATAACATATAATGGCGTAGCATATATTGGCTTAGGAATATGACGACCCCATCGCCAGAAAGCTTCAGCTCTTGCAATCAGCTACGTTGCATTGTATTAACTCCCCAATGCAACGAATTATGCGGTTACGTTACCAGTATCGCGCAGTGCCACCCACAGTAGGGCACTATCGATTGGAGGCCATGGTTCAGTTGTGAGTGACAATAGGACCGAACTCATCCTTCCCGTCTGTTCAATAAAATGTCATTTGCCGTTGAAAATCCACCTAGTCGAGAAGAGAGTCAAGTCTTCTGGGAGCAAGTATATGGAGATTGCTGTCAATTAGATAAAGAAGGTTCAGATATATCACTCTTTGGTAACTTTTGCCAAAGGCAAACGTTGCAAGGTCCAGAGGAAGAGTGTCCACTAATTACTGCTAAAGAAGTGAAGAAAGTTATCGCTAGAACTAAGAACTTTTCAGCGCCAGGGTTCAATTCAAGAAATAAATTTTCAACCAGAAAGATTGAGTTCCAACTAAGTACATGTATTTTGAACCAAATTTTGATGTTCCCAGGAATTTTCAATGGGACAGTTCCATTTTCAACGAAAGAAATGAATTTTCAACCAAAAGGTTGAATTAATCACCAAGAAGATTATCATTCTGACACGAAATACAAAGTTTCAGCACAATACAAAAATTTCACCCAAACCACATATTTCTAACAAAACAGTTTCATTTTAAGCAAAGAAATTGATTTTCAACTTGAATAATGAATCCTATTCAATAACCACAAAATTAATAGTTGACCCAATAGTGGCATTTTCAATCGAATAGTTGAATTTTCAACCTAGAAGATCAATATCCTATAAAAAAAAATTAACAAAATAGTGAAATTTTCAATCAAACGAATGAATTTTTGACCCATAAGATGAAAAAAATGAATTTTCCACAAAATGAATGAATGTTCAACCAAAATATTGATTTTCAACAAAGTGGTTCCTTTTTCAACCAAACATTGACTTTATTTCCAAAAGTTAACCAAGAAGTTTCAACGAAAACAATAGTTCACCGAACACAAATGTATAAAAAAGAATTGTTACTTTTTTTGATTTTCCGTTTCTAAATTTAAAGAGCTTTTCGAACCATACGGACGGACAAGTTGCATCGACCGAAAGTTAAGTGAAACTCAAGTGATTTTGGGGGTGTACTTTTTCTTCGAAGGAAGTTAATAGTTTTGCCATAATGATTTATAACCTAGAAAGTCAGCATCTCGCACACAGCTCGCGCAAAGCTTGCAATATTTATGGTGCACAAAGACGAGTCACACAGTGCAGGTATAATGGTGGCCTATATAAATTATCATAAATTAATCTTACCGGCCATTACTTCACAATATTTCAAACAGTTTCTTATTTTATTTCATTACAGCAGTATTTCAATACTTACACTCCTTGATAAGTTTTTATGCATTTTAGGCTTCAAATAAAAGAATTTGAATTACCTTTACCTACGACGAAAATAGATTAAAGGGTGACCGTTATAATCGAAGAAACTAATTCCTGTTCATTTCCAGGTTTTTCCCGATTCGCAAACATTTTTCACCGTCAATAAAATTGGAGAATTAGAACTCGAATGCTGCCATTTTTCCATTTGAATAAAATCCTAACAGCAAAGAAAAGCACTCCAAGTACAACGCTTATATCGTTCAAACTTTAAACGCTCTTTGAAATTTTAACGATGCAATGCTTTCCTATTCAAACAATTCAGTGTGCTTAAAAACAAACATCTAAAATGGGAATTTTTTGAAACTTAAGATTTTCCAAATTACGCATTGTGAACTGAATCATATCACAATTGGAAGATAACACTTCAACTGATTATTTAAAGACCTATTGACAATTTACGGGCAAAAAATAGATTAACTGTCATTTCCCTGGTTTTCGCGGTCTCTAAAAATTCCCTGTTTCCCGGTTCAGATCTATTTTTATTGAAAAATGAATTGAGTAAAAGTTTTTGATTATTTCAATATTACAAGACGGCCGTATAAAAGCCAGAATCCCATCTGAGAATTAGATAATAAGATATGTGGAAAAAAAATTTTGCAGAAAAATTGTGAACAAGTCAGATGTTTGCAAGAGCTTTCAATATAAATGAGAACTCCATTAGTTTGAGGAAGAGAGAGAAACGCACCACAAAGTAGAGGAAGAGAAAAGTTAGTGACCATCGCCTTCATTCAATAATCTGCGTTCATTCAAAGATCGTACTCACATTTTCAGAAAATCTAGGGAACCGGGGAAACTGTCAGAAAGGAGTGAGGGTAAACTGACCTGACCAGGCCAAGTTGCCCTGACGTCCGTTCTAGCAAAAAAAAATACCGAAAAACCGCGGGTTAACTCTGTGTGAGTAATCCGCGTAAAACGAGCGAGTGACCCTTATGGCCAATGCGACTTGTCATGTTTTTATTTGGGACAGCAGAATCTTCCCCCTTATTTCAAAAAGTTGCTCATCATGGAACAACTTTTTGGATAGTTAATTCCTAACCCAATTATTTTGATTGACTGTTCATGTTATTAAATGTGAAATGTCAATCGGAAGATGCCCAACTATGCATTCCTGCACAAGTACTTGGTTTGACTCATTCCTCAACAGGGATAGGCGTTACTTCCATTTCACCACCTCAGCCCTCCCCGGAAGGCCCTGCTCCTAGTTAGTGGTAAACCCAAGAATCTGGCAATGTTCTCTACTGAATTTATCACATGAGAGTTAACTGAATGCTGTAGTAGGCTGAGAGGGAAAGTGCGGGGATAATCACCAGTGGAAATATTCTCGGAGAAATTTTCGAGTGCGGAGCGTGAGGAAATGTCCTGCAGAAGGCATGAGGGCGTAGTTCATCTATCGAGTGGAACAGTCGTGACTAATGTATTTATTCAACAGCTTTATCTATCATAAAGATATTCAGTCTTCCGAGCATAATGTCCGAAATTGCTGCCCGTGGTACTCAAATTTAGCGCTTTGTAAGGATAAGAAAGCTTTAAAATGGCAAATCGAACTTATTCCACAATTGATGTGTAGGAAGAGAATTTGTAATTGGACACAGGTTACAAAAAGTGTTTCATCATGAAAATGCCCATAATAGTCTTTTTTTGTTAATGATTTTTTAAGCTTTAGAGGAAAGTTCAAATAGTTCACTAATAAATCTGCAAGTCGTCTATACTTTATAATGTTCAGACGATATTATTATAAATTATGGCCAATTAGGGCGAGTCATTTTCAGCTGTCGTTTTGCCTGTCGCTTTCCCGTGGTCGCGAAAAAACTACAGGGAAAAAATGACAGGCCTGTTATTTTTTTCCTATCATATATTTTCGTAAGGGAAGATTCTAAAAAATGAGACTAAGACTACAACCTTTTGAATTAGACCTTGTTTATAAATCTGGAAAAGAATTGATTCTCGCAGATACGTTATCACGTGCACATTTAGAAGGACAGTCAGATGATCCTGACATAAACGCGTCTATTTTAAATATTTTAATTAATGAAAACATAAGTGATAATAGAAAACAAGATTTTATAAATGAGACAAAAAAAGATACCGAGTTACAAATTATATTATTGTTGAGTAGGCAGGGATGGCCAGACGAAAATGATAAAATACCTGTAGAAGCTAAATGGTACCATACTTTTCTCTAGAATTTATTTGAATTTAAGGGATTATTGTACACCCTGATAAAAATACCCGTTAGGAATCGCTAGAATCTTTTTAGAAGCCTCTAAGATTGCAGTTCGAGTTTTAAGTGGAATTAAAGAGGAATCGTGGAAAGTAATGTGTTGTAATATGTTCCTAAGGGGATACTGGTTGCGCAGTTAATTTCGCGAAATATTTGTAATGGGTTCTATGGGGAACCTAAGTGGAAATTATAATCCGAAATTACTTTTTGAACATTTCTTTGAAAGGATCTAATAGGAATTTAATAGGGACATAATTCTAAGAGGTTCTAGGCTGAACTTAAGTAGACCTTAAAACGCGAAATTATTTTTCGAGAAATTCTTTTAAATGGATTCAGTGGGAATTTAATAGGACTAAGTTTACTGGAAAAGTTACTAAGTATATAATTGCCGCTTTAAGAGGATCTAAGGGGATCTTAAATGGACATTAAAACACTAACATATTTTGTGCAGAATTTCTCTAAGTGGATCTAACAGTAATTTAAGAGGCTGCGTTGACTGGGAAACCGACCAAATATAGAATTTTCGTCTTAAGAGGATCTAAGGGGATCTTATGCAGACATTGAAACATTAAATTATTTCTTGTGCGAAATTTATCTAAGCAGATATAACATTAATTTAAGAGGCTGCATTTACTGGAAAAATTACTTTATATAATTGCTGTCTTAAGAGGATCTAAGGGGATCTCAGATGGATATAAAAATTCTACATTTTTTGTACGGAATTTCTTTGAGTGGATGTAACAAGTATTAAAAAGACCTGCGTTTACTGGAAATGTGACTGAGCATACAATTTTCATTCTAAGGGGATCTAAAGGAAACGTAAGTGGACACTAAAAAACTAAATTATTTTGTACGAAATTTCTCTAAGTGGATCTATCCGTAATTTAAGAGACTGCGTTTACTGGAAAAGTTACTAAGTATATAATTGCCCTCTGAAGAGGATCTAAGGGGATTTTAAATAGCAAGGAAAATGCTAAATTATTTTGTATGGAATTTCTCTAAGTGGATCTAAGAGGAATTCAGATGAAACGTTTTGACTATAATGTACAACTATATATTTCATCTTGATTTCACTTCAGTATACGATACAGTGTCAGAACGCATTTACCTATGAAGAGATTTCATTGGTGGCATGAAGGGAACCAGCGGAATGCCACGCAAATTTAGAGTCATCACTTGGAAATATTAACAAAAATATACTCTAGTTTCTCGTTCCTCTTAGCGGACACGTTCTGTAAATGTTACATAATAAAAAGGGAATATTTATACATAATATTGTTTCAATCGTATGCCATAACAATTGCAGAACATGAAGGTCACACTGTTCTGTAACGCAGTTACTGTAAGAATACGTAGCAGTTCTACAATTCTGTAATGTAACTAATATAGAACAGAGTGATAGAACTGTTATGTCACTAGAATAGAACACGTGTTCCAGAAACAGAACATAAAGGTCAAACTGCTTTGTAACATTGTTCCTATAAGGATACGTAACAGTTCTGGAATTATGTAATGGAACTAATATAAAAAAGAGTGAAAGAACTGTTACGTCACTAGAATGTGACATGTGTTACAGAAATGGAACATAAAGGGCACACAGTTCTGCAACGATCTTTGACCAGTTTTGGGCTGATGGTCGGGTGCAGTATGTGACTTCAACTGGATAAGAATACGCCGACAACAGGGCCGAATATCTTTCAAAGTCGGGCCAACCAAGAAGAAAATATTTTTTTTTTATATTACATATGATCTGAAACAATAATAATTATCTATCTTGTTTGAATGCGAAATTATTAGTGTTCACGTATGTAAAAATTTGAGGACTGAAGAGATATGGAACAAAATTTTCTTTATAAATTCAAATAATAAATATTTTCAAATACTAATTGAAACAAAAATTATTTTATAAATGCAAATACTGAATATTTTCAAATACTCAATATTCGGAAAATACTAAATTATTCCAGTTTTCAATTTCTATATTACATATGATCTGAAACAATAATAATTATCTATCTTGTTTGAATCAGAAATTATTAGTGTTCACGTATGCACAAATTTGGTGACTGAAGAAATATGGAGCAAGAATTATTTTATAAATTCAAATACTAAATATTTTCAAATACTAAATTAAACAAAAATTTTTCTATAAATGCAAATACTGAATATTTTCGAATACTAAATATCTTCAGTTTTCAATTTTTATATTACATATGATCTGAAATAATAATAATTATCTACCTTGTTTGAATGCGAAATCATTAGTGTTCACGCATGTAAAAATATGGTGACTGAAGAAATATGGAACAAAAATTATTTTATAAATGCCAATACTAAATATTTTTAAATACTCAATTAAAACAAAAATTATTTTATAAATGCAAATACTGAATATCTTCAAAAACTAAATATTTTCAGTTGTCAATTTTTATATTACATATGATCTGAAACAATAATAATTATCTGTCTTGTTTGAATGCGAAATTTTTAGTGTTCACGTATGTACAAATTTGGTGACTGAAGAAATATGGAACACAAATTATTTTATAAATTCAAATACTAAATATTTTTAAATACTAAATTAAAACAAATATTATTTCATAGATGCAAATAATGAATATTTTCAAATACTAAATATTTTCAAATAATAAATATTCTCAGTTTTCAATTTTTATATTACATCTGATCTGAAACAGTAATAATTATCTATCTTGTTTGAATGCAAAATTATTAGTGTTCACGTATGTACAAAATTGGTGACTGAAGAAATATGGAACAAAAATTATTTTATAAATTCATGTGCTAAATATTTTCAAATACTAAATTGAAAAAAAAAATTTCTATAAATACAAATGCTGAATTTTTTCAAATACTAAATATTTTCGAATACTAAATATTTTCAGTTTTCAATTTTTATATTACATATGATCTGAAATAATAATAATTATCTATCTTGCTTGAATGCGAAATTATTAGTGTTCACGCATGTATAAATTTGGTAACTGAAGAAATATGGAACAAAAATTATTATATAAAAGCTAATACTAAATATTTTTAAATACTAAAATAAAACAAAAATTATTTTACAAATGCAAATACTGAATATTTTCAAATACTAAATATTTTCACTTTTCAATTTTCATATTACATATGAGTCGAAACAATAATAATTATCTATCCTTTTCGAATGCGAAATTATTAGTTTTCACGTATGTACAAATTGGGTCACTGAAAAAATATGAAACAAAAATTATTTTATAAATTCAAAAACTAAATATTTTCAAATACTAAATTAAAAGAAAAATTATTAAATAAATGCAAATACTGAATATTTTCAAATAGGATATATTTTGGAATACAAAATTTTTTCATTTTTCAATTTTTGTATTATATATGATCTGAAATAATAATAATTATCTATCTTTTTCGAATGCGAAATTATTAGTGTTCGCGTATGTACAAATTTGGCTACTGAAGAAATATGGAACAAAAATTATTTTATAAATTCAAAATACTAAATATTTTCAAATTCTAAATTGAAACAAAAAATATTTTATAAATGCAAATACTAAATATTTTCAAATACTAAACATTTTCGAATACAAAATTTTTTCAGTTTTCCATTTTTATATTACAGATGATCTGAAACAATAATAATTATCTATCTTGTATGAATGCGAAATTATTAGTGTTCACGTATGTACAAATTCGGTGACTGAACAAATATGGAACAAAAATTATTTTATAAATTCAAACACTGAATATTTCCAATTACTAAATTGAAACCAAAATTATTTTATAAATGCAAATACTGAATATTTCCATACACTGAATATTTTCGAATACTAAATATTTTCAGTTTTCAATTTTTATATTACATATGATCTGAAACAATAATAATGATCCATCTTGTTTGAATGCGAAATTATTGTTGTTCACATATGTACAAATTTGATGACTATAGAAATATGGAAAAGAAATTATTTTATGAATGCAAATACTAAATATTTTCAAATACTAAATATTCTCAGTTTTCAATTTTTGTATTACATATGATCTGAGAAAATGATAATTATCTATCTTGTTTGAAAGCAAATTATTGGTGTTCAAATATGTACAAATTTAAAGACTCAATAAATATGAAACAAAAATTATTTTATAAATGCAAATACTAAATATTTTCAAATACTAAATATTTTCAGTTTTCAATTTTTATATTAACATATTCATGTATTTTGTTGAAAATTATTTTTTTTTTGTAAAAAATTAATTTCCTTGTTTTCAAATTAAACTATTCGGTTGAAAATTGATGTATTTTTTTGAAAATTCGACATTTTTGTAGAAAATTAATCTTCTTGGTTTAAAATTAAACTGTACGGTTAAAATTTTCTGTATTTTGTTGAAAATTATCTTTTTTATAGAAAATTAATCTTTTTGGTTAAAAATTCAACTGTTTGTATAAAAATTTGATTTATTTTGTTGAAAATTCGTCTTTTTATAGAAAATTATTCTTCTTGGTTGAAAATTAAACTATTTGGTTAAAAATTTATGTATTTTGTTGAAAATTGTTCTTTTTATAGAAAATTAATCTTCGTGGTTAAAAATTCAACCGTTTGTTTAAAAATGTATGTATTTTGTTCACATTTTTTTGATAGAAAATTAATTTTATTAGTTGAAAATTCAACTATTTGCTGAATAATGTATGTATTTTGTTGAAAATTCTTTTTTTTATAGGAAATTAATGTTCTTCGTTAAAAATTGATGTATTTTGTTGAAAATTAATATTTTTTGTAGAAAATTAATCTTATTAATTGAGGCTTAAACTATTTATTGGAAAATTCATTTATTTTGTTGAAAATTCTTCTATTTATAAAAAATTAATATTTTTTAATAAAAATTACACTATTTGGTTAAAATGTT
Organism: Andricus grossulariae; assembly: GCA_011634705.1. NCBI lineage: Eukaryota > Metazoa > Arthropoda > Insecta > Hymenoptera > Cynipidae > Andricus > Andricus grossulariae. The sequence goes on along the minus strand of JAABKJ010075445.1, from coordinate 93,245,305 downwards.
ATGTGTTTTGCTAAAAATTGATCTTTTTTATAGAAAATTAATCTTCGTGGCTGAAAATTCAACTATTTCGTTAAAAATATATGTATTTTGCTAAAAATGTGTCTTTTTTATAGTAAATTAATTTTCTTAGTTGCAAATTCAACTATTTGTTAAAAATTTATGTATTTTATTGAAAATTCGTCCTTTTTATAGATAATTAATCTTCGTGGTTAAAAATTCATTCGTTTGTATACAACTTTGATGTATTTTGTTGAAAATTCGTCTTTTTTTATAGAAAATTAATCTTTTTGGTTTAAAATTAGTTTATTTTGTTACAAATTTATGTATTTTGTTGAAAATTCATCTTTTTTGTACAAAATTTATTTCCTGGTTTTCAAATTAAACTATTTGGTTGAAAATTCTTGTATTTGGTTGAAAATTCTTGTATTTCGTTGAAAATTCAACTTTTTTGTAGAAAATTAATCTTCTTGGTTCAAAATTAAACTGCACGGTTAAAATTTTCCGTATTTCGTTAAAAATTGGTCTTTTTTATAGAAAATTAATCTTTTTTGTTAAAAATTCAACTGTTTGTATAAAAATTCGATGTATTTTTTTGAAAATTCGTCTTTTTATAGAAAATTGATCTTCATGGTTGAAAATTGAACTATTTGGTAAAAAAATTTATGTATTTTGCCAAAAAATCATCTTTTTATAGAAAATTAATCTTCTTGATTAAATATTCAACCTTTTGTTTAAAAATGTATTTTGTTGAATTTTTTGTATATAAAATTGATCTTTTTGCTTGAACATTCAACTATTTGTTTAAAAATGTATGTGTTTTGTTGAAAATTCGTCTTTTCATAGAAAATTAATATACTTGGTTAAAAATGCGTCTCTTTTATAGAAAATTATTCTTCTTGGTTGAAAATTAAATTATTCGGTTAAAAATATATGTATTTTGGTTAAAAATTAATCTTTTTTGCAGAAAATTATTTTCCTTGTTTTACAATTAAACTATTTCGTTAAAAATTTACGAGTTTTGTTGAAAATTCGTATTTAAAAAAAAAATTAATTTCCTGATTTAAAGCTCGTCTGTTTCATAGAAAATTATTCTACTTTGTTGAAAATTAAACTATTTGGTTAAAAATCTATTTATTTTGATTGAAAATTAATCTTTTTTGCAGAAAATTAATATCTTCGTTTTAAAATCAAACTATTTGGTTGCAAATGTATGTATTTTGTTGAAAATTCGTCTTTTTATAGGAATTTAATGTTCTTGGTTAAAAATTCAACTATTTGGTTAAAAATTTATGTATTTTGTTGAAAATTATTTTTTTTTATAGAAAATCAATCTTCGTGGTCAAAAATTCAATCGTTTGTTTAAAAATGTATATATTTTTTTTCAAACTTTTTTTTTATAGAAAATTAATTTTCTTAGTTGAAAGTTCAACTATTTTTTCAATAATGTATGTATTTTGTTGAAAATTCATCTTTTTTTTAGGAAATTGATCTTGTTGTTTGAAAATTTATGTATTTTGTTGAAAGTTCTTTTTTTTTAGAAAATTAATCTTTTTGGTTGAAAATGAAACTGCATGGTTAAAATTTTCTGTACTTTGTTGCAAATTCGTCTTTTTTATAGAAGATTAATCTTTTTGGTTAAAAATTCAACTGTTTGTATAAAAATTCGTCTTTTTATAGAAAATTGATCTTCATGATTGAAAATTAAATTATTTGGTTAAAAATTGATGTATTTTGCCAAAAAATCGTCTTTTTATAACAAATTAATCTTCTTGATTAAACATTCAACCCTAATCTCTGCAGATGGATATTCAGTATCAGAAGTGAATGATAGTCTAGAGGCTAAGGGTCTTTTGCGGATTGAAGACGTCCGAAAAGAAAATCCGGAACCCGGTGAAACTATAGTTTTTAATCGTAATGGACGATTTATTTTTAGACTTGTTGTAAATAACAAGAGGGATGATATAATAGTTATGCAAGAACTTTCAGAAGCGGTACCTCCTCTGAAGAAGACTATGGAAGCTTTACAGATAACCTCACTGAAAATTTCGAGCACCGATAAGGATACACAGAATCCAGAAATAATAGAAACTTCTGTAGTAAACCATAATACTTCTAACTCGGAACTGTTAAAGCAAAACGTAAACCCAGATTAAACAAAATTAATTGAGATCAAATAAAAACATTAAAATCAATTTCTGATAAAAGGAACCTTTTTTCTTAATATTTCCATTTTCTTCTCTGTAGAAATGTTTCAATTTAGTTGAACATCTGAAACAAAAGAAAAATATTTTTCAAATAAAGAAATAATTCTTGGAATTCATATAATTGATTGAATAAATTCATTATTATTAGAAATTACTCATCTGACAATTTAAGTTAACGATCAGTATTCACATCCAAGAATGTTGAAAAGACAGCTATTAAATACCTAGAAATAAGAATGTAGTAAATTTAAAGGTTATATTCACCTATTTGTAAAAGGGAAATTAAGAAAAATGAAAAGGACAAAAATATATGTAGAATAAAGGAAATAAGAACAATTTTTAAAATAAATTGTATGAAATGGTTTAAAAAATATTTTTAAAGTGAAATTTACATAAAGATATGCAATATCTTTATTTTATACTAAGCTTTGAATAACTCTGAAAAATTTCAGGATTACTCTAAAAATCTTTAGAAGCAAATTTCAAACAAATTTAGCTTCTTTATTGAATTATAAATCTTTTTCACCTTCACATAAGATACACAGTATCTCATAGATATTTAAGAAAAAAAATTTTATCTTTATTTTCAACAAATTTATGTTGAAATGTACTATATGGAATCTTGTCACATTTTGATATACAAATATATGTATATTATTTGATTCAAATTATATCATATAATTTAAGTTGAAAAGATATTAAAATGAGAGAACCTATTGATTTCAATATTAACATTTGAAAGATTTTAAGTGAATTTACCCTTTTGAATATATGAATAGATTTAAAATTTCGCGCATTTTTCAGTGGGTGTAAGTTTGTCTTTAGTAAGTACTGCTTTTCTTTTCTGCTATTCTATCCTTATATTGCTCTCTCTCTCTCTAAATTATTCTCATAAATTTTGTTTTATCATGAATAATTGAAATTGGATTTTTATCTTTTTACATAATTATCTTTTTTTCTATATTCTGTTATCCGGCACTTCATATTTTTACAAAAGTTATTTAAAAAAAACATTAAGTTTTTTTTCTTATATGTATCTAGATCGAAAAAAATTGATTATAGATCAAATTATATTTTTTTTAATTCAAATTTAAAACTACCTTCTTTCCAATTGATTATGATAGAATATAACAGATCCTTTCTTTTTCTTCTTCCTGCAGTCCAATTGGGAAGCTTTACAAGACATGCGATCTAATTTGAGGCACCTATCAGCCATTCTCTGGGTCGCAAGATTCAATGATCACTGGAAATGGAGATGTGAAACTTGCCACTTTAAAGGAAAACTTCCAATAGGACCCTTTGAGGAAGCAAGGGTACGAAAGTTTAATTTTGCTACATTCCAAGAGCTGACACGACCTAGGCTCTGTGAAGGTTGTTTCTGCGCTCCTTTAAAAAATAACAACATAAGCACCTGCTGGGCTTGCATGCTTGCAGTGGCAGACACGGATTCGGACCTTAGCAGCATGGATCCCGACCGAGTTATTCAGGTTCGGGTTAATGAAATCAAAGAAATAGGTGAATTGGGGCCTTCCTCTTGCCGAGAGGTGAACCCGGATATGGAGCCTTTTTATCCATTTTTCTTCTACGTCGACATCATTTTCGGCCCATTTATGAGACCGATGGCCATCTCTCTTGATGATGAAGACGAAGACGAGGAGGAATTGTGCCAGGACATTGGTGGACTCTTCAACTTTGAAGAGTCTGGAGACTTCGGACTTGGGGAAGACGTCCCTGATGTGGAATAGGTTCTTTGATCTTATACACAAAAAACCCGACCATATTGCAAAAATTTAGTTAGAGATTTAACATCGCAGGGTATGTGTACGAATGTATAAATGTGAATAGTTGTCCTTTGAATTTAAGTTAAACTACGATAACCAAACAAAATATTGATAAGATATTTTTCTTTAAGTTTAGAAAGGAATCTCTCAAGTTAATGTTGGATACATATAAATCTAAAGGTTAACAACCACCGCAGGATCCCACTGGGAGAAACTGTCATCTAAAAAATGACATCGGCTCCCAGTAGGACTGCGGTAAATCCCATTCATGGCCACGTCTCACAACCGTAAATTAATTACTTTTATATTATTGATACAGTTTGTATTAACGAAAATAAACAATTAATTATGATTCAATAATTAATTGATAATTACATCATCATTTTAATTTTTTATCAATTTTTCGAAAATTTGTAGTTGTTATATTTCTCCAGCAGGAAACTCGGTGGTTCTTGAGGGCTGATTTCTGTATTCGGCAGCACATCTGCGCAGATGCGTTTATTAGTAAGGATTCTTGGCGACTTTGTGCATTAATATCTGGCATATCTACAGTTTTGCATATAGATATTTGGAATTTGTCATTTTTTTTTTTTCTGAATAGAGCATGCCCGATTTACCCAAGAACAGTACTTTTTTCAAAAAGTTCCATACGTTAAAAGCTACAGATGCAAACGCGTTTTATTGAATATCGCGATTCGTCTAAAATGCAGTTGTACAGTTTCTTCAGCAGGACGGCAGAAATATCCAATAAGGTCGATTGCAGAGACCCTCAATTTTACCCAGATGTAATTCGCTACTTTACAACCTACCGAAAAGCCACCCCAAGCACATTTAACCAAACAATTTCAAAGTGTCTTCAAGTAAAACAACCATAAAAATATTAATATGAAAAAAGTCATTAAAGTCACATTCAGAAAACACCAAGTTATGTTCTCGATCTCATAGTATTATTTAGAAGATTCTCGGGAAGGAGGCTGATGTGATTATTTTGAATTTGAAAAATTAAGGTGGATTTTACATGCAGACACTCAGGAATTGCGTCAGTTAAAAGTGTTAGGAGAAGCTATTGCGTGTTGTTGAATATTATTATAGGGTCGGAAATATAACCTGAAGTATTCTGAAGGAGAGCACCTATCACAAGGACAATTATTTGTACCAAATATTTTGGGTACAGTCTTTGCAGCTCCCCTTTAAGGTCTTGATACCTCTCCTCCTTTTCTTTCTCCTTGGCAGTAATTTTGTATTCGGACCTCAGGCGCCCTCAAACTTGCGAGCGAAACGAGCCGCGCGCGATGAGAATGTGCCCGTGCATCGGGCAGATTTTTTTTATTTGAAAATTTTCCACACTATTGAGCATTTCAAACTCAACTATATAAAAAAAAAACAATTTTGAAGTCAAGCGCTTAAAATTGTGCAATTCCAAACATTGAAATATTATAGAGCAATCTTGTTATGTATTTTTCTTACTTTAAAATTTTTAATATCATACCTCAAAATTAACTGATTTTTAGTCAAGGATTCGAAAAAATAAATCATTTAAAATGGAATAATATTTTATTTGAAAATTTCAAGAATAAACAGTAATTCTGGAGTAAGTGTTGAAAATTAAACGGTTCTAAATTTAAGTGTTGAAAATTGTGTTGTTAAGAAAAAAGACAGAAATTAAACTTCCTAAAACTGATACCTCATTGAAAAATTTCTTTAATTTTGAATGGTTGTAAATTTAGGTTGATGAATTTTAATGTTGAATGCTGAATTTTCAAATTTTTCTTTTCCTACGTTTCAATCTTAAAAATAGGAATCAAATTGTATAATATCAGAAGCTTTGACTTTGATACATAGAATTTAGTTTTTAATTTCAGATTGTCAAATTTTAATCGCTTCGAATTTAAAATTATTCAAATTTTCGAAATTTTAATTTCAAATGATTCAATTTTGAATGCTTTTAGTTCGAAATAATACAATTTTAATTTCTTTTGAATTCAAATATTCTTATTTTAAAAATTCTCATCTCAAACTATTTAATTTTAAACATTTTGAAGGTGCCCTATTTTCGAACGTTTGATCCCAAATCATTCAAATTCGAGATTTATCACTTCCAAATAAAATGGTTCAATTTTGAGAACTTTAAATTAGAAATGATACAAATTCAGCTTCTGATTAAAAATTTCTCAATTTAATTCCATTTAATTCAGTTTAATATATTTTGTCAAACTTTAAGTGCTTTTAATTCAAAATTATCAACGATTAATTATTATTTTTACAACCATTTTGGCAAGTTTCTTCACAGGTTTTGAACGATAATTTTCGTTTTTAATGTAAAAAATATCTTTGTTAATAATGGTTCATTCGACGGCTCGAACTTGAGCCTGCCGGAAATAGTTGCTCCATGGTGGACATATCTCCGGTTTAATTATTCTGAAACACAAAATGTAACCCATTTTGTAATCGTGAGATTTTCTGCTATCGCCTTATCTAGGGAATGAGAAAAAAAATTCTTTCTTCAATTTAAATCAGACGTTTGAAAAAAGTGATGATTTTTTGCCCTGTTTTTGTTTATATTTTGCATTAAAAACATTAGTGAAACAAATGCTTCCGCCATAATCCTAGATAAGGCCATACCTATACATCTGCTTAGTAGCCTCGTAAAATTTCAAGTCAATTGGACAAGTGGTTTTTTGTGAATCGTGTCCGCCGTCCCGAAAAAAAATGGTTTCGAGAGACAGTAGGTTTGTATTATCTGCGTCGCTCTAATGGATGGCGGGCGCCAAGCGTCAGTGTCAGTGAAGTAAATGACGTCTGAAGCAAAAGACCTTGAATACTAATGGGCCCGAGTGGGGAGCTTCACATGATAACTTTGTGAGGCTGCTCTCTTGGGGTGATCGCTAGAGATATTGATCAGTGACCTGGGGCGGAACAGTGTTGCGGAACGAACGTTTTATCTGAATAAGGGGTAAAATTTGCCAAGTGTCCCCACCTGAAATCTTGTGGTCACCTATCTTATTCAAACTCTGCCAGACTGTAGTGCTAGTGGCCCTCTTTTAATTCTGTAAAGGGGGCACATCTAGTATAACGGGTGGTCAAGATACAGGGGCCAGAATTATCGACGATTCACCACGACTGCTAACATTCTATTGTGCATAACTCCTGATAAGGTTATATAATTTGAATTTTCTATGCTGGTTTTGAAAAGGTATTTTAGCAAGGTTTACAATAGAACTTATCACTGTACGATGAAAAAATTATTTCACTTTGATTTTTCATTTAAAAAAAACATTTTTGATATTTTCTCCCAACGCGGCATTTTTTATATTTGTTAAATTAAGCTAAATAAAGAGCTTAATCTTTTCTCTCGAAAAAAACCCTGAAACAAAAATGAGTTTAGAAGTATTGTTTGAGTTGTAGGAGGTCATAAGTGTGCGAGTGCCCCGCGCCAACTAGCCACGGCACTACTAGGCGTGCTTTAGTGACACTTTGGTTCAAATGATTGATAAAAATAATTTGTCCGTTAACGCGTAACGAATATGTCATTTCGTTCTTACTTTCATGTGGCTGGAGAACGATTTAGATTTCTTTTTCAATTTAATTTCAAAAATGTTTCCATTGTAGGAAAATGATAGTTGATAATGAAATTATAAACAATTTGAGTGGATGGTTCTGCTGATCTGTTACACTTCGAGATGGTTTTTGATAAGTTCTCTTGCTGCCCACGCTTAGGCGAGTTTTTCCGGTGGTAAACTCTTTGCCTTTAACAATTTGCAATGCTTTTTGATGTATATCTTCTTGCCTTTCACATTTCAGGGTGCTTTTTTTATGTGAGTAACCTTGCCTCTCACTTTTCGGAGTGCTTTTTTTGTGTGTCCTCTTTCAGCTCACAGTGTTACTCAAGAAATGATTTTTTATTCAATTCAACGTTCACTTTGCTCTTCTCTTAGCGATCTCTTTGTAATCTTTCTCTTCAAAAAAACGTCATACTGTGGAGATGACAAATACTTCTCTAAAATTAGAGTCGATTTTTCAGAGATTACGAAGGAATGTTATTTATGCGTACCCGACACAGTCTTTGCAGAATTGTATAGAGTTTTAAGGTTGTCAGTATTAGCGGCATGATTTTCTTTGGAGATGAAAAATATTACTATTTCAGGCAAGTTTTTTTTGACCCATTGATATAGAGCATCAGCAGTCAAAAACATCATTTTTATCAATTATTGGAACAAGTGAGTCATCACAGCACGCCTAGTAGCGCAGTGGCTAGTTGGCGCGGGGCACCCGCGCTCTTATGGCCTTCTATAACTCAACCAATACTTTCCTTCCATTTTCGTTTCCGGATATATTGTATGAGAAAAAAATTATCCTTTTATTCTAGCCCAATCAAAAAACTATAAAAAATACCACATTGGGAGAAAATCTCCAAAATGTTCTTTAAAATGAGGAATCAAAATAATATAATTTTTTTATAGTTTAATGATCATATTTATTGTAAACCTTGTTAAAATACCCTCACAAAACTCTCAATAAGAAGTAAATTGGATGACCGCATCAGGAGTTATGTACAATTAAAAGTTAGAAGTCGGGGTGAATCGTCGAAATTTCGGGCCCGTCTAACACGGGAATTCTAGATCAATCTAAAAACCTATACTTCCTTCCTTACATTACTACCTTTCTCACCGAATGAGTCACGCTTACACCAGAAGGGAAATGGCTTAATGGTTTAATGATAATAATATATGCAAGTTTATTATAATTTTATAGATAGATCGATTTTATCAGCAAATAACTCTACAACCTTTGACATTTACAACATGTGGACTTAGTACTCTGGGAGTCAACTTCATCTTGAGTGTAAGTGTTACCAATTTTTAGATTTTCTATAAATATAAGTGAAATAAATGAAATGATCAAATTATTAATTTACTTTTTAGGGGTTATTGTCACCTATCTTCTCATTCTAATACGAATGGATCCAGAAGGTGAAGGTAAAGCTGCATACAGCTAAATTATGGTGTTCTCAATTAGAACAACCTTTGAATAGTATCTTACGAAGTGTATATTGTACTATATAATCTTGCGAATGAAATAAGAATATACTTTATAAAGAATTTTAGGGAATTATTATTTGACCCTTAACAATTGGGTTTCTGAAAACATGATTCCTGTTTTACTCATACAGTCAGAAAATCGATAATGTTGCACTTTCAAAAAGTAGACTTTCATGAAACGTGAGCGTTTTATTGATAAGATAATCGTTTTTCAAAATATGCACTTGAAAATTGAACAAACTCGTTGATGTCCCATAAAATATTTCAAGTTTTCTTGAAAATTTTCCAAAACTCCTAAAATACTTTAAAATCTCTTGAAATGACTTAAAATCCTTTTTAAACCACGTAAATCATTCTTACTTCCTTAAAAGCTCTAATAATCCTCAAAAGTCCTTAAAAGTCATTCATAATCTCCTAAAATTTGAATTTTTTTCTTGAAAATTGATATTTTTAATTTTCTAGAAAATTCTCCAAATCTCTTAAAATGTCTTAGAGTACTCTTTAAGCTGTAAAAATCATTCGTAATTTCTTAAAAACTCTAATAATCCGTAAAAATCCTTCAAAATCATTCAGGATCTCTTAAAATCTCGATTTTTTTTTCGAAAATTGATTAAACTTGTTGAAGTCCCATAAAATATTTTTAATTTCGTGAAAAACTTTCAAATCTCTTAAAATCCCTTAAAATCTCATAAAATGTCTTAGAATCCTTTTTAAGCAGCTAAAATCATCCTTAGTTTCTTCAAAACTCTAATCATTCCTAAAAATCAATCCAAATTATTCAGGATCTCTGAAAATCCCGTAAAAGTATTTGAAAATTGAATAAACTCGTCGATGTCCCATAAAATATTTTAAGTTTCCTTGAAAATTTTCCAAAACTTCTAAAATCCTTTAAAATCTGTTAAAATGCCTTAAAATTGTTTTTAAGCCACGTAAATCGTTCTTACTTTCTTAAAAACTCTGAAAATCCTTAAAAATCATTCAGCATCTCTTCAAATTTGAATTTTTTGTTTGAAAATTGATTAAACTCGTTGAAGTCCCATAAAATATTTTAAATTTCCTAGAAAATTGGTCAAATCTCTTAAAATATCTTGAAATGTCTTAGAATCCTTTTTAAGCTGAAAAAATTATTCCTAATTTCTTAAAAACTCTAATAATCCTTAAAAATCCTTCAAAATCATTCAGCTTCTCTTAAAATTTGTCTTTTTTTTTGAATTCATCAAACTTGTTGAAGTCTCGTACAATATTTTAAATTTCCTAGAAATTTGGTCAAATCTCTTAAAATCCCTTAAAATCTCATAAAATGTCTTAGAATCCTTTTTAAGCTGCGAAAATCATCCTTAGTTTCTTCAAAACTCTATTAATTCTTAAAAATCATTCCAAATTATTCAGGATCTCTTTAAATCAAGTAAAAGTTTTTGAAAATTGAACAAACTCGTTGATGTCCCATAAAATATTTCAAGTTTTCTTGAAAATTTTCCAAAACTCCTAAAATCCTTTAAAATCTCTTAAAATGCCTTAAAATCCTTTTTGAACCACGTGAATCATTCTTGCTTTCTTAAAAACTCTAAAAATCCCTAAAAATCATTCAGCATCTCTTCAAATTTGACATTTTTGTTTGAAAATTGATTAAACTCGTTGAAGTCCCATAAAATATTTTAAATTTCCTAGAAAATTTTCCAAATCTCTTAAAATCTCTTAAAATGTCTTAGAATACTTTTTAAGCTGAAAAAACCATTCTCAATTTCTTAAAAACTCTAATAATCCTTAAAAATCCTTCAAAATCATTCAGCATCTCTTAAAATTTGACATTTTTTTTTAATTGATCAAACTCGTTGAAGTCTCATAAAATATTTTAAATTTCCTAGAAAAATTTTCAAGTCTCTTAACATCTCTTAAAATCCCTTAAAATCTCATAAAATGTCTTAGAATCCTTTTTGAGCTGCGAAAATCATCCTTAATTTCTTTAAAAGTCTAATCTTTCCTAAAAATCAATTCAAATTATTCAGGATCTCTTAAAATCCCGTAAAAGTTTTTGAAAATTGAATAAACTCGTCGATGTCCCATAAAATATTTTAAGTTTCCTTGAAAATTTTCCAAAACTCCTAAAATCCTTTAAAATCTCTTAAAATGCCTTAAAATCCTTTTTAAACCACGTAAATCATTCTTACTTCCTTAGAAACTCTAATAATCCTCAAAAGTCCTTAAAAGTCATTCAGAATCTTTTAAAATTTGAATTTTTTTCTTGAAAATTGATTAAACTCGTTGAAGTTCCATAAAATATTTTTAATTTTCTAGAAACTTTTCCAAATCTCTTAAAATCTCTTAAAGTGTCTTAGAGTACTTTTAAAGCTGCAAAAATCATTCGTAATTTCTAAAAACTCCAATAATCCGTAAAAATCCTTCAAAATCATTCAGGATCTCTTGAAATTGCGTAAAAGTTTTGGAAAATTGAATAAACTCGTTCGAGTTCCATAAAATATTTTTAATTTCCTAGAAAATTTTCCAAATCTCTTAAAATCTCTTAAAATGTCTTAAAATCCTTTTTAAGCTGCGAAAATCATTCCTAATTTCCTAAAATATCTAATAATCATTCAAAATAATTCAGAATCTCTTAAAATCCCGATCTTTGTTATAAATTGATTAAACTCGTTGAATTCCCATAAAAGATTCTAAATTTCCTTGAAATTTTTCGAAATCTCTTCATATTTCTTAAATTACTCATCAGAAACAGCACTTTTTCCAGACAAACTGCGAAACATGAGTCATTACCAGCTGAAAGTCGCAGTTTCACATGTTCCCCCAAATATTTATATAAAATACAACGCATCCGGTTATCCAGTCAACTATTCCGGAAGTGATATACTTTTGCTAAATACGTTCGCAAAAAAAATGAACTTCCTTGTCCATTTGGAAAGAGCAAAAAAAGTTTTTGAGACTGAGAAGTTACTTTGAAACAAATTGCATAGCAGACTGATCCGGACAACGCTTCAGAATGTTGGTAAGGTGTCTTTTGTAGAACACTTTGTAACTGGATTCGGAAGTTTCAACGCTCTTACGCCAAAATTGAAGAATGAGGTATATTTTTATGATTTAAGTTTCCTGTACGCACTGGTCCCATTTGCAGTTTTTTCTGCAATGCTCTAGCTGCTGATGTGTGTGTTGAAACAATACAGTAATGACTAGAATTTGTCTTTTATGGTGCGAGTCGTGTTAGGTTTAACAGATCCTCACGAACCTGTGAATTGGAAGGCAAGGATCATATTTGCGTATATAGTCATTGTGAGTTTTGTATATTCTTCTAAGATTCATGCTATGCTTACTGGCATCAATTTTCAATCGGAATCGGAAATGAAACTGAGTACATTAGCTGAACTGGACAGATCAGGTCTTACATTAGAAGCAAGTCCGGTGATAATCAATTATATGGGTGAGGATGTCCAAAAATTGAGCATCGCAAAGAAATCTCGAAGTCTATTTTCCAATACAGAGGACTGTGTTCTTCATGCAATCGCAGAGCATAATGTAACTTGTGTAATGTTGAAAATGCATTCGAAATGGTTTGCTTCGCGCTCGAAGGATAAGGATGGAAAAGATTTATCTGCGACAGTGGACGAACCTTTTGTTATATTAGCAGAAGGATTCTATCTGGAACAAGGTTTTTCGTATGTTGAGCGATTTCGTAGTCTCCTCTTGCTATTGATGGCGTTTGGAATTTCTGAAAAATGGAAAAAAGATGTTGTACCAAGCATGTTGCCTGCAGAGAAAAGCAAAGGAAAGTTAGATGACTTGGCAATCACTCACAACGTACTTTCCCTAATGCTTGTAACTGAACTTGTCGTTGGATTTGTCATTTCTTGCAGCGTCTTTGTTGTGGAAATTGTTGTTGCGAATATCAAAAGAAGAGGAAGAGTTTGAAGTAGCGAATAAACCAATGCACAGAAAAAAATCAAGTTTTGTTTTAAACAAAGGAACGGCGTCGATAGTACTAAAACAAAATTATGAATAATTGGTTGATATTGATGAATACTAATATTGAAAGCACTTTCATTCTTTTCCAGACTTTCCATTTTTTCAAAGGTGCAAACAAGACTGAAGTTCAAAATAAGTTTGGAAGAAATTCTAATACTTATTTTTTTCTGTGCATTGGAATCTTTTGTAAACTGTGGCCTAAGTTATGTAGTTTCTTTATACGGGAATCAAACATAGAAATTCTGAAGGTTAAACGGTGACACTGTACGTTTTCTAGTTGATGACAGACTCACCGATATCAGAGCACTAAGATGCTTATGTAGACTTTTGTCAGCCTGTTTTTAATAATATTCAGTAAAGTGTTTATTGTATGTTATTGTTCTCTTGTTTCGAATTTATATCGAAATTTGAAAAGTTTGAATTTCACGTAAGAGGAGTACGTAAACAAAACCCTGCGAAAAGCAAATTCTCCTAAAAAAAGCATAGGTAACTTTCTGAAACGTCTGTAATCCATTGTAGTGAATGATCTTATTCCACGTCACCTATGTCTCTTTGAGAGTTGTCTCTGAATTTTTTTACAGAATGGATTTATATGGTTAGCCTATTTTGTGACATAGGTGCATGTCATCATTTCATCATCACTGTAAATTGTTATAATTATAATGGATGAGTAATAAATAATATTTAATGATACTTTTGCTGATATTTACTTCAGAACCCTTTCATTCTAGCATTTTTCACTATATTCATATTATAAATTGAGTCTTGAAAGTGTGTTTTGTAAATGCCGTTTCACGAAAAAAATAGGATGACGAGTATTTTTTCTACTCAGAAAAAACATTTATAGCTTTCGACCTAAGTAAGATATTTAAGTTTTCTTCATTTGAAAACCCCTCCTTTTTTATTCTTATGTTTTTGGTGAAGTTTTACTAGAATGAAAAAGTAATCTTGTACGTTTCATGCGGGCAAAACCTTTTTTGTGTTGACGAGAATTGTGTTTTTTTTTTGTTTTTTTTTTTGTTTTTTTTTTTTTGTAAAATGAAAGTTTCGCAGTTTTCATACAAGCCACGACAGATTCGACGAAATTCTCAAAAAAGTTTTCTTGTTTCAAAAGGATCTACTGAAAAGTCACGTACTATTTTGTGATAGCTTATATCGTTCAAGGCCACGTGGCCACAAAACTGATTTGGACTTAATAAAACTTACAGAATATAATTTTCATGTAAGCATTCAGGATAGATTAATAAGAATTAAAAGTAAATTCCGAATGAATGGGGGTATTGCTATGCAAAACCCCGGCATGTCACATTTGTGGTAAATCATATTGTAGCATTGTCACGTCCCGAGCAAAGGCGAAGGTAGGTTGGTAATAGGGTAGGTAAGGGATGTTAAACGGCTGATTAAGTCAGGTTGGTAAGGCCTGAAAATTTATATTTTTGTGGGATCGTTAGCACTTCATCAATCCTGGGGGATTGTGTAAATTCAGAATAACAGTGAATTGAGGTAATAATTATTTATGTATATTTAAGAGTAGAAAGGAATTACAGTTAATCAATATGTAAAAACTTACGCTACCTTCCAGTCCGAATGGGCAAGAGAAGATTTGAATCTCGATATATCCCCGATACGTTGAAGAATATCGACAGAATTCTACCAGCTGTTTTAATTGATTTCCACGAGTAATTCTGAATCAATTTATACGACGACCGAAGGCCGAAGGGACTTTATTTCTAATGAAGTTACGAATAGCATGTACAACTCAATAAATTTATGAATGGCACGTACTTGCTCATCCATCATCTATCTGATGATTCAGGTTAATTCTTTTGAATCGTCCCTTTTACTAATTAATTTCTGTACTAATTATCGATGGATAATTTTGTTATTCTTCTCTTGCTATTTTATGACCAGCTTCTTATTTTTAAGTTTCAGATACGAAACACATGCGATATGTGTTTGCATCTATTTTGTTACATCTTTTATTACCACTAGTACAATTATTTGGTTATAATTACTTTATATATTATGATAATACATAATTAAATTATCCTTTACTAGGATGGTATAACATGTAGTTCTACGTTAATTTAATTACCTAAGAATTTATGTATTATCAGTGGTTAAAAAGGTCGGTATGCCCATGGTATTACCCCGCTAATTAGCTTGCGCCTACTTCCTTATCGACCGTCGCTCATTTATCACTGGTCATGTGCGGTGCAGTAGTTGCGGCTTACCACTTGAGTCATTACCTACTGTGATAGGATTACCAATTGGTGTTACGACAACATTTTAAATAATTTGGTGATATAACACCTTCAAATGTTAGATATCCTGAAATTCTGGATAGCTACAAAAAAAATAGTTTAAATTTCAACAAAATGATTAAATTTTTCACAAAATGGTGCATTTTGAAGCTACAATGATGAATTTTCATCAAGAATGTAATTTCTAATCAAGGGAGTTGAATTTTTAACCAAATATTAAAATTTTTAATTAAAGACATAAGTTTTTATTAAAAAATTGAATACTCCTTCAGCTCAAGAAATTTATTTTTAACAAAGAAAAACGAATTTTCAACTGGTTCATTTCACACGAATTTTTAAGGAAATAGTTGAATTCTAAACAAAGATGATGATTTTTTCACACCAAAGATTTAATTTTTTGCCAAAAACTACGAATTTTGAACAGAATACATTAATTTTGAACAAAACAGTCCAATTGTGCATCCGATACTATGTTATAGAACAAAAAGTGGATTTTCTACGAAGTTAAATTTTCAACCAAACAGTTAAATTTTCAACAACGAAAAAATCATTTTTTAACCAAAAATATAAAAGTTACATTTTCATTATTTTTAACAGAAAAATCAAGTTTTTCACCATTTAAAATCAATTAAAAAAAATACAAATGGTTATTTTCTGACACGTAGCCAATTTCAAAAACAAATAGTTTTATTTTTAACCATATAGTTGAATTTTCAACTAAACAGTGGCAGTTTCTACTAAAAAAGATGATACATAAAAATATATGAATTTTTGAAGAAAAAAGACGTATTTTCTACGAAACAATTGAATTCGCAACCCGAAGATAACAATTTGCAAAAAAAAAATTAATTTACAAACCGAAGTTGAAAATAAAGAGAGGAATTTCCAACGAGAAAGATTAATTTTTAACGAAGAAAATAAATTTTCTACTAACTGCAAATGTGATAGTTAAGTTTATCGTTGCAAAGAAGTTATTTCTTCCCCAAAAAGAATCGAATTTTCAACAAAATATTTCAGTTTTCCTTCAAAGAAAAATTTATTATTATATTAGTTATTCTTCAACAAAGACAGACAAATTTCTGATACTTACTGAGTTATTATTAAACTGTAGATTTGCAGGGACTAAATTTTATCTAAGTTCGTAATTTAACTTCCACTGGAGCCCCTAACCAGCAAACAGTTTCCAACCGTAGTTTTTGGCGTGACCCCTTCTGCTCTAAAATTGGTAACGTAAATTATGGATGATGCCTAAGATGTTTAAATGATCGCCATAACAAAAAAGACTTCTATGTTCAATTTTAGATTGGGTGCTCTAAAAAAATGTATGCTTTCGAAAGAGCTATAAGAGTGATGTTTAAATATATATTCAAAACAATTGAGAACATAAGTTTTCTGTTGTTCAATAACGATTATTATATTTTACTGTTCTATCATTCTTTTAATGTTTGAACAGAAGATAAGTGTTCAACCAAACATGGGATAGTTAAATTTTCAGTTGAAAAAATAATTTTAAAAAAAGTTAACAAAATAGTTGAATTTTGAAAAAAAAGATTTTTCAACTAAAATAAGAAATTATAAACAAACAAAAAAAATGAATTTTTGACAAAGTAGTTCCTCTTGTATATTTTTTTAGAAGAAAAGGGTAATTAGTAAGCGCGTAGAGCGCACAATTTTGTTGTTATTTAAAATTTTCATTTGTGAAAGAAGGTATTCTTTTCTTTGAATTCAAAAGTAATCATTTATTTATAAAAAGTAAAATCAAATACTTTCCTTATATTTTACCTCGAAGGACCGTAAGCCTGGATTTTTTCAATTTAAACGCAAAATAAATAAATCATTGTTAAACTCTTATAAATTGTGCAACTGAAAAACTTAAAAAAATATGTGAATCTGCGCTAACATTTTGAATTCTCTAAATTGAATAATGAATCAACTATTCAGGGATTTTCAATATTATATCGTTTTAACTAATTTTGAGTTAGAAACATTGAAAATTGAAAAAATAAATTTTTTTAAACTCAACTATTTTCAAATTAGAAGTGAAATTAATTTAATTTCAGGTACTTACAAATTTATAATTGTTCAACTGTCATTCATAAATCAAAAATTGTTCTGAAATCTATTTTAAACATTCTCTCAAAATTATTATGTTCAAAAATGAAAGATCATTTAAAACTTTTCCAGGAATCTTAAGAACATTTTTGCATCATCCTGAAACCTCTCAAAATCCCTAAAGAGCTAAAAAACTTTATTTCGAAATGTTCAAAAATCTACATTTTGATAAAAATTTTTTAAATATTTCACACAATACAGGATTATTATCTTTTGAAACTGAAATTTTTTGACGAAATATGTTGTAAGTTAATGAACTGTAAATATAAATTAATTAAGTTCGTGTATTCGAAATCGAACAATAATTGCTTGATTTTACAGGGCGATTCTGAATCTGATAAAATTAAACAATTTAAAGATTTTGACGTTAAAAATTGGACAGTTTCAATTCGAAAGACTTAGTAGTTAATCAAATGTAAACTTCCGATTAAAACCTTATAAACTGTATAATGCTTCAGTCCAAAAAATATATCGTTTTTTCCGATTTCAATTTTAAAATTTGTAATTAAGAAAAAGAACAATTTTTTAATATTGAGCAATGTTTGAGTGTATATTTTAAATGAACAATTATAAATGAAATATTTAAAACTGAACAATTTTAAACTGAATAGTTTGAATCAGAAAGCCTTGAATCGTTGAAATTTGGAAGAGCTAAACTTAACCTTTGAACGTTACAATGTCAATTTTGATTGTTCTAATTAAAAAAATTTTATTTGTGAGTGAAAATGTTGAATTTTTATGTGTAAATATCAAATAAAAATGTATTGATTCAGAAAAAAATCGAGTAAGTTGAGGGGATATTCAGAAGTTTTTAAATAAAATTTTGAAGCTTTTAAGGATTTTAAAAGGTTTAAGATAATATTATTATTGTCTTAATATGCATGAAAACATTTTTTATTTTGAAAATTTAATTTCAACAGAATATTTGAGAATATTTTACAACGAGAGCAAATTTCGATGAATAGATCAAAATTGCACAGTTATAAATTTGGGAAAAATTGGAATAAGTTTAGGAGATATTGAGAAGTTTTGAAAAATTTTCAAGATTAATTGGAAATTTGTGAAAATTTAAAAAAATGTTGAATAAAATGTAGATTTTTGAAGATTTTGAGAGAAAATTATGCAGCTATTTGAGGATTTTGAAAGGTTTCAAGATAATAAATTTTTTCTTTAAGGTTCCGGGGAAAATTTAAAGTGATTTTTTAGTACAAAAATATGGTTTTAAGAGAATGTTCTGAAAGATTTCAAAACCAATTTTGATGTTCAAATAACAATTGAAAAAATAATTCATTTACAACGACTCAACGTTAAAATAATTTAACTTCTAATTTAAAATGTGCTCAATTCAAAGAAATTGTAATATTTCAATTTTTAATGTTTCTAACTTAAAATTGCGTACAACGATATAATTTTAACAATTGATAAATTTGTTGATTCATTTTTTAACTTGGAGCATTAGAAATGATAAAGTGCATTTTCAATTAATACAAATTTTGATTCGTTAAAACGATTAATTCAGACAAATGATTTTTTAAGAACAAGAACATGTCTGCCTCAGCCCGGATTTGAACCGAAAATATAAATATCGCAAAGAGTGCAAATAGACGCATAAATTTTGCTGTTTAAAAATAATCTTTTTATGGTTTATGCTTGATTTCGAAAATTTTATGGATATTTTATACTTGTTGATTAATGATTATACCATGACACACCCCAGATAACAATCGTGCGACGCACGCTTCAAGCACGAGTGCGAGTCGCACGATGCGACCCATATCGCACGCAAATGGCAAGCACATTCCGCGATAAAGTGATGGGTAAATGCGTATTGATGGTACTTTTTCACCTAGAAAAGAGGTCAAGTGTGAATGAACTCACCCTCTTGCCATCTTTGTCCTATCACTCGTATCGTGTACCTTCAACCACTTCAAGTTTAACCACTGCAACATCTTTAGAACGGTCTATGAACGGAGAAGTATACCCCTCTGGGTATGTCTCTGTACGATGTTCAACAGTCAATTCGATACGAAAAGGGGCTTGCACATATTCAGGGCACGTTACGACAAAAAAACGATGTATTGCGAAACCAGGGTGAATATGATTACGGTTGGTGATGATGTCGGCTCTGGTGGGCTCTTCCATATTCACCAGACGATTCGGATTCGGGCTTCGATCCATTCGCTTATGACGAATGTGAGGAACCGATGATGATGATTCTGCGAAAATAATTATACAAGTTCATTTATCAGTATCATATAAAGGCAGTAGGGCAGAATGTAATACTAGTGTCCGTAAAATCGGCATTTCTACCATAAAAAATCAATATGAACAAAATCAAAACAAAAAATAATTTGGTGATTATGCGGTAGTTATTATGTGGTATGTGTTGATATTTGGTGGTCAAAGTTGCTCTCTTAACCCTCCATCAGATGCAACCGGCTTGACAGGCCACCTAAAGCTGTTTTCTCTCATCTTTCTACTCAAGAGTGCACGGGGGCTTGGCCTTCTCAGTATTCGTTAATCAATGTAAGATCTTTCAAAACCCTCTCATCAGTTTCATGGCAGAGTACACAAAATTTGACAGTATTTCTTCAAACCGGCAAGGTTCTCTGCACCCGAGCAGACCAATTTGCCAAGAAATTAGCAGGAAGAGAAGCTTTCATAATTGAAACTTTCCGATTAATAATTGAAATCTTTCCGATTTGTGTATCGCCATATTGAATTTCCCATCATAAACCGGATTTTTGGCTTTGAGCTAAAAGAAACTTTTATCCTTGTTCCAGTACAAATTTTTTAATTGTGTAGAAAGGTACGGTATTTCCGCATTTCCCAGGACGGTAAATTCAGGAAAACTTTCATCGATAATTTTTCGTTAATGTGCACTTGATGAGCTATTACCTCATTCAAGGAACGTCTATTTCAATCAATTCGTTCGAGAAATTTTTTGCTTTGAATGTAAATTTTGAAAGCTAATTTAATGTGCTGCGTTGGGCATTAATAATTAAAACATAAAGCAAAATAACCTTTTGAAGATGTTTATTTTGATTTTTCGCATCAATTATGCACTGAATAGCTAAAAAGGTGATGAAATATACACGGAAATTGTTGAAGCTATGTGGCAATGATTTCATAGATTTTGAGATAACCATCAAATTGCACAAATTTGTGCTATCTCACACTGACAGATCGCAATTAACTGCAACTACAATATGTATTGATTTAAAAAATAACGTTGACTTGTCAGCTTCTGAATTTATTTTTCATTTCATTATTAACATTCACATAATTTTTTATTCGCGTTTGAAAAACAAGAAAGACTTACCCGAGTGCAGCCGATTACCTGCCATTCTTCAATATATAAATAACTAATCTTTTATCATAGATCTTACGATCCGTTTATTTCCAGAGTTAAGGATTTTATTTTTCCGATTAGGGGAGTCCGGGGTGGAACGGGACACCGCGGTGAGACAGAACACATGATTTTTTGCTGTTTTGGTGCGGCCTTCACAGAGCAAACGGATAGTCGGGATGGGTGATCTCGATTCGAATATTTATGTATTCATTATTTCGAGCAAATTCTTCTAGGCGAATTAGAAGAGACCGGAACGAAATCAGAGCGGTTTCACAAAATGTTGTTTACTAAATTAAAATCTAACAATTATTTTTCACGATAAGCGCTGAAAAGAAATATATTCTGAGATATGCACTCATTAATTGCCATATAAAATGATACTAAAATAAGAAAAGCCACTTCTTAAAATATTAACATCACTTCGTTCTTCTATAATTTAATGTGTTTTTATTTTTCTCAACTATCGTATAATTTATTCTACCTACTATAAAGAGGCTCTGTTGAACCAATTATATAAATCAGGAGAAAATTATATGTCCCACATTACCTTGTTGTCCTGTCTCGCTTCAGACTGCACTAATCAGAAAAATAAAATCGTAAATTTTGAAAGTAAATCGATCTTTTAGCCCGATCTCGATCCCGATACCACTGAACCTGATTCCCTCCTGGGTCCTGTCAAGTGCATCGTGTACCTGTTCTTTTTCAACCACCACTGCAGAATACGAACAGCATAATCAATAGCTGCTTTTGAATAATCATGACAATAGAAAGCATTAAGTTCAGGTCTTGATAAAAAGATAGAATATTGAAGTTTGACCAGGGCGACATCGTCGATTTCGTTTATGTATGTAATGTGTACGCTTCGTTCCATTGACTCATCTCACACAGTTAATTTAACACGAATATGAGGGTTTCGCACATAGTCAGGGCGCGTTACGACGTGCAAAGGATTTATTGCATAGATTTAAAACAAATAAAGTTGAATTCAACAAAAAAATACGAATTTTCAAGAAAATAGCTGAACTTTTAATTAAAATTATAAATCTTCAACCACAAAATTATTTTTTAACAAATTAATTACACTTCCAACCAATTAGTTGAATTTTCAAAGAAGAAAGAGTTTTTTTCAGAAAAAAAATGTTTTGAATCATAATTATGAATCGCCAACAAAGCAATGATTAAAAAAAAAATCAACTTTCAACCAAGTGTTTGACTTTTTAGTAAAAAAATATTTTGAAGTCGAGAAAAAAAAAATGTCGACCAAATTGTGGAATTTTGACCAAAATAATTGAATCCTCAAACAAGGATAGATAAATTTTCAAGCAAAGAGTTGAATTTTCAACTAAGAAAGATTCTTCAGTCAAAAATGAAAAAAATTGTCAACCAAATTGTTGGATTTTAAAACCAAGTAGACGAATTTTCAACTAAAATTATGAATCTTTAAGAAACAAAAATTGAATTTTTAACGAATTGGTTCAACATTTATCCAAGTACTTAAATTTTATTTAAAAAAAGGTGATTTCCCATTAAAAAATGTAATAGTTGACATTTCCACCAAAAAAGATTGGATTTCAAATAAAAAACAGTTGAATTCAACAAAAAAAGGAATTTTTAACAGAATAGTTAAAGCCTTAACCAAAAGAAACTAATTTTCAACCAAATTCTAACATGTTTAACAAAATTTGATGAATTCTGAACCAAAAGTATGATAGCAGACTTTTCAAACAAAAAGACTGAATTTTTAACAAAAAATAGAAGGTTTTGTCTATCAGGTTCTAATAATTCATAAAAAAAATCTGTTTTATCATTAGATAATAACAGACATTTTTTTACGTCTTTTTCAGACTAGATGGAGTTATGAATTAAAAATCATTTTTAATTAATTTTTTTCCTGAAAAAAATATCTTCTCCTTTCGCCCTGCTGGGATTCGAACCACAGAACTTCTGATTTTTGGTCAGGTGCTTTTCCCATCAAGCTACTAGAGAGATAAAAAGAAACAACATTTATTTCAGAAAATATACGCATTATTATGCTAGATGGTACAAATAAAATTTTTAAAGGAATCTGTAAAGGAGAAGATTTTTTTTCAGGAAAAAAAAATTAATAAAGACTGATTTTTAATTCATAACTCCATCCAGTCTGAAAAACAGGTTAAAAATTTATGTTATTCTCTAACGATAATACAGATTCCTTTAAAAATTTGTTTTGTAACATCTAGCACAATGATGCGTATATTTTCTGAAATGAAGTTTCTTCTCTCGAACTCTCTAATAGCTTAATGGGAAAAGCACCTGACCAGAAATCAGAAGTTCTGAGGTTCGAATCCCAGCGGAGCGACAGGAGATCTTTTTTCAGGAAAAAATTAATTAAAATAATTTTTAATTCATAGGTCCATCTAGTCTGAAAAAGACGTTAAAAATTTTCTGTTATTCTCTGATGATAATACAGATTTCTTCAAAAATTTGTTTTGTATTATCTAGCATAATAATGCATATTTTTTCTGAAATAAAGTTTCTTCTCTCGATCTCTCTAGTAGCTTAATGGGCAAAGCACCTGACAGGAAATCAGAAGTTCTGTGGTTCGATTTCCAGCGGAGCGAAAGGAGAAGATCTTTTTTTCAGGAAAAAAATTAATTAGAGGTGATTTTCGATACATAACTCCATCTGGTCTGAAAAAGACGTTAACAATTTTCTATTATTCTCTAATGATAATACAGATTCCTTTAAAAATTTGATTTCCACCATCCAGCAAAATAATGCATATATTTTCTGAAATAAATTTTCTTCTCTTGATCTTTCTAGTAGCTTAATGGGAAAAGCACCTGACCGGAAATCAGAAGTTCTGTGGTTCGATTTCCAGCGGAGCGAAAGGAGATCTTTTTTTCAGACAAAAATTAATGAAAATAATTTTTAATTTATAGGTCCATTAGTCTGAAAAAGACGTTAAAAATGTTCTATTATTCTCTAATGATAATACAGATTCCCATAAAAATTTTATTTGTACCATCTAGCATAACAATGCGTATATTTTCAGAAATAAAGTTTCTTCTCTCGATCTCTCTAGTAGCTTAATGGGAAAAGCACCTGACGGGAAATTTAGAAGTTCTATGGTTCGAATCCCAGCGGAGCGAAAGGAGAAGATCTTTTTTTGAGGGGAAAAATTAATTAGAGATGATTTTTAATTCATAACTCCATCTAATCTGAAAAAGACGTTAAAAATTCTCTATCATTCTCTAATGATAATTCAGATTCCTTTAAAATTTTAATTTGCACCATCTAGCATAATAATGCATATATTTTCTGAAATAAAGTTTCTTCTCTCGATCTATCTAGTAGCTTAATGGGAAAAGCACCTGACGGGAAATTTAGAAATTCTATGGTTCGAATCCCAGCGGAGCGAAAGGAGAAGATCTTTTTTTGAGGGGAAAAATTAATTAGAGATGATTTTTCAGTCTCAAAAATTCAGGAGCGTGCATATTAAAAATCGAATAGGAATACAAATAAAATTAAAATAATAAATATTATTGAACTAAATTTGTTCGTATGATCATTCAAAAGAAAATTGTAAAATATGATTAGATCATTAAGGAATCTACAATAGTAAAAAACAATAAGATCATAAACAAACTACTCTCCAAATCCGATTCAGTAGAAATTTAATAATGCAATTAGTAGCACTGTATCTGACCGTTAAATTAGTCATTTTATCAGTTTTTACTGAATGACATGGTAAGATTTATGTTACTAAATTAATTAGTAAGAGTATTCTACTAATCTGCTTAGTAGTACTAACTTACTAATTCAATGAGCAGCAATGAATTGCTATGAAAACATAATTTTTTTAATACTTTCTGCTGGTGTTTGAGTTTTAATTGAGAAACGATAATGTTTTCATAATTTATATATTCTGAGTTTATAGTTATATTATTAATAATTGTGTATGAAATTCAATATTCAAAACTGAAACGGTATTGGGATCCACTGCGCTGCAATACACCATCTATTTTTTCAGAGAATGAGAATTTTAATTTAGTTTATTTAATTTCTTCAAGTGAAAATGGAACTATTATGTTTGATAATTGATCGGTTTCAGTTGAAAATTCAAATGTTCATCTCTTTGCTTAAATATTCAACAGCTTGTTTGCAATTGTTTCTCTCCCTTGATGACTGAAAAATTTTTTTAAGTTGAAAATTAAACTCATGTCGAAAAGTAGTTTTTTTTGGGTTAAATTCAACTGTTTCTGATTGAAAATTAATTTTTTTGGTTGGAATAACAACCACTAGATTTTTCTTTTAGAATTCATATTTTTTCAATTACAAATTTAATGATGTGAGTTAAAAGTTAACATTTTTGTTTGTTCAAGATTCATCATTTCAATTAAAAAATTATCTCTTTGGTTGAAAAGTGAGCTACTTTGTTGAAAATTCGTTTTTTCTTTGCCAAAAATTTAATATCTTTTTAAACTGAGAATGCAATTATTCAAATTAAATATTCTAACATTACAATTAAAAATTCATCTCTTCAGTTGAGCATGATAAAATGTTTAAAATTAAACCATCCAATTTTAGGTTCAAAAATTACCATTTTTAGTCAATGATTCATCAGTTTAGTTGACAATTTATAGCTTGGTTGAAAATTAAATTTTTAACCAAAAATTGAAACTAAAAAATAGAATTTTTATGTTGAAAACTGATATGTTTTGTTGGAAAATCAAATATTTCGTTAAAAATTTATGTATTTTGTTGAGAAATCGTCTTTTTTTGGTATAAAATCAATCTTTTTGTATGAAAATTTCTTGTTTGGAAATTCATCTTTTTGGTTTAAAATTCAAGTATTCCTGTTAAAAATGTACAATTACAGTTGAAAATTCAATTTTTCAGTTGAAAATACAACTACGTGGTCAAACGCTAAACTCTTTTGTTGAAAATTCATCTTTTTAGCATAAAATTTATCAACTGCAGTTTTAGATTCATCTATTCTAGTGAAAAACTCATCATTTTATTTAAAAATGTATCACTTTGGCTGAAAATTTGTTTGTCTTTCTTTTGTAGGAAATTTTTTTGTCATAAATTTATTTTTTCAACTGAAAATTAAACTATTTGGTTGAAAGTTTGTCTTTTTTAGTTGAAAATTCATCTCTTTTTTTGAAAGAAAACGTACTTTTTGGTAAAAAATTATTCGCTATGTTTTAAAATTAACCTTCTTGTTTGAAAATTTATCTTTTTGGTTGAAAATTTAGGTAATTCAGTTAAGTATTCATCATTTTAGTTGAAATCTCATCTTTCAGATTGAAGATAAAAACTACTTGGTTGAAAGTTATTCTTTTGTTAAAAATCCATCCTTTTGCATCGGAATTCATCTATTTCAAAGATTAATCCTTTTAGTTTAAAATTTGTTGTTTTTTTCTGGAAAATTAATTTAATTAATGAAAATTTAACTATTCCATTTTTGGTTGAGAACTGATACTTTTCAGTTAAAAATTCAACTATTTGGTAAACAATTCAACTATCTTGTTTAAAATGGAATATTTTTACTATGAACTTTAGGAATTTGAAACGATTCAAATTGAATACAATACAGGACCCACATTAATTTGAAGTAAATATGCACTGAGTTTTGAGCATAAAAAGATAAAATGGAAATTTCTTTGAATTATTATTTAAATTCATAGATTAATGCATTTTAACGAAATTCTCTTAATTGTAAAATAAGTTTTTTAATTTACTTGAAACTACCGTTTGAAATAGTAACCAGCAATGCATTTACCAATTTATTTAGTAGTAGCATTACCAATTCCTTTAGTAGATATAGTTACTATTTCATTTAGTCAGTTATTCTTACTAATTGAATTACTAGATTTTTACTAATTACTAGTAAACGAATCAGCACTATTTGAATTAGTAGAAAACTACTACCAATTAGTAGTTTTCTACTACTGGACATTAAAACGATTGGAAGAAGAGCAGGATGTCGATGGAGTTGCATGCAGAACACCCACAACAGGGAAATGGCAGTGGGACTCCGATGCCTTAAGTCGAACGGACCTCTCTTTCTACCATATGAGATAGACAATGAGGCGCCATCAAAAACGAAACGATGGTTTCGAAAGCTCTCTTTCTATGTATATGGTAGACAGAGAGGGTCTCATTATTGGGAAACGATAAGTAACACTGGTCATGGGAACACCATCGGACCCTCTCTGTCTGCCATATACGATAAAAAGAGAGTTTTCGAAACGATCGTTTCAACTTCGATTGCACCTAGTTGTCTATCTCACATGTTATATCTATATCTTATCTATACTTATATTTTCATTCGTTTCTTGGCTTTGGTGACGATCACATACAAAATGGACGAAAGAGCAGCAAGATAAAAGAGATTGGAATTCTTAGAGGCGAATAAAGTTTTCTCCGAATTAGCAGAAATGGATAATTAGGATCAGCTTCTTGACTATGAAGGTAAGCTTTTTTGTTTAAAGTCTTTTTCAGATACAAGTAGATCTATGGTACAAATACTTCCAACAAATGGCCTAACTTCGATCTAGAATCGTTGTCATGTGCCAAAGTAAAATGTCTGAGCCTCGACCTTGAGTCGTAGATGGAATAAAAAAAAGAAAGGGTCGATCTTCAATCGAGAATTGAAAACATGAGTAAAAATTCAGGTTCTGAGCTTCAACCTCGAGTCGGAGTTTAAACACAGTAAAAAGTTGTGAGATAAAGTACATGAGCGGCAATATACGTAGCGTAAGTTGTTACCTCTACAGAAGACAAGTAATATCTGGCTTAGAATCACACTTAGATGGTACACGGAGGCAAGAGAGAATTTTTGGTTGAAAATTTAGAGAAGAGGGTAAGTTGAGTGGAAGGGATGGCTATGACAGTCCCCTTGTCAGTGGGGGTGGATCGGGGAAGCTAGGTGAAGACACAAAGGGACCCTTGTGAAATTTTCCATAATCCGAAGACATAGTGATGGGCTAGCTGACCTTCAATAAAACAATTAAACGTAATAGTAGCAGACACTCAACGGATAATAATAAACCTTAGGATTTGAAAACTGAAAATCTCGTACAAAATATAATAGAATATTAAATAAAACTAAAATTATGAAGTAAAAAATACAATCGTAGAATCTTTACGTTCTGGTCGTAACACTATGTATGCTGACAATAGGAAATACTTGAGTTTTGAATATAATAACCATCTTTATCAATTTGATGCGTTAACCTTCGGGTTAACTTCCGCTTCTTTTTTTTTGTCTGTTCAGAGGAAGAATGTTCAAAAAATACCAAACTGACCATAGAACTTTTATTGTTTTCAGGATTTCTAATAAATTGGGATAAGAGTGTTATAAAGCCGGCAAGATCTTGTAAATTCTTGGGTATTGTTAAGGCTCTAAATCTAAATTCAAAAACTTTCCCGCCTGTTACTTTATTTTTTGACTCATTTATAGCTTTCAGAATTGTCAAGACGTTTAGGATAACATCGAAACATCTGACTAAGCTATTTAATCCCTTTATTACTTCTTCGGAACCATTTAAGAGAAATTGTCCTTAGAATTTTAGCACAGAACAAGGTATACACAACCATAAATAGTGAGTCTTCGGTTATGCCGGACCTAAGTAAATCTGGCATCAGAATGTCATCGGTTTAGAATCGTCGTTTTACCTGAGCTACTTGAAACTCCTTGTCTCTATTCCCTTCAACCCCCAAACTTTCTTGGGTCCTACTCCTCTAAGTTAGAAGCGGGATAAGACAATCCTGGAACTAGGTACCTCAACCTGGCTAATGTAATGAAGGGTCAGTCGTCAATGTACTGCCGTCGTATCACATGGTATATTCAGCACTTAAGATTGAATAAAGACTATCTTATACAAACTCAAAGTTCTTTACTCCACAAAATCAGATATATCAAATTAAGTTAGGGTATATCAGTGCAAGTATCGTTGACAATTTGCACATTTTTCAGGTATGGTAATAAATTCTCTAGAGAAGACAATAGAATTTCCTCCGGAAAAAAGAATCAAGATGAGAGAGATGCTTGATTGTTTTTGAAGAAACAAGAAAGTTAGGATAGTTAGAGTTTGGCAGAATGTATAGGTGTCCTCGTAGCAGCCTGTCCAGGTATTGCATACGGCTGGTTATATTGCAAGGAACTAGAGCGGGTGAAGAGAAAGGCTTTATATTTTCAATAAAGCAATACTAAAAAATGGACAGACTTGTCTGTGGAGGCAGTTAAGGAATTACAGTGGTGGAACTCACAGATTCTAGTAGCCAAAAATAAAATCAGAACCAGTATCTTCGACATGGAAATTTTTTCAGACGCATCGATTATGCTGGGGAGCCACTTGCGCAAGCCAAAAAGCAATTGGTTTTTGGAGTAGTGCCATCATGGTTAGTCAAACCCGAATCTCAATGGCCTCAACACAGTTGAATTTTCACCTGTTAAAAATGAAAGAAAATTAAGCTACTGAAAATGTAAAAAAATTGAAAATTCAAGAAAGTGAAAAGATGACTTCAACTGTTTACCAATGGAGAAAATTGAATTTTTAACAGTTAAACATTCAACTGTTGAAAATTTAATTTTCTCCCTTTTTCAACAGTTCAGTTTCCAAAAGTTGAAATTTTTAAAAATTAAAAATTTAATTTTGAAGAATTAAATTTTCAACTTTTGAAAATTCATGAAAATTAAAAGATGAGTTTTCAACTGTTGAAAAAGACGAAAAGTCAAAATTGAAAATTTAATCGTCAATTTCCTTCAATTTTCAACAGTTGAATTTTCACCTGTTAAAAATGAAAGAAAATTAAGCTACTGAAAATGTAAAAAAATTGAAAATTCAAGAAAATGAAAAGATGACTTTTCAACTGTTTACCAATGGAGAAAATTGAATTTTTAACAGTTAAACATTCAACTGTTGAAAATTTAATTTTCTCTCTTTTTCAACAGTTCAGTTTTCAATAGTTGAAATTTTTAAAAATTAAAAATTAAATTTTGAAAAATTAAATTTTCAACTTTTGAAAATTCATGAAAATTAAAAGATGAGTTTTCAATTGTTAAAAAAGTTTAAAAATTAAAAATTGAACTGTTGAAAATTTAATTTTAAACTGTTCTGCGGTTGTATTTTCAATAGTTTAAAATTCAATTTTCTTCAATTTTCAGCAGTTGAAAATTCATTTTTCAATTTTTTAAATATTATTTACAGTTGAAAATATAAGGAAATTGAATTTTTAACAATTGAACATTCAACTGCTGAAAATGCCACTATTGGAAATTGAAGTGTACAAAATTCAATGTTCAATTCTCTTTAATTTTAAATTGATTAGAATCGAAGATAATTCAACTATAAAAAATGGAAGAAAATTGAATTTTCAGTAGTTGAATGTTCATAGTGTTAAAAATTCAATTCAAAAATGCAATTTAAAACTGTTGAAAATTCAATAAAATTGAAAATTAAATTTTAAACTGCTGAAAAAAAAATTGAAAATTCACATTTTTAATTCTCTTTAATTTTCTGCTGTCTTAAATAAAAGCAAATTCAACTGCTGAAAATTGAAGAAAATTACAAATTGAATTTTCAACATTTGAATGTTAAACTGTTAAAAATTCTACTGTTGAAAAATGAAAAAAATTCAAGAGTAGAAAATTCCATTTTTAATTATCTTCAATTTTTAAACTGTTGTAAATTGAAGAAAATTACAAATTGTGTTTTCGACAGTTAAGTTTCCAATAGTTGAATTTTCAATAGTTGAATATAATATTGAAATTCAACCTGCTGAAAACTTTTAAAAAAATTGAAAACTCTACATTTAAAAATTCAACTGTTGGAAATCTAATAGTTAAAAATTGATACAAATTATTAATAGAATTTTCAACAGTTGAATTCTCAATAGTTGAATTTTCAGCTGTTAAAAATTCAATTCAAAAATTTAATTTTTTTAAATTTTCAAGTGTTAAAAATTGAAGAAAATTTAATTTTCAATTGTCGAATATTTATTAGTTGCATTCTCAACAGTTGACTGTTTAAATGTTAAAAATTCAATTTGCGATGTTCTTTAATTTTCAACTGTTCAACTTTAAACTGTTAAAAATTGAAGAAAATTCAACTGCTGAAAATTGAAGAAAATTACGAATTGAATTTCCAATAGTTGAATTTTCAACAGTTTAATGTTCAACTCTTAAAAATTCAATTCGATTTTCAACTGTTGAAAATTGAAGAAAGTTGAACTGTTCAAAACTGAAGAAAATTGAATTTTCAACAGTTGAATGTTTAACTGTTGAAAATCTAAGATAATTCTACTATTAAAAATTGAAGAAAATTACACATTGAATTTTCAACAGTTGAATTATCCAATAGTTGAATTTTCAACATTTGACTGTTCATACTGTTTAAAATTCAATTCAAGAATTGAATTTTAAACTGTTGAAATTTAAACTGCTGAAAACTGTATAAAATTGAAAATCTTGCTTTAAAGAATTCAACTTTTGGAAATCAAACTGTTGAAAATTTAAGAAAATTGAACATTGGATTTTCAACAGTTGAATTTCCTTCAGTTAAATTCTCAACAGTTGAGTGTTCAACTGTTAAAAATTCTATTAAAAAATTCAATTTTTTTAAATTCTCTACTGTTGAAAATTAAAGAAAGTTGAACTGTTCAAAACTGAAGAAAATTGAATTTTCAACAGTTGAATTTTTAACTGTTGAAAATTTTACTACTGAAAAATGGGGAAAAAATCTACTATTTTGGAAATTCATGTGTACAAAATTCAATATTCAATTCTCTTCAATTTTGAACTTTTAAATTTTAAACTGTTGAAACTTTAAGATAATTCTACTATTAAAAATTGAAGAAAATTACACATTGAATTTTCAACAGTTGAATTATCCAATAGTTGGATTTTCAACATTTGACTGTTATATAAAGTAACAGAGCTTCCCGATGTGCGTACTCTCAGGGATATTGAACGGGTAAAAATGATATACAAAATGATGAATAATCATATAAAGACTGAGTATCAATTTGGAATAGGGAAAAATGTACACAACTACACAACTAGATTTGCTGGAGAATTAAGGAATAAATATCATAGAACTAGAGCAGCGCAAAGATCACCGATAAACTGTAGTATTACAGTTTTTAACATACTGCCAACAAATATTAGAGAAAGTCTGAACTCTTATGAATTCGTACAACACATAAAATAATATTATGTAAAAAAAATTGATGAATTTATGAAACCAGATTGTCCATTAATTACTATAATTACTAGTTATCAGGCTTCGCCTGTTTATGGTTCACGCAATAAATGAAAAAAAACCCGTAAATCAGTTTGTCTATGATTTTCAAGTAATTTGTTCTCTCTTTTTATTTTTAATTGAGCTATTGTAAATTTCATGTACTCTTTCTTTAATGACACTTTCAATTAGCGGTAGTGAATAATTATTTTGTTGCAAAGTAATTTTTAATTGGTCTCAGTTTTCTTTTCTAAAATTAATGTCACTTAGTTCAATGCATCTATCAATTAAGCCATGACGGGGTTTTAAACCAATTAGTCATTAAATTTCCATTTTCAGTTTTTTTGATGGACAGATCTAAACAATTTAGAGTATCATTGCTTTCTATTTCACAAGTAAACTGTAGAGATTCTTCTATAGCATTGAATGTGTTAATTAGTCCTTGGATTTTCTCTGTAGGGACAATAGTAAAAATATCATCCACATAACGCTTAAAGAAAATTGGTTTGAAACCTAATATAAATAAGGCTCTATTTTCAAAATCTTCTAAAACAAGATTAGATGCAATAGGTGATAAAGGTGAACTCATCGAACAACCAGAAATTTGTTTATAAAATTTTTGATTGGATGAAAAAACAGTATTATTGAAAACCATTGTGACAGCTATTAAAATCTCTGAGTTTGATATTTTAAATAAATTTTTATGTACTTGTAATTTTTCTTCTATAACGTCTAAGACTAATTCCAAAGGAATGTTATCAACCATAGATACAATATCTAGTGAAACAAATGGATGTGTGTTAGGAACATTAAAATTATTAATTTTTTCTTCACAGCTTCAACTATCTCTTATAAATGAATCAGTTTGTGAACTTTAGGGAGGGCATATGCTTTGGCTGTTACACAACCATGGTTTTTTCATTCATAAGCTAAATTTTCATTTGTGTATCTTTATTTCTCCCATCTAGTATCAACTTTTTTATCTAAAGCATTATTCTGTAAAATATTTTCAATAGTTGATTTGTAGTCTTCTGAATTTGCATCCACTGAGATATTAACTTTATCTGCTTTTACAAGGATAACATCCTTGTTGTCATTTTGGAATTTTATAGCAATATCTGAAATTGGATTCGAGTTCCTAAATTTATTGTTTTTTTTTATGATTTGAGATTAAATCTGTAACTATTTTCCGAACATTTGATTTTTTATTAGCATCTTTATTGTTTTTAATACAATCTTCCATATTAGCAATGATATTATTTTTGGGGATGTTGTTAGAGTTAGAAGTTATAAATTGTTATACATTGATCGTAGCACCGAAATAAGAAATGGAAAACTTTGTTTTCTCTCATATTTTAAATAAAACTCGTTTCGAAAATCCAAGTTAATATCTCTAATTTTGCATTGTTGAAACATAAACAATTAGTGGAATGAAGCTAAAGGACTGATAGAAAAAATGAAATAAGTTTGGGCTAGAAAAATTCGGACGGGAAAGGTCGATTCGATTTGCGATATGGAAGTAATAACTTTGTGAGAGTAGAATGAAAGGATTATCGAAAAAGCGATAGCAGATTATTTGATATTTCCAATCTGTTCCTCCATTGTCCAGAATTATCTTCAGAATTAAATTAACTTTAAGGTGGATGTAAAAAAATAAAAAGTACAAAATATTAAAAATTGTCTGAATTTGGTTGATTATATTGTTTAAAAACATAATAAACTGCACAAATTTTCAAATATTTCAGTGTCTTTTGAACTCTTGTTAAGAAATTATTCAATAACTTTTAAGGCCAACAAAATTATTTGAAAACTTTTAAGACCAAAAAAATCGTTATCTACTAAACTGCTGAATTTTCAATCAGAAATTGGAATTTTCAATAAAAAGTTAATTTTCAACCAAATCATTTCATTTTCTAGCAAACTGCTAAATTTTCAGTTTAAAAAATTAATGTTCAATAATTCAAAAAAAAAGGATGAATTTTTAACAAAAAAGATTAATTTTCTACCAAAAGACGAATTTTCAAAGAGAAAAGATTGATTTTCAACCAAGTAGTTGAAATTTCAACGAAAAAAAATCAATTTTTATATAATATTCAAAATTTATATATAATATATAATTATATATTATAATTAATTGTATATTATATATATATATTTATATATATACATCCACACATCACTACTTTCCAACCGAGCAATTCACGCCTACCCCGAAAGGGAAACGGCTTAATGATATAATAGTATACCTCCTCCTACATATTCCTTTCTGACTTCTCTCATATGAATTCCTTGATCCTCGACAGTATAATGAGACTAGAATCGGGTATAAGTTACGCTTATCCTGAAAAGGATTTGGCTTGATGGTATAATTATAATAGAAAAAAAGAGAAAAAAAGAAAAATCATAAAAAATTGTTTGATGTTTATATATTTTTATAATAAAAAAAACTAATAGAAAATAAAGTTCATAGTAAGTTTATTAATTATAACTGCAGTATACAAATTAGTTGTTGAATGTCCCCGGTACTGTCTGTCACCCGTTCACATGACAGTTTTTAAAGATTTTTTAAATGAAAGAGTTGAATTTTATCATTTAAATTTATTGTTATGCAATTATTTTCATTTATGCGAGTAATGTTAGTCACAAAAAGAGTTTCCATTCTAAAAGTTCGATAATTTTTTGAAGTAACATTCTTGTATTTATTTATATTTAGCTTATTATATTGCAAACAATAGCTTAAAATAAGTCCTAAAATATATTTTAAGCATTTACAAATATTTATATGTAGGAAAAATGAGTGACCAGGGTATTTTTAAAGTTAGAACTTCGAAAAACTGTTTTTCGAGAAAAACGCATCTAAACTTGGCGAGTTCCATAAGCACACATGTAATATTGTTTTTTCGAACATGACATATACCTACTTTCGATTACAATCTGGATATGAGTATAGTCCCAAATAATTCACTATAGGTCCCAGTATCATCCCGGCCCAAAACCAAAAATTACAATTTTCACCTCAACTTAGAGAAACGCGAATATCTCCTAAACTAGAACCGGTCATAAATGCTCTTTTCATCCGGACGCCCACATATAAATTATACTTCACTTTACATCGTTTTTACAAGCATTGAAATAAATTTTTTATTATTTAACATTTGAAAAATGAATTTAAAATCAAATTACCCTTCTTGATCTTGCTTATCACTATTTTTATCATAACTAGGGTTAGGACTATTGAAAAAATTTGGTTTACTTTAATACGAAATACCGTATCCAAAAGAAAAGTTTATAAGCGAACTTTCTTATTTTTTTTTACCCATACATATTCGGATGACTGAAGAAAAATGATTTTTGAAACTGAATATGCACACCAACTCAAGAAAAAATTTTAATCGGATATGATTTAGAGGTTCTTTACATTGGAATTTTGTCTTTGATTGATTTTTGCTGTGTTTATTTTCTCAATGCCTTGGAAATGCGTGTATTAAATTTTTATACATATATTGGGTGTTTTTTTAAACTTGAGACATCGAAATATCTAAAAAAATACCAAAAACCTCCGAAATGACAGACACTGGATTAGAAAGATATACATTATTTTCAGCAGATACATAATCATTTATTAATTATTATAATTTCTATACATAATTAAAAAATTTTAAAGTACAAATCACATTTTCTCCCGCATTTGACGTTCAATTATAGATGCCAAAGTACAATTCGACCATGATTTCAGTGTCATTAAGAATCTAATCGAATCATCACTCAATTGATTTCTGTGTTTCCTAATGGTTAAGGAACCTCTAGAAAATAAACGCTCTGATGGAACGCATGTCGCAGGAATGGATAAATAGTTTCGGGCCATTCTAGCAAGATTTGGATATGTCGTTTGATGACTCTTCCACCATTCTAAAACATTCGCACTTCTGTCTGCTCGACCCTCTGAACAGTAAAGATTCAATTCTCATTGCCAATCTCCATAGTTACATGCACCATCAGGGTTATCTTCAAATAATGAATCTACATCGATTAAGTCGCTTTCCTCTAAGGCTATTTGATGTACCGAAGTTTGACTGGGGCTTGTTTCAACCGCATCCTAATTATTTAAGAATTAAATTTAGATTAACATATAGGAAAAATGTTTTTCAATGGATTAGATTTTCAACTGTTTGAACGAAAGGGTCCTTTTCATTAACGTTAAATATAATTTAAGAGTAACGAAATCCTTACTTTCTGAAACGTGAGAATTTTCTTCGTATTGCAACGGTCATGAGCAGATGAATACATGTTATAATTGGACACATTATAAACAGGAAAGTAGAAAAATTTGAGTAGAAAACAAAATTGCAATCGTTTTAAAATTGCTCTTAAGCTCATGATATTGTAAAGTAGGCTTGAATTTTTTTCGATAGTGTTAAAAAAATGTTTTTTTGAATCATTTGTGATATACTTGAATAAGAAAGCAAAACAAAATGGGGAAAAACTGAAGAAAAAAAATGATTTTAAGTTCACATTTTTTATATTATACAAAGCGTATGGATAATAAATTCACTGTAATTGGAAACCTGATTCTCCAGTTGCATTTGAAAATAATCGTTCTTGAAAACTCTCTTGAACTTTTCTACCGATTGCGCTTCCATTTCTTTACCCCATTCTGTTTTAATTTTTTGAAATTTTTTTAGAATATTCAGATGAGTTTTTTACAATTTAAAAAACTTCCCCTATATTATGTTCCCTAGGCAATCCTGCCCAAATCATTTTGAAACACTCGTTTTACAACATTTTATTTTAATCTTTTTTCAAATTCGAAAAAAATCTCAAACAAATTTTCAAGCATTTTGTACAGTATGCATACAGCTTTTGCCCATTTCCAAAAACTTTTTCTAAATCATTTGACCCAAATATTTAGGGGCATTCAAAGTTTATATCCCTCATTTAAACTCGGGGAAAACCTGTAGGCCATTGTTCTAGAATCGAGTACGAATCATGGAGTTCTGAATCGGTTATATTTTATATTACTTTGAGAACGATAACGAGAATAGAAATAGAATAGTTAGATTTAGAGAGTATTACCGAGAATATAATCGGCGGATAAATTCTTTAAGAATTTATGAGAACGAAGTAAACAATAACAATGTTGTTAAAAATCGTAAATTCTTCAATTCTCCTAAATTCTGTCCTATTCTCCGTTATATAACCCAAACTTAAATTCTCGAGAATTTAAGAACCTTAACGAACCTCCTATACCCATCCTACAGTTTGTATATCTGGTTATACCCAATCAATTTTTGGATGATTCTCCTTTTATATTCTATTACTCTATTCAGTTTATTTTAAGAAAACTCGAAGAGTAGAATGAATGGCTAGGTAGGAGTGAACCGAAAATAAATAAAATGAAAATTGCATATTATTACAGTTGAAAATTTTTAAATTTAGCGAAAAAGAATCTAGAAAAGTTCGAAGACTTTTTTTATTCCACATGCTTTTACAGAATATTAGAAAAAATTTGACGTTTAGAAGTTTAGAAGAAATTAAAAAATATTTGATAAAGGTTCGGAAATCTTTTCAAGTTTTAAAATATTTGCAATCTCTCAAAAACTTTTAAAATTCGCAAATGTCTTTTGAAACTATATTAGTTTATCCTAACATTTTTTTAAATACTGAAAAATTACCTTAAAATCTTCCAGATTCTTCTTTGAATATTTTTAAATGTTTAAAAATTATTGTTAATATTCTCATAAAATCCCCGTAAAATTCATTTCTCAAAAAGAAAAATCATTAAAAATTTTCCTAGTAATGTTAAGAAAATGTTGTCAGTCTCTTGAAACCTTTCAAATCTTTCGTAAAGCTTCTTTTTTCGAAACCTTCAAAACTCTAAACTTTTCAACAATTTCTTCAAATCTGTACAAGTCTTAACTTCCTTTTTAATGGGTTAAGAACTTATAAATATCTTTCAAACTCAATCCCACTTTTTTTTTTTTAATTTTTGCTTTAAAATTGTAGAAAATCATTTGGAATGTTTTGAAAACTTTTCTTTTATTTTCTCTCAGAATTCATTTTTCAAAAGAAAAAATAATTTCAAATTTCCCCATGAATCGTAAGAATAAATCTTAAAACCCTTCAAAATTTTAAAAAAGCTTGTAATTTTTTTTTCTCAATCTTCGAAAATTTACATTTTCTTAAAACATTGTTGAAATGTTCTCAAATATTTCATTAATGTTAAATCTTTTCAAAACCTTGAAACCATCTAGGTAAATATTTTTTAAAATGATTCAAATTTTTCCTACATGTTTTTTTAAATCTACATAATTAAAATAATGACCTTACAATCTTCAGGATTATTTTTTGAGAATTTAGAACTGTTTTGAAATCTTTTCAAATATGCTCTTAAAATAAATTTCTCAATAAAAAAATCATTTTTAATTTTTCCATAAACAAATTAGTTCAATTTTCAACTAAGTAGTTGAATTTTCAACCAAAAAAGACGAATTCTTAATAAATATTTAATAGTCAAATTTTCATCTAAAAGCGGTCAGTTTTAAACTAAAAATAGAATAGATAAATTTGCAGTTGAAAAAAATTAATTTTTAACCTAAAAAAATCGAATTTACAACAAAATAGTTCAATCTTCAATAAAATAGTAGAATTTCTAACCAAAAGAGGTGAATTCTGAACCAAAAATATTATACCAGACTTTTCAATTCAAAATAATGAACTTTGAACGAAAAATATTTTGATTTTCTTATTGGAATCTGTTTATTCAGTTCGCATTTAATTGAAAGAACAAGAAAAGTGGAAGTTTCTTGAAAACAGGGGGAAAAGAAGAATTCTTTAAAAAAGAGGCAAAGAGGGGAATAGGTGAAAGAATATGAAGTCTGTATTAAGATGCTTGACTTATAAAATAAAATCACGTATCATTGAAAGCTGCACTTGTATCTTTCGAGAATTCGATCTTTCTTTATTTTTTAAATAAAAAGTTTAAAACAGTTAACATGAAGTTAACTTTGACAAATTTTAAAAACTGTAAGAAGTGCACGGAGAAAATTTGTGTGTTAACTTTTAAATAACTTAGTTCGGTAAACTGAGGACATTACGGCATTATATTAAAATTTCACTTTCAGTTATGTAAAATGAAATAGGTACTTTGACAAATCTTCAAGCTGTCTCATGAAATATTGCGCACGCGGCATTGGATAGTGCTGTACGCATGACACCATGAACAAACCAAAGTCAAAAGAGGTTATGTTAATATGTATTATGCATGGCATCGTATTATAGCTGCAATAGATTGTCGGCTTCATCCTTTTTAGTTATATTGCGAAAACTGTGAACCTTTTTTTCTAAATAAAACTCTGGAAACTCGCGGTCTTGCAGTATTTTCAAAATATCTATAAACTAAACTACTGCAAAAAGGCAAAGTATTATATTAAATTTTCTCTTAAATTTTGTGTCAGTACGAAAACAAGTCATCGGATTAAAGTAATTAAAGAAAATCGGGAAAACTGAACTCAGAAAAATAGATATTTAGTTTTGAAAAAGGGATATCCGAGATACACTTGAGTCCCGTTTTAACAAGCGTTTTTAGGG
This sequence comes from Andricus grossulariae, assembly GCA_011634705.1. Classification (NCBI taxonomy): domain Eukaryota; kingdom Metazoa; phylum Arthropoda; class Insecta; order Hymenoptera; family Cynipidae; genus Andricus; species Andricus grossulariae. The sequence continues at coordinate 93,205,766 of JAABKJ010075445.1, read as the reverse complement.
TACCCTCAATGGCCTCCCCGGTAAATCGGGACTTCCCAAACCGTCCTTCTTCTCCTTCTTGCTCGTGGCTTTCTATAGTGCCGAACCGTGAACTGTGCAACTCCACTGACCTTGCAAGCGCCTCTCTCTCGCCCCCTTGGATCACCTTATCCGGTATATCGGGACCCTGTGAAGCGGAACTCCAGTGCAATTATTATGACCTTGAAATCAGTGATTTTTTACATGAGAGTGCGCTACGTATTTCTGAGACAGCTTGAAGATTTCTGATGTCCCAATTTGGGATAGCTTGAAAGACTGTATATAGAAAGAATCTGGACGATTTCGGTTAATATTAGTATGTGCTATCTATGCACTTTACTTTAAGTAAAGACTATTTTATTAAAGATCCCTAGATCTGCCCATGAAGCAATTCATATAGGAAAAAAACTAGACTTTTTGACAAAATTCTCTACTATTTGTTTTAGATTCTATTTTAGTTTTTAAATTACTTGTTGAACGACGTGGTGCTGATGGTGGATGAGATGGTGGTAGAGATGGTCGTGGATTCATTGATTCTGTAAGAAGAAATATAGGGATTTTTTGTTTAAATAACATCAGAAATATAAACGTTTCAACTCGCCGAAAATTGTACTCGTCTGTCATATTTTAATACAATATGAATTAAATTTTCTATAATAAGTGCATTATAAATTTAATTTAAATATGAATTCTCAAAAACATTAAAAAATTGAAGGTGTTTTTTATATTGTTTCGTCATGCAAATAAAAATTCCAATTGAGCATATTTAACTTGCAAGATTGATATGGAAAGAAAGAAACACGGCAGCTACATTTTTCATGAAATTTGCAACTCTGTTTAAACAATAAGTAGGCCATATAGAGAAATTTTTGGAAAGGAAATTTGAAAAAAGATAAACTTAAAAAATGAAGTTGTGTAACAAAATTACACAAGAAGGATTAAAAAGAAGTATGATTCCAAAAATCAGTTTTATTTAAAACATATACTCAAGAAAGTCAATTTGTATAACATATTTGTACAGAAGGAGTTCAAATGAGAGAAGTATGTTGCCAAGAAACAGTGTAATCGGCTTATTAGAGAGAGTTATATAAGAAAGGAAAAGAGAGGGAGAAGAAAAGAATAAGAGACAACAAAACGACCTTGCTCTCTTTTCCTTATTATTTATCTATCTTAAATGTATATATGAATTTGAAATGACTTATTAAGACAATATTTACATTTTTTGATCAAATGTTTTGACCTTTATTATTTCTATAAGATTTTATACATATTTTTAAATGTTTAAAGGACCATCCCCAGAAAGTCCGAATTACTACTCTTTCTTATGAAAATTGTACTAGACCTATCAATTGCTATATTATATTGTGAAAGATCTGTTTTCAAATTAATTGTATTATTTCCCAAAAATAAGCTGAAGGAAACTTTAATTTTAATTTTGGATGAAAAAATTAACGATAAAGTCAAGATGTTTGGATTAAAACTGGGTTTATAATTAAATATCTTATAACAAATGATATGAACCTTCATTCCGTAAATGAATGATTACGCAGCAAGAAAAAATACTTATGCAATGATAATAGCTTATGTTTCAATTGTTTCAAAGTGAAAACCCAATATTTGAATATATAGTTGATATCGGGATTGCGGATGTTTTAAAATATCATTGATTTTGTATTATGGTAATATTCCACTTACGAACAGAATTTAGGAACATCACAAAAGTGAAAAGCAACGTTAAAACAAAAATTTTCATCTTGCTGATGACACAGAAAAATTATCTTTAAAGGATATTGATAAATCTGCAATATTCGTCACTGGTATATATACTAGCCGTTATCATATTCTTGGCCATAATTCTTATCTACGTGTACTTCGCGGATTGGCGTTGCGTGCGGTGGGTACTCATACGTCCAAAATCTCATTTCCCCTGAAACTCATTTTGCTGAAAAAATCACTAGATTTGCGGGCTATGTAGAAATAAATGTTGGAGGGGATCGCGCTTCTGAATTCGGTGAAAATCGTCCGTGTGGACGTAAGTTTACAATGAAAAGTATCGATATAGCTTCCAGTTTTATTTTATTCGGAAATTTTTTTTTCAACATTTCCACCGAAAAAGAGCAGAGCCGTGAACGTTAGTATCTCCTCTTTCATTTCCCAAACTTTAAGCGTGATATCTTATTTATTTTAGACGTAAGTTTACAATAAAAAATTGAGGACTAGCTTGGTCACGTGACCCACTCGGCACATGGCCTTAAAAGTCATCTTATCTGTTTGCTTTATTTGCTTTGTTGAAAATTCTTTTTTTTTTCATTGAAAATTAATCAACTATTTTATTAATTCTTTGGATTAAAAAATTAATTCAATTCTTTGGTTAAGAATTCGTTTCATTTGCTTAAACTTCCAACTATTTGCTCGTAAATGCAACTGTTGGATCTAAAATGAATTTGATTGTTTGTGGAATACTCAATTAATTTGTTGAAAAATCAACTTTCTTTGTCGAAAATTCACCTTTTCGGGTTTAAAATTCAACTGTTTTCTACAAGAATCGAATTTTTAGATTGATAGATTAACTCTTTAGTTGAAAATTCATCTCTCTTTGTAGAAAATTAATGTTTGTTGTTTAAAAATTCAAGTATTTTCTTGAAAATGCAATATATCTTGACATCAAATCCCATGCGTTTTATATTGAATATAATTTGGTCATTAAAAATTTCATCGTATATTGTGTCTATTTTCCAAAAATAATTTATTTCTAATGATATTTTTTACGAATAAAAGGTAAACTTTATTTGTTATCTAGAAGTAGCATAAATAAAATTTGTGGATATTCTTGAGGCGAGCAATTTGGCTTCCTAATATTTTGTCATTTCTAGAATAGTTTGACCGAAAAAGGAAAATTTTAATTTTTAATAGATTTTTTCACGACTAAAACAAAAACTATGCGTCTCAGTAAAAAATGGTCTGAAGAGAATTTGTAGATCTTTTTGAGATGATCTTCTTGAATGAGTTTCTTCTTAATATTTTTTCATATGTATCTTGCATATTTTCACAAAAAGTCAATACTTTCTCATTGGGATTAGAATGTATAAAGACTGAATATCTTTATTTCAAGTTTTAACAACTATATACCACAGTGCATTAGATGTTAAACTTAAATATCTATTTTCGTACTCAACAAAAGCCAAGGTGTCGAATTTTATCCAGAACTTGATTAAATCGTTACACAATGTAGTAAATACATATAGGATGAACTGGAATAAAAAGATAGAGATTGAAGATGATATGGGCGATTGTGTATAATAAAGCAGATAGGGACGGATTATGCCTGGTAGGTCGAAGATTATATAAAATAGACTTCGACATAAAAGTAGGCAGAATTTGAGATTGCCCAAATGATCGAAAAGGATCGACATAGATAGAAAGTCAATAGACTTGAATGAAAAAGTAGGAACTGAAAAAGAGGCTGGCAAAAGAGGGAGAAAAGGAATTAATGTGGAGAGATGGATGACAGAAAAGGATCGGATTGGTTATTATAATAATTCAAATACTAAATTATTCAAATGTCATAGTTTATTACGCGGAAGCATAAGTGTGGGAGGGGGGAGGGTCAAAACCCTTTATGACGTGATGTAGACCTTCTTTAATAAGATAACGTTTTTGTATAAATTTCTCTCTTTTATCGTTTACGAATTTCAATCATCTTGGGGTGACAATGTTTTACTTCTTTTAATATTAAAGTTGCAATAGTATATTATGTGGCAAGGGGGAAAACCAAACATGAAGTTGGCTTCATGAGGGGGCGTAGCCCCCGAGTACAGCCCACGTGCGAGTTGGCGTTCGCGAAGCTTCAGCCCCATGCCGCGTATGCTATTTTTCATGAAAATAACATCGAAAATGGCGGCCTTCGTTTTCTGCGAAGCGGGTAAGAAACTACTTTATAAACCCTAGAGTTTCCAAGACTCTTATTACAAATCCCGCTCACCTCCATACAGCCACTTTTGCCCCGCTTCGCAGGCTATGAAAGTCGTGATTTTCGATGTTCGTGTTGTGAAAATATACTTCAAGAAATTGGATTACTTCTCAACTTATATTGTTTATCATTATAAACCAATCCGAAATTTTCAGAATTCTTTTAATGTTCAATTTTTAATTTTGTAATGTTAAATAAAAATATAGTGACTGAAAAATATAGGATTTTAAGAACAAAAGTGGGTGAAAAGGGGTGAATGTGGACAGGTGGTTGATAGAAAAGAATAAAGCTGGTTAAATAGGGGAATATGAGGAATAGGATCAGGATTGGAAGTAATACGGGCGATTTTAGATTAATAAATTGATAGAACGAGGATATTCGTGGATATATATAATTAAAAAGTAAAGGTTAACAACCACCGCAGAGTCCCACTGGGAGTAACTTTCATCTAAACAATGACACCGGCTCACAGTAGGACCGCGGTAAATCCCATTCATGGCCACGTCTCACAACCGTGAGATGGGTGGTCACAGGACACGCTACTGCAAGGGACTAAAGTCCGCCTCGCGTCGCGCTGAAATTCAAATTTACTTTCTAAGGGATCTGAATTAAAACTCAAAATTGCTCGGTGACCAAGTTTTTATTTTAAAAGTGCTCGTTTCAACGGTGCTCGACAGACTGCTTGTTACTCCCGTTCTACTAACTTCCTTGGTCCTGAGGCCCCTTTGCTCCCTCCCTTCCTACTTTTCCTCCACTGACTCTACTCTTTGAGGGCTGGTCCTCGCTGCATCTCTTCTTGGTTTGGTTTTGCCTCACCCTATCCCTTGACTCCTCCTATTTTAACGTTTTTTGCTTCCTGCCTTTATAGTTATGTTTTCCTAGTCCTACGTTTTCCTCAGAGTTATAATTTTTCTTTATTAAAACTAATTGTAAAAAAGTCTATGTTAGGTTTTTAATCGACATTGCTAGAAGGCTCAATCTCGTCGCTGCTCATAAATAACCTGTGCTATCTTCAACTCTCTCTTTTAAAATTTGATAATTAAAACATTTTTAATATTGTAATATTTTATATGCCTAATTATGATTACATTTTACATTTTCCAACAACTTTGTTGTATTCTAACCTGCCCGCAGTCTGTCTCTCCTTATTATTACATTAATTCAATTTATCATATATAGCTCATGCATTCCATATCTATATGTATATTCATGATTATTAATATTTACATTTTATTTTCTAGAAACTGGATTCACTTAAAAAGTATCGATTAATTGTTTTTTACTCATGCAACCACTTTTTACTCTCTTTGCCTTCTTACAAATGTATAGTATCGCTCATTTTTGAGTCCTTCTGTCACATTTGGTACCACATGGGTCGCCGCACGCCATCACCCCAGGCCTCCAGAGTCCCTGACAATAAAGCTGTTTCATTTCCCAATATTTGAGGGCTCCAGTTTCAGATGCGTCGGAATAATCTCCCGTCCCTTCGATTTTACGATCCCTTTCATAAACTGACCCACCCAAAAAAAAGGGCCTACTTGAAAATTGAAAGTGCGTCTAAACTCTAAAGCGTATTTCCTGTTTCTCCTATAAATTCTTTTTCCAAGATTTGCCTTTCGTTTAATTTTATTACTTTCATATACCTTGCAGAACAACCTCTTGAGAAACGTGCCACTCGACTCTTTTTACTTAGCCCACCCATAAACTTTTACTGCGTAATTTTCTTTTCCCGATTTCCGCTCCTTTCGAACCTCTGTTTACACGATTGTGGGAATTTTCTACTTGGCTCTTTATTTGAGTGAAAAGAACCGAGGATTTTCAAAACTACAAATTGGAAAGCTAATTAGAATCATTGAATTTATTGAGATTTTGAAATCTCCCGCGCTGTACCGAGGCGCATCTATATCTAGATTCTGAAATCATTACAACTTCTGCCTTATCAAAAGGAAGTTTACATAAAACATACTTTTACAATGAAAAAAAAAAGATAAAAAGAATGAACGCTAAATAACGGGGGCTGTTTCGAGGGGTTGAAACAATTAGAGCTCTACTAGAGAGGAACAACACCTGAGTCCAGGTCAAGACGACGTGGAAAAAGGAAGGAGAAGGGGGGGGGGTACGGTAAATGGTATAGAAGAAAGCGTAGCATTATAATCCAGGAGCCTAGTCAAGTAAAAGAACTGATTTTGAGGAGTTTACGGTTCGAAAGGGGTGTGGCGCGTGCCAATGTTTCCACTCTGGTAAAATCCCAGAGTGCTCGAGCCGACTTTACGTTCACTGAACGTCCTGCTACCCTAGTAGGAACGAAAGAATCGAATCAACGAATTTGTAAATTTATAATTAATGTTTAAAATATTTTTAGTCATGGTGCCCGTATATTTTCTCTTTTAATATCAGAAACGGTTTAACGAATCCACATTTTCATCAGCTTGGACCCCATCCCGCCGCACCCAACGCAATAATACATGTTATTATGTACCCTCGCGCTGCACGAGCCCGATGAACCGATCATGTTGCGCCTCGCGGATTTCGCGTTATAAATCGGGCAATCCTGAAGGCGAAAGATCGATTAACGAGCGCCGTGTTTCATCGTTCCATCTCTAAAGTCTTAAAAATGCATGCTTTAATTTGTTCATATGAACTATTTTTACGTTATCTCGACTTATTTGCAATTCGACGTTTAGATCATTAAACATTTTTTTTAACACATATGGTCCATCATAGTGGTCTTCTAATTTACCAATTCGCGGTTCCTTTAATAGATAGACATGCTGTCCTTCTTGAAAATCTAATTTATTTAATTTTCTATCGTAAAAATTTTTGATTCGTTCCTTTGCCTCTCCTAATCTAGCATGAGCCATGGATTGCGTTTCGGATATTCGATTAAGAAGATCATCGACATATGCTACGTAGGTTCTGGGGACAGTTTCGTCCGCAAATTCAGAGGGGATTCTCGCTGGCCGACCGAAAATTAATTCGTGGGGCGTCACACCTGTTGAAGAGTGCTTCGTCGTGTTAAAGGAAAACAGAATTCTTTTTATTTACTTACAGTTCTTTAATAAGCAGATTATTTTTCTCATTAACAGAATATGTATGACTCGACGCGTGTGTATAATAATGCGACAGGGTACTTTGAATATTTTTGGAATATTCAAAAAACATAAAAAGTACTGTTTCAAGATATTTCCAATTGCGGCGTAAATTAGCAATAAACCTTGAGAAAACCTCGAGAAACGTTTTTTTCATAGAAAAATCCCATTTTTGCTCATTCAACTAAATATTTTTATTTTGATTATCATTTTCATAAGATAAAAATAAAATGTAGAAAAATAGTATAATAAAATTATATAAAAATAGAATATAAATAAAATACATTTTCTATTATTATAATAATATTCGTCTTTTGAAATTAGAGTAATGAGTGGTGTTTTTTAATCAAAATTTGCATAAAGAATCGGAATTTTTCAACAACGTCGCGGCTATGATTTTTCCTTGAAATATTCGCTTCGGAAGTGTTTAAGGTTGCAAAAAATGTTTAAAATTTAATATTTTGACTTGATTAAAATAAATTTAACAGTCAATTACAATGAAAAAATTAAATGAAAAAAATATTGACAAAAAATGCAGGAAGCAGGAATCGGGACTAGGTTTTCCGCTTACAAACTCGGAGCGCTATCCCCTGATCTAACCGGAAGTCGAAAGCCTCCCATCGCGGTCCATTTAACACACGTAGATTTTTTGAACGCCGTTTTTCACGGGAATGACTTGATGGCAATGACCTATTACTGACAGGAGTATGGATCCAAACAAAATCCTAAAGGATGTAGGTTCCCTTGTTAGACAATTTCAAAACGTATTCGTTCAATATCCCAGTATTTCATAAAATAATACAGAGTGACATTTACAATGACTGGATAAGTATCTCTACTAAAACTAAGAATTAAAAAAGTCAAGGTCAAAAAATAAATTAACTGTCATATTCCAGTTTTTCCGCTACAATGGCCGACCGTTAATGATTCAAGACATAATTTTAGTTCAATTTAATGCAACTTCCTCCAGATTAATACACATATATAAGATTTATTAACAAATTCCTCTTGAACCACCATCGAATACCTCCTTTTGTGAATACTGGAATAAAGCGAGTTAACTTTATGCTTCGAGTTTCTTACAAAGTTTGAAAATTTAATACCGAGCTTTAACAGGATGTGGATTGTGAAAGTATGGGAACCGAATGTTACTGGCTACCTCTTGATGTTTCGCGCCATTGAGCGCGAACTCGACTACTGGTTCGCTGATTTTAATGTGTGCCGTGCCCTACACCGCATCCAGTTTTCGTCCGCATCGATAATGACGTACCGTGTGCAAAATCAATTAAATCAATTAGCGGTTCAGCGGCATACAACGACTCAAAACCGATGTATGCTCGGATGCGAAACCTACCCGAACTGTCTACATCAATGTAACCCCTGACCGGTGTGATGTATTTCATGAGTCTCACAATAGCCGTCCCCGATACGATCAATATGTTTGTCAAATCTGTCTGAACACTCAACATCATTTCTCATCACGGTGCAAACAGAAAATGATTTCCCAAAATTTGACAACAAGAGTTTGGTCCATTTCCGTGTTTAACATCCAAGCCAATATTATCAGAAGACTACACAGAAAAAACAAACACTTAATTCAAGTCGAAAATTGGAATTATTTTAAGCTGTAGCAAAAAGAAGAATATGAAACCTGAAATTAAGAATCTGTTTTAACCATTAAAGTAGGCAAACAAAAAGGCTGAAATTCAGGCAGTAAGGACCTGAAATTAAGGTAGTAAAGACCTGAAATTCAGGTTGTAAAGTCCTGAAATTAAGACGATATTTATACTGAAATAGTAGTCGTAGTTGAGATGACATTGAATTAAGGACACTCCTTGCTGAAAGTAAGTCGCATATTTATACTGAAACTATACATCTCCTCGCCCCCCCCTGCAGTAACTCGTGAGCCCTAACCTGAAATCACATAAATTATAAACATAATCTTTATAAAATCCTTTTGGATTTCCTATACATTCACAAGTAGAACACTTTGTCTGCACCAAGAATCTCGAAGGCTCACTTTTTTATTTATGTGAACACCACTATACAATCATACTTTTCGATGACAATCTGGACAAAGAACCATGTGCGTTCCTTGGAAATCTAACTTTACACTAAACATATGAACAAAAAATTCATTCTTGACTTCCGAAAAACAGTTAATAGACAGTTCATGAGTGACTTTTTAACTGAATACACGTTAAGATACACGTTAAGATACACGTACGATGCCGGTTAGGTTCGGAAATTTTAGAAACGACAAAGCGTCACTTGAAACGCGGACTAGATTATAGAAACGGAGCAGAATACCAAAACCGCGTCGTGCGCATGTCCCAGCGCGATTAAGAAGGCAGAGTCAACCTGAAATTCAGTAAGGCGTACTTCTTAATTTTAGGTAACGAAAGCCTTACATGTTATTTCAGGAATATTTATTTATTTATAAAATAAAATGCATGTGTGCAAAAAAAAAGTTTTCTGCTGGCGCAGGTGATTTTGGCTCTTCTGGTGATCCGAAACAGAAAATCGAAAAAGTTTATTGATCTATGTCATCGACCCTATGGTCCGAACCTCGACTTCTTTTATTTCATCGAAAATTAACAAAATGGCGGCGTTTATTGTGAAAGAGAGAAAAAAACAAAACTTTTTTTGCACCATAAATTAGGTGAAATTATAAGTTAGAATCAAAATATCAAAAAGTTGGAGGTTCGGACGATAACCATAATAGTGCTGAATATCGTGTTAAAATTTGATGTCGATACGCCCGGTCATTTTTGAGAAATCACCTGCGCCAGCAGAAAACTTTTTTTTTGCACACATTCATTTTATTTTATAAATAAATATTTTTTAGCATCAAACAAATTTGTTTTTCATTCTCCTTGACCATACCTTTAAGAGAACAAAACATTCGTTCAATTATATACAATGGTTCCCGAGGAAAAAATGATTGAAAATATGTTTGTTTTTTATGCGTTCACATTGGAATGCTCCCTTAAATATTGAAAGCTATTAAAAAATACATGATACATTTTTCAGGAAATTAAGACCCCCCCCCTCTCCCTTCGTGATGCTTTTTCAATTTTTCTTAAGATGGAGTGTAATAATTTGGTAGATCTTCTCACCTCCTGAACTTATCACGTATTTCAGCTGTTCTCAATGAAATATTTTTAAACATTGCTAGAAAAAGAATTTTGACTTTAGAAATCATACGATGATGACAAAATTGTGAAATTTTGGAAAGAATACAAGATCGCGTCCAACTAAATATTACAAATCAATAAAAATTTAGAATCGAAACAATAAAAAAAATTTCACAATTCTTTGCGACTCTTTCAGACTCTCAATCGGGTTAGTATTTATAAAGCTACGTTTCGATAGCGGACCGCTATCCTCATCAGGCGATTATCTAGTTGTTAGTTACAATTTTGGAGTCGAAGAGGATTAAAAACAATTAGGAGGCGATGTTAGTCAATATTTAAAAAAAAAATTCGAATGTCAATGTTGGAACTTAATTTGGAGGTTAAGATGAGTTTCAATAGCAACACACTTTCAAAATTAAACTTACCAAAATGAATAGTTACAGTGTTTGTTTTTTAAAATTTCAATATTGTAACTTTACATAAGAAAAAACATTATAAAAATCAAGAAAACCATAACTAGACATCAAAAGCACATAATGCTATTGAAACTCATCCTCACCTCCAAATTAAGTTCCAACACTGACATTCGAATTGAAAAGAAGAAAAAAATATTGTCTAACTTCGCATCCTACATGTTTTTAATCCTCTTCGACTCCAAAATTGTAACTAACGACTAGATAATCGCCTGATGAGGATAGCAGTCCGCTATCGAAACGTAGCGTTATAAATACTAACCCTAGTAATAAAGTCTGGAAAAGTCGCAAAGAATTGAGGAAATCTTTTTTATTTTTTCGATTCAAAATTTTTATTAAATGCTTCCAGGATGCAGAAAAACTTGAAGCACATCCTTCGATATAACTTTATTACAAATCAGCTAATTTCTTTAGAAATTAGCTGATTTTAGAAATCATCCTATGATCCCAGACGTCCAAACTTTAAAAAAATCCAAGATGGCAGCTAATCCAGAAAATACAGCTCATCGAAAATTGGTAGATTAATGGGATGGAAAAAAAATAATTCAAGTGACTACAGACTTTTTTAAGATGAAATTTGAAATGGCTTCAAATTATTGTATAGTATCTCGACATTTAACCCTAAGATATTAATTATAAATATAAATTGCTTCAATTGAGAAAATTTGAAGAGCACATTTTGGGAATATTTTGTATCCATTTTAACATAAAGGTCTATCTATACTATATTTTAACAAGTCAGGATAGTAGCTCTTATTTTAAAATGAATATGAAACGCTTTGCAACTATGCACTTCAATTATTCAAAGCTATAATTTTCAGATCCATGAAATAATAGTTCTTATTTCATTTTAAACACAGAAGACCCTAAGCTTTTTTTATCTTAAAATATCTTAAAACTGAAAAAATATCTAAAAATATCTTAAAAACTAAATTATAGGATTTGCGAATGTGACCGCAATTGTCAATATTTTAGTCCACATAGTTTCCAAATTTCTCCAGTTTTTCATCCAATTTTGTTGTAAAAAAACGATTCAGGTTTTTCTGTAAAATACATTAAAAATGTGACTGCAAAATATAGTCGTACTTAGCTCAAACATGGAAAATCGATCAATACTATTGTTCATTCTTAGACCCATTTTAATACTTTTAAATAATCAATTTTGATGTGACTGTAAGAAAATGTCTAGAAACAAATAAGTAAATATATATATATTCAATTATACGACATTAATACCAACCGCGGAAAGCAGGCACCTTCTGAGAGATGATCACGATTTCAGGACAAGAAGGAACATTAACCACCAGTGCTTCTTCCACTTCTTCTACCCACTCCCCACTTTTCGCACAGTTATTAACATGACGTCACACCAGTGCTTCCAGTACTCCCAGTGAATTCTAGAACACAGCCCTGATATTTTCCTTCGTCATTGCGCGAGAGTGTGGCGCCGATTTCAAAAGCTTCGCTCACGTCTTGCGTCAGGCATTTCCGCATTTCTCCGATACATCAATCGGAGATTCCCGGATTTGCTGACAGAAGAACAATTTAACATACATGATATCGTATTTAATCCCACTTCAAATCTGTCGGCGAGCTGAAGCGCTTTTTTGGGGGGTTTTCTAGCCTTATTATTTGATTTTTGTTTGTTTGATTCAAACCGGATATTGACCCGTTTGAAATACACTTTGAATAATGTAAACCAAACACGAAAAATTTGTTCGAATACACTTACATTATTTGTAACAAAACTTACAATTATAATTTTCAAAAATTACTATTGTGTTGAAAATCCATCTCTTTTGAATGAGTTCAGCTCTTTTTGATGACAAAATAAGATCTAATTTCAAAATATTTGTGGGTAGAAAATTCAATTGTTCTGTATAGAAAATTTGTCTTGGAAATTCAACAGTTTGGCAGAAAATTCAACAATTTAGTAGAGAGAATTTTCCTTCGTGATTGCGCGCGTGCGCAATTAATGCGTTCTGTCGGAGTGCTCATTTGCTGCTTCCAGCGTTCAGTGCAGATGAAAAACCAACGTAATTCAGTTGTTAGTATTTAATGTGAATGTTTCTTATTTCTTTGTTTTTAATATGGCCTTAAATTGTCCTTTTTGCAAAATAAATTTTGCACATCATTACAATTTGAGACAGCATATTAAAAGGTTACATCCTGGTAAGTAAAGTAACTTAATTCACTTATTTATATAATTATATATTAATGTGTATAAATTTTCCAGTTATATGTAGGTTATGTTTACCAGTGTTTGACAGTAAAGTCTTACTTTTACCTGAAGCGTTAAATTTTTTTGGTTATGGTAGAGGTAACGCGTTACTTATTTGAAAAAGAAACGGTAACGTTAACGCGTTACAATTTTTGGGCACCTGTAATAGTAATATATACAAACTATAAAGTTAAATATAGGTTATGTATACCAATGTTTGACCTGAAACGTTACATTTTTTCCATTATCCATTCATATTGTTTAAGTATTTATTTTGAGTGGTGGACTTTTTGAAGAACTAGTTTTATTAAAAGATAAAGAAATTCTTTCGAAATGTTGTGATTTACAATTAATAATAGTGTAAAAGAAAAACAGTTTTCAGATTATTGATGTAAAATTATGTATTAATTTGCACTAGCGTCGGAAATTGTGCGCACGACTCTTGTGAGCGCTATTAAAAATCACTGCTGACTTCGAATTACGATATTTCAGTGAAAAAAAAAAGAGATAGGGCATTTAAAAAAAAAACATTTGGAAAGCTTATGAAATTCCACGTCTATTGGTACCCAACAAATATTTTTTTGACTTTCTGGAAATAAATTTTTTCAAAAACCTCAAAATTATACGATATCGAGCCTGAAATCTTATCTTTAATTTAAGCCAAGAAAACTTGACAAATCTTTATGGGTGCCTGAGACATGATTAAAAATGTTCAATCGTATCTGAGCTCAATGGTACAGTAATGGTGTCAATTATCAGCAATTGAGCTCAGATACGATTGGACATTTTTAATCATATCTCGGGCACCCATGAAGATTTTTCAAGTTTTCTTGGCTTAAATTAAAGATAAGATTTCAGGCTCAGTTTCGCATAATTTTGAGGTTTTTGAAAGAATTTCCCTAGGTCGCGCTAAAAGCTGAAGTTTAGGTAGATAATTTGAGAAAATCTTGAATTTTGTTTTTAAACTTCTCACGTGCTGTATTATTTCCAAAAAGTCAAAAAAATATTTGTTGGGTACCAATAGACGTGGAATTTCATAAGCTTTCTAAATGTTTTTCTTTAAATGCCCTATCTCTTTTTTTTCACTGAAATATCGTAATTCGAAGTCAGCAGTGATTTTTAGTAGCGCTCCCAAGAGTCGAGCGCAAAATTTTCGACGGTAGTGTACATAAATTAAAATTAAATTTACAAGTTTAAAAACACTTTCAAATAAAAAATTATCAAAAGCTTATCAGATTTAAAATGACGTATTAAAAGTAATATTGGAAAAAGTAACACCAAGATAAGGCGTTACTTTTTTTAGTAAGGGTTGCCGTAATGCGTTACCTTTTTAGTATGGGTAACGCCAACGCGTTACTTTTTGAACAAAGTAACGACTAGACTCTAATTTCATTATTTATTCTAGAAAAGTGCCACGTTCAGTATAGATATTTCACAGATTATTCTCGTCGTTTCAAAAGATTTTGTAGTTTTACATTGATAATTAAATGTTTTCAGAGAAACTTGATGAAATAGCACCTCGGAAGACTGTAAATGTCACAAAAGTGTGCAATTTATGCAATAAAACCACACAACACAGACTGAAGAACAGAAAACTACACATTTTTTGTCATTGCTACGACCGAGAAGAGATTTATTTTGAATAATTGATTCGGGTTCAGTGACTCCAAAAACCTATAGACGGTGAATTTCATCCACTTTCAAACATTTTTCAAAATTTGGGTCGCCATATTATATCTGCCATCTTTAATTTCGAAAATCTGTCACTAAATTCGGATTCAGCGTCCCCAAAAACCTATTTGCGGACAATTTCATCCAGTTCCAAACATTTTTTAATTTTGGCCGCCATATTGGATCCACGATCTTGAATGTCGAAAATGTGACACTAGATTCGGATTCAGCGACCCCAAAAACCTATGTGCAACCACTTTCACCACTATTCGTTGGAATCTGAGTGAAGCTTTCACACACCTATATTTTTTCAAAATTTGCAAGTGAAAAATCACCATTTTTCAAATGATAACTTTTATGATGAAAACCAAAAGTATACTGTCGATCTGCATGATTTTTGTGCACCGATGGTTGAAGAAAGTGTGAAGTTTCTCGCGATTTCTATGTGAAAAAAAATCATGAAACAAATTTTTTCTCAAAATTTTCATATCTTTTGACATTAAAGCCCTCATATTTAATTTTCTGGAGGTGATATTTCAATTCTGAGCTCAGATTCTGAAAGAGCATACCCGAAAATAGTAGGGAACAGCGTTTTCGTTCAAAAATTCCCACTCCTTAATTATAAGAATGAGGCTTGAAAATTAATTTAAAAAATCGGAGTTCTTCGTCGTTAATGGGTTAAGCAAATGGGAAATTTCCGTCAATTTCAGGAGCGACTCATTACAGATATTAAATTCGGAATGAAATTCTCTTCTAAAAATATGGATTTTTTTAGAGTGTGTAGTTTAGAGTACCTGCATTATTGTAATATAATTTTTAATTTTATTTAAATTTTAATTCACTATTTATCATAAAAAATATCTGTCGATCCTCGACAACTGGCGCACCCTCGACAATTGGTGCACCCTCGGTATTTGACTCCTTTACCCTAAGCAGTAAAGTACCTAAAACTAAAAGTCTAGAAGACATGACTTGCAAAAGTGAGTTTTTAGTGAAACTTAATCGAAAATTCTAGTTTTTGTTAACTATATTTCTTCTGATGGTTTCTACTTGAAAGTCTACTAAATAAGGACAAAAGTATAAAAAAATTATCTGTAAAACTAAAAAAAAACTTTGTTGATATTAAGTTAAAGAACTTGGAGTTCATAACTTTTAGAACTCAATAATTTTATGTCGTATGTCACTTGATAGAATAGATTAGATGTTTGATGTGTTCAATACTAAACAATATAAAATTTCAGACTTTTCATATATAAGAACTTTGAAGCAAAATCTTTTTAATACCATATGTATTATTATTTCAGAATAATCAATATCGAATAATTTCATATCAAAATTATTAAAATTAGTCTAAAATCCTTCATAATTAAATCATTTTTAATTGAAGACACTTAAAATTTAATAAATTTAATTTGATACTTCAAAAACAGGACAACTTTAAACTCGTATTGTGTAAAATTGAACATCTTTGAATTTTGAATTAAATCAGTTGAAATTTGAATAGATTTTAGATTGGTAAATCCAAAATAGTTTGGTTGGAAATCAAATCGCTTAAAATTGTGGAATTAAAAAAGTAAAGATTTTTATTCCTTCACATCGAATAAATTACGATTTAAATTTCTAAAATAGACAATTTTAAATTAAACACGCTTTATGTTTTAAAATCTTTGGTTGATGCATTGAAAATCATCCGGTTGAAAATTAAAATTCAATCATTTCCAACTGAAAAAGCCTTAATAGTTATGTATTTAAAATCCTTCAAAATTAAATAATTCGAGATTAATTCGAGGTGAACAATTTTCAGTATATCTCTTTGAATTTATCGAATTCTTATTGCCCTAAACGTAGAACTGTTCAATTTTGAAAGTTTCAATTTGAACCAAATTTGTTTTGAAAATGTTCAATTTGAAATATTTTTATTTGAAGATCTCAAAATAAAAATTGTTAGATGGCTTGTACTTTGAAGTTATTGCATAAATAACTGGGAGATTGTCCAGTTTTGAATGCTTCGAGTGTTAATTTTTTAAGGCTACTTCTTTGACATTGTACAATTTAGAATGATTTATTTTGAAATACTATCTAATTGTGAAGAGTTTGAAATTAAAAATGTAAAACTATTCAATTTCAAATTGTATATTATATAATTGCTGACTCGTGGAGACAAAATGAAAATGTGCTAAGCCAACTCTCGAAACTTCATAATCCCAGAGAGTATTAAAGAGAGTGGGAGGTGCCATAAGAGACCAATGTATTTTTCCGTACACGATTTTCAGCGCTTCTACAGTCTCGGGGACGAACTAAAGCTGAATAATAATAATAATAATAATAACCCAGGAAACAAAAATCGATTGGATGCATTTAAATCGGCAGTAAAAATTATTTGTCGTTAAAGCCAAAGGAGCTTTAACAAAAGAGAAGTCACAATCACCAAATTATAGTTGTCGATAATTTGACCTTTAACATAAAAGTGGCATTAGAATGGAGCCACCCAAGACTATATGTTTGGAGGACTGTTTCAATACCGAAAACTAGACTTGAAATGATACTTTTTTTTACAGTGTACATGTAGTGTTCCTACTTAATATTTCAAACCCTTCTTCACTAGTATACATAAAGACTTATTCTCTAAAGAATCATAGGCGTTGTAGAGTAGAGAGCAAGCGTCCAGTCTCTCTCCCTCTCATGCTCCAATGTTACGTCTCAGTAACGCTTATCTCCACTCTGCCCCCACTTAAGCAGTTTAGGCCTGCAAATAGCGTACGGTGTAAGGAGGCTCATTGCGTGTACCATCACCAGAACTCTGTAGTTACTTCGCGTAACGATATATCGTCAATAAATCTTCCTAACTTTAAATAAACTTTCCAAACTTCGTTTTCTTTAGACAATAGATCTCCAATTATCAAGCCAAGATATCGCAAAAAAACAAGTCATTTCGGATGCATACATTTTTATTTTGATATCAGAAGAAATCAATGTTGGTTTGTTTGTTTTAAATCCATAATTAAATGCGAAAATATGGAAAATCAATGTTTCTAAACGAAACGCTTTCAGTTCAAACAGAAGATTCTTTAGTACATTAGTTATTATATCGACTGCAGCTCCTTCGCGAATGTCATGCATTGCATAAAAAAACATTTCGAACAAGAAAAAAGTCTTTGATTTTATTCCATACACATGGTTCTTTTATTCATGTCCCTGAAACGTTTTGTTTTAACTTCTTCCTCGTAATTCTTCTCTATGCGAAGAAACGTGTCGTCTTCTCTCAACAGTTTTTTCATCATCTCTTCCGGTAATATACAAAATCAACAATAACATCTTGCATCAAAACATTCATTCAAATCTAATATGGCATTTAATCCTAAATTATGTCCGAGAACCAATACGCACTCAAAGTATATAATGTAACTTTAACACCTTTTTCAAGTGTTATTTTAATTCCAGTCTCTTTTAAATCATTCATTTTTTCAATTAAAATTTTAAACGCGGCTTCGTTCCCGAAATTTGTTCTATATTGAGATTCAGATAAAATCGTTAGGCATGCATGATTTAAAGAAGATCGTAATTCAGACGGTAAACAAGTCAGGGCAGCATATGTCTGCATTACATTTATTTACACTAGCATGGGATCTCAAGACATTTCCTGTTTCAAAATCATAATTTTGTAGGAAATATGAAAATACAATTTTATTATCATAAAATCGAATTATCTTTTTCAGTAGTTATCTTGCATTAGATTGCTTATTATATACGAATTACTAAGAATTAATTCACTAACATAATTCAACGTCACTTCAAAAATGCCAGGAATTTCAAAAACTGATTAAAATGTGTCTCTCTATGCAATAAGCATGACAACAAGATTTTGAGGTTGAATTGTTACCTTACCGTTGACATTTTTGGGTTTATTAATTTGTCCGATTGTATAAACACCAGGTGGTTTGAATGAAAAATAACCTTTTATATGGTTAAACCGTTTGTATTCAAAAGTTAAACCTACAAAAGTATCAATTGTGTGTACTGCTTCATCAATTTTCCCTGCTATTTCAGAATAAGTTAATTTTAAATTTTCTTCTACTGTTTCTAAATGATCAATATCAATTTTTAATGCTTTCCGAATTTTCTCTTTAACTGTAGGCAAAATAACTTCAGTTACTAAATAATTCACTCTTTCAATGACGAAATCAACAACATTGCTATAACAATTTTTGTTCAATTGTAGGTTATATTGAAGTTTTTCATAGGAAATTGGTTATTTTAAACGTTAGCATTTTTAGTCGAAATTGATTGCTATTTTTAATAAAAATGATTAGCTTTCAAAGAACAGCTATATTTTTTCACCGACTTTAGGTTATGTTAGTGTGTTTCGCCTAACATTAGTACTTTGAAACAAAAATCATCAGATTCAAATCCAATGATTTTTGTTTTGAAATAATACAATTCACAAGCTTGAACAATTTTGGATTGTGTTAGTATTCCTCATCGAAAATTGTCATTTTTATTCAGAAATAATTAGATTTCAAAGAAGATTGATAATTTTTTAACAATTTTAGGTCACGTTAGCGTTTTGAAAAAAAAAATCATTATGTTGCAAATAAGATTTTCAATTTTTGAACATGTTCAGCTCATATTCAAGTTTTTCACAGAAAATCGCCTATTTTAAATAAAAATTAAAGTTAGATTTTAAAGAAGAATAAAAATGTGTGTAAAATGGAAACATCAATATAGATTTCAAAGAAGATTTAAATATTTGGAATAATTTTATGTTTTCTTATGTTAGTGTTTCTGTCAGAAATTGTTTTTTTTTTACATTCTCATCTCAATGAGAAGGTATTGGTTTTATGTGAAAAATGACTTTCGCGGATTCAATCAAACTCTCAAACTTTTTTCTGTGATCTGTCTTAAGCTAAATATTTGATCCGTACATGATCTTCCTGGCATAAATCCACTTCTGACTTCCCATATCTTTTTTTCTGTTATTTTCATTACCTTAGGAATAAGTATTTTTGAATATATTTTACTCACGGTACTTAATCAGCTGATTCTTCTGTAAGTATTGCAGTTGCTTTCATACCCCTTTCCTTTGTATATTGATACGATAATCGCGGTTCTCCAATCGTCTGTGACTTGTCCCGTCTCGATACATGAATTTATCAATTCGCACAACCTGTGAGGTATGTAGTCGCCACCGTATTTAAGCATTTCAGCGTTAATACCGTCTATATCACCAGCCTTACCATTTTTAAGTTCTTAATTATATCCCTAACTTGAGAGGTACAGACTTTCTCAATTGAGTTTTCTAACGTACCGTGTTCTATAACGCAGCTGTGGTGCCCTGTAGCGTCACCTCCTAATAATTCCTTGAAAGAGTCTCTCAAAGCATCTAGTATCCCGTATGTATCATATAGCATTTCACCCTTACTATTTCGTATGCTGACTAAGTCTGTACTTCTACCTTCCTTCATATTGACCAAGGTCCATTTATAAAACAGTAGCTTGCTTCCTTCAAAGTCGTTTTGCATTTTTTCTCTTCTTCTGTTCTGATTTTATCTTTACTTTCCTTGACTATTAGTTTAACTTGTCTCTTTTTGTGTCTGTAAACTTTTTCAAGTCTATTTCTCGCCTTATCGCTAAGGCCTGTGATGTTCCACTTTTTGTCATACGCTTTTCTCTTCTCTTCAGCGGTTGCTTGGATTTCATGATTTCACCAAGCATCACAAAACATTCTTCCTACAACCGCAGTACCATACACTTCAGTACATATTTTAGGTGTATAACTTAATTTTTACCATTTTTTCACAACGTCAAAAATTATATCGTCAAATATATAAACACCAGATGAATCTTTGAAATATTGTCCATGGTTTTTGATGACTTTGCGTCATCTATCAGGTAATTTGCGGATGCCATCGTGAATAAAACTTGGAGTCTTCGAGTGAATAAAGTCATCGACGAATGCTCGAACATCGTCCAGAGTTTTAAATCGCCTATCTGCCTAAGCGTGTTGCATTGACCGTAAATGGTGATAATCTGATCGGGCCAAGTCTGGTGAATATGCCACGTGCAGGCGAACTTCCCAGCCCAAGTTTCAAATGGTTTGCTGAGTCGCTCGAGCAACATGAGGTCGCGCGTTGTCATGAAGCTGCATAACTTTTCGGCTCTCTTGCCCAGTAACTGGCCTTGGGATATGAAGGGTGTACTCTATTATGAGCTTTTGTCAACAGGTCAATCATTTACTGCAGAACGCTTCAGCCGGCAATTAAACAAATTGAACGATGTACTTGATGAGAAAAGGCCATTTACTGGGCAAGGAAGCCAAAAATGTACGCTGCTCCATGACAACGCTCGACTTCATGTTGCTCGCGCGACTCAGCAAACCATTTAAAACTTGGGCTGCGAAGTTCTCCCGCATACGGCATATTCACCAAACGTGGCCCCATCCGATTATCACCCGTTCCGGTCAATGCAACACGCTTTGGCAGATAGGCTATTCCAAACTCTGGATGATGTTAGAAAATTCATCGATGACTTCACTGGCTCGAAGTTATACACCTAATATATATATATACATCATCACCCTGTTTCTGTCAAAAATCTGCCCAACGAGGTACATACTTTTTGGAGAGAGGTATGCAGGATCCCGAAAACACTGAAGTTGAAAGAAGATACTGATAATATCATCCGCTTCAAGGAGTTTTGCAACAACCTCGTAACATCTGAGGAGGAATTTCCAATCAATCACAGCCGAAGAGGTGAAAGAAGCACTTAGGGGCACGAAGAACTTTTCCGCTGCAGGACCAGATGGTCTCAAGAACTTCTGGTGGAAGAAGTTTACTTCTACACACCAACATCTGGCCCGCATATTCACCTCATATTCAAAGTCGGAAACGCCCATTTCTCAGTGGCTGGTGTTAGGACGCACTATATTCCTACCGAAAAAATGCGACTTGTCCAACCCAGAGAATCACAGGGCAATAACTCGTTTGAACACACTGTATAAGATCTTTACAGCTATCCTAAACAACAGGATTGTTCGAAGGATTGAGCCTGTGTGGAGAGAGGTTTATGAACGTGTTTCGAAAAATGGTGAAACAGGCTGCCGAGAGAACCTGCTCATCGATAGATGCGTCTGCAAAGATACACCATCTTACTACCCCTGCCTATCGATGGCCTGGATTGACTACCGGAAAGCTTTCCATTCAACCTCTCATAGACTTATCATCTGTCTGTTGGAAAGCTTAAAGGTTTATCCACACATAGTGAGATGCATAGAGAGATTGATTCCTCTTTGGAAAACTAGATTTACTATCTCATCTGGAAATTATCGTGTGACAACAAACAACGTCACCTTCCAGAGAGGCTATGTGCCATAGGGATCGGGTAGCTGCGGCCAACAAAGGGTTTTTCTTCACGTATTTGTAGAACATGTTGGTAATTTCGTAGGAGTCGGGGTTCTCGGCGAAATACGTGTCTGTGTGACCATAATATTTTACCGAGTTTTTCTCTCTCTTTTTCATTAAGCCCTTGACTCTCCTCCATTTTACTTTTTATCTCCTCCCACGTGACGTCCAATGGAAGATTCTTTTCTATGTGCTCCTCCTCTTTTGATTGTTCATTGGGTTCCCCCTCTTTTATCTCTGAGGATTCAATCGTGCATAGGTTTTAATCCCCATCTTGTTTCTTCTCGCTTTCATCTTGTAAAATTCTAAGTGCTGGTTGTCCAAGTAGGTAGGGGAAGGTTAGAGTTTTCGTATCCAAGTCGATATTGGTCCGATGCTCATCCAGTACGTCGATCCCGATTATGCACGTACGCGAGAGGCGTGTTACAACTAAGAACGCTAATTGGACCGTTGCGTTAGGTAGTTGAACATCTGCATATATTTGTCGAATAAGGCGTACCGCCTTGCCCCCCAGGGGTCCAGCTACGGCGACACCTGCTAGCGGCAGGCAGGGATATCGGTTGAATCTCTCTTTGTTTCCATTGAGAAACTCTTCTGAGACACAGGTGATTTCTGCACCTGTATCTATGAGAGCCTTCGTCACGATGCCTGCTACCTGAATATTTGCCGTATAGCACTTTGACCTATTTTAAGGGTTGTATCGTCTGTTTCCTCTGCCAATTCTTCACGGGCGTTAGTGAACATATGCGTTACATATAGAGTGTCGATCGCCGCATCAACTTTGTTTTCTTGTTTATTGAAATTTATTGACGCGGCTCCTGCTCGTTTCCCGACTCCAGCATTTGCTCTTCTATATGAACAGCTTCATGTTTCGAACTTAGTGGGGTTTCCACTTCCATGTTTTGTACGCAATAAGGCGACTGGTTTTGTTGTCGCCACGTGTTTCCTTCATATGGGGCGCGTTGCCCCCCAGAATTCGTTACAGGTCTAGTTGCAGCGTTTACACTTGGTCGACACGCAGCGCCATTCATTTGTTGAGGTGTCCAGTTGTTTCCATATCCCGTGTTGTTTTGTCGAGTTGCATTGTTGTTGTTTGGTGCCTTCCAAGGGTGAGGGTTGTACGGGGTATTCTCACGTGGATGATTATTTCTGTTTCTCCAGTCTTTATTTTCAATATAGCCATTGTTGGTGCTACCAATTTTGTCGAACTCTTCCAAGAGCTCGATTAACTGCTCGCAATTATTGATACCTCTACCAACAATGGCATATTTGATTTCATCACTAAAGTGCCGTGCGAGTTTCCGGACTACTTCCTTAGAGTCCATGACAGGTGTTAAATCACTTACATGAGAGAACATTTTCGTGGCATATTCCGCTCGCGATTTGTCCTTACTGATTTGGAAGCTGCCGAATTCCAACTTTTTTCTCACCTCGTGCTGCGTGTGCTCGTTCCAATAACGTTGTTGGAATTTGGCCACGAAGCTTTCGAGACTTGTAATATCATTTTTCACTACCGACCACCAATCGCTGGGCGGTCCTGACAGTGACTTTTCTATTAATTATTCGGCGTTGCACTCTCTCGGACGCACGGCTTCCCAGTATTGTCTTAGGAGGCGGATATACTTCATCGGGCTTCCTTCGCCATTATATTCTGGTAGCAGGTACTTTATGTTAGGCTGGACGGCTGATATCTGTTCACGGGGCCTCCGGTCCAGATTTTCCGTGATTCGTTCAGCTACTCTTGTTTGTGCAGTCTCCATCCGACCAATTTGTGTCTGAATGCGTACCTCCCTCTCTTCGAGGCTCTGCGTCATGGTGGTTGTAGCCTCTAGTGAGCGGCTCACGCTGTTTTCCAAGGCTGCCAATCGCTTTTGCAGTACTCTCTCTTTCTCGGCCTCCTGTTGTTCTCCGTGCCGCTTGTCTTCAGCAATTATTCGTTGGTTTCGTTTTTTTAACTCCTCCAATCGCTGGTTGATGAGAATCCATATTTGCTCCGAGCTAGAATTGACTGCTTCGGAAGGGATGCTGCGGGCGTTCTCCATGTTGTCGGGTGAGATGTTTCGTATGGTCAAATCAAGATCGTCTTGCTCACTACCGTTATCGGGGTTGTGTTTTTTCGCGGATCTGGACGACCGGAGATATGTTTTACTCATTTTTGCGGGAGTGTTCATAATGTCACTTTTTCACAATAAGAGCCGTATCTATTTCGCACTGATCACAACGAATGAGGAAATATTATTTTGATAGTTTTTTTATTGTTCAATTTTGAATGGGTAGGTAATTGTGATTAAAACACTACCGATCGCGTTCGCTTTTCACTGCTGCCACGAATTGGTGACAGTGCATTTGCCGTAGAACGAGTATTCTAATGTTTCGCTCAGCAGGACGATTTCTTGCTTCCAGCCACGCCTTGCCATGTATCTTCCACGGAAAGCGAACACTGATTCGAAGATCAGCTATATGACAGCGAAAAAGATTGAGATGTCTTAGACACCAAACTGCAGTGTGAAAAAAAATATCATAAAGCTGGTGTTAAAGTACTTGGTCAAATCATCGAAAAATTCAATGCCTCTAAAGATTTTCAAGAACAATTGCAACTTCTCTCGCTTGCGCCAAAATCTTGGGACGAAGAAAACTGATGCATAGAATTCTTACGCTTCCGAATCCAAAAAGAGGAAGAGCATTGACTCCTGAAACTAAAACTCCAGTGAAAAACTTTTATGAACGCGATAACATAAGCCGAATGATGCCAGGGATGAAAGACTTTGTGTCGAACAAGAATGATGATGGAACTCGTTCACATGTTCAGAAAAGGTTACTACTGTGTAATGTCAATGAGTTATATGCTCAATTTACATCAGAACAGGCCTGAAGATCAGTATTTCGAAATTAACAAAACTCAGACCTCGTCATTGTCTTCTAGCAGGAAGCAGTGGCACTCATAATGTGTAAGTTTGCGTGCATCATGAGAATATCAAGTTGATAATAATGAATGAAATAAATATTCAACATTTAACCGAGGATACTGACATGGCGTTCACAAATTAGTACGACTGTCTGGGTGCTATTGTATGACCTAACTCTTTAAGTTCCTGTCATTTAGGAGTATGTGAAAACCGTCCAGGTGCTGCAAACTTGAAAAATAACATCACTAAAGCTTTTGATGAACATTGTATTAATGAAGGGAGATTTTAAATTTGGTTGCAGACCGACAGATGTAATGGATACTAATGAATTCCTAGATGATTTCTGTGAAAGGCTGTTGAAATTAAAAACTCATCACTTTATTTCAATAAAGCCAAATTCTTTCAAAAACCTGAAGGAAAATGTATTGCCTGGGGAGTTTTTGATTTGCTTCGATTTCGCTGAGAATTACGCATTCATAATTCAGAATGCAGCTCAATCGTTCCGCTGGAATAAGGACCAAGCTGCAATATTCATTGTGGTGATTTATTATAAAAAAGATGGAGAGCTCTAGCATGTAAGTATCGCAATCATATCTGATAACTCAGCTCATGACACGGTGACTGTTCACGAGTATTACTTGAAAACTCATTTCAGGCCACAGAAAATCGACTATTTCACTGATGGTGCAGGGCAACATTTTAAAAATAAGAGTAGCTTTGCTAATCTCCGAGCCCATGAAGAAGATTTTGGTATCTTTATAAAGCCATCCCCAACGCATCTGTAAAAAAAATTCTACCTATCGGATTTCTTTTTTAGTTAAATTTGTTCCCCGTTGACTGGACTATAGAAAATTGATCAGCTTTCTGTCACCCTGAAAAAGGAACGTTTTCGTCTCGAGCACGTCGTATCCAATTCTGAGTACACTTTTCCAGGTTTGGAAAAGAAGAAAGCTTCATTCGTTTCCGATCAGGTTGAAATGAAGAGTTTTCAGCTACAGCAATAACATCATCTTTCTTCTTTGCAATCGTATATAAAGTGTTTGGTGGAATCCCAAGTGCTGCTGCAATGTCTTTTTTCTTCTTCATACCTTTTTCAACTTCTCGGATCACTTTAACTTTATCACTCAAACTCAAAGTGGTACTTTTCCCTTAGAACATATATTACATGGAGTGCTAATCTGGGGTAATTTCGCGTCAAAAGATAGGTATCGGTGTTGAAAATCTCAGACGGTGAAAGTGCTTGCAGAGATCTCTGGTGCTTGTCACTTATAACGTCGCCAGACGTCGCTTGTCATATCTTACACTTTCTCTTATAAATAGCTCAAAAAATCCCTGCAAATATCAAAATGAGATCTCCCTCAATTTTCGAGAAATATTTAAGAACATACACCGTGGCATGGTGTATTGGTGTGCTCAGCGTCCGAGAGTCTGAACTCTGAAGTTCGTGCATACGATTATAATAGTCTTGTATTTTCCGTATATTATTTATGCGGTTATTCACATCGTGTGCATGGTTTTGGCGTACGTATTTAAATACATATTTCTTGAAAACTAAGGGAGATTCCATTTTGATATTTACAGGGCTTGTAGAGGACAATGTAAGCTATCTATATAGAAAAAAAATAAAATAAAAATTGAAATCACCAAAGTTATGAAAGGTCAAGAAAAAAAGGACCAAAATTTTCAATTTTCAATATCTCCTAAGTTTTTTCATTTTTTCAAAAATTAATTCAGGGTTTTTCTTTCAACAACATAAGGAAAGAATAATATAATTTTCATCAAAATTACTGACAATATCTGAAATTCTTCAGATGATTTGACATGAAATTGCTCTAAACTGACTGAACACCATTTTTTAATAAATATAGTACTTTGGCTTGTGGGATTTATTCTGAAATTTTGTAAAATAATCAATGAAAATTGCATTGCTGATGACTTTCGTTTTTTCAAATCAAAATCAAGAATGTATCATATTATTTACAAAAATTCAACACTTTCTTATTTAAACAAGCGCGCGCAAAGTTGCACCATTGAACCACCCCAAACGAGTAGAGTAGAACCGGGACGGCAAGCATGTTAGTCGCAGATACCTTGTTCAACGTCGAAAGATTGGGCGACCAAATCTGTCGAAGAAGATGCTTGTATCTGCTTCGGAGAGACTCCTTTACTGATGTTACACCCTGAATGCGGCTTTGAAGCTTTTCTTTCCTACCTTGTCCTCTTTTTTAAATAAAATTTTGTCCTCATTTTTCAAAGCTATTTGTCCTACTTTTCGAAAATGAATTATGGTCACCCTACTAAGAGTACAAGTCTAGAGGGCGACCACTCAGCTGCGGGACTCATTGATATTTATTTACAAAGGATCCTTTATGACCAGCGCGTTGGTTATTGCTTATGAATTCGATTGAATAGACCAGCCTTTAACTGTATTCGTGCTGATGAGTTCAGGCGAATTGGAGCTTGACTTTAAATCTCGCGAATTAAAATGAATTGGCTGACACTGCGAAGTTAATTCGTGCTGACACATTCAAATGAATTAGCTCCCCTAGAAATTGTTCACCGGATTAGGGCGACTAGCAGATTTGAAGATTGAACTACTTATTTCCGAAGTGAGAAGAATTCATGGCCTGCTCCAATTCGACATTGTCGCAAAGCGAGATTCACGAAGGCTCTAGCGAATTCATCTCAATTCGCCTCAATTATTTTCTTTTTACTGGGAGTGCAGCTATTTTTATTACCAAGATACATTCCATTTATAAGAAGTTAAAAAATGACCAGTCCTGCTTGTTTGTGCTCGATCATGACCGAGCAAAAGCGAGCATGCTCGAGCATGACGGTAAATGCACATCACTACTTTTGAACGACAAGTCATACTTAGCGTTTCGAAACAAGCAACCCCTCTCTGTCTATCTCAAACGATAGACAGAGCATAAAAAGGCATTGAAATTATGAGAGTTAATAGAATGGCATTAAATGGCATCGAAATGAATCGGTCCAACAAAGCATACTGAATGCGAGATTTGGGAATCGTGTAAATTATTGTGAATACCGAACGCTGCAATTTGAAAAATACTAAAAATTAACAAAAATATGCATTTTTAAAGTTTTTATTGATAAAACACGTAAAAAAATGATTCAATGAGGAACATTTTTTTTAAATTTGTTTACAGGTGGTACGATGGTAGGGTGCCGATTAGAAGTTTAAATTTTACAAGCACTCATACTAAATTCTGTTTCTTTTGACGAAAAAAGTTAGATCTGGATATCAATTTTTTTTTCAGTTTACTATATTTAAAAAGTAAAAATCTGGTGGTGAAAAATTCTTTCATCTCTAGGAAGTATTTGTGATTTTTCGAAAAGTGAGAACTAAATTTTAGAAAATAAAAAAAAAAGATTTTATGATTATCGGACTTGGAGCACCAAAAGTAATAATTTCATAAAATTACTTGTCTGAAATGACTTTTAACATTTGCTTTCTAAAATAGCACCTATAGGATTTCTTACGCTACATAAAGAGGATGTCCTCCATACTGAATAAATTAAAATAATACTAGGGCGACAGAAAAAAACCTTGAATTTTTAAATCCAAGAAAAATACATATTTTTGTAATTACAATTTTTACCAAAACAAAAGTTAAGAGTCAATATTCCCAAATTTAAATTTCTAACACGAAGCCGAGGCGACAATGATTCTACAAAATGAATACCTATATAATAGATTAACTTTATAAGGTTTTAAGAAAGTAGCACTTTTAGATATGATTAGTTTACAAAAGTATTTAAAAATATATTCTTTGAGTCCTCAAACTGCATAAACTTTGAACTCGACTTTAGGTCAACATAAAGAAAAAATTACGTGTATTTTGAAAGTATTATTCTAACTTTGGTTCTGCGCGCTAAAATATGACAAATGTTCTATTTCATGTATACGTTGTGCATAAAAAAATCTCCAGTCAACAGTTAGAATAACTACAAAAATGGTAATTATAGAAAATGATACTTGTGTCTATTTTTCCTATTTTCCCGAGACTTCTTCAATAACTTTGTAGTTAGTCAAATGTAATAACTTGCTCAGCAATAATGTTGATTGATGTACCAACTACTTTTTTTAAATCTTAGTAAACAATTTTTTTTTTGTTACGAACTAAGAGGTCCGTTCGCGCTACCCGAGGTAGGTAGAGTCGTCAGGCAGCTTCAAAGAGCTTCATGCGAGCTGATGCGTGAGGAGGAGAAACGTTTCTGCGTTGTGAACGCTCACTGCACAATACATATTTCACCAGATGGCGCTGCGTCACATGCAATATAGTTCAATACATAATATCATTCTTGGGATTTATTTGAACTTCAGTTTTCAATTTTTATATCACATATGATCTGAAATAGTAATAATTATTATCTATCTTGTTTGAATGCGAAATTATTAGTGTTCACGTATGTGCAAATTTGATGACTGAAGAAATATGGAACAAAAATTATTTTATAAATGCAAATACTGAATATTTTCAAATACTGAATACGATGTAAGCTGTACTCAAAACAATTCGGTTATGAAGACACTGGAGATTCAGAAGTCCGCGTCCGCCTTGACGGCGCGAAATGTATAATCGCGGAACTGACAAATTGATATGCAAGCTTTTATGCATATGCATGGTCTTACGTGTCGTGTCATCAAGGGCCTTAAGTTCGTTTTTCGTCCATTGAACCACCCCAAACGTGTAGAGTAGAACCAGGACGGCAAGCATGTTAGTCGCAGATACTTTGTTCAACGCCGAAAGATTGGATGACCAAATCTGTCGAAGAAGATGCTTATTGTATCTGCTTCGGAGAGACTCCTTTATTGATTTTACGTCCTAAATGCGGCTTTGAAACTTTTCTTTCCTACCCTGTCCTCTTTTTGAAATAAAATTTTGTCCTACTTTCCTCATTTTTCAAAGCTATTTGTCCTACTTTTCGAAAATCAATTATGGTCACCCTATGTACAGGTTCCTTGGGAGGTGGGGCACTGGCAAAAATATCTCTGAAGGATCCTGTGCCACTTCTGTCCCGCATGAATATTCCTGTTCAGGAACCTGTAAAGGATCCTGTAAGGGATCCTACACATACGAACACACACACAGGCACACAGTTTGTCATAAGCACAAACGCAGGATTTTGCCGGGAGCGGGTGCTAATCTGAAAAAACTTTACCCGCTCCAAGCGAAATCGCGGTAAAATATATATATATATATGTTCGTGTGTGTGTGAAGGATCCTTCACAGGTTCCTGTGAAGGTTCCTTTATAGGTTCCTGTGAAGGATTCTTTAGAGGAACCTGTAAAGGATTCTTCACAGGTTCCTGTACAGGAATATTCATGTGGGACAAAAGTAGCACAGGATACTTCACATATATTTTTGCGAGTGTCTTACCTGCTCAGGAATCTGTACATGATCCTTCATAGGTACTTTTCGGAAATGTGTCCCACTTGCACAAGAACCTGTGCAGGATCCTCCCAAGGAAATTCCTTGTAGCAACATGCACGATAATGCAGGAACCTGTACAGGTATTCGAATACTCAGGTTCCTGTACAGGAATTTTCAGCTGGGTAGAACATTGTTGCATCATATGATGCAATATTGTGTAATGTCGCGAAACAAATTTTACGTGTTTCTAGATGTAGAACATTATTACATAATATGATGCAATATTGTGCAATTTCGTGAAAAGAATTTTACTTGTTTCTAGATGCAGAACGTTCTAAAACATTGTTGCATCATATAATGCAATACTGTGCAGAAGTTTCTAGAAATTGGATAGAGGAGGTAAGCGTCTATAAAAGGAGACCAGCTTTTCTCTTTCATCAGTTTGTTGGCGGATATCAGATTATAAGGAAGAAAAGCAGCAAGAGGTGCAAAGTCGTTTAAACGTATTTCTGAAGAACATTCGAGAACTGATACAAGTGTGAACAAACTTACAAACTCTAACAAGAAAACTGTGAAACATGAAAATAACAAGCAAGGAAAATAAGAAAAAATGGATTTCGCAAAATTAAACAAAACCGCTCTTAGTGAAGACTTTCTTCCAACAAAGAAGCTGACAGACTTGAAAGTTAACAAAGGACACGAAATAACAGACATCAAGAAAGCTAAAACAAAATATGGAATGCGAACGCTCGTAATCATAGAAAACAAATTTTCCGTTTTTCTACTTCAAAGAATGGCGAAACTGTTTGAATGCAAACGAAGAAAGCCTGTGAAGATCAACACCTTGAAATGGTGTATTTGGGTGAAAATTTTAATTCCATCGAATTTATGAAGAAGAAGAATATATAAATTGTACACTTTTGAACGATAGCTCAGTGTCTGAAAGCCTTCAGTGCGATCAATATCATCATCATCATGCCCCATACGCCTCAAAATTAAATGTTACAAGTAACTAAATACAATCTCAATTTATCATTCACAAAGCAAATTATCATCGGTGCCGAATTTACAAAAGACGAAAAGCTTGCCTTATCATTGAAACTGTTAGTCAGTCATACTTGTTCAAATATAACCCTGAACCCTGAAGAGTGGAAATTATTCCAAAGTTACTTCAAACTCATTTCACTATTCTTTGATGGTCAAGAGGAGCAGCAATGCGTCGACTGTGGAAATTTCCGTATACATATGACTACATATTTTGGAGACTATATAGTGGCTTTAGAGCAGATTCAAGAAACCCAAAAATATTATCCGTTTGTATTACAAGACACAACGTTTGCTGTTCTCCAGAAAGTCAGTACAGTAAAGTCTCCATCATTTCAAGACACCATTATTTCAATACCCCAACATTTCAAGCCCCCCGTATACGGTTATTTCAAATTGCGCCGTTCCGTCAACTCCCACCACCAATGAAAAATAAGAGGCCCGAAGAGCGGGAAACCTTGAATTGAGTATTGTTTCATAACTTCATGGGAATACGTCGCACGACGTTTTCGAGAAAATATTATAAACGTAAAAGTCATAAATGTACAAATAGAAATATTTCAAGAGTCATGGAGTATTATAGATGTAAACAGGAATAAACCTGGAGTGGAAGACCAGTTTGTACGCAACGCACTTGAAGGTGAAATCCAGAAACTACTTGATTTTTCAATGTCGCAACTTAAGAAACCGCACTGTCGTGAAGACTACCGAGAGTTCTAGAAAGTCGTAGTCATATTTTTTGGAGGCAGTCCACCACGTGGAGTATCATTTCGTATTCCCGGAGCCATGCATCAAGCTAGGTTTATGGCTAAAGTTATTTACAATATCAAGATATTTCTTTTTCGGGGTGTGTACTTCGCTGATCTTACTGCATGAAATATCTACTTATAAATTATTTTCAGTTCACAGATTCCAATTATCTACGAGGGTGATTTATCAGGGGGAAAAACACTATACTTTACTTAGAGCAGTTGATTTCAATTTTTTAAACAAATTATTATAGTTTAAAGAATATATCGTATACGTTCTGAAACAAGGAAATACTGAATATTAGGTGACATAGTATGAGAGATTCAAAAAATCTAGATTTTTCTCCACCTTTCCTATGAACAGCCGCAAGTGAATGATGAATAGTTGTTTAATCCGACGTCGTGGGGGTGGGAAAGTGTTACACGGACACAGGGTTGGATCATATAGACCCGCTTATTATATATGAATTATACCAGTACTTTGTTAATAAAAAATGTAATATGCAGCTCCAGCTACTGAGAAGAACGGCAACATCCCACGCATGGTAACCGAACTACAAGAAAAATAAAATGTGCCGGGTCCTACAGACCCAGCCCCCATGACGCCGGGTTAAAAATTACCCATCATATCGGAATTTTGAACTTGAAAAATTCACAGAAAGCATTGTTATTTTTGTATGTGATCGGAGCAGACGTGTATCTGTAATGGAGTCGAAATGTCTGCCCCGAACGCATACACAAATAACAACGTTTTCTATTAATTTTACAAATAAAAATTTTCCATATGATGGGTAATTTTTAAATGGTTTATTTTCAAGATTTCTAAATTCAATCCAGGCAACACCAAAATAAAAAACTAATATACAGCTCCAGCTCCTGAGAAGAACTGCAACGTCGCACGCATAGTAAACGAACGTCAAGCAAAATAAAATGTGCCGGGTCTCACAGACCCAACTCCCATGACGCCGGGTTAAATAATTACAAAATAACTTAAGCAAAAAAATTTTTCTTCTAACATTCGTTAATTGTGTCATTAATTACGGAAAAGAATAATGTTTCACGATTTACAGGGAAAACATTGTTTAAACAAATGAAAATTGCTTAAACAAACGAAAATTGTTTAAACAAATTAAAATTGTTTAAAAAATTGCTGAATGTTCTGTAGAAAAAATATTACTTTCAACATCCGTTAATTGTTTCATGAATTTCAGAAAATAATAACTTTTCTCGCTTGACAGAGGGGAACATTATTTGAACAAATGAAAATTGTTTAAATAACCACCAAATATCCTATAAAAATATATTGCTCTCAACATTCTTTAATTGTGTAATTATTTACAGACAATGATAACTTTTTACGATTTTTTGAAGAAAAAATTGTTTAAGCAAATGAGCATTGTTTGAATAATTACCAAATATGTTAAACAAGAACTACTTCTCTTGACATTCATCAACATTGTATAATTCATCCCGAAAGATAATAACTTTTCACGATGTACGGGGAACAATTTTTTTCAACAAATAGAAATTGTTCAAACAATTAAAATTATTTGAAATATACTTCAAAAACTTGTCACTTATCGATTAAAAATAATTCATGTTGAAAAAATTTCGAAAAATACCGTCTTTAGCATAAATCTGATGGAAAACTGCTATTTTGCATTTTTAGGGCATTTTCCGGGAACAATAAAAGAGGATTTGGAGTGTCAAAATTAAAAGTTATTGGTTGGAAATTATTCCTTGAATACTCCTTGAGAGGTAACTATAGTTTAATTCACGACAGTTTTATAACAAGTAATTCTTTTTACCATTTTTTTGAAAATCGAGCTTTTTCCATTTAAAACCCCATGTTAATTCGAACAAAATAACGCAATTTCTTTCTTAAAAACGAACAAAATGGGCGGTGGTTTATCACGAAAAATCGAAAGTCGAATTTTTACAGTTATAAATTTGGACCACCCTAGCGACACACGCAACCAAGTTGAAAAAAAGATCAGATTTTTTAATCTCATTTCCATACAAATGTACAATGTATTTATTATGGATCAAATGAAATGATTTCATAAGATTTTAATGGGGTTTCAAATAATGCATGGGATTATAAATATTATATATACCATATATACTATATTATAGTATATATACTATAGCTTAAGGGACTATAGTTGGGGTGGGGGGAGAGATGGCGTCGCCCGTGGAAGCACGTACACGTCGCGCTGGATTATTATTATTATTATTATTATATCATTAAGCCGTTTCCTTTTCGGGGTAGGCGTGAATTGCTCGGTTGGAAAGTATCGTTCCAACGCTCCGACTTTCACTCCAACGCTAAGCGTTTAAGAAAGCATCCAGACAACAAAATCAACTTCCAGCGTTGCTGTTTGGCTCGGATTAGCCATTTTAAAACAAGTAGTCTGAAACACCATATAAGAAATACTTATCTCGTTCCAACGCTCCGACTTTCACTCCAACGCTAAGCCTTTAAGAAAGCATCCAGACAACAAAATCAACTCCCAGCGTTGCTGTCTAGCACAGCTTAGCCATTTTAAGACGAGGACTCTAAAACATTTTTTACAGAATTGTATCTCGTTCCAACGCTCCGACTTTCAATCCAACGCTAAGCGTTTAAGAAAGCCTCTAGACAACAAAATCAACTCCCAGCGTTGCTGTTTGGCTCGGATTAGCCATTTTAGGACAAGTAGTCTAAAACTCCTTTTACGGTATACTTATCTCGTTCCAACGCTCTAACTTTCAATCCAACGCTAAGCGTTTAAGAGAGCCTCCAGACAACAAAATCAACTTCCAGCGTTGCTGTTTGGCTCGGAATAACCATTTTAAGACAAGTAGTCCAAAACACCCTATAAGGAATACCTATCTCGTTCCAACGCTCGGACATTCGCACCAACGCTAAGCGTTTAAGAAAGCATCCAGACAACAAAATCGACTCCCAGTGTTGCTGTCTGCCTCGGCTTAGCCATTTTAATACAAGTAGTCTAAAACATTTTTTACGTGATACTTATCCTGTTCCAACGCTCCGACATTCACTCCAACGCTAAGCGTTTAGGAAAGCATCCAGACAACAAAATCAACTCCCAGCGATGATGTCTGGCTCGGATTAGCCATTTTAAGACAAGTAGTCTAAAACTCCCTATAAGGAATACTTATCTCGTTCTAACGCCGCGACATTGGCACCAACGCTAAGCGTTTAAGAAAGCATCCAGACAGCAAAATCAACTCACAGCGTTGCTATTTGGCTCGGATTAGCCATTTTAAGACAAGCTGCTTAAACACCTTAAGAGGAATACTTATCTCGTTCACACGCTCCGACTTGCACTCCATCGCTAAGCGTTTCAGGAAGCATCCAGACAACAAAATCAACTCCCAGCGTTGCTGTTTGGCTTGGATTAGCCATTTTGAGACAAGAAGTCTAAAACACCCTATAAGGAATACTTATCTCGTTCCAACGATCCGACTTTCACTCCAATGCAAAGCGTTTGAGAAAGCATCCAGACAACAAAATCAACTCCCAGCGTTGTTGTCTGGCTCGGCTTAGACATTTGAAGAATAGTAGTCTAAAACACCCCATAAGGAAGACTCATCTCGTTCCAACGCCCCGACTTTCGCACCAACGCTAAGCGTTTAAGAAAGCATCAGGACAACAAAATCAACTCCCAGCGTTGCTGTTTGGCTCGGATTAGCCATTTTAAGACAAGCTGCTTGAACACCTTATAAGGAATAATTATCTCGGTCAAACGCTCCGACTTTCACTCCAACGCTAAGCGTTTAAGGAAGCATCCAGACAACAAAATCAACACCCAGCGTTGCTGTTTGGCTTGGATTAGCCATTTTAGGACAAGTAGTCTAAAACACCATATAAGGAATACTTATTTCGTTCCAAAGCCCCGACTTTTGCACCAACGCTAAGCGTTGAAGAAAGCATCTGGACAACAAAATCAACTCACAGCGTTGCTGTTTGTCTTGGATTAGCCATTTTAAGAAAAGTAGTCTAAAACACCCTATAAGGAATACTTATCTCGTTTTAACGCTCCACTTTTCGCTCCAACGCTAAGCGTTTAAGAAAGAATCCAGACAACAAAACCAACTTCCAGCGTTGCTGTTTGGCGCATATTCGCCATTTTAAGACAAGTAGTTTAAAACACCCTATGAGGAATACTTATCTCGTTCCAACGCTCCGACTTTCACTCCAACGCTAACCGTTTAAGACTGCATCCAGACAACAAAATCAACTCCCAGCGTTGCTGTCTGGATCTACTTAGTCATTTTAAGACAAGTAGTCTAAAAAACCCCATAAGGAATACATATCTCGTTCCCACGCTGCGACTTTCACTCCAACGATAAGCGTTTAAGAAAGCATACAGACAACAAAATCAACTCCCAGCGTTGCTGTCTGGCTCGGCTTAGCCATTTGAAGAATAGCATTCTAAAAA
The DNA here is from genome assembly GCA_011634705.1 of Andricus grossulariae. Taxonomy (NCBI): domain Eukaryota; kingdom Metazoa; phylum Arthropoda; class Insecta; order Hymenoptera; family Cynipidae; genus Andricus; species Andricus grossulariae. The sequence goes on along the minus strand of JAABKJ010075445.1, from coordinate 93,169,244 downwards.
CCCTATAAGGAATACTCATCTCGTTCCAACGCCCCGACTTTCGCACCAACGCTAAGCGTTTAAGAAAGCATCCAGACAACAAAATCAACTCCCAGCGTTGCTGTTTGGCTCGGACTATCCATTTTTAGACAAGTAGTCTAAAACACCCTATAAGGCATACATATCTCGTTCCAACGCTCCGACTTTCACTCCAACGCTAAGCGTTTAGGAAAGCATCCAGACAACATAATCGACTCCCAGTGTTGCTGTCTGCCTCGGCTTAGCCATTTTAAGACAAGTAGTCTAAAATACCTTTTACGGAATACTAATCTCGTTCCAACGCTCTGACTTTCACTCAATCTTCTACGAACAAAAATGAATTTTTAACAAATTAGTTTAACTTTCAACAAATTGCTTGAATTTTCAACCGAAAAAGACGAATTATAAAATAAAAAAAGAATTATCAACCAAAAGTTGAACAGGTAAATTTTAAACTAAAGATAATATTGTTCAACTAAAATGATGAAATAGTCTACTGGATTAGTTAAATATTCAGTTGAAAAAATTAATTTTCAACCAAATACACAGATAAATTTTCAACTGGAATATTTAATCTTTCAGTCAAAATAATTAATTTTCCAAAAAAAAAGAATGTTTAACAAAATAGTTACATTTTCAAACAGAGATGAATTTTTAATTAAAATTATGGATTTTCTACAACAACAACAAATATTTTTTAACAAAATAGTTTAACTTTCAACTTAGTAGTTCAATTTTCAACTAAAAAGGATTTTAATTTTTAATGAAAAACATTTGAATTTAACCCAAGAGAAGAATTTTTAACCAAGATAGATTTTTCAATTCAAAGAGAAAAAAAAATGCAACCAAGAAGATTAATTTATTTAATTAAGATAAATTATTTTTCAACAAAAAAATAATAATTTACAACAGAATACTTACATTTTCAATCAAAGAGATGAATTTTCGATTAAAATTATGAGTCTTCGACCAAAAAAAAAAATAATTTTTAACAAAATAGTTTAACTTTCAACAAAGTAGTTGAATTTCCAACAAAAACATATTTTTATTTCAAATAAAAAACAGTTGAATTCAACCAAAAAGAAAATTTGTTAATAAAATAGTTCAACTTTCAACCAATTAGTTGAATTTTTAAACAACAAAGATTAATTCTCGACGAAAAATGTAATAGTTGATATTTCAATCAAAAAGGAGAATTATTCTGGAAGAAAACTTTGTCAATTAAAGGTTTTTTTAAAGTTTGTGTTAGTTTTAAAAAACGTACTTTCAAAGAAAAGAATTTCAACCAAAAGTGTTGAATTTTCAAGCAAAAGATGAATTTTCAACCAAAAGTTGAATAGTGAAATTTCAACCCAAAGAGATGAATGGTCAACTAAAATTATTGAATATTCTACTGGATTAATTAAATTTTCAGTTGAAAAAATTGATTTTCAAGAAAATATTTAGTTAAATTTTCAACGAGAATAGTTAATCTTTCAGATACAAAAATTAACTTTCAACCAAATAGATAATTTTGCAATTAAAATTATGAATCTTCACCAACAAAAAAATGAATTTTTAACAAAATATTGTCAACTAAAATAGTTAAATTTTCAACCGAAAATATGAATTTTCAATTAAAATGATGAATCTTCAATAAACAAATGAATTTTTAACAAAGCAGCTTAACTTTCAATAAAGTAGTTGAATTTTCAACCAAAAAACATTTTTATTTTAAATGAAAAACAGTTGAATTCAATCAAAAAGAATAATTTTTAACAAAATTGTTTAACTTTCCACCAATTAGTTGAATTTTTAAACAACAAAGATTAATTCTCAACGAAAAATGTAATAGTTGATATTTCGACCAAGAAGAATTATTATCAAAGATAGATTTTCAATTAAAAGAGAAAAAATGTCAACCAAAATGTTGAATTTTCAACAAAACAAAACAAAATTATTTTCAACAAAATAGTTAAATTTTCAACTGGAATATTTAGTCTTTCCGTCAAAAGAATTAATTTAGGAAACAAAAGAATGTTCAATAGAACAGTTAAATTTTCAACAAAAAAGATGAATTTTCAATTAAAATGATGAATCTTCTATAAAAAAATGATTTTTTAACAAAATAGTTTAACTTTGAACAAAGTAGTTGAATTTTCAACGAAAAAGATTTTAATCTTAAATGAAAAACAGTTGAATTCAATCAAAAAGAAGAATTTTGAACTAAGATAGATTTGTCAATTAAAAGAGAAAAAAAATTCAACCAAATTGTTCAATTTTCAAGCAAAAGATGCATTTTCAACCAAGAAGAACGAATTTTTAACCAAATGCTTGAATTTTTAACAACATAATTAAATTTTCAACCAAAGACGTGAATTTTCAATTAGAATGATGAATCTTCAACCAAAAAAGATTTTTAACTCTCAACGAAAAATGTAATAGTTGATATTTCAAACAAAAAGAAGAATTATTATCGAAGAAAGATTTTTCAATTAAAAGAAAAAAGAATTTCAACCAAACTGTTGAATTTTCAACAAAAGAAAACAAATTATTTTCAACAAAATAGTTAAATTTTCAACTGGAATATTTAGTCTTTCCGTCAAAAGAATTAATTTGAGAAAAAAAAAGAATGTTCAATAAAACAGTTAAATTTTCAACCAAAAAGATGATTTTTCCATTAAAATTATGAATCTTCTACAAAAAAATTATTTTTAACAAAATAGTTTAATTTTCAAGAAAATAGTCGAATTTTCAACGAAAAAAGATTCTAATCTTAAATGAAAAACAGTTGAATTGAACCAAAAAGAAGAATTTTGAACTAGGATTCAACCATATAGTAGAATTTTTAAACGAAATAGTGGATTTTTTAACCGTAATAGTCGAATTTTTAACCGAAAGGGATGGATCCTGAATTAAAAATATAATAGTAGATTTTTCAATGAAAAAGTATACACATTTAACCAAAAAAGACGATATTTGTACCAAAAGATGAATTTTCAATTTAGAAGGAAAATTTCTTCGATCCAAGAAGACGAATATTAAACAAAACACTTGACTTTTCCACCAAAAAAGATTACTTTTTGATAAAATAATTGAATTTTCATCAAAGTAATTAAACTTTCAACCAAATACTAGAATTTTCAGCTGAAAGAGATAAATCCTGAATCAAAATTATAATAGTAGACTTTTCAATCAAATGAATGCATTCTTAACCACAAAAGACCAATTTTTCTATCCAAAAGGACGAATGTACAACAACATAAAGTTGAATTTCCAACAAAAAAAATTACGTTTTAACAAAATAGTTGACTTTTCAACAAAAGAATTAAATTTTCAATCAAAGAGTACAATTTTTAGTAGAGAGAAAAATCCTGAATCAAAAATATAATAGTAGACTTTTCAATAAAAAATTCAGTTTTAACCACAAACGACGATATTTCTACCAAAAGATAAATCTTCAATTCAAAAAGAACAATTTTTCTATCCAAAAAAATGAATGAATGAATTTTCTACAAAACAGTTTAATTTTCAACCAAAAAGGATGACCTTTGAATAAAATTGTTGAATTTTCAAACAAACAGTTCCATTTTTATCTAAAAAAGATTCAATTTATACTAAAAATAGATGAATTTTTAAATTAAAAGGACAAATTTTCAAAAAAAATAGTTGAATTTTCATTCAAAGAGGATTTCAGTTTGATTTTTGAACATCAAAATATAAGTATTAAAGAAGAAGTACATTTTCCACGAAGATACTTGAATTTTAAAAAAAAAAAAAAAAAAAAAACAGTTGAATTTTCGACCAAAAAAGATGACTTTTTAACCAAAAGAGATTAATCCTGAACCAAAAATGTAATTATAGTAAACTCTTACAATAAAAATAATTAACTTTTTACCAAAAAAGATGTATTTTAAAGAAAATAGTTGAATTTACCACAAAATAATGAAATATTAACTGAATAGGAAAATTTTTGATCAAAAGAGATAAATTCTAAAGCAAAAATATAATAGTAGACTTTTGAATGAAATATAATTCACTTTCTACTAACAAATATCAATTTTAAACTAAAAAATATGAGTTTTTAAGAATATAGCTGAAATTTTCAAAAAACAATTAAATTTTCTCTCAAATAGTAGATATTTTAACAAAAATAAATGAATTTTGGACGAAAAATATAAAAGTAGACTTTTCAATGAAAAAGTAACTTTCCACCATAACATAAATTTTCAACCAAAAAAGGTGGCTTTTCTACCAAAAGATGAATTTTCAATGAAAAAGGTTGGACTTTCTATCCAAAAATAGAAATTATTAACAAATCTGTTGAATTTTCGAACAAATAAGATTAATTTTTAGAACAAAATAGTTTAATTTTCAACAAAATAATTAATTTTTCAACCAAATAGTAGAACTTTTAACCATACAAGATAAATATTCAAACAAAAAAGATTATTTTTCTACCAAAAGATGAATTTTTAATCTTAAAGAAAGTATATTATATCCAGAAAGACGAATTTTCAACCAAACAGTTGAACTTTCGATGAAAAAGGATTTAAAAACATTGAATTTGCAAAAAAATAATTGAATTTTCAACTAAACAGTAGATTTTTTAACCAAAAGAGATTTAATCTGAACAAAAAATGTAATTATGGTAGAATAAAAAAAAACGAATGAACTTTTAACAAAAAGGATGACTTCTAAAGAAAACAGTTGAATTTATCACAAAATAAATTAAATTTTAACAAAATAGTAAAATTTTTAACCAAAAATAGAATAGTAGACTTTTGAATAAGAAAGAATTCACTTTCTACTAAAAAATATTAAATTTCAATGAAAAAAGATGAATTTTTAAAAAAATAGTTGAATTTATCACAAAATAATTAAAATTTCAACCAAATAGTAAAATTTTCAACTAAAAGTGATGAATCCTGAATTAAAAATATAATGATAGACTTTTCAATGAAAAAGAATGCACTTTTAACCAAAAAAACACGACATTTCAACCAAAAGATGAATTTTCTATTAAAAAGGAAAATTTTTCGGATCCAAAAAGACAAATATTCAACAAAACAGTTCAATTTTCCACCCAAAAAGATTGCTTTTTGACATAATAGTTGAATTTTCAACCAAATAGTAGAATTTTTAACAGAAAGGCATGAATTCTGAATTAAAAAAAATAATAGTAGACTTTTCAATGAACCAGAATGCACATTTAACCAAAAAAGACGATATTTGTACTAAAAGATGAATTTTCAATTTAGAAGGAAAGTTTTTCCGATCCAAGAAGACGAGTATTCAACAAAATAGTTGAATTTGATGCTTCACTTCTGAAAGCCGAAGTAAAGAAAGCAGAATTTGAAAAATTTCATCAAGAGCTATTCGACAAGAAAATTCACGGAAATTTTCACAGGAATGTAGAAAATTTACAGAAATAAAAATAAAAATCGGAAATTCCTTTTGCAAAAATCAGTTGAAGCGTTAGTTTTTCAGTGGAGGTGGGGTTAGTGACAAGAGAACACTTGAGCCTGGGACACCATGTATAGTAGATCAAAATGAACCAAACACTGGAAATATATTGAAAATCTTAATTTTTGTTTTCATTTTTTTGAAAAATACTATTCCTAATACAAATATTTCAGGATGATCTCCGAAAATAAAATAAATTTTTTTCGGGGTAACAAGCGTTTCTCCAATTTGATCACAATAAGAATTAAAAATATCCAGCTTGAAATTTTCTCAATTTAAATAATGAATACTTCAGAACAAAATCAAAGCACCACAACTCTTATGAATTTACAGTGTCTAATAATATCAAATCAGACGTTGAAAGCTCTTTAATGTATGAGACTTGGCTTTGGTACTTCCAATGTCAGCCATTTAATATCACAAGAAATGATTTACTATTGAATTATTTGAAAGGGGGAAAATTTTGGGTTTTCTTTACTTTTTCTGGATTTTCTTATTCCAAACATTTTTGATAATATTTCAGTTGAGTTGAAGCGAGCGACTTATTTATATGTAACATTTTACCTATGATGACAGAAGAATTTTTTAAAACCGTTTTATGAATATATTGAGTTCGCAGAAAGAAAATTTTGGTTTGTTATTTTTTTTTCTGAATTGAAACAGGATATTTTTAACATTCAACTTGATATTGCAGTTGTGTTAAAGGGGGAATTATTCTGTACATAAATCTGTAATTAGAAACTTTTTCTATTTGTCGACAATTAATTTTTTCGACTAAAAATTTGACCATTCATTGAATCTACTGCAAAAATACACCTTCTCAATCAGTTTAGAAGCATTAAAACTTTTCCTAGCTTTTATCAATTGCCTCAGTCAAATATCTTGCATCGGTATGCCAAATTACCGTTCCATATCCTCATTTAGATCTGGCCAAAGAGTAGTATTTAGAGTAGTTAGGTAAAGACTCGAAACTTAACTCTAAAACAAGCAACAGAGGATTTTTTTTCAGGCCGCGTACACAAACAGTAATGGAAATATAACTTGCTTCTTTTAACTAAAATTTTTTATTTTGAACATTGTTAGTCGCTTGAATGATCTCAAATTTTGTATTTTCGACATTTGCCTCGAGATGAACGGGAGGAATCTTTAATTTTTTTATTTTCTTCAATTTTTGAGTTAAAAATGTTGATATCATACAATTTTAATTTTATCAATTGTGCAGTTGTGAATAATCAATCTAAGAACTAATTTTATCCGCAAATTCAACTGTTCCTCTCTTGATTTAAAATTAAAATTTCTCGGTTGCAAATTCAATTACTGCGGGTTAAAGTTCAACTACTATAAAAGAACTCTACTTTTGTTTTAGAAATTCGTCCTTCATACATAGAAAATTCAACTATTTAGTAGACCTGAAATTCCATGAAATCTGATATTTTCTGATATCTGAAGTAAAACATTCCTTGAAATCACCTAAAATGCCCCAAAACGTTATAATTTCGTTAAAATATTGTAAAACTCATTCAAAATGCGAAAATAAATGGAAGATTCCTTGCAATATTCTACAATATCCTAAAATCTTCAAAACTCAAAAACAGAAAAAGTTTGGAAGTACCTTGAAATATTTGAAAATATTTGAAACCCTATGAAAAAGCTCATTTCTCGTTAATAAACAAAAGGATTTCTACGAATTTTGCAGGATTTCAAGGGATTTTACTTGGATATCGAAGGTTTGAAGGGACTTGAAGAAGTAACATAAGATTTTGAAAGATTTTACGGGATTTCAACAATTTTTAAAGGATTTAGAGCGATTTGAGTGTATTTCAACAGAATTTGAGAGATGTTGAGGTTTCAAATGGACTACGCTTTATTTGAAAAGCTATTAATCTTTTAACTGAATTTACCAAGATTTGCAAATCTTTTCAGGAATTTCATAAGATTTTAAGTACCTTCACAAAATTTCAAGTAATTATAACATTTTTCGGGTATTAGAATAGATTTCAAGGGATTTCAAGAGATTTCGAAGTATTAAAAAAAATGCATCGGATTACAAAATATCCAAAGGATTTCAAGAATTACCAAAGAATTTTCACGGATTTTTAGATGCCACATCATTTTCATTGAATTTCGAAGATATTAAGATACTGCAAGGAATCTGATATGATTTTGAAATATTTGCAAGGATCTTGAGGAATTTCAATTATTTTTAAGATTTTTAAGGCATTTCAAATGGATTTCGAAGAATTGAGAAAATTTATGATCCAAAGGAATATCATAAGGGGGCCCAGACACCTTGTGTTCACGTGGACTTATTTCATATTTTATTGAAAAATGGATACTTACATCGTGACTGATAGTGGCTTCGCGGCTGAAAAATGCAGTGTGGTGGTCCATCGTCGACCTTCAAGAAGGGTGGGGACAGCATTCAGAATAGAGGCAGAGTAAATTTTCAAATGGAAGGTTGGGAAGATATTAGGATCGCGGAAATTCCGATAGTATTATATTTTCAGAAGAGCATGCTTCTAAATGTATTCTGTTACTATTATACAGGTAAGAACCCCTTTTATTCAAGTATTTTTTCCGAATAGCTAAATTATCACTCTGGATTTTGAAATATTTTATTGCCATTTTTAATTGTTTCAATATCACTCATGATTTTTTTTGTCAGCAAAAAATATCGTTTGCTTTTGATATGGCATCTATTTCAAGTCGTTGGGGCCAGTGAGACCCCATGTGTCCTCTCTGGAATTATTTGGCGGTGTGTCCTCTAAGGCTCAGAGTTATTAATTAATAATAATGATAATAGAAAATAAACTACAAGCATATTTTCTTGTAAAAAAATCTATCTACTCACTTTGGATGTCATTTGATACTACATGATATTTTTTGTCTTCAAAAGCCTAAATTTGAAAATATTTGGTTTAAATTTTGTCAATTTTTGAAAGTTTCCAATTTCACTGTTACCAATATTGTACTTTCAAATTCTAATATTGAAAATATCCGAACAATTTCATTATACAATCTTTCAAACTCGCACAATATCATATTGATTGCCTTGCTCGTAATTTTTAAATTTAACAATTTTCGATCAACATATTCCATGTTCCATGATTTTAATTTTAGATATACAAAATTATTTAGCTATCCAAATTCTTCCAATTGGTGGAATATCAAATCAAAAGTCTGGTTCGCTGCTCAATTTTCAGTTCAAAGAATGTTCAATTGAACAATCTTGAACAAGGTGCCCTCAAAATAAAATAAAAAACGAATAAAAATAAAATAAATTACACTAGTTTACAACCAATTTGCCCACCATGTTTCACTATGATGTCGTTCTGGGAAGAATGGAAATCGCATAATATATGCAAATAGTCTGATTTGTAGTTGAAGATTTCATAAAATAAGCAATTTAAAACTGAAAAACATATGATACGAAAATGGTAAGACTCTTGAAACTTTCACACGATTCGAAATAAATAAGTTAACAATTGTGTTGTTTAAAAACAAATAATTGTATGATTACAATAATTTTTAAGTTCCGAATTTAATGCTGAACGATAATTTTTCCATTTCATAATTGTGAATTTTCAAACTAATATTCAAATTGTTGAATTTGGAAAACTGTAATTCTTAATTTAAATATTTTTCATTTTGAAGCTATTCAAGTTCACTTAAAATAATCAAAACCTTAAAGGGTTAGATTATAAAAAAATTTCAATGTCAAAATTCTTAGTAAATACACATTTTTCAGTTCTAAATAAAGTTCAGATTCGTTTAATTTTTATATACTCCTTAGAATTTTTTTTCAGATTTATAGTTTCCCATTAAATATTACTTTTTACTTTGAAGCATTTTCAAAAATAATTCAAATTTGAAGGTTAAGTTGAAAATGTTTCGATTTTGATCGATGAAAATAACTATAATTTTTCGATTCATTATAGATAAATTCTTTTAATATATTTCAATGTTAAATGACAATTTGGTTGTTGATAATAGCAATTTAGAATTTTCAACATTTGAAAGCTACGACATTGAATTATTTAAATTAATCCTTTATTTGAAATTAAAAAATTTTAATTCGTCCGGATTGAAAATTATTTTAATTCCAAAGTTTTCTAATTTATATTCTCCAATTTTGTAAGCCTTTAATTCGAAATAATACCGAAATTATTTAATTTAGACATTTCTTAATTTAGAAGAAAATTGTACAAAATTGAAAGCTTAATTTTAGATATGATACAATTTCAACTACTTTCTGATGAAGCTGTCACATTTTTAGCATTTTAGTCTGCATTTCTCTTTATTCGGCGTTTTTGCTTTAAAAGTTCAACATTTTCAATTATTTGATTCAAAGTTCTCACAATTCAAAATTATTCAATTTTATTTATTCCTTCAGAAATTCTTTGAAATTATTGTAATAATTTTTTGGTAATCATAAATTTGTAATTGTCTATATTATTCATCTTATATAATATTGAGTTATTGAATATTAGGAGACTTAAGATTTGAAATAAGTTAATTTCTAGGATATCTAATTCTCAATGGAGAAGTTTTTAATTCAATTTGTTCAATTTTATACATTTTTTTTATTATTACTTGCGTTGAGAATGATAACTCTAGAACGGATTATCTGAAATAGAAAATCCAAAAAGATTTCATTAGTATATTCCTATACGGAGTCCATGAACGAAGGGTTCAGCAAAATTTTGACAAAAAAAAAATGACGACGATTTTTGTAAAAATATTGATTTTTGAGGTTTCTTAAAATTCGTTTTTTTGGCCTGAATCTGAAAGATCTGGAGCTCGACTTCCAGCGGAGCTAGAGAGATTTCATATTTTATAATACTTTTCGATATTATATTTAGACAATATAACAAAACTCTCCTAAAAACCATAAAAATTGCGCTTTCTACGGCGGCACTACTGGGAGCGGCTGACTGGAATTTCGAAGTCAGCGTGAGAGTGGGAGAAGCGCCACGGCGAGCTCGAGCAAGGATGAGGGGAAGCGGTCATATTCGGAGCGGTCTTATTGAGAGCTTTGACTGTAATTATTCATAGAAATTCCAAGTAATTATAATTCTTTTATAAAATTCCCGATTGTAACATTTCCTAGCAAACATGAATTGTCAACCAAAAGAATGAATGTTCAACAAATTAGTTCAATTTTTAAACACGTAGCTGATATTTAAACCAAAAAGATGCATTTTCGACCAAAAAGTTTTATTTTCATGTCACAAAGACTAATTTTTGAGAACAAAATTAAATTTTTCAACAAATTAGTGAAATCCTCAACCAAAAGAGATTAATTTTTAGTTAAAACGTTGCAATTTTATCGAAATAAAATTAAAGTTCTATCAAAAGAGATGAATTTTCAACCCAAAAGTCGATTTTTCAACAAAATAATTAAATCTTCAACCAAACAGATGAAACTTCAAACAAAAAAAAGCAATTTTTAACAAAGTAGTTCAACTTTCAACCAAAAAGATGAATTCTTAACAACAAATATAATAGGTGATATTTCAACCAAAAAATAGTTTAGACCAAAAACTAAGACTTTTTAACAAAGTACTTGAATTTTCAACTAAAAAAGATAAATTTTTTAAATTTTAAATATCTCAGCGGAAAAATATTAATTTTTAGCAAAAACATTAATTTTCGACGAAATAGTTTAATTTTGAACAAAAGAGATGAATCTTGAACTAAAAAAATTTATTCTTTACAAAGTAGTTCTACTTTTAATCCAAAAAGATGAATTTTTAGCAAAATATAATATTATAATATAATATTATTACAATAATATAATTATAATATTTAAAAACAAAAATGAATAAGTTTCTAACAATGCAGTTCTCAACTTTCAACCATGTAATTGATATTTTAACCAAAAAAGATAAATTTTCAAACAAAAGTAACGAATTTTCAACAAAATAGTGGAATCCTCAACCAAAACAGATAAAGATTTAGTCAAACAGTTGCATCTGTAATAAAAAGATTTTGATTAAATAATCAAAAACAGTTAAATTCAACCAACAAGAACGAATTTTAACCTAAGTTGTAGAAATTTTCAAAGATTTTCTACTAAAAAAGACGAATGTTTAAAGATTTCAACAGTTGCATTTTTAGTTAATAAAATTAATTTTTAACCAAAAAACAAACGAATTGTCAAAAAAAAAAAAAGTTAAATTCCCAAGCAGAGATGAATTTTCATTTCAAAAGAAATTAATGTTTAACAAACTTTCAACCCTGAAGTTGATTTTTCAAACAAGGAATATTTTAACAATTAAATTTCCGACACAAAAGATGAATTGTTAAACAAAGAGTGGAATTTTCTAGCAAAATAGTTGACTTTTCAACCGAAAATATAAATTTTCAACAAAGAAGTTAATTTACAACCAAATAGTTGAATATAAAAAGAAAATGACGAATCTTCAACAAACAAAAAAAAAATTTTCTACAAAGTAGTTCTACTTTCAACTAAGTAGTTGATTTTCCAACCAACAAATATTTTAATTTCAAATGAAAAAGAGTTGAATTCAACCAAAAAATACGAATTTTCAACAAAATAGTTGAATCCTTTAACAAAAAAAGTTTAATTCTCAACCAAACAGTTGCATTTTTAACCAAAAAGGATATATTCTTAACCAAGGAAATTAATTTTCTACCAGAAAGGACAAATTTTCAACGAAATACATTAATTTTCAACTAAAGTAAGAATTCTGATCCTTTGCAGAAATTGCCTGCCCCAAAGTCAAAATTATGATTTTTTGTTAAATTCCCTATTCAAAAGTAAAATTTATAATTCTCCACGAAAATTTCCTGTCCCGAAATTGAAATTATATTTCTTTACTGAAATTCTATGTCGCAATTTAGAATAATAATTCTTTTCGAAAATCCCCGGTCCTAAAGTCTAAATTATTATTTTTTACGAAAATTCCCAGTTTTAAATACTGGAAAATGTTTATTTGCAAAAAAAAAGAACAAATTTTAAATTCAAACAAATTCTGATTTGGAACAAGTAATTTGCAAAATCTAACGAATTCTGACTTGGAACAAGGATTGTTTTTGTAAAATCTCTTTTTATAAATCATAATTAAAATTATTTTCCAAAATCAGATGAAATATTACGATTTAAAACTATAATACCCCTCATTGTGTACTGTAAAATTATAGATTTATATTCGTATTAATTCAACGGCAAACAAAATTGAATTAAAAAGAGATCATAGTGCCCAGGTCTTAGTTTTGTGGGTGATTCTGAAGCCAATCCATACAGATTATTAAATTTTCCAAATAGGAAAAGAAAACAATCCAAAATATCCCGTGAATTCCATGAGTTCCGTGAATTCTACGAATTCCGTGAAATCCATGAATTTCATGAATTCCGTGAATTCCAGGAATTCTGTGAATTTCGTAAATTTAATGAATTCCGCGAATTATGTGGGTTCCGTGAATTCCATAAATTCAATGAATTTCATAAATTCCGTGAATTTCATGAATTCCGGAATTTCATGAATTCCTTGAATTTCATGAATTCCGTGAGTTCTGTGAATTCTGTGAATTACAGGAATTCTGTGAATTCCATAAATTCTGTGAATTTCAAGAATTCCATGAATGCCATGAATTGCGTGTGTTCCTTGAATTCTGCGCATTCCATCAATTTCGTGAATTCCATGAATTCCGTGAATTCCATGAATTCCATGAATACCATGAATTTCGTGAATTCCATGAATTCCGTGAATTCCATGAATTCCGTGAATTCCATGAATGCCGTGAATTCCATGAGTTGCGCGAATTCTACGAACTCCGTGAAATTCGTGAATTCTTTGAATCCCGTGGAATCCATGAATTTCATGAATTCCGTGAGTTCCGTGGATTCCAGGAATGAAGTGAATTCCGTGAATTTCATGAATTCCGCGAATTCTGTGAGTTCCGTGAATTCCATGAATTCCGTGAATTCCATAAATTCAGTAAATTTCATAAATTACGTGAATTTCATGAATTCCGGAATTTCATGAATTCTGTGAATTTCATGAATTTCGTGAATTCTGTGTATTCCGTGAATTACCGGAATTCTGTGAATTCCAGAAATTCTGTGAATTTCAAGAATTCCATGAATGCCATGAATTGCGTGTATTCCTTGAATTCCGCGCATTCCATCAATTCCGTGAATTCCATGAATTCCGTGAATTCCATGAATTCTGTGAATTCCATGAATGCCTTGAATTCCGTGAAATCCACGAATTTCATGAATTCCAGGAATTCTGTGCATTTCATGAATGCCACGAATTCCATGAATTCCGTGAATACCATGAATTTCGTGAATTCCCTGAATTCCGTGAATTCCGTGGGTTCCGTGAATTCCATGAATTCCGTAAATTCCGTGAAATCCTTGAATTCCGTGAATACCATGAATTTCGTGAAGTCCGTGAATTCCGTCAATTCCAGGAATTTGCGTAAATTCCGGGAATTTCATGAATTTCGTGAATTCTCTGAATCCCTTGAATACCATGAATTCCGTGAATACCATGAATTTCGCGAAGTCCGTGAATTTCGTGAATTCCATGAATTCCGTGAATTCCATGAATTCCGTGAATTCCGTTAATTCCATGAATTCTGTGAATTCCATGAATTCTGTGATGTCTATGAATTTCGTGAAATCCCTAAATTCCGGGAAATCCATGAATTCGGCGAATATCATCAAATCCGTGATTTCCGTGAATTCCGTGAATTCCGTGAATTACAGGAATTCTGTGCATTTCATGAATGCCGCGAATACCATGACTTTCGTGAAGTCCATGAATTCCATGAATTCCATTAATTCCGTAAATTCCGTGAAATCCATGAATTCTGTAAACTCCGGGAATTCCATGAATTTCGTGTATTCTGTGAATCCCTTGAATACCATGAATTTCGTGAATACCGTGAATTCAAGGAATCCTGTGAATTCAATTAATTCCATGAATTCCATGAATTCCGTGAATACCATTGATGACGTGAATTCCAGAATTTCGGTGAATTTCAAGAATTCCAGGAATTCCATGAATTACATGAATTCCATGAATTCTGCGCATTCCATCAATTCCGTGAATTCCGCTAATTCCGTGGGTTCTGTAAATTCCATGAATTGCGTAAATTCCGTGAAATCCATGAATTCCGTAAATTCCGGGAATTCTATGAATTCCGTGAATTTTCTGAATCCCTTGAATACCATGAATTCCGTGAATCCCATGGAGTCCGTGAATTCTGTGACTTCCGTGAATTCCATGAGCACCGTGAATTCTACGAATTCCATGAATTCCGTGAATACCATGGATTTCGTGAAGTCCCTGAATTTCGCAAATTCCATGAATCCCGTGAATTCCATTAATTCCGTGAATACCATGACTTTCGTGAAGTCCATGAATTCCGCGAATTTCAAGAATTCCGTGAATTCCGCGAATTCTGTGAATCCCTTGAATACCAGGATTTCTGTGAATTCCGTGAATCCCATGAATTCCGTGAATTCCGTGAATCCCGTGAATGCCGTAAATTCCGAACATTCCATGAATTGCGTGAAATCCGTGAGTACCGTGAATTCCGTGAATTCTGTGTATTCCATGAATTCCGCGAATTCCGTGGTATCCGTGAGTTCCATGAATTCCATGAATTCCGTGAATTCCGTGAATCCCATGAATTCCGTGAATTCCATGAATTCCGTGAACACCAGGAAATTCGCGAATTCCTTATGTTCCATGAATTCCATTAATTCCGTAAATTCCGTGAAATCCATGAATTCTGTAAACTCCGGGAATTCCATGAATTTCGTTTAAATTGAAGAGTTTTTAATTTTAAAAATTCACAATTAAAAATTCTGTGATTTTAATGATTTACTTTCAAAGTTTTTTCAATTTGGAAGACTTAGAATTAAAAACTTGATTTTGTTTCTTCAAAATCATTCATACTTAGGAAAAGTCTCTGAAATTATCAAGTTTATCCATTATTGAATAATAATTAAAGCAGTTATAGCATTTAAATAAATTATTTTTGAATAAATAAGGTACCAATAACATTACAAAATATGTAGTACTTTTAAAGTAAGTATTAGAAGTTGAACACTTTATATATCTACCTAATTAAAAAATGGAATATTCCAAATTCATCAGCTGCAATGTTAAATGTTCTAACTTGAGCTTTTACTAGTGAACAATAATAAATAAATAAAAATTACGAAATTTCCAAATAAACTTTTTTCGCAGTAATATTTTTTTTGAAAATGTGCAAAAACAAGTTTTTTTTTATTGAGTCATATGCACACATTTAAACAAAAGTTGAATATGTCGAACCAGAAATTTATTCAGCTTGAACCAAAGAAAAAATCATTTTGCTTTTTCGGGAAAAAGCTTCTGTCGCGATTTAAGATTTTTGGGATTTCATATTTTTTTTGCGATTTTGGGACGTTATATACACCACGAAAAAAATGTCACCCGTGAATAAAAAATAATAACATGTTTCTTTGGTTCATGCCGAAGAAATTTCAGGTTCGAATCAATCCAAAAAACACGTTTTTGTACATTTTCAACAAATTTTGAATAAGGCAAAACCTTTTTTCAATTTTCAGTTTTAAATATTGTAATTTTAAAAGTGAGAACAGAAGATATTAACCGATTTCAAACTTTTTTTCTTTACTTGTTTTGGATATCGGACTACAAATTTTGGAAATAAATATTTGTGAAAACGATGCTGAACATATCAAAATTTGGTATTTAACTAATTCTATTTTTGTCTCAGACTTTTTCATACCACTGTGAATAGATTCCAACGATCTAAGTATATCCAATTTTTAAACATAAATTATTTAATGGCAAAAATCATTGAAATATCATTGAAAATTATTTAAAAATATAAAATTTCTTATAAAAAGCTTGTTTGTTCTTTTCGAGATATAAAAATAAATGTTTAATCTTTCCTCTATTTCCCCCTTCTTCGTGAGAAAATCACCCTATTTCCTCTTTTTTGAGCTCATTTTGCGCTGTGATCCCTGCAATTATTTTATAAATTGCAATGCACAGACTTTAATATTGTGAATAATTCTATAAGTTTTTAATTTCGTCTCCACTAATATAGAATGTTAAAGTATATATTTTTTATTTGATATTCAACTTACAAATTATAAAAATTATTAGTTGAAAATTTCTATGCTAATTCATTTTCAGAATTAGAATAAGCCGTGGCGATATAACGGATTTTTCAAGGGTTTCACCACTCGGTTTTTGAGTGTACCCCAGATTACAAAACATTACTAAAGATTTCAAAAGGTTTCAAAATATTTCAAAGAATTTCGAACATTTTACAAAGATATCACGGATTTTAAAGATTTAAAAAAGGCGTGTACACTAGATTTCAAATATTTCACAACAATTTCACGAAGCTTTTAAATTTGTTTAAAGATTTAAAGGATTTCAAATATTTGAAAAAGGGTGTTCACCAGATTTCAAAGATTTTAAAACATTTGGAAGATTTGAAACGATTTCACTAAGATTTCAAATAATTCAATGATTTAATCAAATAACAAATATTTAAGAAAAATTTCACAATTTTTTAAAAGATTTGACTAAAATTTCCTAGAGATTTCAAACATTTCCAAAGAAAAAGGGGAAAAATCTAGGAGAAAAATATTACACCGGGAGATTTGCCGTATTTTATCATTCGCGCGTTCTGTAAGTTTTCAGTAAAAATTATTTTTTTTTAGAGAGAAATCACATTTTTCAGTAAGAAAATCTACCCAGTAGTCTTTTTGAATGTCACTTGATACTACATTATATGACACTTATAAATAATATATTTATCGTCTTTAAAGTTTCTATAATTATAATTTAAAATTATGGTTTTGAATGCGCAATTCTAAAAGTTTAATCTTTAAGCCCTTGAAGCTAAAAATTTTCCTTAAATTAATGTTTAGATTTTTTTTTTGTAAATTTGGAATTTTAAACTTCACAATATTTTAGTTTCAGAGTCAAGTATTCAAAATGTCAGGATAATTTCCCAATTAAATATTTCAAAATTTCATATAAAAATCCTTGAAAGTCCGTTTTAAATTCAATAATTTTAAATGTAAATATAAAGTAATCTCGAATTGAAAGCTTAAAATTGTACGATTTCAAAAATTGGAATCATATTACAGCAAACTTGTTTTGTATTATTTTTTTTCTGTCATATATTAAAATTGTCCAATTTTTAGTTAAAGATTTAAACAAATAAATAATTTCAAATTGAAAAATATTTGATTAGAAAATTTCAAGAATGTATAATAATTGAAGTGCTTGATATTTCGCCCGTTTTTCTTCCTCCTTTGCCGTGATATTGCCATCGGCTGGTGCCGAGAATTCAATCCGTAAATGATCTTGGTTTTCAGATCCTGGAGGACAATATCCTTATAGTTTTCCTTGAATCTACATTAAATAAGCTTTAAAATGCCGCTGAATTCATGTCGATATCTTTTTTTAGATCAAGAGATATTTGATTTTGTCCAAAAAATTTTCCAAAAGGTCCATAGTGCGCCGTCCCCTCCACCACAGGCAGCTCCGTGCGGAGGCAAGCGAGAGCCAGGAGCGACTCTCGCAAGTCAATTCATCTATTAATTTTCCGGTGGTAAGTCGCGCAAGTTCGGTCATCCTTCCGCAAACTAAATAAAAGTTTTCTCAAAGTCTATCTCTGACTACTTCGTTTTCTTTTCGCGACTTCATCGCAGTTATACCTTCTCGCTTCTCGAGCAGTTGATTAACCATTTTTCTCCTTTGCTTGGTAGATCATCGAGTGTTCGGTCATTTCGAAATTCAGTTCGTCCCGGAATATACGCGTCCAGCCCGAGTGTAGTGAAGCGAAAGAAAGTGACAGGTGATCTTCGGGTACTTAATTCGCCCCGCGAATTAAGGAGTACCATCCGTAAATTATTTTCGGCTGGTATCCCTTTTCGAGCAACCCACGATCTGAGAGCCGTGAGTTTGCCCTGTTTCTTCTTGTTCTTTCGTGCCGTGAATGAAAGTGTACAGAATAACAAAGCCCTTGATGACGGGGTGTTCCGGTTCACGATCCAACGTGCGCACCATCCGGCGACGGCTACAACGGGCCGTCCGAACAGCCGCCTGCAAGGGAGGCATTTCCGGCTCAAACGAGAACCTCCTCGACAGGCAACGGTTCTCAGCGACGAAGAAGTGCTACCCCGAGCGCGGCCTAACAAGCCGCCTCACTTATCGCCGCCGACACCGCTCAGCCTGGATACAATCCTGCGGATCTAGGACTTTTCCGAGAAGAAGAGTGGCAGCTGCGAGTGATACGCCAGGGCCGCCCTGACACACGGGAGCCTAGACAGCGTTTACCAAGCGTAGCGTGGACAGAACTCTTGTCACTCAGGGTGCCCAGTTTCCGGGAAAAACTACGATATGCCTTCCCACCTGTAGAGGTTGTCGGTCGGGACTTGTCGATAAGTGTTGATTGTGTGGACTCGCCACCACGCCCGCTGGCCCTGCCGATACCATTAGCCGTCGAACTCCTCGCACCGAGGAGTTTCATCTACTTGCGGGGCCCAGTCACCCCTGTGTCTCCCTGCGCAGCGGAAGAACCCTCGTGTTCGCCGGCTCGACCTGAGCGCACGCCTACTCTGCCAAGCACATCACGGGAACCGCGTGAAACGCAAGTTCCTCAGGCGTTGCTTCGACCCCCAGCCTCCTTCCGGGTCACGAACGCTTCTCTGCGGAATCTACAGTTCTAAGTTTTCATGACGGTCTTCGCGGGCTAAAAAAGAAGGACATCACCAAACGACCACTCATCGGCCTCACCCTTTTCGTGTCCGTAAGTTCGCTTTGCGCCTTCCGTTTCTAGGTCCCCGGGCTGCCTTCGTCCGACAGAAACCTTTGCTTTTAACCTTTCTTGCTTCCACCCCAAAACGAAAAAAAAAACACAACAAAACGGTTCACTCACTGTCCACTTTGCCACCCTCTGTCTGGGCTACATGGACAGACTGACGGCGTGGCACAAACTTATAAAGGGGGATATCAAGCGAGGTGCGCTTCCCCAGCCCGTCAGTCAGCGGAACGTCCCGGGGGGCATAAGCGGTTTGGACACTTGGCTGGCCGCCCGCGCACCAGAAAGCGCCGCCCGCACGCAAAAGTGCGCCGCTCGCCAGCCACAGAGGCGCGCATGGACTCTCCCTCTCTCTCACTCGACAGACCTCCGTCCGCGCGCACGTACCGACACCGCTCGGCAACTACCCTCTTACCCCCCCCCACACGCTCTCATGAGTCACCACTACGCATTATTCTCTGCCCCCACCCACACACACAAGGTCACATAGCTGGGGTTGACGACAATGTTGAATACATTTTAAATGTCTGCTTAATTTTCACAATTGTTACACGGAAATTACAAAGTTAAAGAGAGATAGCTGCTTCGAATTTTTCAAAAAGAAAAGGAATAATGTTTTCTGAATTGATTTTAGTAACCTTAATGACGAATTTAAACAAAAAAATTTAATATTATCAGGGTGTCTACTGTACGGGAAATCTGGAAATTGTACGGAATTTCACGTGTACGGGAAATGTGCGGGAAATGTACGGGAATTTGCAGCAATGTACGGGAATTTTGAAAAAACTTTGAAATTAAAATGAAAACGCGGGAAAGTCAATCACTTTGTTTAGGCGCCATCTCTGTGTTCACATACTCAACCATTTCGATTCTTTCCTAACCTAATCTAAGTCGAACAAAATCAACGTGGTTCAGTGCATGTTCCAACCCACTCATGGTCTACGCCTTTTCTCGATTTTTCGTTTAAATATTTGTTTTGGTAAAAAATTTCACTATTTGATTGAAAATTTACTTGTTTGGTTGAAAATTGCAGCTATTCTTTGAAAAACTCTTCTTTTTTTGGTCAAATATTTAACTACTTGGTTAAAAGTTGTACTGCTTTGTTAAAGATAAATTTTGTTGGGAAAATTCATCATTTTAGTTGAAAAGTCATCATTGGAGTGAAAAGTTTAACAAGCTTTTTTTAAAATTAGGAATATAACTCTTTTATAGGTTGTCAAAAATTTATATTTTTAAGTGAAAAGTGAACTTCTCTATTTGATAATTCAATTATTTGGCCAAATATTCATTCAAATTGTTGAATTTTGAACAAGAAAAGATCAATTTGCAACCAAAAATGGACATTCAAAGTTTCAGTTTAATGAATTATTTTACAACCAAACTGAAGAATTTTCAACTGAAATGATGAATCTTCAACTGAAATAGTTGAATTTTATATCAAAAAGATGAAGTTTCAAACACAAAGAATCATTTTCTATGAAAAAATGCGAATTTTCCACAAAATAAATAAATTTTCAAACCACTAATAGTGTAATTTCTTAATAAACAATATCGGTTTTCAACCAAAAATAGACTGGTTACATTTTTTTTAAATCTAATTCTTAACAACAACAAAAACGGATTTCCAGCAAAATAGTGTAATTTTCTACTGAAATAATCGAAATTTTAGTTAAAAAATTTGATTTTCAGCAGAGTAGTTACATTTTTAAACATAGATTAATTTTCTACTAAAATGATGAATCTTCAACGAACAAAAATAACTTTTAAGAAAAGAGTCTTACTCTGAAACAAACTGTTGAATTTTTCAATAAACAAAGATGAATTTGCAACGAAAAATGTAAAAAAAATTTCTATTATTGTCAGCAATAGTTTTTCTGCGAAATACTACTTCTACTCTAAAAACTACTTGAAGTACCTAATATATAATGTATAATGTAATAATGTAAAATATATAAATAATATAATATATAATGCTAATATGTAATGTTAAGGTATACATTTTTTTTGAGATATTCAGGGTGGCCCCTAGAACGGGGCAGCGGGAATTTTATGAAACCGGGTTAAAACGTGGAAATGACGTTGAATTTATTTTTTGACCGGGAATTTTACCAATTTTTAGAAAAAAAATCTGTCTAACCTTGATTTTAACCGTTTTTTAAGAAAATTAGTCAAACTGTTTTCTTTTTTTATTATGATATCATTCAGTTTAAAAATTTTTCATTTTAGATTTTCATTTTCAATCCTATATTATAATTAAAAGAATTTTAAAATGCAGTTTTACAAACGTAAACAATTGAAAATTAGAAGCGTTTAAAATTGGGGATTTTACATAAAAAATATTTTTAGTTGATCAACTGTGAATATAAATTATTTAATGATTTTTTAAATTGAACTGTACTTTCAGGGTAAAGGTAAACTGTCTCAATTGGAAAGTCATATTAATTAAACAAATGTAAACGCCTGATTGAAACTTTATGAACTATTTTCAATTATAAAATGACTTCAAAATAATATATTCATAATCAAAAGCTTTTATTAAATTTCAAACATTGTTTCAATCTACCATGTTCCATTTTTAAACCATTCAATTTCAATTTTTTTAATAAGGAGAGAGAACAATTACTTGAAATTTAGAAACACAAATTTCTATAATTTAGAAATTTAGCGAAAGGCTTCAAAATAATAAAAAATATTTCCTTAATGCAGAAAGATTTACAAAATTGTCAAGAATGAATGTGAAAGATTTGAACGAAAGTTTTTGTATTCGTCAGGGTTTTAAACAAAATTTTAGGAAAAATTGGAATCATTTCGAAATATGTTTAGAAGTTGTGAAAAAATTTCGAAAATAATTTAAAATGTGAGAAAATATAAAATAACATGTAGATTTTTCGAGATTTTGAAACTAAATTTTGAAACAATTTAAGGATTTATAAACTACTTAAAATAGAAATAATTGCGCTTCTAATTTAAGAAGTGTTGGGCTATTAAAAATACGTGAGGGTTCAATTTTTAATATTTCTAGCTTAAAATTTTTCCACAATTTATGAAATTCTAAAAATTTTAATTCGTTAGTTTAAATGCATATAATTAAAGATTGTTTTTTTTTAAAGTTTAAGTGGCTTCCATTTTATACTTGTAAATTATTTATCATTTGAATACAACATTTTTGAATTAAAAACTTCCAAACTTCAATTGTAAAAGTGTAAACCAACAAAATCCGAGAGGACAAAGCCCCTTTGATTTGAAGTCAGTAATACATTTACAATTGAATGTGTTTTTGTCACATGAAGATTTATAGTACAAATAAGTAGTTTGAATAACATGTCCTTATCATGTTTTCCACAACTGAGATTTGGAGAGAGATAACGTTTGATCAAGAAATATTTATTTGTTTTGCTGCAATCTTTGTTTAAATGCTGAGCTTAGGCTCATTCATTGTTCAAAGTATTTAGTTGAAAACTGAAGTAATTTGTTGAAAATTCTTCTTTTTTTTTGCTAGGAAATTAGTCTTCTTGGTTTAAAATTCAACTATTTGGTTAAAAATTGTATCTATTTTGCTGAAAATTTTTCTTTTTGTGTAGAAAATGAATCCTTTTGATTGAAAATTTAACTATTTGCTTAACAATTCAACAGCTTTGTTGAAAACTCACGTTTTTGGCATAAAAATGCAACATTTTTTATGAAACTTTTTTTCTTTATTTACTGAAAAATCTTTCTTCGTTGAAAAGTTCGCTCTTTTGATTTGAAAAGTGTCTTAAGTGTCATTTTTTGAAAATCGAAGCAAAATAGTAGCATCGTTACAAAAAGGGCCAAAAAGTGTTACTAACGGCGTGACTATTTTGTTTAAAATTCAATTATTTGGTAAAAAATTGTATGTATTTTCTTAAAAATTCTCCTTTTTGGGTAGGAAATTAATCTTCTTTGTTGAAAATTAATTTTTTTGGTTGAAAATTTAACTATTTGGTTAACCATTAAACTATTTTGTTGAAAGTTCACGTTTTTGGCATAAAAATTCAACATTTTTCATTAAATTTTTTTCTTTATTGCCTGAAAAATCTTTCTTTATTGAAAAGTTCGTCCTTTTGATTTGTAAAAAGTGTATTTAGTGTCATTTTTCAAAACCAGAAGCAAAATAGTTGCATAGTTAAAAAAAAGTGTTACTAGTGATCTGGTTTCGAGGTACGTTACACAATTCGATTAGAAAAAAGAGCTTTTACCCTCTGGTTCTTCCTCAGGCTCTACATCTTCTTCTTCTGATCTTGCTTCTTCAGCTTCGGCAACAGATCTTCAAAAAAATATACATAAA
The DNA here is from genome assembly GCA_011634705.1 of Andricus grossulariae. Lineage (NCBI taxonomy): Eukaryota > Metazoa > Arthropoda > Insecta > Hymenoptera > Cynipidae > Andricus > Andricus grossulariae. Next base: position 93,145,639 of record JAABKJ010075445.1, on the reverse strand, counting down.
ATAATCCATTTTTTGGCAATTCAAGTGCTCGATTTTAGTTAAGCGAAATGCTTCGAAATTGGAAAGACTGCACAGCGAAGATTAATTTTATATCAGCTCACACCTGACCAAAAGTATAACTTACGGTGATCTGGATCGAGAACGGGAACGAGAATGGGAACCAGATTTCGACCTTGATCTTGAACGACTCCTAGATCGCGATCTTGAAGGACTCCTAGATCGCGATCTTGAACGGCTTCTAGATCTTGATCTTGTCACTGATCTGGACCTCGTTGGGGACCTTGATTTCGATCTAGATCTAGATTTGGACCTTGATTGAGACCTGGAAACACTCTTCGCGGAGCGATTTTCTACTTCGCTATCGCTCTGGATAACTGGGCGGCGACCACCTCGCTCGCTCTCGTTATCCGAAAAATTACTTCCTTCTGAATCCGACATAGCTTAGCCAGAAGGGAAAATTATTTTCCGAAGGTCTGCAAAATAAAGCAAGGTATCTACTAGAGAATCGGAATGGTATATTTCAATATTCTTTTAACATTCCCCATCAGTATTGGTATGAATATTATTATTAAAGAATAAAAATCAGCAAAAACGGTCACTACTAAAAAACGTGAAAACGGCAAAACTTCATTTTCGAAATTCCCTGATTTTTCCCTGACTAATTTTTCATATTCCGTAACCATTCACATTTAAAGACCAAAATTAGAAACTTGTAAAATTTTTAATATAGAATCTTCTATAAATGGTATAAAACAATTTTATATTTAAATTTATAATTTGTAATTTATTATTCTCAGGGCTGCCACAGCCTAATTTACTTGAAAAAAATGACCTCTATGTAAGCCCAAAACGTGACTAAACTGCATTAATGTCACTAATATTCTTCCGAATTCATAACAATTCAAAATAACATTTTAGAAGGATTAAAAAAAATCAAGTGAATTGTAAATAATTAAAACTAGCTGTGAATTCGATCTCGAGTGTTTCCACCTTATTTGTATTTATATTTATATGATGTTCATTTAACGAGCACTTTGCTTCCCGTTAGTTTTATTTTATTTTATTTGTTTATATTCCTTTATTTTTATTTTATTTATTTATATTTATTTATATTCCTCATAGAGGAAGCATTTGTGGTTTTTAAATAATAGACAAACTAAAGTTTTAATTTTGATCAATTTAAGAATTGAAATTAACAAAAAATACAAAATTACAAAATAATACAAGAAATGTTAAAATACAATGACAAATCAAATTTTTGGTATTTAAAATGTTTTTCGAGCTGGAAAAGGGAAAGGAGAAATTCTATCGCACCCTATCCCTTTGCCAGCTTTATGCTAAGTTAATTTAAGTTAAGAGTTAAGTTTCCAATTGAAAAAATTAACTTTCAACCAAGAGGTTGCATTTTTAAACAGAAATTATTTGAATTTTTTAATAAAAAATAGTGGAATTCAACGAAAAGATACGAATTTTTAACAAAAATTCAAAACCAATTTTAAATTATTTGAATGAAAAAAATTTCACTATAAAAACCCGATTTTCAAAATATATAAATTACCATAACTTTCCTACTCTTTAATAAAATGTATTGATATTATAGGTCAATCGATTAACTCTCTGGTAATTGTTCATCGTAGTCCAAGCAGAGTAGATAAGACTTGTACAACTCATAAAAACCAATTGGACATACCCTATTTAATCATCTCCCATAAGGTCAGTTTTTACTATAAAGACATACACTGATCTGCAGGAGATGTCATGGAAATTGTTTCGAAAAAATAATCTCTCAGGTATTTGTTTTTGAGGCATACGAGTGTATTACATTCGAAAGACATGTGATGAGCTTTCTCCTCATGAAAACCACACTTTTAACAACTTGAGTTGTCATCAATCCTCATGTTGTTCAAGTTCTTCTTCACATTTTCAAGAGTTCAATAATCCTTCCAGTACATGTACCAGATATGAAATTCTTGGGATGGATATTAATCTTAGTTCCTCTTCAATATCTCGCACGCTCCTCCAAACGCCATTTACCAATGGCTGCTTTTACCGAAGCATAGTAGAAAGCACAGTAGGGTTCTGGGCCAATCAGGGGATTTGAAGCTCACACCTTAACTAGTGAATCTGCTTTATTATTACCTTCAATTTTCTCATGGCGAGATACCTAGGTCAGACTGATCCGGTTTTTACCGTCAACCTTAAGATCTTGATGGAATTTCCAGACTAGCATGGAAGTAAACTCTTCAGACGTAAAAGTCTTAAGTGCTACTTGACTTTCAAAGCAAATATAAATGCGCTGACCTTCATAGGTCCACTTACGAATTTTCCAGACAAGCTCTAATTGCTATTTTTTTGGCCTGGAAAACTGTAGTGAATGTGTCCTGTGATGCTGTTATCTCTGCTGAGAATATTTTTCCAGAGATTTCAGCCCCTGCTCCCGAGGAGTCTTCAGAGACGTATGTGTACCAAACAAGACCTCCTGGTTTAAATCATTCTTCCCTTCATCATTCCATTCTTCCCTTCAAGGGAAGATGACCTTGAAGGTTTTAAAGGAGCATAATTTCCTCAACGTAACATGAGTTTACATGGCGAGAATAATGTTCTAGCATAGCATGCGCTTACTACTGTCATCTAGATTTGTCGCCTCAACATAAAAAAGGCTGTTCTCTTCTAGGGGTCTGAAGACTTCTGCTGCCCCAATTTTCCTTACAAGAAGGTGCCACGGCGGATGTCCAGAATGACCTCAAAAGCTGCTGCCGGTGTTGTTTTCATAGCACGAGTGATCGTCGAGTGGAACACTCTTTGGAGATTACTGATTAGTTTAGTACTAATTAGCTCAGTCCTTAGGAACCAGATTCTTGATGCATATGCTATTATGGGTCTGATTATCTTGTATATAACCAGTAATAAATCCGTGGATTTGAAGCCATAGGTTTTCCCCATACCGCATTCACAGGACCAAAAAGCCATCTTAGCTTTCTTTATCATTGCATCAACTTACTTAGTCTACTAACTAGAAATCAAATAAAGCTAGTATGCGAGTCTCATTTAGTATACTACTCATGCATCTTTCAGTTTCATTCAAGTTCAAATATTACTCCTAAATACTTTTCTGATTTTGAAAATTCCACTTCTCTTCCATAGAATTTAAGATTTGTGAGGTCAGGAACAACGGGCCTGCACCATTGTTCTACTATCTTGAACGCTGACTGCATGAGTATCAGTAAGGAGTATAACATTTTATTTTCAATAATTCGCCTGACTTTGACAATTTTTATGATATCACATGTAATAATGAAATTATATATAATATCATACTTACTGTTAAAACCAGGCTAATGATTAATAACAAAATTGTATTCCCTGAAATAACTCAGTATGAGAAGTGCAGCTGCTCGCAGTAGACTCAGGCGATATGTATTATATCATATATATTATCTTCATTATATATGATATCATAAATATTCTCAAAACTAGTCGGATCAATACAAATAAAATGTATTGTTTGAACTACCTTACAAGAAGCGTATCTCTTGCGCAATAGCCTCTTACTAAAGTTTCCACATCATTAGATTATTCTAGTTCTTTCTGGATTCGTGTCATTAGTTGGTTTCAAACCTAATTTAAAAACGAATTTTGAAGTGAAAAAGTCGGTTCGTTCTATTTAGGACACTTTGGCATTGATGACATCACATAAGGGGATTTTCGCGCTAATATTTATTCTGAAATTGGTTTCAACATGTTTTGCTGCCAGAAATATAAGCAGAATAGCACCTGATGAAACAGTACGGATACTCCATGGACAGGCAACCAATGGCAGGTTTGAAGCTGCGGAAATAGGAACAAGAGATGCGAACGACCATAGAGTTTTTTCGGAAATAGTTAATATACCGCGGGCCAGATTTGGCGGGACTATTAAGGAGGAACGAACTTTCCAAACCAGATACGATGCAATAATTACTCAGGTTGTTGTTAAAGATCCTGTATTAATAAATCCTACTGGGGGTTTTGTTAAGATAATTAGTAACGGTCCAGGATTCAAAAATGTCACTCTGGAATTCTACAGTAGGTGGAACTCTGGAATTATTAAAGCCGTACATGTCCTGGAAAATAATTTTTGTTACACTGAAACTGCTTCGAATGTTTGTGAGAGAGATTTACAGTAACTGTTTCTATTCAAAATTAAAAATAAACAGTTATTATTAAATTTTGAATATTACGGTTCGTAGGTATTCAACAATATTGTAATTTTTATTGAAAAATGTTTGTTCTTCTCTGGAAATAGTTTCAATTATCGTGAGAGTGATTGTCCGTAATAATTTCTACAAAACGTTATACACAATTTTTTTTGAAAACTGTGGAATTTGTGCTTTTCCAATTTCGGATTTTCCTTCATTATTTGAATTGCTGCAGATATTATTGAAAAGAACATAGGTTCAATTATATTTGTTAAAATACAAATTCTAAACAAATGAAATAAGTAAATACAAAACTGTGGCTTTCCGGCATGCAAAATACTTTTTCTTGCACTAAAATTTCTTCAAAATTTTTGTGAGACAGATTTTCCGTCACTAATTCGATGTAAAAATTAACAATAGATCGTTGTTATTATCTATTTTTGTAATTTTAAATGTCACGAATTTTTCATGTATTTAAAAGAGCCATTTGTTAATCCATTTTACCAGATCAATTTATCGGTTACCTAAGGCTAAAAAAGACACATACAGCCTACAATTGATATCCACCTGCCATTAAAAAAAAAACTTCCAATTGGCGAAAGCCGAGTTTTCTAACGGAAAAATGCCAAAACTTTGCATTTCTTCATTTTCATTACTTCTAAAATGAACAAATAGAATGAAATATGTATCATTTCCCAGAATATCTGAATTATCTTGAATGATTGAGAGGAGTCCAAATTTCATAAAATCGCTCATTTAAATATGTCGCTACAAAATTTCTTATAACAATTGTTTATTGTTTATTTTGTATGAAAATAGTTATTGAAAAATTTTCTCACACAAACTTGAAGCAGTTGGAGTTAAAAAAATATCTTTTCAGGCCAAAGTGCCAAAACTTCGAATTGTGCGGAATGAAAGTTTCATTCACATGCAAGATATTAGAAACTTTTGTTAAAATTGATCTTTTTTCAATAAAAACTGAACCACACTTGGTTAAAAAATCATTGCTTCGGTGAAAATTGAAATAACTCGTTGAAAATTTTACTCACTGCAGATTAATTTTCAAAGATTTTTTGCAAAGAATTTAAAAAGATTAATTTTCAACCACAAATGTAATAGTAAAATTTTCTATTAAAAATTGGATTTCCAAACAAAAAAATAAAAAAGAATTTTCAACCAAGGAGACGAATTTTTAACAAACAGTTGACTTTTCAATGAAAAAGTATACATATCAACAAAATTTTTCAATCTTACCAAAATATTCAAAATTTCAAGCAAAAACATGGATTTTCAAGCAAGAGGTTTAATTCCCTGCTACATAACAGGAATTTGTAACAAATTACGTTAATTTCTTACTAACAAAGATTAATTTTCAAGCAGGTATCTTAATTTTCTGTATGAAAAAAGAAAAGAAATCTCAACAAAATAAATACATTCTCAACTAAGAACGACAAATTTTCAACAAAAACTGGAAAAGTTAAATTTTCAGTTGAAAAAAGTTATTATTAACCAAAAAAAGAGAACTTTCAAGAGAATAGTTAAATTTTCAACCACGTTATCTTCAACTAAAATAAAGAATCTTCAACCAGAAAACTGAATACTTAAGAAAGTAGTTCAAATTTCAACCAAGAACTGGAAATTGAAAACACAAAAATTCCACAGTTTTCAAAGCAAATTGCGTATAATGTTTTATAAAAATTGTTACTGACAATGACTCTCCCAAACTATTTCCAGAGAAGAACAAACTTTTTTCAATAAAAATTACAATACTGTTAAATACATACGAATCGTAATATTCAAAGTTAAATAGTAACAACTGTTTCTTGTGAATTTTACATAGAAACAGTTACTGCAAATCTCTCTCACAAACATTCGAATCAGTTTCAGTGCAAAAAAATAATTTTTCGGACAAAGCTTTATATTAACTTACTTAATTTTCTTACAAAATCAACAACTGTTGTATTTGAACACACATATAATCAAACATATATCAATTTTACAAATATCTACATAATTTCAGATAATGAAATATATTATTTCTACTAATTAAAATTGAATCACGCATTGCTTTCATAATTTCATTTTTTTGAACCAGCCTGCATATCATAACAATGAAAGGGTGATTCGTTTCGGGTCATTCGATGGGCTCCCGAGTCTCCGTTGGCATCACTGCATTTTTTTTCTATTGTTCTTTTCTTTTTGTTTATAACGTAAAATATAAACATTTTTTCAAAAAGCCGAATCTAGCCGGCAAAGCAGACCAATATTTAGACGAGGTATGCAAAATATCAGACAAAAATATTCAACCGTGCGGCCGGAAACTGGAATCCAGTTTTATTATTATTATATCATTAAGCCGTTTCCCTTTCGGGGTAGGCGTGAATTGCTCGGTTGGAAAGTAGTGATGTGCAACCGAGCAATTCACGCCTACCCCGAAAGGGAAACGGCTTAATGATATAATAATAATAATAATAATAATAATATTCGTGATCAGCGCGTCAAAATACATAAGAAGACGGAGTTTGAAGAAAATCGGAGAATTCACCTATTCGGAACTTTATCCATTATTTTTTGGTTTCGGCACATATAAGATCTTTATTTTCTTTTTCTGGTTGCCTGAGTCTTAGTTCCCTAGCCGCTACAGTTTCTAACCTACGCGTATGCCTAAATCTATCGCAACAGAATTGAAAGTCAATGGAAAACCATACGTGAATTCGATCGTAAATCTAACGAAACACATTTTGAAGGTGAAGAAAATATTTTTCAGAGCCATAGCGATTTATAGCCCAATATAGGAAAATTGGAATTTTGAGTTTATCCAGTTGAATATTCATAATTTTAGTTCACAATTTATCTTTGTGTTTGAAAATCCAACTATTTTTGGGTGAGGATTCTCTTTCTTCGTTAAAATTTTTATAATTTTGTTGAAAATTCAACAATTATCTTAGAAACGCATTCTTTCAGGTTAAAAATTAAATTACTTGGTTAAAAATGTATCTTTTGTAGCAGAGAATTCAATAACTGTTTGATTAAAAATTCATGTATTTAGTTGAAAATGCATCTTTTTTGGTAGAAAATTAATCTTCTTGGGTGATAATTCATATTTTTCATTGAAAACTTGACTATACGGTTGAACTATTTGTTCGAAAATTTCGCTGTTGTTGAAAATTCATTTTTAAATTGAAAATTGAAATTTGTGTATGTTTGGTTGATTATTGATCTTTTTTAGTTGAAAATTCGTCTATTTGATTGAAAATTCGTCTTTTCTGGTAGAAAATTACACTTCTTGGTTGAAAAAGTCTTTTTGGTTGGATTTACCAATTTTTAATTCAAAATATAAATATTTTTTGGTTGAAACCAAAAAAAATTACATTTTTTGTTTAAAATCCATCGTTTTTGGTGAAAAATTCAACTACATACTTGGTTGAAAGCTCAACTTCTGTAATTTGACTTTTTGGTAGAAAATTAATCTTTTTGGTTGAAAATTCAACTATTTAGTTGGAAATTCAATTCTATTGTTGAAAATGATTTTCTTTGTTTAAAAATTCATCATTTTATTTAAAAATTCATCTCTATGGTGGAAAGCTTAATTATTTGGTCGAAAATTCTCTTTTTGGATAGAAAATTAATTTTTCAACTGAAAATTGAACTATTCCAAAGATTTGCCATTTTTAATGAAAATTCATCTCTTCTGATAGAAATCTCATCTATTCGATTGCAAATTCAATTATTTTTGGTTAAAAGTTAATTCTTTCGGCTTGAAAAGTTTACTATTATATTTTTAGTTGAGAATTTATCTTTTTTTGGTTCAAAACTATTGGTCTGAAAATTTTAATATTTTGTTAAAAATTCTTTTTTTTTGTGAAAAACTATTTTGTTTTTCAACTGAAGGTTTAGAAACTCATTATTTTTGGTTGAAAATTAAATTACTTTGTTGAAGGTTGAAGTCCTTACATTAAAATGCATTTTTTGTAGTTTAAAATTCAATTACTGGGTTTCAAATGTATCTTTTTTCGTTCAAAATTCAATTGTGTGGTTAAAAATTCATGTATTTTGTTGAAAATTCGTCTTTTTTGGTAGAAAATAATTCCTCTTAGTTGAAAATTCATGTGTTCGGTTGAAAATTCAATTACTTGATGGAAAGTTGAAATTTAGTTAAAAATTGATCTTTTTTAAACATCGTTTTTTTGATTAGAAGTTCATTTATTTAAATGAAAATTCAGTAACTATTCTGAGAAACATAGAAAAAGGATATAAAAGAAAGTGAGAGAAGAAAGAAAAAGAAACATAGTGATAAAGGGTCTAAGATTAGAGGAAAAGGAGGTGATGGAAGGAGGAGAAGAAGTACTAAGAAGGATTGATGCTAAGGTAGTGATAGAGGAAGTGCGAATTGTAGGAAGGGAAGAGCGAAGAGGGGAGAGAATGGTACTGGTGAAACTTAAAAAATGGAAACATAAGATGGAAGCAATGACAAAGAAGAGGGTTTTATATGGAAACTCGGAGAGAATAGAGGATGATTTTACATGGGTAGAAAGGAATATGCAGTATAAGTTAAGGAAAATAGCGGAAGAGGAAATAAAAAAGGGAAGAAGAACATGGGTTAAGTATGGGAGAATACAGATAAAAGGTGTATGGTGGAATTGCGACGAGGACAGGGAAGAGTTAGTAAAAAATGAGGTATCGGGAAACTAGGAGAGAAAGGAACGGGAGACCAGGAAATAAGAAATAGTAGGAAACAAAAAGAGACAAGAAACGAAAGTAGGGAAGATTGGAGGATATGCTACTGGAATATAGCAGGCTTAGAAAGAAAGGATAGGGAATTTATGAGAAATTTGACACAATGGGATGTAGTGGTAATGATGGAGACGTGGCTAGATGAAAAGGGATGGGACAGAGTCGTAGCGCGAGGTAAACACATCATCGAGCGCGAAGCGCGAGATAAATATATTATCGAGCGCGAAGCGCGAGAACTAACAGTCGCGCGCCCTAGGCGCGCTCAAACTTTTGCACTCCATTTTTGGTTGAAAAATCATTGTTGATATGTTAAAAATTAAACTATTTGGTAGAAAATTCATGCATTTTGTTGAAAATTCGTTTGTTTTTTTGGACAGAAAATTGTTATTGTTTGTTGAAAATTCATCTTTTTGGTTAAGGATTTAACCATTTTGTTAAAAAATTTGTATTTTTTTGTTCAATTCAACTGATTGAAAATTCGTTTTTTTCTTTGTTGAAATTTAATTTTTGAACGTAAAACTTAAAAATTCCATTTTTGGTCGAAAACTTACGATTTTTTAGTTGAAAGTGCAACTATTCGCTTGGAAATTCATCTTTCTTGATTGAAAATTAACTTTCTTGTCGAAAATTCATCATAACCAATTTAAAAGTCGCAAATGTTTTCTTTAAAAAATCAACCTTTTAGCTTGAAAACCTAATATTGTTGTTGAAAATTCATCTTTTTATTTAGAAACTTAATCTTCTTTGTTGAAAATTCGTAGTTTTTTTGTTTTTTTCAAAACTAAAATTTTTGTTGAAAATTCAACTGTCTTCTAAAAACTTATTCGTCTTTTGGCTTGAAAATGTATCTATTTGGTTAAAAGTTTAACTATCGTTTTGAAAATTCGTTTATTTTGCTTAAAATTTCAACTATTGAGTTATTAATTAAACTGTCTGGTTGAAAATCTTTTTCTGATGAAAATCCAACTATTTTGTTGTAAATGCAATATATTTCAACATGAAATCTAAGGAATTAGCGTTTCATATGGAATTCAATACGGCATCAACATTAATTTCATTCAAAAGAATTTATTTCCCTACTTTCCAGAAACATCAACCATTTCCGCTGTTCTGAAAGCATTTTGTTCAAAATAAACGTGAAATCCGTCTTTAACCAACGTCTACGTTACTTTTTTTATGGCGAGGATAAAACACAAATATACGGTTGTCAACAAGGGTGGGGAGGGGGGGGGGGGGGAAAATAGCTCAAAATTGGTAACGTGGTTTATGGGCGGCCCCTTAGAGTTCATTCTACAGGAAAAGTCTGTTTCTTTACAATCTTCTTATACATGCAGAAAAAACATCTGTAAGATTTACAGGACGTAAGGTTTAAATATGGTTAAAATAGCCTTTTAGTAAATTTTATAAGAAGTGCAGTGAAATCCAGTGATTTCCCGCACATTTCGCCTATCTTCTAGTAAAACCTACAAATCATGGAAAAATCGGAATTCAGTGGATTTTACTGGGTTACGTTAAATGTACTGAATGGCCTGTAAATTTTATGGATCTTTTATCTGTGTGTAGTCTTTTGATTGGGCAGTCGCTCGATTAATCCTAATCACTTGCAATCCTGACGTTTTCTTCTCTGTGAAATCACTGCCAGTGAAACCAAGTTAAATACTCGTCCGTGTTTTGCTGACTCTCAACCTTTTTCTTGTTAAGAGAAATTATAGAGAATAATCTACGTCATACTAGAGATAATACCTTATCGCTAGCAGGCTTGTCAGGTCGATACAACATTCTTACTTTTAATAGACTGCAGAAATAGTTCTAGCTTTTATGGACTTTAAACATATTACGTTAAAGTTAAATTTACAAGAGGTCCGATATCTATTACAGGGTGCGAACACTATTAAATGAAAAAAAAAGAATTTCCGGTCCGATTCTTAATTTGAAATATATACTAAAAATTGAAGCATTCAACGAGAGCTCTTCTGAATTTGAATAACTTCAAATAAAAAAATAAAACATTTGAAACTCAGCAATTTTAAATTAAAACGTTCAATAACATACAATTATGAATTGGAAGGGCTTGTACATTAAGCAGTTTCCGAATATAATATCCAAAATTATTGTAAATTTTACAACAGTACCTATCCTTCAAAATTAAATTATTAAGTTTTGGGTGAAATCGAACGTCGTAGGAAACCAGTCTGGGAGCTAGCCAGGCTGCCCTCATTATTTAATGTACACTGGCGACTTTCGAGTCACCTGTTTAGGGAAAGGGGAATTAACATCCCTGAAATTTATGTTAATGATTATGGTATGTAATGGATAGGGTTATTATTATCGCTGAAGTTTCTATCTGCAACATCGTAAAAAAGCACAAAGTTTCAAAAAAAATTAAATGCACTCAGAAGATCCTCTTTTTGTCGCAGTAGAATTTACCACCATCTCTTTTACTATCACAATAAGTTCTGAACATTTTTTTCGTAATCTGTAATAACTTTAGATTATTTATGGTAACTTTTGAAAACTTAACCACTACCTCAAAGTATTCAATTTAAAGAACGTGGAAAAAACAGCTAGAGGGAGGAAACTTTTTTTACAAATATCTATCATCAAAATGTACAATATTCATGTTTTATATTTTAGGTAAGAAACATTGAAAAAGATACGGAAAAAATAATAGCGCCATTCGATTCTGCGGAAAAATTACATAAAGAGCATACATTGGACAATTTTTTTTCCTATCCAATTTGTGGTGACACATAAATAAACAATAATTGTTTATTTATACTACCTCACCGATTTAGTACATAAAAAATTTGCAAAAAGCATAATATTTATATCATTTTTTCCGAAGAATCGAATGATGCTGTTAGTTTTTTCTTATCTCGCATTCTTAAACAATTTGCTTAAAAAAATAAAACAAGTGCGACAAATGTTTAAAAATGCGAGATAAGGAGAAACTAATAGCGTCATTCGATTCACCAATTGGGTCCATAAATAATTGCAAAATGCATATAATTGATGTAATTTCTTCCGTAGAATCGAATGATACTAATATTTTTTCTAAATATCGCTTGTTAAACGATTTGTTTAAACAAAAATTGTCTAAATAATTTAAAAATTAATTTTTTTCTTCAAAAGTCTTCTATTAGTCTTTATGCTATTAGAAATTCAGCGAAAAAAAAAATAAAAAACCTTAAAATTCCGATGGAATTACACGGTTTTAACCGCAGTCGACTTTTGACGCTATGTATCTCGAAAAGTATTAACTTTTTTTAAATGTTGTTTATTGAGATCTGTAGAGCTTCATCAAATCTCGAATGTACTTCCTCATTTTTTTTAAGAATTCAATTTTTGAGAAATTTTTTTCTCTCTCCTGAAAAATTTATCTCGATGGATCTTCATGCTCTTGCCGCGACACCCTTCAATTGCAAAAATTACGCTTCAAATTTGATTAAAATTAAATTAAATTACACATTTCTGGTAAATAATCTATATATGCTGATCTACGTAAAAATATTTTACTGCAGTACAAAATTCCGTTTATTTGTATCCAATGATCCTCTAAATCTTCTGCTCACTCACGAAGTACATAATTCAAGTCATAGTACTTCCTGGATATTCGTGGGTTCACTCATTCTCATAATTGAGGATGACTCATTCACGCGCTTTGAAGCGGTTGCTATGAAAACAATGAAAAGTTGCAGAGGCAGCACCTCGATATAGGCGAAAAATAGTGAGCTATATATTTTCGGCGTCCCCACTCCTGACCCTTGCCGCATCTAGGTAAAATATCTCTGGTACTACTAGAAATCCTCTAGCGAGAGTTGAGACACGTTTCCCGCTCTAATCCTCGCCGCTGTACCGGAACTTGATATTTCACTGCGGCGCGAAAAGTTTGAAAAATTACGTGTAGCGCAATACGTGACAGCACGCGTGCGAGCATCGAGAATCTTTCGTATTTGAGCAAAAGGATGAAAAAATGGAAACTGCGTAACGCAGACCCATTATTTATTATAAATTAATTTTTCTTAGTTTATTTATATTGAAGCTATGCTGTCTGAAGTGTGATATGCGAGTTTTGTGATTAATGGAGAAGTGAAAAAGAGGTTGTGTATAATCTATTTTCCAAAGAAAAATATTGACAATATTTTAATGAGATATGAGTGTTTTGCAAAACTGGTAAACTGCTGTATTTTATACAGCAATAATTCACCTTAAAACCTGGTTTTCCTGAAACAAATTCCATGAGATCTCAAACTTTGAGAATTGTGGATTCAGAATATCAATCGAGCAGATTGGAAAGCAACTGAAAAATCATGTGCTTGTGAGGTATAAACACTCTTTTATTTATTTAAGTGAAATAATATATTGTCAAAGTAAAACTTTATTTGCAGCAACTTTAATTACAGGTACATTTCGCATCTGATATTTATTATTATAATTATTTTCAGAATATGAATTTATGAAATTGCATCATTTAGATCTTCATCCTTTCCTATAATTTATTTATACTTTATTCGTATGTTTAACCTTTTCGAACCAAAGCTTTGCTTTCAACCTACAAAATGTATTTATTTAGCCAATATTATTTATGGAAATTTGTATAATATATATGCCTTAATGTGAATTTTAATTACATTTCGTTTATTTTGAATGTTTAATTCAATCATATTCTTTTTATTTGAAAATCGCGCTATTTCTAGAATAGCAGGTTCCGGTACAGCGGCACCAATAAAAATTTGAGTACCCCACGTCTCAACTCTCCCTTGAGGATCTCTAGGCATTACTCATGCGGTCTATTTGATTTCGACTGACTTACCGCAGCGCGCCCTGTCCGCCTTAACCTTCCCGGAACTAAAATTAAAGGTCCAAAAGCGCGCCCTATCTGCCTAATTGTTCGCGTTCGGGAACTAAAATGAAAGGTGGCTTACCTGCCAGCCGCCTGCTACTTACTTGATTAAGAGCATGTGACACGCACAAATACCTACCTTACCGGCCTCACTTTTTCAATTTTCTGAATTTTTTTCTGAATTTGAGAACTTTTTTTCTAAATGAAATATCGGGCTGCAACTTTGGAAAATGTATGGGAAGACAATAAATTACGTTTACGTACTTTATTCGAGGAGGAATTTCGCAAAAAATTATGGGACCCTCTATCCGCAACCCGAGGACGCGTTCGGTGGCTTTGTCATAGGCCCTTCAGTTCTATTCCAAAGGAATAGCAACCGAAACCGAATGGTGCATCGGCCGGGAATATATATATATATACCGCAGTTACCTCGGTTGTACTGAAAGCCGGTACCATTTTCAGATGGCAGTTGCTCTCAGTGGGGACCCTGCGGTGGTTGTTTAACCCTTTTTCTTACATTAGGTATACGTTTCAAATAAAAATTTTTAACTGGTTTAAAAAGTTCGTGATTAAAAGGTTATACGATCTCTCATAAAATACAATTGTCATAATTATTTCATTTTTATCTACATAGGGTAATGGGTACAGTCATTGGCCACTCGAGGAATTTTTCCAGTTTAAAAATTTGTAAAAAACACTTTAGGCGTGGAATAAAATTCTGAAGTAGACAGATAGATAATAATCAATTTTATAAATATTTGAATTGCCATAGTCAGTTCAGAATGAGGAATGATAGATAATTTATATTAAAAGAAATAAGGGTGAACCATAACGTAGCCACATGATAAGGCTGTCTCGTTGGCCACATCAGGTTACAGATTAGTGATTTTGAAAGCACAGCGATTATTTACCAAGTCGTATAATCATTGACCCAAACCAAATACTGTTTTTGACACGATTTGCACTTATTATTTGCAAGACAGAGTCACGAACATTTATATACGTCATCTGCAAAAAGTAAAAACTATTTTAAATCAATTTTTGCAAATAAGTTAATTATTTGTTTCTCAGATATTAGTGTCAATCATTATGTTTTCGTTCAATTCACAAGGTCATTGATTGGTCCCCCATTTAAGGTTATACAACCTTTTCACTTCACTCTGGCATTTGAACGCACTGTATTGCACTAACCTAGCTTGTCAAATACGCTGAGGAATTGTTTGCGCTTTATTCTGCCCACTTTATTAGTAGTTTTATTTGTGAGTTTTGTATGTGCGTTTCAAATAGCGAAAATTCTGATTTGCCAAAGGCTCAAAGAATATTTACCTAACTTAGAGATATATTGTATTATCATATTCACCAATAGAATTCAGGATAATGGCCATGGGTAAGAGCAGCGTACAGACAATCCTCATCTTATATAATTAGAGGCAAACTGATTATTATATGAATTAGAAAGTTTATTAACAATGTAACGAATAATTATTCCACTGCTACAATAGCTTATACACTACAATATACTTCTTATCTAACGGATCAAATGAGTCAACTTTGTCGTCCTGATATATTTACATCTGATAAGAGTCCGTTCAAATGAAAAAAACTTGGTTACACAGTTCTGAAAATCGTTTAAAATCATTTTTAAAGCACTATTTGGAAAACAATAGTTGGCCTGGAATGATTTCTGACACATCTCCATATTACAGACAAAAGTCTTGGTTTGCAGATAGAAATTTATCGTTAGATGAATTTCGCAAAAAAACAGGAAAACACAATGACTTTGAAAAAATCCTTGTCACCTTCAATGTAATAATGTTGACTTAATTCATAAAAATGTCTTTTGGGGTGACGTTTTCTTCTTTTAGAAAAAGATGTTGAACATTCTCAATGCTTTGCCAAATCAGCATCAGTGATTTTTAAACTCTCGATGTCCCCGCAAAAAAACATTGAAACTAATGTGAGCGTCATTCAACATCTTTCATGATCTGCGCAGTGCTCAGAGGGTACATTTGAAGCTATTTATAATATTTCAGCTTGAACCCCGTCGTACATGGGACTATTACCACCAATGATATCGCTCCTTATCATTTTACTTTTACTGAGATTGTTTACGTTGACTTAGCGTGCTCTATTTCTATAGAATCATATCTAATTACAGTACTTAGTTGACCGGTTTTCAAGATGTCCTGAGTAGAGTCCTGAATAGATTGATTTAAATAGTGCATTTTAATTAATTTTTAATATGGAATGAAATTAAGAAAATGACTTTTGTGTCCTAACTATAGAAGAATTCATAAAATTGCAATATTGAAACAAAATAAAAATTTACATGGGCCAGACAAACATGCCCTTATATATCCTGAACCAATTTCCATATTTTCAGCAAAACATATTCATTTTCCTAATTGAAAAATCGAAATTTCATATCCTGAACGAAAATTGTCAACTCCTGATTTAAGACACATAACAATTATATGCTTTTATTTTCACAATTGTTCGTCCCATGAAAACCGGGAATTTTTTTAAATTTTTCAGTTATTTATTTTTAACTTTTTAATTTTCAAAAAATATATTTTCAGTTATTGAGAAGAAAAACTGTCCATGTACATATTTTAGGGTAAATGAAATAAAATAATGAAAACAAATACAATTTTTACTTTATTTTGCAATATCTGAATATGCTTACACGCTTTGAGGTACAAAAAATATTAAAACATACATTTGATATAATAGAGTTCAACATAATATAGAAAATGTCGCATTCCTTACAGTTCTTAGATTCTTAGCAGAATTTGAAAAATTCCATCAAGAGCTATTCGACAAGAAAATGCACGGAAATTTTCACAGGAATGTAGAAAAACGGTCCTTGTTGAAGGAGGAAACTTTTGCTTTTCTCAAATCATCAGGGCTTAATTCAGGTACAGAGAGTTTTATTTTCGCATGCCAGGAAAGACTCATTTCCACCTTAGCATACCGTAACCGCATTTTATGTCAAGAAGTTCCAAGCGATAGGTGCAGAGTATGTCATACACACGTTGAGTACCTAGAACACATACTATCGGCGTGTGCCACCCATGCAGGAACGATGTATATCTACAGACATAATGCGGCCCTAAAAGTGCTTTACAACCAGCTTTGTCGCTCTTACGGTGTTGGCCGCGACCTTGCCCTGCCGAATTCTTCTGAATTGTCTGAATTCTTTCTAATTCTCTAAACTCTTTTAAATTCTCTAAAATGTTTTGAATTCTTCTGTATTCTATTCTTTGAATTCTTGAATTCCCTGATTTATTCTGAATTCACTGAATTGTTTTAAAAATGTCTAAACTCTCTAAACTGTTTTGAATTTGTTGAATTTACGGTATCAATGAATTTTTAAAATGTTTCTTAATTATCTTGAAATCATTAGAATACGCTTTGAATTATTTTAACGTTCTTTGAATATTTTTGATTCTGTGGAATTCGCACGAATACCACAGTTTTTTTTCTTAATTCTCTTGAAATCTTTATGAAACACCATGAATTGATCTGAATTTCTGCAAGTCTTTTGTATTTTATTAACTCTTCTGAATTATTCTGAATTCTCTGATAATTTTTTAATTGTCTTGAATTCTTTGGAATTCCATGACATATTTTAAATTCTATGAATTCTTTTGTATTGTCTAAATTTTTTAAAATTATCTAAATTTATGTTGAATCTAGTAAATTCTTTTGAAATCTGTGAATTCTTCGGAATTCTCTGAATTCTTCTAAGTTGTCTAAATTCTTCTGAATTCTCTGAATTGTTTCAAAATTTTATTAACTCCTTAAACTACTCTGAGTTTTTCGAATTCTCACGATATCACTGTAAGTTTTAAAAGTGTTTTTTAATTATTTGAAAATCATTAGAATACACCTTGAGTTGTTTGAACTCCTTCTTTTGAATATTTTTAATTCACCTAAAATCTGTAGAATACACGTTAAATTACTTTAACTTTCTTCGAATATTTCTAATCCTGTAGAATTCTACAGAATTCAAAACACTTGAAGGAACTCAAAATAATTCAACGCGTATTCTGAAGATATCGAAAGAATTCAGAAAACTGAAAAAGAATTCAGAAAACTAGTTGAATACCAAATATTTTATAGAATTCAAAAGAATTTAGGAGAATTCAGATAATGCGAAAGAATTGTAGAAATTCAAAATAATTAATGGTGTATTGTAAAGGTTTTAAGAGAGTTCAAAAACTTCAAAATAAGTCAAAGGAGAACATGTGGATTCTAGGAATTCGTTTGAATTCTCCAGAATAAGACAAACTCGATGGAAGATAAAATAATTCTACGTGTAGTCTAAAGATCTTAAGAGAATTCAGAAAATTCAAAAGATCTTAAGGAGTTCAAAGTAACTTGAAATGTATTCTAATAATTTAAAGATAATTTAAAATCATTAAAAGAATTCAGTAGTCTCGTAAGAATTAAAAAATTCAGAACAGTTCAAATAATTCAGAAAATTTCAAAAGAATTCACATAATATGAAAAAAGACAATACAAAAGAATTCATAGAATCCAAAATCTTTCAGAGAATTGGAAAGAATTCAGACATTTTAAAATTTATAAGAGTATTTAGAATAATTCAGGAGAGTTCAAAGAATACAAAAGTCTTGGAGAAAGTTAGAACAATTCATGGTGTATGGTAAAGATTTCAAGACAATTAAACAAAATTTAGTGATACCGTGGATTAAAGAAATTCAAAACATTTTAGAAAGTTCAGAAAGTTTTAAAACAATTCAGAGAATTCAGAATAAATCAGGGAATTCAAAGAATTTGGAATAATTCAGAGAATTCGTAATAAATGAAAGAATAGTGTAAGAATTCATAGAATGAAGAACAATTCAAAGAATTAGGAAGAATGTAGAAAATTCGTAATATTTCACAGAGTGCAAATCCATTCACAAACTTCAAAAGAATTCACAGAAGAAAAAAAAATTAGAGCGTTTCAAAAGAATTTAGAGAATACAAAAGAACTCAAAAAGTTCCAGAGAATTTAAAAGAATTCAGAGAATTTAAAAGAATTCAAACAATTGAGAAGAATTCAGAAGAACTCAGAGAATACGACAGATTTCAGAGAATAGAGGAAGAATTCAAAGAATTAAAAATAATTTAGAGAATTAAAAAGAATTCACATAATTTGAAAAAAGACAATACAAAAGAATTCATATAATCCAAAATCTTTCAGAGAATTGGAAAGAATTCAGACATTTCAAAATTTATAAGAGAATTTAGAATAATTCAGGAGAAAGTCGAAGTTACCTAGATACTTTTGACCGGCGAAACCAAGAAAACCCAATTATCCATTGACCTCATTTTGCAATTCAATGTTATTTAAGGATAAACGATTGTTAACTTTTTTGTGATTTCCTAGGCATCGCTGGAGTACTTTGAATATGTCCTGCAAATATGAACTCATTTCAATAATATCTGACCGAGTTAGAACGATTTAAATTTTAAAACTTAATTAAATCAGGGAGAAAATTTTTTCGAATATTTTGTTTTTATTAATAAAAATAAACATTTGGCAACTAAAATTCTAATAGGAAAAAGTTTCAGATTCTTATCCTCTACAATTATAGGTTTTCAAAAAATTGATTTTTCGATTTTGAAAATTTTCTTTTTTTGAGACGATCGGACAATACTACTACGCGTTTTCGAGCGTCGGGCTGGTTCTTGCATCCGGCGGGTCAATTATGGTACGGTGGGAAGATGCCTAATCTTCCCGGCAGCAGTAATGCTAAAAATAAGCCAAAGCATCGCGCAGGGATAAAATTGCGAACATAAGATTCTGTCGCGATAAAAACTGAAGTTCGAGAACCCGAAACCGAGCCAACCGTTTTTGTAATCCCTAAGGTCTCAAAGGAAATACTCGAGCTCCAGGAAATCGAAACCCAAAGGCTTAATAGTCACAACGAGTTTTCGTCCTTCTTCGAAAGATTATTGAACCAGGCGTAAGCTCGAATTAATCTATCTAAACAAGTTCGGTCAATGACTATCGATAATCTTCCTGGCAACTCTAAGGGCCAATAAATTCTTGGGAAGTTACGAAACTAAGGGTGCTCGAGAACCACAGAGAATTCAGAGGACTTCTGTCTCTTCCATTTCTTTCTCTTATTTGTTTTACCTTATCGATATTCCATAATGAAACAGAATAAAAACATGCTACCCAACCGTAGCTCACATTCTTAAGGAGGAATGATACCGTAAAGTCTGAACTGAAAATAATTTTCTATTCCGACTCGGTAAGCTTCCAGCTCCGTGAGTGTATGTGCAGACTTAAGGCTCCGTTTCTCATGTCTAAAGGTAGGCAAACCACTGTTCCTTTCACTGACAACCTCATGAATGAAAATAGGGTCTAGGTTAAGGTTATTTAATTTCGGCCCGGATTTCCCGAATTTTCCGATTCTTTGATGTAGAACATGGAAGCTTCAGTTGGCTAATTTAGCGTCTCTAATACATATCTTTATTGAAATCAAGCTAGGACATGTTATTGGACTGCGGCTCACTTTCTTAAGGGGCAATGGTACCGTAAAATCTGAACTGAAAATAGCGAGCCGATTTTGCGGTATCCTAATTTTAGAAAAACCTTCAAGCTGACCACTGAAGCCTCGAGCCACACCGTCGGTGCCATATTGACACAAGAAGAAGAAGGGCTAGACATTCGCGTTGCCTATTTTTCACAGGCCATGAACAGCTGTCAGGAAAGTTACCCCAAGGAAGAGCAGGAATGCTTGGCCATCGCCCTATCCCTGGAACACTTCCGACCCTATTTGTACAGTCGAGAATTCATACTCGCCTGTTACCACGAACCGGTCCACTGGATGACCTATATCAATAATCCAGGGGCCAGGCTGCTTCATTGGCGACATAAATTTCGAAACTACCAATACAAATTCGAATACAAGCAGGGAAAGCTGAACAGAGGAGTAGAAGCATTATCGAGGAATCCTCACGACAATCCTTCCGAAAATTCAGAAGAAAAAAGGGACCCACAGGACCTGAGTGGAACCCAAGGATCTCACACGCCCACTCAGTCGATCAAACTCTCTACGGAAGAGGCCCATTCCCAAACAAACCCCTAAAGGGTTCTGGTTCTGACCCGAGCGGGAGCATCAAGAAGCGGCCCCGAAGAAAAGAAGGATGTCCCAGGGACATCTACCAACGTCACTTGCGCGCTACCTCAGGAAAGGAAGTCTGCGGCACCAGGGAAAGCGAAACCAGCGATACATAGGACAGCAGCATTCAAGCCTGCGAAGAGAGGGGGAACCGCCCCTCTACCGACAATCGACCTCCCGGCCGCCCTCCCTAGAAAGCGCGGAAGGCCGAAGAAAACACCGGTCCCAAAAAGCGAATGCGATGTGGCCAATGTGCCGTCAGAAGGAGCCCCACCACTCAAACTAGAAGAAAGCTCCATATGTAAACGACTTTTGAGAAGAAGAGAAACAAGTAAACCACCGGTCGCTAGAAGTGAATCCACGACCGAGCCATCTTCGGATGATGAAGACTCTGATTCTTCGGACGCACCTGTATTTCGAAAATCTCATAGTGTGTTACCCAACTTGGAACCTCCAGTCGCCGTTCAAAGGGATGACTCGGCTACAAAGAGTGCTACCCCTGGAATTAAGAACTCGAGTCCATGGTTCCCTTCCTTACAAAATACGTTTGTAGATGTATACGTAGACGGTGCATGCAGCTATCATGGAGGCGAAGAACCGAAGGCTGGTATAGGGGTCTGCTTCTTATTTATTATCCCAAATTTTCAACTCGATGTGGCTATTCGTGTGAAAATAAGTTTACAAATAAAAAATGTGTCGGTGAGGTAGGAAGCCGGTCACGTGACCCACTCGTCACATGGCCTTAATAAAAACTTTGAGTGGAGCGGAAAACCAGCAGAAAGAGTCAAAACAAGAGGCAGAGCCAGTGGAGGTCATCTAATCGGAGTGAAAAAAGATATAATTAAACGTGTGAGTATTGAAGAATGGGAGTTTGGTGTGAATGTTAAAGGTAAAAATGTAACATCACTAGGAAACGATTTTTTGTTTTTTTACCGTATATAATAATGTAGGAATGTCTAAACTAAAGAGCAAATTAATAAAAATTATAGAAGAGGCTCAAACTAGAGGGGACTGTATAGTTATATTAGGGGACCTAAATGCTAGAGTGGGGGAAGCGTGTGGGGTGTAGAATACAACGCGCGGGAATTAAATACAGGCTACTCAAATGAGAGAAGTTCTGAAGACAAATTATTAAACGCGGAGGGGAAAAAACTACTAGGTATGTGTGAGGAATTTGGTTTAAGGATCTTAAATGGTAGAACTAAGGATGATTTAGGGGGGAAATGGACGCATATCTGCGGAGACGGAGGTTCGGTGCTATATTACGTTATAGTCTCGGAAAACGAAGAGGTTTGCCCAATTAAAGAAATTGAGATCCAGACGAGAATAGAATCCGATCACTTACTCGTGGAATTAAATATATTAGGCGTATAACTTAATTTTTACCTTTTTTCGAAAAAAAAAAAATTATATTATAAAATATACAAATATCATATCATACCTCGAAATATTTTTCATTGTTATCAATGACTGTGCGCCAACTATCAGGTAACTTACGGATGCCACCGCGAAAGAAACTTGGAGTCTTCGAGCCGATAAAGTCATCGTCGAATTTTCGGACATCGTCCAGAGTTTGGAATCGTCTATCTGCCAAAGCGTATTTCATTGACTAGAACAGGTGATAATCGGATGGGGCCAAGTCTGGTGAATATGCTGCGGGCGGGAGAACTTCACAGCCCAAGTTTAAAAATGTTTGCTGAGTCGCGCGAGCAACATGAGGTCGAGCGTTGTCATCGAGCAGCATAACTTTTCGGCTTCCTTGCCCAGTAAATGGTCTTGAAATATGAAGGGTGTACTCTATTATGAGCTTTTGGAAACAGGTCAATCAGTTACTGCAGAACACTACAGCCGAGAATTAAACAAATTGAACGAGGTACTTGATGAGGAAAGGCCATTTACTGGGCAAGAAAGCCGAAAATTTATGCTGCTCCATGATAACGCTCGACCTCATGTGGCTCGCGCGACTCAGCAAGCCATTTTAAACTTGGTCTGTGAAGTTCTCCCGCACGCGGCATATTCACCAGAGTTGTCCCCATCTGATTATCACCTGTCCCAGTCAATGAAATACGCTTTGGCAGATAGGAGATTCCAAACTCTGGACGATGTCTGAAAATTCGTCGATGACTTTATCGGCTCGAAGAATCCAAGAAATTAAGTTATACACGTAATAGAAGTAGATGGGCCAAAAGATTTGGAAGGTTTGTTCGATGGAGTGGTGGTGGTAGGGAGGGAAAAGTTAGTATGGAATAGCGAAAAAGAGGAATCATTCAAAGAAAAAATGAAAGAATTATGGGCAAATTATCAAGTAAGAGAAAATCAAGTCGAACAATGGGAAGCTAGGTGGGCTAAATTTAGGGATAGTATTTGGCTAGCTGCAAAGGCAGCAGGTTTAGTAGTCAAGGATAAGAAAAAGGCGACTAGAGTTGGAGAACAGTGGTACGATGAGGAGTGCAAGAACCAAAGAAAAATTGTATGGCGTTCATTCAAAAATTTTCTCAAAAGAAAAGAGGAAGAGGAAAGGGATTTATTAGCAAGGGAGAAAAAGAAGCTTAGGGAGTTAAAAAAGAAGAAAAAAGAAATAAAGGAAAACAATTGGAAGAAGGTGGTAGAAAGCAAGAATATGGCAGAATTTTGGAGATCGCTAGGAAATTTCAGGAAAAAAAGGAAAAGGAGAGGGGTCAGAATCAGCAAAGATAAATGGAAGAAGCACTTCCAAAAACTACTGGCAACAGAAAAGACAGAGGACGACGTAGGAAGGAGTGACACAGAAGGCAGAAAGGGAGAGAAGGTTAGGAAAAAAGAATTTGGTATGGAAGGAAAACCAGAGGGTGAAAAAGAGAACGAAGAAGCGAGTCAACTAGATAAGGAGATAACATTCGAAGAGTTGATTAGAAATATTAAAAAAATGAAAGCAGGAAAAGCCCCGGGACGAGATGGAATTCCCATTAAATTCAATAATAGAATACCAGAAGTTTGGGCACAGGAGATGCATCGTATTCTCTCTAAATCTGAATTAGTGAACATTTCACTAATTAAATTAGTAAATGTATGGTTCACTAACAAAATAGTAATATTTTGAGGTTTTACTTTTGAAATAGTAAGTATTGTACTTCATCCGCCTCATTTTTAGCAACACGTTCATTAACACAATTAGCCATTGATGAATCCGATTCCTTTCCGATTGCTTCGGTCACATTAAAGGAGGATTTTTATATGGATGATCGATCTTTTAACGGGTGCACAATCTATCTAAAGACAATGGGTTTCCAATGAGTCCGAGATTATATCTGCCTTATCTGAGGAATCTGATAATCCTTATCTCTGTTTAAATCTAAGCGACAAAACTAAAACTCTTGGTGTCTATTGGAACCCCAATCCCGATTCGATCGTCTATATCGTGAATCAATCAAGGGACGACGCGTCTGTCTCAAAAAGAAACATACTTTCTCAAATCGCTTAACTGTTCGATCCAGTCGGGCTGCTGGGACCTGTTATCGTTCAAGCAAAAATCCTTATGCAAACATTATGGCTATTGAAACTAGATTGGGACGAGGTTGTCCCACAACACATACAAATAGCCTGGCTCGATTATCGAAATCAATTAGCGCTCTTAGATCAAATCAAAATTAATCGAAAGGTTGTGGTCAATGAATTTGGCACCTTGCAAATGCACGGATTCTCCGATGCAAGCGAAAATGCATACGGAGTCTGCATTTACATCAGATCGGCTGATAAATCTGGTTCACACGATACATGATTATTTTGCTCGAAATCTAGAGTCGCGCCTGTTGAAACACAAATGATACCGCGTCTCGAACTTTGCGCTGCGTTACTATTATCCAAATTGTTCAAAAGGGTTTCCCATGCCTTGCGTAGACTATTTATTGAAAAAACAATTCTTTGGTCCGATTCAACAATCACATGGCATTATATTCAAAGATCTCCGCACACCTTGGAAACGTTTGAAGCAAATCGAGTCGCTCAAATTCAATTTCTAACCCCTTCTTGCGAGTGGAGCCATGTGCGCACAGAACACACTACCGCAGATCTCGTTTCGCGAGGTCTCTCTCCAAAGGAATTTATCAACTCATCTTGCTGGCTAAATGGTCCGTCATGGATCAATGATAACGAAGGGAATTGGCCTGAATCAATTTTACTACCCGAGAAACTTCTCGGAAAACGAAAACCAAAAACTTTTGCGAATTTAATTTATGCTAAAGAAACTGCGAGAAAACGCTTTAAAATCGGGATCTTTCACGAAACTCATACACGTGGTAGCTTATTGCCAACGCTTAATCGACGTTAAGATCCGCAAACAAGACATAAAGGGCCATTTATCTACAATCAAAATAAAAAAGGCAAAAATGTGTGTCATCAAACTTTTACAACGTGAGTCATTTTTTGAGGAAATAAAAACACTCGCAGCTGAAACGGAAATTGAGGGTACGTTAACGCATCTGACTCCCTTTCTGGATTCAGAAGGTATTCTCAGAGTTTGCGGCAGACTTAGCCAATCTGAGTTATCTTATTCTCAAAAACATCCGATTCTTTTACCAAAAAATCACCGTGTGACAAATTTTATCATTCATGACCGACACATGAAATTATTTCACGCTGGTACACAAGCTACACTTGGTGCTATTAGAAATGAATACTGGATTATTAACGGTAAATCCATAGTAAAAACATAATTCACAAATGTGTAATTTTCTGCCGAGCGAACCCGCGAATACCACATTACATAATGGGTGACCTTCCAAAAAATCGCACAATATTCGAAAGAGCCTTTCTGCATACCGGAATCAACTATTGTGGTCCCTTTCATATAAAAGAAAAGAAACTTAGAAATCGAAATAAGATCAAGATTTACGCTGCCGTTTTTGTGTGTTTCGCGACTAAAGCCGTGCATATCGAAATCGTCAGCGTACTGACTACCGAAGCCTTTTTAGCATGCTTCAAACTATCTTTCTCCAGACGCGGAAAAAGCTCTGATCTTTACTTTGATAACGGTACTAACTTTAAGGGTGCCCAACGTGAAATTGCCGAAATTTTTAATTCTTTGAAATCACCTAAAAATAACTATGAAATATCTCGCACTCCAGCCGACGATAATACCAATTGGCATTTTATTCCTCCCCGTTCGCCTCATTTTTGTGGACTTTGGGAGGCCGCTGTCAAATCCTTCAAGCTCCATGTAGTACGTGTTATCGGAGAAACTCTTCTAACTTATGAGCAGTTTACAACATTCGCAACCGAGATAGAGGGTTTTCTGAATTCGCGTCCATTAACATCTGTATCCTCTGATTCTAACGATTTATCAGTTCTAACTCGCGGTCACTTTATAATAGGTGATTCTATAACAAGCATGCCTGAGCACAATTTGTTGAGAATACCGTCAGGTCGACTATCTTCTTGGCAGCAGGTCCAACAAATGAAACAGCACTTTTGTACCTGCTGGCATAAAGAATATCTACATGAATTAACCGTGCGAAAAAAGTGGCACAAGGGACACACAGCAAACATTCGTGTCGGTACAATCGTGACTATTCGCGATGAGAATCTGCCTCCGATGCGATGGTCCCTTGGTCGCGTGATAGCAATGTTAGAAATACATAAAAATTTTTTTGATTGTTTCTTTTCCTAATTGGAAAATGTAATAATCTAAACAGATCGGTTCATAATCAACCATAAAGTATTACACGTTTTATCTGATGGATTCTGTTGGGCCTTATATATAATGCCTAGGGATTATATATAATGCGGGATTGTATACTTTGCCTGTACATGCACAAAACTTACAATACAACTTGAATTATTTTAATATACAATATAAATGTCTTTTTAAGTATCCATGTTTATATGTTGTGATTTAACTAAGATCCAGAATTTTTAATGATTTTTCGTATTGTAAAAAATGATCTTTAATATTTCAAAAAACTTAATAAGGTAAAAATAAAATTTTGGTTGTACTTCCGAAAAGGTCACCCAAGAATATTGACTTGATACTTGGCCTAAGTGTTCCTGTTAGACCCTATTTGAAAGCATTAAAAGGATTTTTTGCGCAGATCAATATAAATTGAGTTAATAGTAATTTTGACACTTTTTTTAGGTCGAGTATTGAGCTCAGGCAAATTTTGTCGTATTTAAATTTTCTAGTCCGGCAAATTTTTGTGTCAATAAGGAACTTTCTGCTCCGATTATATTTTTTTCTACTTTGGAAAAATAGTATAATCTTTTACTATTTTATCATAAAATGAGGAATATTAAGTTATAAATACACACACAGTGTCCTATAATCAAGAACATTACACACTAAAAGCACACTAAAGAATTGCTCATCACTTCACTATTCTTGAGACTTGGAAAAGGGGTTTGAGATGTGACAGATCACTTTTCTGTGACCAGTCACTAATATGCGTATTTTTCAAAGGGATAACAAATTAAAAATTTCATACTACAAAATTGAAATACGGCAAAAAAAAAGCTGTATCTGTATACACACTACGTCTTTTTTTTATTAGTTTTTTTTTCCAAATCTCGAAAAATATTCATTTTTGAAAAATCTTGTTAACAAAAGTTGTAGATCTCATCGAAACACATATTTTTTATCTTCAACCCTTTTTTCTAAAATTAATATTTTTCGAGAAAAATAACAAAATTTAATTTTCAGATATTTATTGGGGGCCTTGGAAAAGGAGTCGGCATGAGTGGTTGGAGGGGGCATTTCAAATGGCTCACATATCCTCCCAACACCCATGCCGACCCCTTTTCCAACGCCCCAAAAAAATATCTGAAAATTCATTTTTGTCATTTT
Source organism: Andricus grossulariae (assembly GCA_011634705.1). Classification (NCBI taxonomy): domain Eukaryota; kingdom Metazoa; phylum Arthropoda; class Insecta; order Hymenoptera; family Cynipidae; genus Andricus; species Andricus grossulariae. The sequence goes on along the minus strand of JAABKJ010075445.1, from coordinate 93,117,928 downwards.
TCTCGAAAAATACTAATTTTTAATATTTCGGTAAGCAATAAGGGGCGGGAGGGGGTATGGGCCATTTGAAATGCCCCCTCCCACCACTCATGCCGACCCCTTTTCCAACGCCCAAAAAAAACCACGCATCCTACTGGTGGTCTTGAATATTTTTCAATTATATAAGTTTATTCTTTAAAACTTTTTTTTTGTTTTGTAACAAACAATCTGAAAATTCATTTTTGCCATTTGGCTCAAAAAATATTAATTTTTGAAAAAAAGTATGAATATAAAAAATATGTATTTCGACGAGATATACAACTTTTGCAAACAACATTTTTTCCTAAATCAATGTTTTTCGAGATTTAAAAAAAATAATAATTTTTAAAACAAGTCAAAATTATTGCCAACTTCATTTATATTGATCTGCGACAAAAATACTTTTCGTGCGTTCAACTAGAGTCTGAAGGGAACCTCTAGGCCAAGTATCAAGTCAATATTCTTGGGTGACCTTTTCGGAAGTATATCCAAAGTTTTTATTTATTTTCTAAAAATTAAAATTAAAATTAAAAAGTAATTACTTAGATGGATAGATTTATTGCTGACTATGGCACTGGGGAAAAAATTATCTTCGAAATTGGCAAGGTATTTCAAATGCAGACTCCGATGGGATTCTAAAACATGTGGTTTTTACGATCTTGGTCTCGGACGGTCCATTCTGAAGACTAGGAATGATGAAAAAAATTATTCACGAACACTGCACTAATTGAGTTCTTCGTAGTGAATTTACCAACCAAAAATCCGGCGATTTAAAGAGACGTATCTTAGTCTGTTCTAATTAAATGTCAATATACGCGGAAACTTGGAACGCTATAGTTGCTTGTGATGATACATTGCATTTACGTCAGAATATTGATATTTAAATTTTTGTCCAGTGTGCTTAAAATTGAAAATAAAATGATTATTCCGGTGTTCTGGGATAAATTTTCAATAAATTATAAAGATATTATCTTGCAATTAGTGATTTGAAACTCTATAGATGTCGTTAACGAGATAAATTAAAAAATAAAAAATATGCCCGCTACGCGGGCACATTCTTATCGTGCTCGGTCTTTGTATTTCCCCCACTTTCAAAATTAAATGTCAAAGCATCAACAACTATAATTTGGTGATTGTGAATTATCTTTTGTTAAAGCTCCTTCGGCTTTAACAAACACATTCTCATCACGTGTCTCGTGCTTCGCACTCGCTTTTATCGAAAATGCGAACTTTTCTACATTATTTTCAACGAAAGCCGAAGTAAAGAAAGCAGAATTTGAAAAATTCCATCAAGAGCTATTCGACAAGAAAATGCACGGAAATTTTCCCAGGAATGTAGAAAAACAGTCCTTGTCGAAGGAGCAAACTTCTGCTTTTCCCACATCATCAGGGCTTAATTCAGGTACAGAGGGTTTTATTTTCGCATGCCAGGATGGTGTCATTTCAACCTTAGCATACCGTGAGCGCATTTTATGTCAAGAAGTTCCAAGCGATAAGTGCAGAGCGTGTCATACATACGCTGAGTACCTAGAACACATACTATCGGGGTGTCCCACCCACGCAGGAACGACGTATATTTGCAGACACAATGCGGCCCTAAGAGTGCTCTATTACCATCTTTGTCGCTCTTACGGTGTTGTCCGCGACCCTGCCCTACCGAACGCTCCAAGGGAGATAGAGTCAATTGTCTAAAACGAGAAGTGCCAAATTTTCTTGAACTACGATTTTCGGACAACAGTCTCCGTTGCACACTCGAGGCCGGACATTGTTCTCCAAGACTTCGAGAAACGCACTATGTTCGTGATCGAATTCTCGGCTCCTTCCAAATACAACACCACGGCCAAGCAGAAACAAAAGGAGGAAAGGTATCAAGGCATTAAAAGGGAGCTGCAACGACTGTACCCAAAATATTCGGTACAAGTAATTGTCCTTATGAAAGGTGCTCTCGGAGGTGCAAAGCTATCACTGGTCCGTAACCTTAAAGCCATACCCACGTGCTAAAAATATGCCACAGCACCTGCGAGATAGGTGCAGAAAGCTGTCATCCTTGGGTCGCTTCGTGTCCTCAAAATACACGAGGGTTTCGCCGGCCTGTCGTGGTGATTTCGTCGTGTCCTGTGACCACCCATCTCACGGTTGTGACACGTGGCCATGAGTGTGATTTACCGCGGTCCTACTGGGAGCCGGTGTCATTTTTCAGATGGCAGTTGCTCCCAGTGGGACCCTGCGGTGGTTGTTAACCTTATTTTATATATATATATAGTGACGGGTTAATTTTTACCCCGACAAATACATCTAAAAACAATAAAATTCAGCTTCAAAATCATTTTACTGTGGATATGTGTTTGGAATCACGGATCAAATCTATGGGCTGTCTGTGAACAGTGCCTTACTAGCCGAGAATATAAGAGTTCTACGGATAGTATTCAAAAGAATTCTAGTCTTTTTTGTGATTTTATTTATGGCATTAAATGTTAAAGATTACTAATGTCAATAAAAACTTAAACTCTGGATGAGATATTAGCCTAGAATATGAGAGTTCAACGGCTAATATCTAATCACAACGTCATAATTTATTTTCTATTATCATTAGTAATTGTTATAAACTCACCTTGATTTTTTTTATCAAAGTAAACCAGTTTTAAAAATACAAATAATTCATCACCTGTCAAAAACTAGGGAGGTTAGATCATCTGACCGGAACTACAAATTGTCAGACCACAGGGTTCCAATTAAATGATTTGCCGTAATTATTCTAATTCCTTGGTATTTTGTGTATTATTTCATACTCAACTCGGGTGGAAGGGTGGATCAACAACCCCCTACACAACAATAACAACAACTGTCAGTTCCTGTGAGGTTGGCTTCATTGGATGTCTGCTGTTACCAGGGACTACGAAGAGGAGATTTTCCTGAAGCATGCGTGGAGGACGGGATTCGCACAAGTGCGAGAGCGATCGGAAAAACAGGAGCCAGCGGCCATGAATAATCTACGTGCTGACCCAAGTCAGCCCCACCCCTGGATTATCGACTAGCGGCAGGCGCCGAAGGCTTTTGTGAAAGCTAGCGCATGCTGACTGTGCGCCACCACGCTGCGGGAAACCGAACTTGGCAGTTGTCCTCCTCGTTCGACCGTCCTCTCACTCAGCAGTTCTGCCCTCTAGACGCGAGTGGCGCTTCGACTCTTATGAGAGGGAGAACGGAGAAGCGACTCTACGTAATGTCATTCGTGATTCTAAGCTCCGAGCGAGAGCCTCGACGTTTGTTACGCACAATTAAACTGAAGCCAGGGAGTTTGCGGAACCCGATTTAAAACCGACCAAAGTCAGGATGAGAGGACGATCAAGAGGAGGAAGACTCCTGCCAGGTGGGTCCCGTTTACCCTTTTCGTGTTGATTTGGCTTGCTCAAATTCTTAGTTCCAACGTCGTGTGCCGAACTGGTAGGCACACGCCGTTGAAATTTTATTGATTGCTGACCTCGGGCAAGGTCATTGTTTTCCGACGCGAGTTCGCCCTTATAATAACTTAAAATCTTCATTTGTTAGCTGAGTCATCATGGACCCACGTTGGAGCGGTATAACTCCATTCTTTAAATCTTAAATTACGAAATTGATAAGAGGTCACTCGGACCACTGCATATTATTCATATTGTTCCCAGATTATAAATCTCGTTTGAGTGGGGCGAAGGCCCACTCATTACAATTATCTCTTGTTAATTATTGATCCGAATACTAAAAGAAGTTTGGTTGAGAATTGAAATTGAACATACCTGGATGTTTTTATAAGGGTTTCGTCGTACTAAAAATTAAACCTAATTGTCCAGGAATTAAAAATACATCCTTCCCGAGGAAGTTTGTTTGAGAATTGAAATTGAACATACCTGGATGCTTTTATAAGGGCGTAGTCGTACTGAAAATTAATCCTGGTAGTCCAGGTATTGAAAATACATCTTCTCCGAGAAAGTTTGGTTGAGAATTGAAATTGAACACACCTGGATGTTTTTATAAGGGTTTCGTCGTACTAAAAATTAAACCTAGTTGTCCAGGTATTAGAAATAAATCTTCTCCGACGGAGTTTGGTTCAGAATTGAAATTGAAAATACCTGAATGTTTTTGTAAGCGTCTCGTCGTTCTGGAAATTAATCCTGGTTGTCCAGGTATTAAAAATACATCTTCCCCGAGGAGGTTTGGCTGAGAATTAAAACTGAACATACCTGGATGTTTTTATAAGGGTTTCGTCGTACTAAAAATTAAACCTATTTGTCCAGGTATTAAAAATCCAACTTCTCCGAGGAAGTTTGGTTGAGAATTGAAATTGAACATACCCAAATGTTTTTATAAGTGTCTCATCGTACTGAAAATTAATCCTGGTTGTCCAGGTAATAAAAATACATCTTCCCTGAGGAAGTTTGGTTGAGAATTGAAACTGAACATACCTGGATGTTTTTATAAGGGCTACGACTTACTAAAAATTAAACTTAGTTGTCCCGGTATTAAAAATACATCTTCCCCGAGGAAGTTTGGTTGAAAATTAAAATTGAACATACCTGGATGTTTTTTTAAGGGTTTAGTCGTACTAAAAATTAAACATAGTTGTCCAGGTATTAAAAATACAACTTCTCCGCGGAACTTTGGTTGAGAATTGAAATTGAACATACCTGAATGTATTTATAAGTGTCTCGTTGTACTGAAAATTAATCCTGGTTGTCCAGGTATTGAAGATACATCTTCCCCGGAAAAGATTGGTTGAGAATTGAAATTGAACATACCTGAATGTTTTTATAAGTGTCTCGTCGTACTGAAAATTAATTCTGGTGATCCAGGTATTAAAAATACATCTTCCCCGAGAAAGTTTGGTTGAGAATTGAAACTGAACATACCTGGATGTTTTTATAAGTGTTTCGTCGTACTAAAAATTAAACGTAGTTGTCCCTGTATTAAAAATACATCTTCCCCGAGGAAGTTTGGTTGAGAATTAAAATCTAATATACTTGGACGTCTTCATAAGGGCTTTTTCGTACTAAAAACTCAACCTAGTTGTCCCGCTATTAAAAATACATTTTCCCCGAGGAAGTTTGGTTGAGAATTAAAATTGAACATATCTGGATGTTTTTATAAGGGTTTTGTCGTACTAAAAATTAAACATAGTTGTCCAGATATAGAAAAGGCATCTTCCCCGAGGAAGTTTGGTTGAGAATTGAAGTTGAACATACCTGGTTGTTTTTATAAGGGTTTCGTCGTACTAAAAATTAAACGTAGTTGTCCCGGGATTAAAAATACATCTTCCCCGAGAAATTTGGGTTAGGAATTAAAATTGAACATACCTGGATGTTTTCATAGGGGTTTCGGCGTACTAAAAATTAAACGCAGTTGTCCCGGTATTAAAAATACATCTTCCCCGAGGAAGTTTGGTTGAGAATCAAAATTGAACATACCTGGATGTTTTTATAAGGGTTTCGTCGTACTGAAAACTAATCCTGGTGGTCCAGGTATTAAAAATACATTTTCCCCGAGGAAGTTTGGTTGAGAATTAACATCGAACATACCTGGATGTTTTTATAAGGGTTTCGTCGTACTAAAAATTGAACGTAGTTTTCCCGGTATTGAAATTACATCTTCCCTGGGGAAGTTTGGTTGAGAATTCAAATTGAACATACCTGGATGTATTTATAAGGGCTTCGTCGTACTAAAAATTAAACGTAGTTGTCCCGGTATTAAAAATCCATCTTCCCCGCGGAAGTTTGGTTGTGAATTGAAATTGAACATACCTGGATGTCTTTATAAGGGTTTCGTCGTAATCAATATTAATCCTGGTTCTCCAGGGATTGAAAATACATCTTCCCCGAGGAAGTTTGGTTGAGAATTAAAATTGAACATACCTGGATGTTTGTATAAGGGTTCGCCGTACTGAAAATTAAACGTAGTTGTCCCGGTATCAAAAATACATCTTCCCCAAGAAAGTTTGGTTGAGAATTAAAATTGAACATACCTGGATGTTTTTATAAGTGTTTCGGCGTACTAAAAATTAAACGTAGTTGTCCCGGTATTAAAAATACATCTTCCCCGAGAAAGTTTTGTTGAGAATTGAAATTGAACATACCTGGACGTTTTTATAAGGGTTTCGTCGTAATCAATATTAATCCTGGTTGTCCAGGGATTGAAAATACATCTTCCCCGAGGAAGTTTGGTTGAGAATTAAAATTGAACATACCTGGATGTTTGTATATGAAGATGTTTTAAGTGAATTTAATACGATATATGAAATCTTTTGCGATGACGTTGCAGATACAAAATTAAAAGCATAGTGCAGTTTGGAGCTTGTCTTTTACCGGTGTTGTCCTTACACAGTGGCCGCGAGCATTGGAGGTGACAACAGTCGCCTCTGCATGCCTTCATAATAAGATGAAGGGAATTTCGAGCTTCCACATCTTCCGAGATTTGTGCTAAGCTTCAGGAAACTTCTGGCGGCAAAATAAACAGAAATTCGAATATACAGATTCGGTAATTTTTTTAAATTTTTCTTTTTATTGGAGTCGCTCAATATTTGCACGCTACCAAATAACTTTTAGCGTCAACATTTACTAAATTATTCGCAAATTTGACATAAAAACACTTTCTCGAAATTTGGCTAGGTTTACTACAGTATTTTCAATTCACATCAAAACAAACGAAAATCATGATATTCAGCAGTAACATGGCATTCGCTGCGTACAAAGACGTTTAGTTGATTTCAAGTGAAATAATAAAGAAGCTGTCCACGAACAGCTGAGATTGATTGCTTGGAGACGATTGGACATTTGCACTATCAATTAAACCAAATAAAATCACTTGAATTTGTGATTTTCAATTTCCAACATTATCTGATCATGAGGTTGAGAATATCTCAACTGTCAAACTTACAAGTATTCGTCCGACAATGGGCAAACAATAAATATGAATATAAATCACTGATCACAGTCGTTCTTTTGCTTTTTTTTGTTACACCATAACTGAGGATCCGTAGGGCTTGTACTCGACGTTTACGAATAACCAGGTCGTAAACTGAAAGCACAGAGTGTCAGACTCGGGCAGGTCAGCTCATCACTCAACTCAGAGAACAATGGTCTGTCAGATTCAAGAAAATCTTGGCTAGACGTACGGATCAGAGTCCGGTACGTTTTACATAGCCAGTAAGATGTAATCTATGTCCGTCAACAGATATAATTACTTATTTAAATATTTGCAATGAAAAATCCGGTCGTTAAATGTTTCCCGTCCAGTTGAAAGACATTGGTTTGATTTGACCTTTCAGTCCGAAACGTATTACTGAATCTGCATCGAAAAAAGTAGAGCTAGGTTCTTTATCCATACATATTTCAACTTCTTTTTCATAAGCTAGTCCATTTGGTTCATGCAATAAACAGTCAGGCGAACTAGAGCTCTATCAGCTAAGTTACATCGTCACTTGATGTCAGCTACTTTGAAATTCGAACACTCTTCTAGGGAATGATGTTTATCGGTGAAAAAATTGCATCCTTTGAAACCATCTTCACGTTTTCCTGAAGATTATAGATTATTTTCTTAATTTTTATCACGATCGCTGAACTTCTGAAATGCATTCTGAATACCCGGACTATCAGGATTACTTTTTGGTGGGACAAGACCTTAAAAAAACGGCCGGGGTAACTTCAATTTTAGATCTGAATGCACCTCTCTCAGAGAAGATGTATTTTGAACAACAAGACTACCAGGTTCACTTTTCAGAATGGCTAGAACTTCGAAAATCAATTGAAGAATCTTAAATTTCTAACGTGAACACAACTTCCTTGGCGATGGTGTATTTGAAACACCTCTACTACCAGGTATACGTCTTAGAATGGTAAGACATTCGCGAAATTGCCAGGGTATCTAAATTTCAGTTTTGAATGCTCTGCAGTAGCTGGTCTTCCAAAAATAGTTTTTTCGGCCAAACTCAACTTCTGCAAATCGATAATCGACCCTTGATTTTATGATAGATAATTGATCTAGGTATTTGAATCAAATTGATCATGAATAGAGATATCAAAACTTTGCATCATTTTGATTTATTTGCCGTCTCAACACGGGCAGATACCTTTTTTCAAATATAATCAAAATTACCAAAAAATGTGCTTCTGAAACGATTTTTAAGACAAAATATAAAATTGGGAAGCAATACTCTTATTTAATCCGAATCATGCCAAGTTATGTCAAAAAATGAGGTTCGAAAATTTGCATGCCGACAAAGCTTTCTCGATAACGAAGAAAATTTATTGAAAGGTAGCAGGAAATGCACGAGCGGCAAAGGCGCGTTCACCTGCCTGTATTGTTATTTCCTGATCATTCTCCATGATTTTATAAATAATTTTTAACAATGCTCATTTTCGACCTTGAGATAACTTCAGTACATCTTGGAGCAATAAGATTTCTTGAATTTTTTGAACCTCAATATCTCGTTTTGCATAGTGTATACTGTCGACCATGAATTTTTCTATAACTTTCCTAGGTAATGATACGACTTGAAGTAGAGTTGAAAGATTCGAGAAGTTCATGAATTTTTTTTCAAAATACGTCTGACGTGATATATCTTCCAGAATTCAAAAATAGTACCCCTAATAGTGGACATTCGATGTAAAATTTCATAAGACTTCTAAAAAATTTTCTAAGAAATTGTCTCGCGTAATTTTAGACCTCACTAGCCTCCAAAAATATTTTCGATCAAGAATTGCACAGTATTCCACAGATTTTTACATTATCGGGGGTATATCCGAAAAATTCCTAAATCATGGGATTATTCATAATAATTTCTCACTGTATTTTTTAAAGATATTTCAACACTTTTTTAAAGAATTTGATTACAATAGATCAAGAATTGCACAGTATTCCACAGATTTTTACATTATTTGGGGTATATCCGAAAAATTCCTGAATCATGGGATTACTTATAATGATTTTTCACTGAATTCTATAATAATATTTCAACACTATTTGAAGAATTTGATTACAATTATTCAAGAATTGCACAGTATTCCACAGATATTTACATTATGGATGGTGTATCCGGATAACCCTTAAATAGTTGGATTAATTATAATGATTTTTCACTGAATTTCATAATAATACCTTAACATTTTTTCCTAGAATTTGATGAAAATAAATCAAGAATTGCACAGTATTCCACGGATTTTTATATTATCGGGAGTATATCCGAAAAGTTCTTAAAATCATGGGATTAATTATAATGATTTTTCACTGAATTCTATAATAATATTTCAACACTTTTTCCAGGAATGTGGTTGCAATAAATCAAGAGTCGCACTGTATTCCAGGGATTTTTATATTATCGAGAGTATATCCGAAAAATTCTTAAGCCTTGGGATTGATTATATTGATTTTTCACTGAATTTTATGATAATACCCTAACACTTTTTTGAGAATTTGATTACAATTATTCAAGAATTGCACAGTATTCCACAGATATTTACATTATGGATGGTATATCCGGATAAGCCTTAAATAGTTGGATTAATTATAATGATTTTTCACTGAATTTCATAATAATACTTCAACACTTTTTCCTAGAATTTGATGAAAATAAATCAAGAATTGCACAGTATTCCACGGATTTTTATATTATCGAGAGTATATGCGAAAAATTCTTAAAATCTTGGGATTAATTACAATGATATTTCACTGAATTTTATAATAATATTTCAACACTTTTTTAAAGAATTCGAATCCAATAAATCAAGAATTGAACAGTATTCCACAGATTTTTACATTATCGCGAGTATATCAGAAAATTCTCAAATCGTGGGATTAATTATAATGATTCTTCGCTGAATTTTATAATATTACTTCAACACTTTTTCAAAGAATTTGATTCAAATAAATCAAGAATTGTACTGTATACCGCAGAATCATACATTTTAGAGAGTCTATCCGAAAAATTCTTAAATCATGGGATTAATTATAATGATTTTTCACTGAATTTTATAATAATACTTCAACACTTTTTCAAAGAATTCCATTACAATGAATCAAGAATTGCAGAGTATTCCACATATTTTTACATTATCGAAAGTGTATCCGAAAAAGTCCTAAATCTTGGGATTAATTATAATGATTTTTGACTGAATTTCATAATAATATTTCAACACTTTTTCAAAAATTTGAATACAATAAATCAAGAATTGCACAGTATTCCACAGATTTTTACATTATCGAGGGTATATCCGAAAAGTTCCTAAATCATAGGATTAATTATAATGATTTTTCATTGAATTTTATAATCATATTGCAACACTATTTTAAAGAATTTTATATCAATGAATCAAGAATTGCACAGTATTCCACAGATTTTTACATTATCGGGGGTATATCCGAAAAATTCCTAAATCATGGGATTATTCATAACAATTTTTCACTGTATTTTTCAATGATCCTTGACCCCTTTTCAAAGAATTTGATTCAAATGAATCAAGAATTGCATAGTATTCAGCAGATTTTTACATTATGGAGAGTATTTCCGAAAAATTCTTAAATCATGGGTTTAATTATAATGATTTTTCACTGAATTTTGGGATAATGGTTGAACACTTTTTCGAAGAATTTGATTACAATAAATCAAGAATTGCACAGTATTCCACGGATTTTCACACTATCCAGAGTATATCCGAAAAATTCTTACATCTTGGGATTAGCTATAATGACTTTTCACTGATTTTATGATAATATTCCTTCATTTTTTTCGAGAATCCGATTACAATAAATCAAGATTTTCACAGTATTCCACAGATTTTTACATTATCGCGAGTATATCCGAAAAATTCTTAAATCATGGGATTAATTGTAATGATTTTTCGCTGAATTTTATAATAATACTTCAACACTTTTACAAAGAATTTGATTAAAATAAATCAAGAATTGCACAGTATTCCGCAGATATTTACATTATGGAGGGTGTATCCGGATAACCCTTAAATAGTTGGATTAATAACAATGATTTTCACTGAATTTCATGATAATACTTCAACACTTTTTCATAGAATTGGATTAAAATAAATCAAGAATGAAAGAAGGGTTAGAATCTGTGAATGAGACATTAATTCAAAGAGACATAAGAAGACATAGGAACACGAGGGCTTGCATGAAAAAATGCATGGACGTGCAGGAAGCTAGAGTAGTATGCCAGGACAGAAAAGTAAGATTTCAAAATATTCAAGAAATGAAAAAGAATTACATAAAATCCCACAAAGCTTTCAAAGTTTTTACAAAGATTTTAAAGATTTCAGACTTCACAAATATTTTTAAAATATTTACAAATTTTCAATAGATTTAAAAAATCTGTGAAAGTTTTCACAAAAAATTAAATATTTTACAAAAATTTGCAAATTTTCACAAAGCTTTCAAAGATTTCAAATAATTTAATAAAACTTCTAAGTATTTCTAAAGATTTAATAACAATTTCGAAAGATTTTTAAAAGATTTCCAAAATTTTAAAATTATTTACAAAGTTTTCACAAAAATTTCAAATATTTCAAATAGCTTAACAAAATTTTGAAACATTTTAAAAGATTTAACAAAAATCTCGAAAGATTTTAAAAAGATTTCAAAATATTCAAGAAATGAAAAAAAATTACATAAAATTCCACAAAGCTTTCAAAGTTTTTACAAAGATTTTAAAGATTTCAGACTTCACAAATATTTTAAAAAGACTTACAAATTTTCAAAAGATTTTAAAAAACTGTCAAAGTTTTCACAAAAAAATAAAATATTTCACAAAAATTTGCAAATTTTCAAAAAGCTTTCAAAGATTTCAAATAATTTTAAAAAACTTGTAAATATTTCTAAAGATTTAATAACAATTTCGAAAGATTTTTAAAAGATTTCAAAATATTAAAAAGATTAAAAAAAATGTACAAAAAATTTCACAAAGGTTTCAAAGTTTTTACAAAGATTTCAGACTTCATAAATATTTTAAAAGATTAAACATTTTTCTCAAGGTTTCAAAGATTTCAAAAATTTTCAAAGATTTAACAAAAGTCTCACAAGATTTAAAATAATTTACAAAGATATTTCGAAAGATTTTATATAGCTTTTCAAAATTTCAAAAGATTTCAAATAATTTTAAAAGATTTCACAAACATTTCTAAATATTTATGATGATCTGCCAAAAAGTTCAAAAGAGTTCAAGAAGATTTTTAAAACTTCAAAAGATTTCACAAAACTTTTAAGCATTTCATAAAAAATCCACCATTTCACAACATTTTCACAAATCTTTTAAAGATTTAAAAAAATTTGAAATGATTTCGTATAATTTGAAAAAAATTCTAAATATTTCTAAAGATTTAACAAAAATCACAGAAGATTTTTAAAAGATTTCAAATTATTAAAAAGATTTTTAAAAAATTCACAAAGTTTTCGAAGTTTTTACAACGATTTCAAATATTTCAGAATTCATAAATATTTCAGAAGATTTCAAATTTTTCACAAGGTTTCAAATATTTCAAAAATTTTCAAATATTTCGAAATATTTCTATAGATTTAATAAAAGTCTGAGAAAATTTAAAATAATTTACACAGAGGTTCCAAAAGATTTCACAAAGCTTTCCAAAATTTCACAAAGATCTCAAAGATTTCCAAAGATTACAAAAATTTCAAAAGATTTTACACATTTTTAAAATAATTTCAAGGATTTAAAACTATTTCACAAAAATTTCAAAGATTTCAGTAATTTCAAAAGAGTTCTAAATATTTATAAATATTTAAGGAAACTTTCACAGACCTCAGAAGGTTTTAAAGAGATTTTAATATATTCAAAGATTTCAAAAATTGCACAAAGATTTAATAAAGATTTCACAAAGTTTTAAAAGTTTTAAATGAATGCTAAATATTTCTCAAAATTTTTAAAAATTTTCAAAAATCTCAGAAAATTGAAAAATATTTTAATATATTCAATATAATTTTAAGAATGTACAAAGAATAAACAAAAATTTCACAAATTTAACAATTTTACAAGATGTCAAATAATTTTTAAAAATGTCACAATAATTTCTAAATACTTTTAAAGATTTAACAAAAATTTCTTAGGATTTTAAAAGAATTACAAAGAATTTCAAAATATTTCAGAAAGCTTTCAAAGTTTTCACAAAAATTACAAAGATTTCGCAATGATTTTTAATAATTTCTAAAGATTTAAAAAAAAAAATTTTAATCTCAAAAGATTTGAATATATTCAATAGATTTTAAAAATTTTACAAAGAATTCCAGATACCTATCAAAGTTTTCACAAAGATTTTACAAAAATTTCAAATCTTTTCAAGCGATTTTACAAATATTGTAAATAATTTTTAAGATTTCAAAAGATTTCATAAAGCTTTCGAAGATTTAAAAATATTTTTTAAATTTCAAAAGATTTAAACAATTTTAAAAGCTTTAAAAATATTTCAAATAATCTTAAAAGCTTTGTATATATTTCTAAAGATTTAACAAGAAATTCAAATTATTTCAATAATTTAAGAAAATTTCACAAAGATTTTAAAAAATGTAACAAGGATTTCAAAAGATTTTACAATGCTTTAAAAAGTTTCTCAACCAAAGATTTAACAAAAATTTTTTTAATTTTTAAACATTTACAAACAATTTGACAAAGCTTTCAAAGTTTTCACAAAGATTTTACTACAATTTCAAAGATTGTTTAAACAATTTATTATTGTTTTTAGCAATTTTCTCTTAGAATAGAGATAGAAAGTCGCGGTTTTTTCAAAAAATTTAGAACTTTTTGTCTAATTTTCAATTAGAATAAGGTAATACTTGAATTATGTTAACGAACATAATTGTTTAAAAATTTTATTATTATCGTTAATAATATTCTCTTTGAATAATACTAGAAAATTGCAGTTCTTAAAATAATTTTTCACCTTTTGTCCAATTTTCTAATAAAATGATTTTAATAATTAATTAAAGCTAGAAAGAAAAAGAAAGGGATTGTTTAAAATATTCTTCTCTGTAATATTTATTTATTATTTGTTCATAACTAAAAAGGCAAAGCAAAGTTAAACATTTCAGAAAAAACATCAACTTTCTAGCACTTTTCTAAGAGAAGATATTTATTAAAAAAGATGAATTTACTACCAAAAGAGATGAATTATAAAACGAAAAAAAGCGAATTTTCAATAAAGAATATTAATTTTCTGCAAAAAATAACAATTTTTGATGAAAATTTTTTTAATAAAAAAACTGATTTTCAAATAAATAAAATACATCAATTTTTAAACATATAGTTGAAATTCCTATTCAAACAAAAAACAATTTCCAACAAATAAAGATTTTTCAGTCAAGTAAGAAAAAAATTATAACAAAATTTTGGGATTTTCAAGCCAAAATACAGAAATACAAAATACAAGATACAAAAATGAAAAATACAAAAATACTAAATGAAAAAGAATACAAAATAAAAAAATACAAAATACAAAAATAAAAAATACAAACAAATACACATTGAAATGCAAAAATCTTTATTTTTTACCGAACAGTAGCATTTTCAACCAGAAAATATGAGATTTCTATGAAAAAAATACGATTTTTAAAACCAAAAAGACGAATTTTTAATCAAGAAGATTAATTTTCTACGAAAAAAAAGACGAATTTTCCACGAAATACATGCATTTTCAAACAAATAGTTGAATTTTCATATGAAAAATGTGAACTTTTAACAAAAAATGGAAAAGTTAAATGTTCAGTAAAAAAATTAATTTCAACGGAAAAAACAAACAAATTTTAAGTAAAATAGTCAAATTTCCAACCAATGATATGAAATTTCAACTAAAATAATGAATTTTCCAACAGAACAAAAAATTTCTACAAATAAATATTTTTTTGTCAACAAAGAAAAAAAATTTCATTCATATTTGAAATTTCAAGCAAAAAGACAGAAAATACAAAATAGAAATTGAAATACGAAAGAATTTTCCAATTTTCAACCAAATAGTTGCATTTTTCACCCAGAGAAAAAACGAATTTTTAATTATAAAATATCAATCTTTCAACCAAAAATGAAAAAGTTACAATTTCAGTTTAAAAGATCATTTTGAAAAAAAACAACAAATTCTCAAAAAATTAATTAAATTTGTAACCAAAAAGATAAACCTTTAACTAAAAAATACATTTTTTACAACGTAGTTTAACTTTTACCAAAGTAGTTGAAATTTCAATTAGAAAAGATCCACTTTCAACAAATTATTTTAACTTTCAATCAAAAACATGAATTTCAACAAAAATTATGAATCTTCAACAAAAGAATAATTTTTTAACGAAGGAGTTCAACCATTAACCAAGTTATTTAATTTAAAACAACAATAACAAAGACAAAAACGAATTTTTAACAGAATAGTTAAATTTTCAATCAAAGATATTTTTAATCGTCAACAACAAAAATTTTAACAAAGTTGTTTAACCAAATGGTTGAACTTCCAACCAAAAAGATAAATTTTTAATCACAATAATTAATCCTTAACTGGAATAGTTAAATTTTCAGTTACAAAAAATAATTTTCAACGAAAAAAACGAATTTTCAAAATAAAAACTAATTCAACAAAATTCAATAAAAATATTTTCAAGCGTAAATATGAATTTTTAACTAAAATAATAAATCTTCAACCAAAATAGATAAATTCTCAACAAAGAATGTAATAGTTAATATTTCAATTAAAAAAGATTTGAATTTTACATAAAAAAGAGTTGAATCCAGAAAAACAAATTTCAACAAGATAGTTCAATCCTCAATCAAAACAGATTACTTTTCAACGAAATACATGAATTTTCATCCAAATAGTTCAATTTTCATCTGAAAAATAAATTTTCAACCGAAAATGAAATAGTTAAATTATCAGTTCAAAAAATTAATCTTTAACAAAAAAAAAACGAAATTTAAATCAAAACAATTAAATTTTCCACCAAATAGATGAATCTTCAACCGAAAAATAAATTTTTACCAAAGTATAAGTTAAATTTGGAAGAATTAGCTGAATTTTCAACCAAAAAATACGAATTTACAACTGAATAGTTGAACTTTTAACCAAAAAGATAAATTTTTAATTAAAATGATTAATCCTTAACTGGAATAGTTAAATTTTCAGTTACAAAAAATAATTTTCAACGAAAAAAACGAATTTTCAAAATAAGGAGAAGGAGAAGGAGAAGGAGAAGGAGAAGGAGAAGGAGAAGGAGAAGGAGAAGGAGAAGGAGAAGGAGGAGAAGAAGGAGAAGGAGAAAGAGGAGGAGAAGGAGAAGGAAATTTCTACAAAACAGTTAAATTGTCGACCAAAAAGGTTGACTTTGATGAAATAGTTGAATTTTGTACCAAATATCTGAATTCTCAACCTACCAAGGTGAATTTTTAACCAAGAAAATTTATTTTCAGTTTAAAAAATTATTTTTCAACGAAAGAAAACATATTTTAAACCAGTTTAATTCAACCTAATGAGACAAATTTTTAACCAAATGTTTGATACCTCAATCAAGTAGATAAATTTGCAACAAAGAAGATTAATTTTTTACCCAAGTAGAAAAGTTTGTCACAAAGTAGTTCAACTTCGAATCAATTAGTTTATTTTTCAACAAAAAATTAAACAAATTTTAAACAACACAGTTTCATTATTAGCAAATGAATCAAAATATCAACCAAATATTCGAATTTTTAATCATAAGCGATGAATTCCGAACCAAAAATATAATAGACGACTTGTCAACAAGAAAAAGTAGCTTTTAGGCAAGAATAGTTGGGTTTTTTAGTGGGTTCTATTTAATTGATTCTCATTGAAGTAAAAAAACGAGCAAAAAGGAAAGTTTCTCGACAACAGACGAAAAAATAAAAATTCTTGAAAAAATGGGAAAAGAGGGGAATAGGGAAAAGGGTGTGCAGCCTCAAATATGGAACGCATTTTCAAATTTATTAGATTATTACTTAACTGATCCATAGTAAGGACATCTTTCGCAAAATTCGCAAACTTTTTAAAAATTTATCACCAGGGAATGTAGTAAAAAATGTTCTCAAATAAAAAAAAAATGTTGAAAGGCTTCAATTAAATGTATTTTTATAACAGTATTGGAGGATGGAGGATGGCGGATTAAGGATGGAGGATGGAGGACCGGGGACGGAGAATAGAGGATGTAGGGTCGAGGATGGGGAAAGGAGTATTGAGAATGGAGGAAAGAGAATAGAAACTGGAGGATGAAGCATAGAGGATGGAGGATCGAGGAAGGGGGATGGCGGATTGAGGATGGAAGATGGAGCATGGAGCATGGATCATGGATGATAGAGGATAATGGATAGAGGATTGAGGATGGAAGATGCAGGGTAAAGAATAGAAAATGGAGGATGTAGGATGGAAAATCGAGGATGGAGGATCGAGGATAGAGGATGAGGGATGGAGGATTGAAAATAAAGGGTAGAGAATAGAAACTGAAGGATCGAGGATCGGGGATGCAGGATCGGGGATAGGGGATGGAAGATGGAGGATTGAGGATGTAGACTAGAGAATACAGGCTGGAGGATGGAGCATGAAGGATGAATGATGGATGACGGAGGATCGAGGATCAAGGATGAGGGATGGATCATTCAGGATAGAGGATGGAGGATGGAGGGTAGAGAATAAAAACTTGAGGATGGATGATGGAGGATCAAGAATCGTGGATAGGGGATGATGTAGTGTGGATGGAGGATAGAGGGTACAGAATAGCATCTGAAGGAAGCAGGATGGATGATGGATGATAGAGGCTCAAAGATCGAGGATGAGGGATGGAGGATAAAGGATGGAGGATCGAGGATAGGCGATGAGGTATCGAGGATGGGGGTCGGAATATTGAGGATGTAGGCTAGAGAATAGAGGCTGGAGAATGGAGTATGGAAGATGGATGATGGATGATGGAGGACCGAGGATGTTGGATGGAGGATTGAGGATGGAGGGTAGAGAAACTGGAGGATGAATGATGGAGGATCAAGAATAGAGGATGGAGGATCGAGGATGGGGGACGGAGGATTGAGGATAGAGGATGGAGGGTAAATAATAGAAACCGAAAGATGCAGGATGGAGTATCGAGAATGGAGGCTCGGGGATGGAGGATCGAGGATGGAGGATAGAGGGTCGAGGAAAGGAGATAGAGTATTGAGAATGGATGCTAGAGGATAGAGGCTAGAGGATGGATGATGGAGGGTAGAGAATAGATACTGAAGGATGGATGATGGAGGGTAGAGAATAGAAACTGGAGGAAGGGGCATGGCTGATGAAGGATCGAGAATGGAGGATCGAGTTTAGAGGATGGAGGATCGAGGATTGCGGATGGAGGATCAAGGGAGGGGGATGGAGGGTTGAGGATGCAGCACGGAGGATGGATGATGGATTTTGGGGTCCCAAAGATCGAGGATTAGGGATGTAGGATAAAGGATGAAGGATCAAAGATAGGGGATGGGGTATGGAGGATGGGGTGAGAGGATTGAGAATGGAGTATGGACGCTAGAGAATGAAGGCTGGAGGATGGAGCGTCAAGAATGAATGATGTATGATAAAAGATCAAGGAGTAAGGATGAGGGATCGAGGATTAAGGATCGAGGATGGAGGGTAGAGAATAGAAACTGGAGGATGGAGGATGAAAGATCGAGGATGGAGGATAAGTACGAGTTTCTAAGTTATTGTTATATTACTGGGACTTCAAGTTTGCCTTCAATTTAACAATTACCCATATAATAAGAATATAATAATATAAAAAAATATCAATATAAAATAAAGTATATAATAATATATAATTATTTTGTTAACTTGTAGAGAATGTAGAGAGTTACAATTAATTTTAGAGCCACAAATTTTAACAGTATGATCGCGGGTGAGGTAAAACTTGAAAATCATGAAAAAATCAGGAAAAATTCCATGATTAAAAAAAAAAACTTGTGAAAGTTGATAAATTTCTATAAGAGGAACAATAAAACCCTTCAAAAATATTAAATTTTCATCAAAAATTTAAAGAAATGAAGTTCTAGTGTTTATATATTATTGTCCATAATCCGGGGAAAGTCGCGGAATTCTGACAAATAAGTTTTTCGTCTATCCTGTTTCACAGAAAGCCAAACTTTAAACTTTTCTAAACAGATTCTTGCTTCTCCCTGGACGTGGGAAATTCTGTTTTCTCTGAGAAAATTATTAATTGAAATCCAAAATATCTCTATTCTAAATGAACAAATTAATTCTGAAGAAGATGCAGCTATTTATAAGCCATTCCAAAAAATTCAAAGTTTTACGCGACCCAGAACTCTAAACTATTCTAAACAATTTCCTTTTGCTTCCAGGGGGTCGAAAAATTTGTTTTCGCCAGAAAAGTCCATATTTGAAATCCGAAGAAACTCTGTTCTAAATTTAAAAAACAATCCGAAGAAGCTGTATCATTTATAAGTCATCATAAAAAAATTCCCACTTTTACCTGTCCCCGCAATTTAAACTATTTTAAAGAATTCCCTGTTGCTTCCACGACTTCGGAAAAATTGTTTTCTGCCGGTAAGTTAATATTTAAAATCCAAGCAAACTCTGTTCTAAATGAAAAAAAAATCCAATGAAGCTGGACCATTTATAAGCCATCATCGAAAAATGCGATCTTTTACCTTACCCCGACCATTAAACAGTTAAACTGCTCTAATCTAAACAATTCCTTGTTGCTTCAAGGACGTCGGAAAATTCGTTTTCTTCAGGAAAGTTAATATTTGAAATCCAAAGCAACTCTGTTATAAATAAAAAAAATTGAAAGAAGGTGTACCATTTATAAGCCATCATAAAAAAAAACGAACCTTTCCTGACCCTGAACTTTAAACTGTTCTAAACAATTCCCTGTTGCTTTCAAGAGGTCCGAGAATTTATTTTCACAGGGAATGTTAATATTTGAAATCCAAGGCAACTCTGTTCTAAATTTAAAAAAAAAACGAAGAAGCTGTATCATTTATAAGCCATCATCAAAAAATTCAAACTTTTAACTTACCCCGAAAATTAAATGGGTAAACTGTTCTAGACAATTACTCGTTGCTTCAAGGACATCTGAAAATTTGTTTTCTCCAGGAAAGTTGATATTTAAAATCCAAAGCAACTCTTTTATAAATGAAAAAAAAATCCAAAGAAGCTGTATCATTTATAAGCCATCATAACAAAATCGGACTTTTTCCTGATTCTGCACTCCAAACTCTTCTAAACAATTTCCTATTGCTTCCAGGACGTCGGAAAAATTGTTTCCTTTAGAAAAGTTAATATTTAAAATCCAAGGAAATCCTGTTGTAATGAAAAAAAAATCCAAAGCAGCTGTACGATTCATAGGCTATCATCGAAAAATTCAATCTTTTACCTAACAACAAACATTGAATAGGTAAACTGTTCTAAACAATTTTCTGTTGTTTCCAGGACGTCGGAAAAATTGTGTTCTCCAGGAAAGTTAATATTTTAAATCCAAGGAAATCCTGTTCTAAATGAAAAAAATCAAAAGTAGCTGTACCATTTATAAGCCATCATTGAAAAATTCGATCTTTCACCTAACCCCAAACATTAAATAGTGAAACTGTTCTAAACAATTCCCTGTTGCTTTTAGGACGTCGGAAAATTTGTTTTCTTCGGGAAAGTTAGTATTTCAAATCCAAGGAAATTCTGTTCTAAATTTTTAAAAAAATCCAAGGAAGATGTACCATTTATAAGCCATCATCGAAAAAATTCGATCTTTTACCTAAGCCCAAACATAAATAGTTAAACTGCTCTAAACTATTCCCTGTTGCTTCCAGGACGCCGGAAAACTGATTTTCGCAAAGAAAGTTAATATCTGAAATTCAAGGAAATTCTGTTATAAATTTTAAAAAATTCCAAGGAAGCTGTACCGTTTATAAGCCATCGTCGAAAAATTGGATCTCTTACCTAACGCCGAACATTAAATAGTGAAACTGCTCTAAACATTTCCTTGTTGCTTCAAAGACGTTGGAATATTTGTTTTCTTCAGGAAAGTTAATATTTAAAATCCTAGGCAATTATGTCACAAATAACAAAAAAATGCAAAGAAGTTGTGCCATTTATAAGCCATCATCGAAAAATTAGATCTTTTACCTTACCCCGAAAATTAAATAGTTAAACTGCTCTAAACAATTTCTCTACGCTATCGAATACTAGTAATGTAGAGTATAAGGAAATTAAAACGATATTTAAAACTTTGACTCGGGTATCTTGATCTCTAATGCATTGGATAGTCTATATTTGTCTGTCCGAAACACAACACTTAGTGTATTAGTAAAAATGTAGTTATTATATAATATTGAAGCCTCTATATATTCTTGAGCTTCCAATTTCAATCTGAATGACATCTATAAAAAATAGGACAGATCGTGTTATATTGAAATGAAGACTAAATTTTAACCGCAATATGGATCAACTAAAATTTTACTCCAAAATGACTATAGTAAAAACAATAGAATTGAAATGTTTTATGGATTTATTAATAGCACTACAGGCAAAAAAATAAAAATGTTTTTAAATATAAAAAAAAATTTTAACTATCAATCAGAAACAAAATGTATTTCAAATTAAAATTTATAATTATATTAATTTTTGACCTGCAATAATGTTGAAACGTACGTTGGTAGATATGAGAAAAAATTATGATTATTGAATATCTGAATCCACTGCCTTTTTATGTGACCGTATGACCAAATTAATTTATTCATAATAAATAACTACGTTTTTTAAAAAAACGGTCGAAGAAAATCTACAGTCTGGAAATACTCCAATTCACTGAATATACATATACATATATTAATGTGTGCTACCCATATACATTCTGCCTGTATGTGTAGATGGCCATGTGGATTTTTTATATGGCTTTGTGACAATACATAAGACAGAAGCTCAAGGAAGGTAATTTAATTTTATCACTTTTTCCTTGCGCAAAAGATATTTTATTTCCTCTACAATTATTTTTTGATGATAAAGAGATTGTATATTTGAAGACTTCTGAAGGTTCTACGAGTAATAAATCTATCAGATTTGAAAAAAAATTATATCTGTGATAAATAATCCTCAACCTTCTACTTAATTTCTAAATATACAATTCAGCAGTTAACAATCACATTCTGATTCAAAAACAGTTTTAAATTCTCTACCATTGGCTTTATCTAGAAGACAATGAAGATCGTCATTCGAATCTTTACCTGCTTGATTTTCCTTAATTTTAGAGGTAAGTGTATGTATTATAATATAATATTAATGTTAATTAGAAATATTACATATTCTAAACATTTGAATTATATACCGAGGCCCCAGAACCCAAGATTTCCATTCAAGTTTTTGCTCAAAAATAAAATCGAAATTGTACAATTATTACATACAGTACGTGCCCGGTATCTTTCCTCTCCGTATTTAGATAAAGTTTACAGTTATTTTAGGATTTAATACAAAACAGAGCTATAAAAAATACACAAGAGTTGTGTGAAATCTCAGTTGCAAAAGGGAAAATTCTGATGTATAATAATTGATATAAGGGTTGTATTATGTTCATACCAGTATATTATAAAATAACGCAAAGTAACGTCAAATTTCATTAAACGAACGATATAACGTTTAGTTTCGAGTGATATTAACTATTCACTTAAAAGGAAGTACAGATTGCAGAATTTTGTAGCCATTAATACTTTTATTAGGAAAGGAATTATACAATAGTACACTCGGAGAAATTTCCTCTTGTGCCAGAAGGATATGCTTCTTGACACGAATGGAATTTCCTCTTAAATTTGAGGTTAAAAGGAGTTTCATTTATCTGAAAAAGAATCTTATTGTAGCAAACATTAGCCTTTTTCAACAAACTTCATCTAATCTTGCAGCCAAATAATTATGTTTTTTTGTAAAAAAGATATTCAAGTGGCTCAAAACAAAACAGGCAAGAGGACGATGCTTTTGTTTCCAACCAACTTTTTGTCTGGTAAAATGAGAGCGGTAAAGACGTTAACATTCTCAGGGCTGAAGTTTAAAAACAAGCCCCAAGTAGAAAATTATAACATTTTTAAAATTCTGTTAATATTGTAGAATTTCAGAAAATATCCAACTATATAAACTATCCTTTCCTGCCAATAAATATTACTTCACTCAGAAAAAAAGTTGTCTTGAAACAAAAACAACATCCTCTTGCCTGTTTTGTTTTAAGCCACTTGAATATCTTTCTTACACTAAACAGAATTATTTGGCTGCAAAATTAGCTGAAGTTTCTTGCAAAAGGCTAATGTTTGCTGCAAGAAGATTCTTTTTGAGACGAATCAAATTTCTTTTAACCTTAATTTTAAGAGGAAATTCCATTTGTGTCAAGAAGCATCCCTCTAACACAAGGGCATATTTCTCTGAGTATTATTAGGTTCCCAAATAATAGTAGAATATATACTCAACTCCCGATATAAGAACCCCCGCTTACCATATTCCAGAACGGATGGCCTCCGAAGTTTCATGGAAGCCGGAAGGCAGAATGTGCTCAATCAAGCGTGACAAACAGCTCGAGGGACGCACTCTCAGCGCGTTAGTTGCATCAGATGGCGTCATTAGGGTGGCCCAGAAAACGCTTGTCACCTTAGAAGGCAAGCCCCACCCCCCCCCCCCGTTGAAAATTGATCTATTTTGTTAAAAATTTGTTTTTTCTTTTTAGTTGAAAAATTATTTTTCCAACTGAAAATTTAGCTATTCTATTTTTGGTTTAAAGTTTTTTTCTTTTTTAGTTGAAAATTCGTGTTTTTTGAAAATTGGTATTTTTTGCTAGAAAATTCCTCTTTTGGGTTGAAAATTCAACTATTTGGTTAAAAATCATGAATTTTATTAAAAATTAATCTTTTTCGATATACATATAATCTTTTTGCTTGAAAATTCATCTGTTTATTTGAAAATTTAACTA
The DNA here is from genome assembly GCA_011634705.1 of Andricus grossulariae. Lineage (NCBI taxonomy): Eukaryota > Metazoa > Arthropoda > Insecta > Hymenoptera > Cynipidae > Andricus > Andricus grossulariae. Next base: position 93,093,973 of record JAABKJ010075445.1, on the reverse strand, counting down.
TTTCATTGTAAAATTTATTTTATTTGGTTGAAATTTTATTTTTTTAACCGAGAATTCAACTATTTGGTTAAAAATTCATGAATTTTGTTAAAAATTAATCTTTTTTCATAGAAATATAATCTCCTTGCTTTAAAATTCATCTGTTTAGTATAAAATATAACTATTTCGTTGTAAAATTTATTTTATTTCGTTGAAAATTGATCTATTTTGTTAAAAATTTGTTTTTTCTTTTTAGTTGAAAAATTATTTTTCCAACTGAAAATTTTGCTATTCTATTTTTGGTTTACAATTTTTTTCTTTTTTAGTTAAAAATTCGTGTTTTTTGAAAATTGGTATTTTTTGCTAGAAAATTCCTCTTTTGGGTTGAAAATGCAACAATTTGGTCAAATATTCATGAATTTTGTTAAAAATTAATCTTTTTCGACAGAAATATAATCTTCTTACTTGAAAATTCATCTGTTTAGTGGAAAATTAAACTATTTCGTTGTAAAATTTATTTTATTTGGTTGAAAATTTATTTTTTCAACTGAAAATATATCTATTCTTTTTTTGGTCGAAAATGTATCTATTTTGTTGAAAATTGTATTTTCTTTTTAGTTGAAAATTTATTTTTATAACTGAAAATTTAGCTATTCTATTTTTGTTTAAAATTTTTGCTTTTTTAGTTGAAAATTGTTCTTTTTTTGTTCAAAATTCGTGTATTTTGTTGAAAATTTTTCTTCTTTGTTAGAAAATTCCTCTTTCGGGTTGAAAATTCACCAATTAAGTAAAAAATGCATTTCTTTGGTTGAAAATTTGTCTTTTTTGTCAGAAAATTCCTCTTTTGGGTTGAAAATTTATTTTTCAATTTTAAAAATGATTTAAATAAAAAAATAGGTTCTTTCGTTGAAAATTGTTCTTTTCTAGTTGAAAATGTTTGTTCTTTATTGAAAACTTGTCTTGCTTGCTCGAAAATTCTTCTTTTGAGTTGAAAATTCAACTATGTGATTAAAAATTCATTTTTTATTGAAAATTCATCATTTAAGTTGAAAATTATTTTCTTCGATTGAAAATTTATCTTTCTCAGTTGAAAATGCCTCTTTTGGGTGAAAAATTCAACTGCTTGGTTAAAAATTTCTTTTTTTGGTTGAAAATTCATCAATTAAGAAAAATTAACAATTTCCCCGAAAACCGCGGAAGATGATCGGGAATTTAAAATCATCCATCAGCTAGACACCCTATTCTAATTCTAATTTTGTCCACACAAAAAAATTCCTTAACTAACCAACAGATATGGAATTTCTCGAAGTTCTCACCGAACGTTTGGAGAGGGTGCTAATGGTCCGGGGAGGCGGTCGAGAGGTCATCACCATCTACTCGTGAATAGATTCTGCATCAAACTTCAGCATTTCGCTAAAAAAATCAGGATCTAGTATAATTTTCCTAATTATTAAAGTAGTCCTCAAGGCCATTTTTCTATTCTCGTGCCGCTATCTTGCACCATTCCTCGCGCAAAGCGCAGTAATCTGAAATTCTAACAAATAGGAGAAGTTCGTACAGAAAACCATCTCAATGACTGAATCGAAAATTGAAAGTGTAATAACTCTCTCTTTCTCGCTCTCTTTGGATTTTATCGGATCCAATCAGAGTCTGACGATAGCAATGATTTATGACGAGCAAATGCCATAAAACTTAAAAAATCAATGAAAATTTATTGAAGCTGACTTATCTCTTTGTCGAAGTGACGATAAAAAAAGAAAAGAAAAGATTGAGGGCACCAAAATGCCAAAGTTTAGTGCCAAAGGTTAAGTTTACATTCAATGATTTTTCATTAGGAACTACAATTAGGACATCTAAAATTAAGTTACTCAATAGTTCATCGAATAATCCTTCATCGACTGTCTAGAAACTTTATTGCTGTTTTGAAGGTTGAAAAAGCTTTCAACAGTTCAAGATTTCGCATAAGGGATTTTCACTTGACATTAAGGGTAAATGTCTATGACGTAATCAAAATTTGACCTTGTAATGTTAATTTTGTCCGCCTTCTTATTTTTAAACTAAAAGAGTTAGCGTGTCGAAATTTTGGGAGACGGAAGAAAATATATGAGCTGACATCGGTTGGGTCCCTTGGAGTATTTAGTAAGTAACTCCCTTGTAGCAGACGAAGCGACGGAAAACTTTCGAGTTGGAAAAAGCCCGTAGCGCCGCCTACCTTCCTTTAGAGTTTACTACACTACTAACTCGCATTGAGGCGTGTTTAAATTCCCGTCCTATTGCTCCACTGTCCAACGATCCTGCAGACTTTGCTTACTTAATACTTGGACATTTTTTAACAGAAGCATCTTTGACTAGTATTCGAAAGCCATCCGTGGAATTTGTTACAGAAAATCGATTAACACGCTGGCAACTGGTTCAAAAACTTTCTGAAAATTACTGGAGAAGATGGGGCCTTAATGACTTCCAATCTTTGCAAAAAACCTACAAGTGGTTCAATAAAACACTAAACCTTATGATTAGTGATATTGTTCTTATTAAGCATGATTCGCTTCCGCCATCCCGCTGGTTACGAGGACGAATTATAAAATGTTATAAGGAAAAAGATGATTTAGTGCGTTCAGTTCGATAAAAAACTTCTGGTTCTGAGTATGATCGACCGATTACTCAAATCTGCCTTTTACCTGTAAGACCGAAAGAACAGGGTGAGATCTAAAGCTCAGTATTGAGAATTAGTATTACTTTTTTGAACCTTAATATTTATTTGCCTCACTAATATACTATTGGATAATGGCGGGCGGTTCAGACCTGAATTGAATAGTTCAATGCTTCTTCTATGACTTTTTCACTTTGGTTGGTTTCTATCTCTTCTACTAGTGTCTGTTTTTTTCTCGCTTGAAGTTTGTGTGCGAGTGACCTTTCCGACTGGCCCCTCAATTAGAACCAGTGTGCGAAAACTTGTGAACCGCGACGGATCGTTCGCTGATCTTTCTTATGTCTTCGATAATCACTAATTACTCTGAAATTCTTGATTGCAGATTGAGTGTAATTGCGTATATTATGTAAAAAGAAAAGGCATTTGGCGAACAAAATTTTTTTTATTGAACAATTAAAAAACATTTCACATATTTAAACACTAGGTATTGCTTTACACTCAAAAATCAGACTTTTTTACACATTCAATCTATTTCAACCAACTTTATTTGAAGAAATTTTACTTTATCAAGGCTTCGATTTTAAGAACTTGAAAACTTAGGAGTGCAATGTTTAAAGATCAAAACTTTTGAATAAAACCTTAAGTGTTTATGTTGAATTTTAACCTGAAAGAAACTCAAATTTCAACTGTTGCTCGTTTGTAAATTTTTTCATTGTTCAAGCATCGAATTCTTCTTGATTATATTTTCAAGGCTACTTTTCAAAAATTGTGAAATTTTTCAAAGTTTTTAAAACATATTTTCTAATTTCTAGGCCATATATAAAGAAGGTAGGCAAATTAGAATTCAATTTTTTTCTTCAAATTTCATTATTTGTAATACTGGAGAGAACTTAAATTTGAAAATAAATTAGTGTATGTTTTTAGAAGTGATTTTTTAACAATAAAAATTCTCAGTGAAAATTAAGTAAATGATTGTTTTTGACTGCAAGATTGAATATAACGAAAATTTTGATTGTGCGTCACGTAGAGGCTTCCTTATTTGTAAGGCTTGAAATTTCACCTAATTTAATGATTGAAGCAATTTTTTTGATGTTTTTCAACATTTTCAATATATTACTGTAAAATATTTGATGATCTGAAGTTCCTTAGAATGAAACATATCCAAATCAAAAAGCTTCTAATTTGTGATAAATGATACATTATTTTTATAGACGATAGCTTTCAATTATTATATCATCTATTATATATATTTTGAAATTTTACATGGTTTGAAATGAAATTTGTCTAGGTCTGAACGGAGTGTTTTAGATACGAACGAATGAAGATTATTATTAGGAATAGAATATTTGTTGAGGTATCTAACGAAACTCATTTTTCTGTTTCAAGTATGTGATCCAGTTAAACCATCCTAATGATACACGCTGTATGGGATCTTTTCATTATCGTTGTTATTAAAAATGTATGATGCAAAATACAGAAACTTAGAAGAAGGAATATTTTTTTTTATTACGGGAAACAAACCAAGGTTTTTTCTATAATTTGGATCGAAGTATTCAAATGATCATCCAGAATTTAAATAAGTAAGGTTCTGCAAATTGCGTATAAAATTCTACTTATTTATCCAGTGAAATGCAAGCCACTAAAGCATAGCACCAAAATTTCGAAATATTTCTTAATTCGATTGTGAAAACTAATAATTGCTTATTTCCTATTATTCATGCATTGAGTAAGAAATACTATGCATCTTGTAAACAGCATACTTCACGTTCACAAAAATGACGCGTTTACAAGTTGTTGTGTTAACCAGACACAAACAGACTGACATCGCTGAAAACCCTTGAAATTCTTACAAGTCGTCAGATATCACAAATAATATATTAAAGTATAAAGAAATTATTAGACATCTCTGAAATATGAATTATATTGAACCATCTAATTTTGAACGTTTTCAATAAAAATTATAAATTTTCAATTAAAAATAAATCAATATTATTAGCAAATATATTTGACAATGATATCCTTATAGCCTTAGCATATCTTGAGATATGCACGAAATAATAACGGCGTAAAAAATTACATTAAAAAATTAGGATAGTTTTTGACGTCTCTTTTTACGTGATTTTTGACATCGTTTTTTACGTCATTTTTTTATTGAAGAACCTTATCAATCCTTATCCATTACTTTCCGGGGATTGTAATAAAAACGCAACTTAGTAGAAAAAACTCAATTCTATCATAAAACACACATTTCCAACAAAACACACGAATTTTTAACTAAAGATAAATTTTCAACCAAAAATAGAATAGGTCTATTTTCAGTTTCAAAAATTAATTTCCAACAGAAAAAAAAACATTTTTAACAAAGTAGTTACATTTGAAACAAAGAAATGAATTTTTAATCAGAAATTGAATAGTTCAATTTTCAGTAAAAAATCATTTCTTTATTAAACAGGCGAATTTTCAATAAATAAATTAAATTTCCAACAAAATAGTTGAATTTTTAACCAAAAAAAGAAATACTTACCCAGAAGATTACGCTTCAACTAATGAGGGTATCGTAAAATATGTGATTATATAAAAATACGTAATTATAATATTTGTGAATGACATGCAGAAGAAGTGATTTTACCTATATATATATATTGCACTTATTTACTCGTAAATAAATAAATAAACTATCTTTTGCGTAAAAGGCAGCAGTCGGTTAATCTTTTCCTCAATGCTGTCTTCTGCGCAAAAAGATATTTATGCACAGATCAGATATTTAGCTTAAACCAGATTACAGAAAAAAGCTTAAGAGTGGGAAAGAAAGTTTTCTGTGCATTTGTTGACCTAGAAAAAGCATTTGACAAGATAAATAGAAGTAAAATTTGGGAAGTCCTTAAAGAGTACGGAGTTCATGAATGGCTAAATTTTTAAGCCCAAAAGATGAATTTTCAAAACGAAAGTTAATTTTCAAGCAAGTAGTTGAAATTTCAACCAGAGAAAAGAATTTTCAACAAAATTGTTAAATGTTTAACAACTAACTAAATTTCTACAAAACATTTGAATTTTCAAACACAAAATATGACTTCTTAACAAAAAAGTTAATGTTCAAACAGCTAGTCCAATTTTGGACCAAAAAATACGAATTTCCAGTAAAAAAGTTAATTTTCAACCAAACGGTTGAATTTTCTCCTGAAATTATTGAATTTTCAACTATAGAGGGCAAATTTTCCGAAAAAAAAAGAAGAGCATTTAACAAAGCAATCGGATTTCAAAATAAAAAAGGTGAGTTCTCATCTGAAAATTGTTAAACAAAACAGATGAATTTTCAAGCGAAAACTAAAACCATTTTTTACAAAAAAATTGAATTTTAAGCCAGGAAATACGAAGTTTTAGCAATAATTTCATTTTTGATCAAATGGCTGAATTTTTATCAAGCTGTTTAATTTTTAGTAGCATACAAAAAATTTCTACAAACAATCGAATTTTCTACGCGAAAACATGAATTTTCAACCAAATAGTCGAATTTTGAATCAAAATAGTTAAATTCTCTACGTATAGAAATAACGAGTTTTCAACCAACCATTTGAATGTGTGGGCAAAAAAAACAATTTTGAAGTGAAATAGCTGAATGTTCAAGCCGAAAAAAAAATGTTTGAACCAAAAGTTTTCTCATCAAAAAGTTTAATTTCAAACCAAAAAATATGAATTTTCATCAAAATAGTTCATTTTTAACCTAATAGTAGAATTTTCTACCAACATAGTCGCATTTTCCACACAAGAACATGAATTGAAAAAAAGAGTTAATTCTCAACCAAAAAGGATATTCTTTTAACAAACTTCTGGAATTTTCGATACAATTATAAAAAAAACTAAAGCAAAAAAAATTGATTCAAAAGGAGACATTTTCTACAAGTTGATTAAGTTTTCAACTTAATACTAGAATTTTTAACAGAATAGTTGAATCGCTAGCCGAAATACATGAATTTTTAATCAAATTTAAAATAAAATGATGAATGATAAATGAGAAATAATTGAATATAAATTGAATAATCATTAGAAAAAATAATCTTTTGAAAAGCAAGAGTTCCAACAGAAATACGTATTTATGTCATTTTATCTGGGAGAGATCAAGTACATAAGACTTTTACGTAATCCGGCTTTTGAAGATAAAGTAATATAAATGCCTGTTTCTACTTTTTTAACATTTTGAAAAGTATTTTGTAAACAGAGAAGTTTACTTGCAAATATCAAAAAATTGTCGGAACTCTTGCTTTTGAAAAGATTATCGATTTATTCTTTTTTCAAGTTATTATCTAATTTATACTGATTCATATTTAATTCATATTTCATGATTACTCATTTTATATTATCATATATTATTTTCAAATGATTCTTTTCTGTTTGAAAATTCAATAAAACTCGTTTTTTGCGTTGAAAATTGAACTATTTTGATTTAAAATTCGACTATTTGGTGAAAAATTCATATTACAGGATAGAAAATTCAATTGTTTGTAGACAATACTTTTTTTTTGTTATTGAAAATTCAACAGCTTGTTAAAAGAATATAATTTGGAATTGGAATTGAAATTGGATTAAAATTTGGAATTGGAATTGAAATTGGAATAGAATTTGGAATTCGAATTGGAATCAGGATTGGAATGGAAATTAGAATTGGAATTGAAATGCAAAATAGATTTGGAATTTTTATTTATAGAGCATAGACAGAGCAGATTTTAATGAGAGTGTGGATGAGTTTATCGTCAAGTTTATAGTGGACATTTTCGTATCGTTTTGGCAACCCTTTGGAATTGAAATGGAAGTTAGAATTGGAATTGGAATTGGAATCGAAATTGAAGTTAGAATTGGAACCGGAATTGGAACCAGAATTGGAATTGGAATGGAAATTGGAATTAGAATTTAAATTAAAATGGAAATTAGAATTGAGATTTGAATTCTTAGGCAGAACAGATGTTAATGAGAGTGTGGATGAGTTGAAAATCCTGGACATTTGGGCAAGCCTTTGTAATTGAAATTGGAATTGGAATCTGAATTGGAATTGGAATTTGCATTGGAATTGGCATTGGAATCAAAATCGGAATAGGAATTAGAATTGGAACTGAAATGGAAATTAGATTTAAAATTTTTATTTACATGATATAGAGTATAGACAGAGCAGATTTTAATGAGAAGGTGGATGAGTTTATCGTCAAGTTTATAGTAGAAATTTCGGGACATTTGGGCAACCCCTTCGAACTGGAACCGGAATTGGAATCGGAACGGGAATTGAAATTAGAATTAGAATTGGAATGGAAATTGGCATTGTAACTGAAATGGGAACTGGAATTGGAATTGAAATGGAAGTTAGAATTTGAATTGGAATTTTTATTCTTAGGCACAGCAGACGGTAATGATAGTGTAAAGGAGTATATCGTCTAGTGTCGAAGTAGTTACAAATTTCGATACATTTGGGCAACCCCTTTGAATCGGAACGGAAATTGGAATCGGAATGGGAATTGAGATAAGAATTGGAATTGGAATGGAAATTGGTATTGGAATTGGAATGGAAATGAAAATTAGAATTGAAATGGAAATGAAAATTAGAATTGAAATGGAAATGAAAATTAGAATTGGATATTGAATTTTTAGGTGGAGCAGATGTTAATGAGAGTGTGAATGAATTGAAGATCTTGGGCATTTGGGCAACCCTTTATAATTGAAATTCGAATTTGAGTTCGAATTGAAATTAGAATTGGAATGGGAATTAGAATTGGAACTGAAATGGAAATTAGATTTGAAATTTTTATTTATAGGGCATAGACAGGGCTGAAATTGGAACTGGAATGGGAATTGAAATTGAAATTAGAATTGAAACTGGAATTGGAATCCGAATTAAAATTGAAATGGAAATTGGTGTTGAAATTGAAATTGGAATGAAAATTAGAATTGGAATTTTAATTCTTATGCAGAGTAGATGTTAATGAGAGTGTGGATGAGTTTAAGATCCTGGACATTTGGGCAATCCTTTGTAATTGGAATGGGAATTTGAATTCGAATTGGTATTGGAATTGGAATTAGAATTGGAATAGGAATTGAAATTGGAACTATAATTGAAATTAGAATTGAAATGGCAATTAGAATTGGAACAGAAATGAAAATTAGATTTGAAATTTTCATTTATAGGACATAGGCATAGCAGATTTTAATGAGAGTGTGGAGGAGTTTATCTCCAAGTTTATAGTTAAAATTTTCGGGACATTTGGGCAGCCCCTTCGAATGGAATAGAATTTGGACTTGGAATTGGAATTGGAATAGAATTTTCAATTGGAATGGAAATTGAAATGATAATAAGAATTGCAATTGCAATTTATATTGTTAGGGAGAGAAGATGTTAATGGGAGTATGGATGCGTTTATCGTCAAGTTTATAGAAAAAATTTTCGGGACACTTGGGCAACTCCTTCGAATTGGAATCAGAATTGGAATCAGAATTAAATTTGTAATGAAAATGGGAATTGCAATTGAAATCGAAATGGAAATTAGAATTGGAATTTTAATTCTTACGCAGAGAAGATGGTAATGAGAGTGTGGATGAGTTCATTGTTAAGATAATCTTAGACTTTTTCAGGAAATATGGGCAACCCTTCGGAATTGGAATTAGAATTGGAATGAAAATTGGAATTGAAAATGAAATGAAAATTAGAATTGGAGTTGAAAGTTTCATTCTTAGGCGCAGCAGATGGTAATGAGAGTGTGGATGAGTTTATCGCAAAGTTTATATTGGAAATTTTTGGTATATCTAGAAAACCCTTTAATATTGGAATGTAAGTTGGAATTGGAACTGATATTGAAACTTAAATTGGAATTGAAATAAAATTTAGAATTAGAACCGGAATTAGAATCAGAATTGAAATGGAAATTGGAATTGGAATTGAAATTAAAATGGAAATTAGAATTGGAATTTGAATTCTCAGGCAGAGTAGATGTCAATGAGAGTGTGGATGAGTTGAAGATCCTGGACATTTGGGCAACCCTTTGTAATTGGAATGGGAACGGTGTAATATTTTTCTCCCGGCTTTATCCCGGTTTTCTCCCGGTGAAAGTTTCTCCCGGGTGAGTGGCCACCCTGAGAATAGTATCGCTGAAAAAAAGTGTAAAATAGTGTGACTAGTTTGGCAAGTCCGAGGCCTGCAAAGGACTCGCGCTCCAAACAAAATCCTTTAAATTGGCATCTGGACCTTACGACAATAGACGCAGAAGCTATATCTGCAATTGGCACAAGTTGCCAAATTATCATCCACATTCTCCCTAATAACCGGATACTGACAAATCTTCCTCGCACAAGGAACTGCATCCTTCATCGTATTTATCGTCTTCTTCAGCAGCAGGCCCTCAAACTTCGCAAACATTTCCTCCCTGCAAATATCCTGGATCTCCTTATACTCGATTTTCCGTCCACAGTCGCTTTTCGGACACGAAATCCTGTTCACAGTCCCCTGGTCAATTTTCGTCTTGAGGTACTGCTCGAGACAATTTCTGCAGAAGACATGCTTGCAATTCACAAATTCAACACTCTCCGCTCCCTTCTTCTTCTCCAAACAAATTCCGCAAAAGTGGAAAATTCTATTGAACTTTAGCGAGTTTTTTTTATTTTCATACTCCTCCAGAAACTTGATTGGACATCGATTGTGCGGTTTTGAGACTCGCAAGTCGCGGTATCGGATTGGTTGGGCGTAGAAAAAATCATCCTTGTGTTTGTTGAGAGTGAAGAGATACGAGATTTCGAGTTTCTCTTTCATGCCGAGGAACTCGAGGAGGTCTTTTTTGAGGAAGTCGATCCAGAGGAGGAGGATCTCGGATCCTTGGTTTTCCTCCCAAATTTCGTCGAGCTTCTGGCAAGCTTTCGAGGATTCCCAGGGTGGTAGCCAGGCGATGTTGAGGGTGTATTCTGGAGGATTTTTCGAGGGATACGAAGCAGGGAGTTTTAGGTAAAGGCGAATCGGGGGGAGATTTTTCACGAAAATGCTGCCGAAGTCTATTGGGTTCGGCGGATTTTCGTAGACGTAGAAGACCTGGAATTCCGCAGATGGAAGAATTGGCTGGATGTCGAAAATACATTCGACGTCCAGATGACCTTGCGAGTATTCCGCACAACGATCTTCGCAGAAAATACTTTTTATGGCACAGATTTCGTCTAGGTGTTGCTCTTTTGGTTTCGGAATCTGCAAAATAAAATATTGTGTATTCATTTTTATTAATTTCAGAATCGAAATAAAATTTCATTTCTTATGAATAATTTCATGCAGAGAAATAAGAGCCTGAAAAAATCCACAAATCAAAATTAGATTTCCAAATTGACCAACATGTTTTATCAGGAATTATTTACAGGAAAATTACTGTTATAAATAATAGAAACTTATGCTAATTAAAATTAACAAAATACCTGAAAATAAATAACTACAGACATTTATACAAAAGCTTATTTAGTTTAATTTTCCAATTTATTGATGAGGATTGATTTTAATATAAAAAAGTATTTTGAATAGTAAGAACAGAAATTGTTTTCAACTTTTTTCCAGGTATAATTTTTCACAGTACGAAGCAATTAAAATATTTCGAATTTTTTGAACAATCAACTTGGAATATTTATACAGTTTCGCGAGCTTATTATAAATAATTTTTTTTAGTTTGTAGGGATTCAATTAATATGTTTAATTTAGAAAGTTTTGACAAATTATGTTACAAGATATTCCTAAATATATTAGCACAATTTATTAATTAAATAATTAAGTAATACTTAAAACATAAATCATTATTTTTTGATTTTGTCTCTAAAGTCCACGAATTTGAATAATTCAAACACATTTTTATTTTATATTCTTATACATGTACTTTAATTTTAGTGCATATTTAGGAAAAATTAATGTGTTCAAATTGAATTTAAGCCACTTCAAATTCCTAACTTTTCAACTAAAAATATTACATTTTCAACAAGATACATGAATTTTTATCCAAATAGTGGAATCTTCAACCAAAAAGATTAATTTTATACCAAAAAAAGACGATTTTTCAACAAAATGCATGAATTCTCAATCAAATAGTTGAATCTTCAACTCAAAAATATCAATTTTCAAGCAAATAGTTATAAATCTTCAGAGACTAAAAAAATAGAAAATTTTATTCTTATCAATTCGAGCAAATAGTTGAATTTTGAACAAAAAAAGATCTGTTTTCAACAAAAAAAAAATAGTTAAATTTTCGGTAAAAAAAATTAATTTTCCCACCAAAAACAACAAATTTTCAACCGAAGTGATGAATCTTCAACTGCAGTAGATGAATTTTAAACCAAAAAGATAATTTTTTAAAAAGAGAGTTTAACTTTCAACCAAGTAGTTTTATTTTCAATCAAAAATATTAATTTTCAACCAAAATAATGAATGTTTAACTGGATTACTTGAATTTTTAAATAGGAAGATTAATTTTCTACCAAAAAGACGATTTTTGAAAAAAGTAAATGAATTTTCAATCAAATAGTTAATTTTCCATGTACCTCACCTTCTCCTCCTGTCGTTTTACATCCAGTAATTTCTCGTGTTTCCTTTTTCTTTTATTATACTCCCTTCTGCCTATCTTTCCTCTTCTCCAACTATTTAACGTTAACTTCATACGCTCTTTACTCTCTACACATTCCACATCCCACCATCCTCTCATATTCCTTCTTTCTTCCTCACTTGGCCTGATTTCTTCCACTATCTTCTCTACCCTTTCCCTCATCCTACACAACATCTCATCCACGCCTGCCCCATATTTAATCAAAACATTCTCTTCATCCATTCTTTCCGTATATTCTCTTAGCTTATCAACTCCCCATTTGCCCATCTATGCTTTTTTTCCTGTCGCTCCGTCCTTCTTCCTTCCCTCTCTTCTCCAATTCCCGAATTTCAAAGTTGCAATGACCGGTAAGTGTTCTGACCCTAATTCGTTTCCTACTTCCATTCTTCCCAACAGCCTTCTTATCCTTTCTTCGGTCAGAATGTAGTCTATTACTGTTTGCCCTTTTCCATTACAAATTAATCATCCTGTTTTTCCCAGGATTTCCAACAGAGTCTACCCTCCTGGTCCACCTGTTTGTGTTTCGATTTTTTCCTGAAAGTCTCACTCTCTTCATCATATATTCTCTTTCCCGGTTCCCCTGTCCACGCAGTCAGATCACCTCCTATCAACATCAATTCTTTATCCTTTTTCGCCACCCGTTTCCTAATCACACTCCAACCTTTTTCCTCTCCCCTTCTCCTGTAAATGAAAACTATCCTCACCTTTCGCCTTCCTATCTTCACCATTCTCATCATTACTCCATCTGTTTCCTCAAATCCCATTTCTATTCTCTTTTTTCCCATCAATTCATTCCTTACTCCTAATACCATACCCCCTTTCTTTCTTCCCTTTATCTTCTCTTTCTTTGACTCTTGCATCTGCCACATATAACCCTTGGGTAACTACCTCTTCAACCTCCTCCAATGCTTCTCATCTACCCAGTTTTCATTCAACATCACTACATCCCATTTCTTCACCCCTTCCCAGAATCCTGCAACTTTATTCATTAGACCCGATACGTTCCAAAACGCTACTATTACTACTTTCTTCCTTCCTTTCTCGCTTCTTTCGTCTTGATGTCCCCTACCTACTTTTGTGGAAACCCCATCGCTCCGCCTTCTGCTTTTCTTTCACCCACTACTGTTTCCGTAACCTCCTCCCTTCTATCCCTTCTATCCCTAGTATCCGCTTCTTTGCCTCGTCGCCATGGACCCTCCCTATACACTTCACTCAATTTTTCTTTTTCATCATCCCATATCCACACATTCCCATTTATCCACATCCTGTATCTCCCTATCCATACCGTGTTCCCTTTCACTCTTTCACTCCATGCTCTCTGTTTCATCATCTACTTTCTTTTTTTTTCATTCCACGTCATCTCCTTATTTTTCCTTTGCTTTTTCTCCATATCCTCCCACTGCCTCCAAACCTTATCCTTTTCTTGCCGCCACACCAGTTCCCATTCTTCCCACTTCTTTCTAACTTTCCTCGTTTTCTCCAAAACCTCATCCCCTCGCTTTTGCATGCCATTCAGACTTTGGTTCCTTTCCTCTCGAAACCCTTTAATGAGATTTTCCAAACTCTCTAGATGGACTTTCCCCGTTACCTTATTCCTCTCCGGTGGAGACTTTTTCTTAAACTTTTTCCGCAACTTCTCTTCTCCCTGCTCATTTCCCTCTTCTTCCCTTGATATTTCACTGTCTTCCGTCTTGTCCCCCTCACTGTTTCACCTACCTCCGTGAGGTCATCAGCACCGGGGTTGTTTTCTACCTGCTACTGCCCTCTGCTGGATTCCACTGGGCTCCTCGCAACAAACATGCTGCCCTACCTTACCGATCTGCTGTCCTCGATCTTCCCTCTCTTTTTTTCGTCCTCGGCAAATAACCTCCAAATTAGTACTTTCAACTTCCCTCTTAACCCGCTCAACCTTACAAAAAAGCTCCCCCACACTACCCCACATACCCTTCACTACACTCACCTCCCTTACCACCTTTCACCATTGGGTACCGGAAACGGAAGCCCTATCTTGCTAATCCAATTATTTTCATCTTCGAATTTATTTTCAAATCGAAAATGTGCTATTCTTTTATTCGAATTAAATACACTGTAAAAAATAAATTAATTGTACCAGTTAGAATGTTAAAATTACTAACAAAAAATTCGTGCAATTTTACTACTCTGATTATTGGGTGCATACCACTTGCATGTTAGAAGTTCCAACCAATCTTGTAAATTTACCACTTTTAGACCGACACTATAGCAAGGCGTCGTAGAAGTACAGTTCCTGCTTGTGAATCTGTGACTTTCAGAGTAGGTAATAAATGGACCTACTTTCAGAATGGTGAATTTTTTGACGCTGATAAAAGTACAGAAACTGTTAAAAATTCCTTTTTCCAACGTAATCTCACGTCTTGAAATTTGATAATTGATAACGCGGCGTCGTCACATAAAATAGTATATGCGCCAATGCGCACAATTCGGGTCTTCACGCGACTCGCTTACAATGCTCGCAGGCAGAATTTATCTCGCCTCGGCTTCGATCGTCCTGCGAGCATTGCCGCTCGTCGCGTAAAGTCCCTCATTATGCTCCTCAGCTTATAATATACTGTTGCATTCTTATCCTAATGAGAAGGTATTAGTTTTACGTAAAATTTCACTTAGTCCGTTTTTTATCCAATCTCCAAGTTTTGAGACCCCTGAGTCAGAAAAACGATTTTTACAAAGGTGTCTGTCTGTAGTCTGTCTGACTGCAGTATCGTATAGGTTCGATAACTTTCGATAGACTAATCAGATTGTATTGAGCTTTGGCCCAATTTTTTAAGGAAAGGACGAGTTTCTTAACCAGCTATTTTTGACCAATAGTTCGAAAAAAATGTTAAGAAGAAAAATTGTTTCGAAAACGGTGAAAGTCATCGAATAATGAAAGGGGAACTTTTTCTGGGCGCTTAAATAGGATAAACTTCCGGTTGTAAACTTGTTTTGTATCTCGCGTATTTTTTTAAAACAAGTTGAATGTTTGATTATCAGAAATACTGCCGACATGTTTTTAATTTTTATTATTTTTACAATTTTCCAGTGAATTTTGAAACTGTGTTACAATGTTGATTTTTATAGAGCCAAAAGCAAAAGGTGTCAACTAACATTTTATTACAAAAACAAAAAAAAACATTGCAAGGGGTGCCTGGCTACCAGGATTCCAGTAGTTAATTTTTTCATACTCCTTTCAGCCTAATGGGTTAAGGTGCTTCATTTGTACACTACAGGAAGTTTCTCGAATGTAAGATTTCCTTGAAACGACTAAATACTTCGGTTTAATTTTTTGAAAGGGTCTAAATAATTTTAGATAACTCCATATTATTCCAGGATATTCAAAGATATCCTAAAAGATTTCAGATTTTTTAGAGAATTTCACAACTAAACAATTTTCAATAGAATTTCTAAGCCATTCTAGAAAATCCGTGAGTATTTCAGAAACTTCCAGATTATTCGACATAGCACGATAGAATATTCTATTTAAAAATAGTCTACACTCTAAGAAAAAGTCTGTTAACAGTAAAATTACGTTCCTTTCAGAATGCGTCCTTTGAAATTAAGACGATTTCTTTTGTCCATCAATACAATCATTTCACTGTTCAAAGACTTATCCGTTGAATGCAAAACGGAAGTCGTTTTACTGATGAACGATTTCTTTTGACTTTGAAAAGAATTCCTGTAACTATTAAAGGATTTCATTTGTTGGCTAGCGAAGCAAGTGCGCCTGCGCATGAATGAAAAATCGTTTAGCACGATTTATTTTTTAATTGATAAAGTGAGTTAAAAAGCGTGTGAAATTATGTAGAAAATGGATTTCTGAAAAAAAATTAGGAATTCCCGGTTTTGACGCGAAAACTTTGGAATACGTGTATTGAAAGAACCATTTTTGATCCGCATAACCTCACTTTTCATTGCTTTTTACGCTTTTGACGTATGAAAAATTTGTACCGCACACAAAGTTGTATCTTTAAATTGTTTCACGCTGAAATCTAGAACGGATTATTGTTATAGAATTGATAAATATCAATTTTATATCTACATTCACCAAAGTTTTGCTTTTGTACATTACTTGCATTCAATATTTAAAAACAATTCTGAAAATTTCAGTAATTCTAAATTTAATCCTTTGTTCTAGAATTCACTGGAAAATTTTTCTCTATTAGATGGAACTCTTTTTGTTTTTCTGCTTTGGGCCGAAGTTTCGGTTCGTCCGTGGTTGGAGTGTGTCCCTGGTTTTCATTGGATGCGATAATCGACATTACGTGCAAATGCGAAGGATGGCATCGCCTTGTCTCCTGGCACCTTGACGCCCACGAGACAATAGTCGTGTATGTAGATTCCATGTCCAGCGAGTGCCCATCCTGAGATTACATGCGGGGACATACCATCTCACATGCGGCAAGTCTCTCTGAGGCAAGTCACAACTGCGACATCTCTACCTAGCGGCATCTCTCCCTCATCGCATTTCTCTAATTGAAATCGATATTTTTGCGGCATCTCACATCGCACCCCTGTGACTGGGCAAAGAAATAAGTTTGGTCAAACCCCTTCCCCTTTTCCAACGTCTCGTGGGGGGGGGGGCGAAGGCACCCCTGTGGCGGGCCATCCCTTTCCACTAGTGAGAGATGCCACTAGGTAGAGATGCCGCAGCTGTGACATGCCGCAGAGAGACTTGCCGCATGTGACATGATATGGACCCTTACATACTTGGTCGTAGACCTTAAGGGCATGTGATACTTAAAAAATTATCGATTTTAGCAGTGTTAGGTTCCCCCGGCTTTTTTCCTACAGTAATAAAGATTTTGCCTTAAAAATGTGGAGAATGATAGCGAACATGCTAACGGACGTCCCCGAACTCTTCTGTTGTGAAATAATTGTAAAAAATTTCATTTTCTACTTTACCACCGAGCAATTCACGCCTACCCCGAAAGGGAAACGGCTTAATGATATAATAATAATAATAATAATTGCAGAATTACAAAGTAAAGCTTTTTTCTCGTTTTCAATTATAGTTTTAGAGTTACAATCAGTTTTGACAAGTTTTTATGTAATCGGGTAACAACACAGTTTTTCATTAATTTTATGACTTGAAAGTTCAATTTCCACAATTAAATTGATTAATAATTGAAGATTATTGAATATATTTCAAAATGTGAAAATTTAATTCAACTGTAAAATACTTCATTAATAGGTTAATCCAGAATAAAAATATTCTTTAAAATGGCAAAATTGGTATTGTATAACCTTGTCATCCGGCAACACAAATGCTATTTGCAACAAATGAAGTTAGTTGAAAAACAGAAAATAATCGATATATTCTCCTTAATTTTGAACATAAGAATGATTTTAAATAACTTGGAAGTAATAATTTAACGTGTTTTATAATGTTTTGCAATATCAAAATGATTTTCTAAACATATAATCTTAATAAATTAACATAAAAATATGAAATTAATTAGTGTTTTATTAAAATAATTCTATAGAATTAACTGCAGATTTTTGAACCTTCAAACATATCCTAAAATTTCCTGAAATTTTTTCAATTCATTCAAAAATATATTGGAGATTCCTTAAAATATTTTAAATCCTTTCAAATGTTTTGAAATCCCTTGAAATTTTCATAAGCTTTTCAAAATTTTGTGGAAACTTTAAAAACCCCTAAAATCTTTAAATTCCTTGAATTTATTGAAATCTATTGAAAATTCCTTGGGATCTTTTAAAACACCCTAAAATAAATCGAATCCTTTCAAATGTTTTGAAATCCCTTGCAATATTTTTAAGTTCTTCCAAATTTTTTGGAACCTTTAAAAAGCCCTTAAATTTTCTGAAATTTCTTCAACTTATTAAAATCTATTGAAAATCCTTTGAAATCTTTTAAAATACCCTCAAGTATTTTAAATCCTTTGAAGTCCATTCAATTTGCTGAAATCTATTACAAAATTCCTTGGAATCCTTTTAATTTTTCGAAGCTCTTGATGATATTCCTTGAAATCCTTGAAATATTTGAAGCCCTATGTAATCTTTTGAGATCTTGGGAAATTCATTACGAAACTTTATTAAAATATTTAAAAATCCCTTACAATTATTAGAATCTTCGGAACTAATTGCATTTGGTGGAAACCCTTGGAATCATTAAAAGTAACCTAAAACCTTTTAAATCCTATATTGAATTCTTTAAAATCCTCATAAAGTTTGGAAATTTCTTTGCAATCCCAATCAATTTTTTGTTAATTTCTTGAAATCCCTTGAAATCATTGAAGTAATATTAAATTCCAGTCCGATTCTGTGAATAATATATACGAACTAAGGGCGCGAAAAAATCAATAAAATAATTATTTTATTTTAGTAATTATTTGCTTCATTCATATTTTAAGCCTCGAAAAGCAGATATAGTTGTTGTTTTGACTTATGAAATTTCGTAAATGGTATATGTCAATAGATTGCGATTAAATATAAAAATTATAGTTATAAAATAAGAGCGTAGACGGAATAATATGTTTAGCTCAAATGTTTTACAAAATCGAAACGTCTAAAATAAGTTCTGCTAGTAACTCTACTTATTTTTATTTCAAATTAGCCTTTTCAATCTTTGTAATTTTAACGTAAACTTTTTATTATTTCGATTTAAATATATGATTCATTAATAATAATGGTCTTCAACATAGCACGGGCTTCATGCATAGCACTTTTTCTTGGATCCAATTTTTGAATGGGTATTTGTCATTTATATTTGTACCTGCAGACAGATAGAGTGAGAAATCATGTGAGTGAGAAGCAGACACTTCGACGAATAAAATGATCATATGATCATTACTTTTGTACATTGTAATTTCAAGTTATCTAAACTTAAATCTGATGAAAAAATCTGAATTTTAAAATTGCTGCTTGTTCTACATAGCATATTCCGTGCATATGGAACACAAAAAGTCAAGAAACACAGAATAGAGATTCAAGGAAGCTTACACGTAGAAATCTCTATTTTCCAACTCGAATTTTAACCCAAAAAGAATTCCGTGAAGAAGGCGAAGTTTAATCGCGTTATTAAAGTCTGCGAGCGCTTTACTTCTCTGGGTCGGTGTTATCGCACGCGTCGCGTCCAGAACTCCTCCCGGCTTTGTGAATTGTTTTGAAAGAACGGCAGTCGCGTGCGAAGTTTGTCTCGCTAAAGTTGTATATTATTATACCTGACGTCGAGGAACCACAAAGACGCTTTTAAAAAGGCAAAAGAAAACTGGCAGGTATAAATAAAAGTAAAGAGACTGATGAAGACTGAAGTAACTTGTGGCCTACATCATTGTTTACAACCATATTATTATTATTATTATTATATCATTAAGCCGTTTCCCTTTCGGGGTAGGCGTGAATTGCTCGGTTGGATAGTAAAAAAAGTGAACCAATCAAATGGTCCGTCGGTTGCGCGTGGCGACACCATACTTTGTTGGATCATGGAATTGGAAGCGCGCAGTGAACTTGTGAAGGGAATGAAGAAAGTTGAA
Source organism: Andricus grossulariae (assembly GCA_011634705.1). NCBI lineage: Eukaryota > Metazoa > Arthropoda > Insecta > Hymenoptera > Cynipidae > Andricus > Andricus grossulariae. The sequence goes on along the minus strand of JAABKJ010075445.1, from coordinate 93,074,237 downwards.
AACAGTCCGAAATCGCTGTTCTGGTACTCAAATTTAACGCTTTGTAAGGATAAGAAAGCTTTTAAACGGCAAATCGAACTCATTCCACAATTGATGTGCTGGAAGAGAATTTGGAATTGGACACAGGTTACAAAAAGTGTTTCATCATGAAAATTCCCATGATAGTCTTCTTTTGCTAATGATTTTTTAAGCTTTACAGGAAAGATCAAATAATAATGTAATGTTTTTACTGTTTCACAGAGCTAGACAAAAAGAAACGATATCTCAATCCTATTAGGCCTTGTAATGTTCAAATAGGAAAAATAAATAAAAAGATGTGACTATTAATGATTAAACTTCCTGTTATTTCGTGAAGTTCTGAAGTTAAAGCACTGCTTTGGAGGCACAATGAATATATTTCAACTTTTTTGGGAATTTTTATGGTAGCCCTTCACATTACAACCATACTAGAATGAAGAATATTTTGGCCTTTGATAATATTTCTGGATGAAGGTGTAGCTGTTGCGTAACTACACAAACTATCCAAGTCCAAAAATACCATTTTCTAAACTTAAACATACTTTTTTATTAAATTATTGCTACTACTCCATATTATCCATTTGGCTTCTGCAGCCATGTTTATATGACACCGCAGCGCCCCTTTTGGCGCGGTGGATGTTTTCATTCCCAATGATAAAAATCTAGTGGATAAATAAGTCGAAAGATGGATGCATCGAATAAACATGTATTTATCCAATCTCTCCTCGAACGAAAACCGTTCGATACAAAAGAATAAAAGAGACCAGACTGACTGGTCTTTTCTTGAATAAGTTCGCACCTCTCTAGCAATGAAAATCGAGTTATTTAAATAAATGCAGGATACGACTAACAAACATATCATTTCGGAAAGAATATATTTAAATTCCTAATGCCTCATGGTTAGCTATTTACAGGAGAGTCTTCTATCAAGTCCTTAATTCATTATACACAATACATAGACTTAAGACTTAGAGTAGCGGTATTACATGTGGGCCCAAACGGCACTGAATCCATCGCATCGGTCAACACAAAATTCCGATTAATTATTATGTTCCACTTTCTTTCATCACCTAACAAACACACGTCTTCCTCATTCGTAAGAGGCTACAATGACAAACTGTTCATTACAAACTGTTTCGCTCTTACCGTTATTGTTTTTCTTACTCTTTTGCAGATTATTGTTCTGACTATTGTTTAACAAAGGCTTCAGAAAGCTTTATCAAAAATGCACAAGGCTCATTGTAAAAAAATGCCGTCCTGAGTCAAACAAATCTCCAAGATCAATATTGTAGAATAAACAACTAGGGGAGACAGTCTACAGTGGATAATAATACGCCTGTAGGGTACCTCTTCGACTTGTAAATTATTTTAACCAAAAATACTATACTGAGGTCTAAAATTAATTATTTATTTTAAGATTTCTTGTTAATATTGAATTCAAATTTCTTCTCAATAGTTCCAAATTGGTGACGCTAGCTACCCAACAGGCGTATTAGAGAGGTCCAAAAAGAATTTTTTCCAATCCCACCCCCTTATTTTCTGTTCTTTTTTGGTGAAAATAAATCTTAGAGGCTGCTTTCTGTACCGAAGCTTCATAGAGGCGATGTAAAGTAATTGTTTAAACAATACGAAATCTAAAAATTTTATTTTGTATGTAAATGCAACATCAAATTTGATAAAAGTCACCCCTCAAGATACTACAACTCAAAAATGTATACATTCAAATAATACATTTTTTAAATAATTTTCCCTTGCATTTGAGAGTGCATTTATTTTTACAACTTATTTTACAATTTATTATTTATTTATACAACTAGTATGCATCATCTCTATGAAGAATTTGTGATTCTTTTCGAAATTAAAAAAATTTTAAAAAATTAAACGATTTATGGAATGAATTAAATGAGGGGGTGAGCTCTTGAAAAATAATAAATACCTTTTTTTTGGACCACACTAATAATTAACTATACGTAATTAATTAATTATCACTAGTGCCTTAGAAGATTGTCAGTTGAATTTTTTTTTAAATATTATAAATTCTCTACTGTGAGTCCAGTATTTTCCAATGTCGACTCGTTTAAAAGAATCGACTTTTTTCCCCAAAAAGTGTATGTTGAAAATCTATTGAAATGTTTATTTATTAAATTGTTATGTAAAATTTGGCAAAAATTTGTAAACATAGAATTAGTCAACAATCATTTTCAATACAAAATTATTAATTTTTTCGCGGCTTTCAGTATTTATTTATTCAAATGAGAATGTGCTATTATTTTTTTGAACGAAATATGTATTCTGGAATATATTTTTAATGGCGAAGATTTCAAATTATTTCTACTTATTTTAGTGATTCTTTACGAATTCGTCTTTTTGGTAGAAAATTAATCTTCTTGGTTGAAAATTCAACTATTTGGTTAAAGTTGATGTATTTTGTTGAAAATTCGTCCGTCTTGTAGAAAATTAATCTTCTTGTTTGACAATTCAACTATTTGGTTAAAAATGTATGTATTTTGTTAAAACTTTGTCCTTTTTGGAAGAAAAGTAATCTTCATGGTTGAAAATTCAACTTTTTAGTTCAAAATTGATGTATTTTGTTGAGAAGTCGTCTTTTTTATAGTAGAAAATTAATCTTTTTGGTTGAAAATTCATCTTTTTTGGATAAAAATTCAATTATTTGGTTGAAAATTCTACATGCTAGATACATTTTTTCTTCCTAATTGACTAAAAAATCTTTCTTTGTTGAGGATTCAAGTATTTTGTTTAAAATTCGTCCTTTACAGTTTAACTCAACTGTTTTTGATTTAAACCGAAGATCATTCCTTGTTTAAAATATCAACTATCACATTTTTTTTTTGTAAACTCATCTTTTTTGGTTGAAAATTCGCAACTAATTGTTTGAAAGTTGAATTACTTTTTTAATTCGCAAGGAACAGTAAGATTTGATCGAATATCCCCTCCTCCCAAATCGTCACAGGATTTTTTTTTGGATGAACTCTAAAAACATGGACTAGATTTTCGAAATTCTTGATCTCCGTCATTTCTTTCAATCCATCGAGTTTCGCACAATCCTGAGATATGTGTTTCTTCCTACAACCTCTAGAGCCATGATCCGGGTACTGTTCAGGTAAATGTTCCGAAAATTTGAAGTTTCAGTATACAATTTTTCTCAATCTTAACCACCACATTATGTAGTGATAAGTTTTTTCCGTTTTCTCTTGATAAGGCACGTTCCAAGTTGAACTATAAACCATAAACTATAAACTGTAAGCTGCAAACTATCAACTATAATCAGTTAGTCAGAATTTCTGGAAGCTCGCTTAGACGAGAAAAAAATATGAGTCGAACGTGACGTTTTAAGAACAAGTCGATTTTCGTTCGTGGAATTGGAATATTGGATTACGATGCGTGTTTCGGAACGCATGAGGTATTATTTCCTTACCAGGTTATTGTTTTAGCCAACAATAAGATCTTTGGAATTCCATCGTTCCGTTATCGACTCTAGACGGAATGTGTATATTGTATACCATGTAGGCATATGTAGACCGAACAAGTCATCGACTCGAATTCGAAGCGCGGGATTTGAAATCTGAGATCCGGCCTTGTTGGCTTCATAAGACTACCGATACTAGAAATGGTATCGATGTCTGTCCTCGAACTTTTCTCACGCTCTGATACGATTGTACGATATATTCGATTTACAGCGATCATCTTTTTTCATTTTTTTTAGAAAGGAATATGTAAAAACATAAACCTAAAAAAGTTAAATTGTGGGACAGAATTGTCCGAAAAGGCTTAAAAAAAGTATGTTTCTGAAAATCAGTGTACAAAAAATATATATTCAAAAAAGTAAATTTGGGTAACATAATTTGACAAAAGGACTTAAAATGAGAGAAGTATAAGTATTTTTGTATAATTATGTTACACAAATTCACTTTTGTGAGTATATGTTTTTTTAAAAAGCTGATTTTTGGAAACATACTTCTTTTTGAGCCTCTTTGTGAAATTCTGTTACACAATTTGACTTTTGTAAGTTTATGTTTTTAAATATTCCTTTCTAAATTCAACAAACAGAGACTCCAAGCTATAGACCTTGTTGCCATTTTTTGAAGAGGCCATCAACCTAATGAATAAATTTTACTGCTTCCTAACTTAAAAGCTACTAGTGAATTTTTTCAAATTCAGTGAATTCAGTCGAATTCGATGTGAAGTAAACTACAATCAAAAATAATATTCCAGCAAATAAAGTTAATTTTGCTTCCTGATAGAGGAAGCTTTGTATCGGTAACATTTTCCAAAAAATTTTAATTCATTTAATTAAACCTTCCTCAATTTAAAAATGTCTAATACGATATTCTAAGAAATTGTCCGGATGTGTGCGAGTATGTGTGTGTGTGTGAAAGTCACACTTTTTTGTGAACACGATAACTTGAAAACGGTTGCAGATAAATTGATGAAATTTGGGGGGCTCATTTCCACAACTAATATCTGGAAACTGACCGAAGAATTTCTAAAAATATTCATATAATTTTTTTTGCCACTCAATGATATTTCAAAAATCGGTTTTTTTTAGTTAAACATTTTTCATTAACATAATTCAAAGTTGATGCACGAATATAAAAGATTCATACACTCAAAAAAATGTCTGGTTAAATCAACCAGAATTCTGGTTAAATATGCCCTTACTATTTTTCTGGTTAGACTAACCAGAATTATGGTTGAATACATCAGAATATCTGGGTAATTTAGACGGGATTCTGGTTGATTCAACCATAATTCTGGTTAGTCTAACCAGAAAAAATAGTAGGGGCATATTTAACCAGAATTCTGGTTGATTTAACCAGACATTTTTTAATATAATGCCGTAATGTCCTCCGTTTACCGAACTAAGTTATGTAAAATTTAACACACAAATTTTCTCCGTGTATGAAAACTAATCGACACGTGTTTTTTAATATGAGCAAAGGTGCAATCTAAATGGCGAACACCACCCTTTAAATGTAAGGGGTGGTGCTCACATTAATGGAATAATGAAGTTAATGATTTAAAAGAAGATCTCAGATTTAAATACAGCGACCTAAAAAACCCCTTTAACAGAATGAGACATGTGATGTTAATGTTAATGTCACTTCCTTAAACCTGACATGTGAAAACCAGCCTTAAAATGTGAGGGGTGTTTTTATCTTTTAGAGTGCACCTTTTTTCGATCTAAAAAGCACTTTTTTATTTGGTATAGTGTTACATGTGAGAATTATTTCCCAATAATTCATAAAATTGTTGTAATTTTTAATGAAAAGTAGTAAGCCGTATTCAAATTTGCACCTCGAGTTCGTCAATTCTTTCTCACAGTTCACATATCTTTGTATATGAAAATCCATGAAATCTATCACTTTCAGATCATCATGTTGCAGTTAATACAGTATATGCTTCAATTAAACTTATTCTTGGATTACGGCATTCGTCATTGGGATTTACTTATATCTCAAATTTGTAATATATTCCCAGCGGGAATATTTTGCCTGTATCGCTCGGAAAAAAAATACATTGGTATAATAAAAAATTACGGTTTCATCATAATCACCATTTTCCAGACAGATTAATAGTAAATAATATTAATTATAAAATATCAGATTTCAAACTTGACAAATCATTTCTTTTTATTTGAAGAATCAGTCAGCCAACAGAGCTACGAAAGTTTTAAATCAAATCTTTCCATGGCCTGTACAAGTTCCACATACCCAATTTAGTAATTAACGATCATGAATTCATTCGTCTTATCCTGATAAATGATTTTGCTCATTTTCATGATCGCGGATTGTATTATAACAACGCTGTCGATCCCTTATCGGAACATTTTTTAAGCAATTTGCTACAATAATTTTATTTGTTTGCAGACATACATCGTATACGATATTATCGATTGCATTCGGTGTCTTACGTAATAATTTTAAACATCCAGATGCAGAATTTCACAAGTATGGAGAAAAAGCTCTAAGTATAAATCCTGCCAGATTGTCTGTGGCATTTTTCTTTTCAAAACTGCTGGATATTCTCAGAATACCTTTGATTTCTAGACAAGCTTCCCTATTTTTCAACACGGCATTCAGCGATGTAATATCACATAGAATGTCTAATCCTGTAAATAGAAAAATTTTATAAATCTATTGATTCAGCTCATGAATCACGGAAAAGTTGAAGATGATGAGGGAATTGTAACTGATGAGCCAAAGAACAGTTCAAAAGCTGGTAATAGAACATGAATATTATATAATTATTTTTAAATTAAATATTTGAGTAAATTCAAATTAACTTCAGAATTCATATCCACCGTTAACTTCACAGCTTTGTTTCTTAAAATATCATATTTTTCAAGTAGACGATGTTCTAAAATACGAGAATAACAAAAAAAATCAGACTAGAAGTGAATCTCATTAGGAATTATTTCATTTGAAAATATCTTGCATAAATGATGAAGGTTCACTCAGAAACGTAAAGCATGAATGCCATAATAAAATTTTAGCAAAAAATGTGTATAAATCTTTATTTTCTTACATAAATTTAGAGCGACGCGTTTTATGAATTTTATTCTGTTTAAGACTTACGGCAAAAAGTTGACTGATAATGAAAACCGATTCGATGTGAAGGCATCATAGAACCAAAAAAATCTCCAGGATAACGACACAGTTTTCCCCATTTCACAGTAAATCCCATGGATATTTTTTATTTCAAGTTGGATAAAAACATTGCAAACAATTGATAACTAAAATTATCCGATGTAGGATAATTTTAGTTTTTAATAGTTTCCAATGGTTTTATCCAACTTCAGATTATAAATATCAATGGGATTTATTGTGAAATGTGGAAAACTGACATTCTGAAAATGTGCGAAATTGATGTTTTATAAAAACTATTTCTTTGCGCGAACAATCTGATTTGCTGCACTAGTAAGATAATTAGAAAATTTATTTATTGCTATTTTCTGAAGTTTATTTTAGTTTTGCTGGTATCGACAGACATCTTATTTGATAACATTCTCATCTCAATGAGAAGGTATTGGTTTTATGTGAAAAATGACTTTCGCGGATTCCATCAAATGTCGAAGTTTTGAGGCCCCCTGAGTCAGAAAAAATAGTTTTTACGTAGCTGTCTGTCTGTCCGTCTGTCTGTAGTATCGTGTAGGCACGATAACTTTCGAAAGATTCATCAGATTGGATTGTGCTTTGGCACACTTTTTGAAGGCCTAAGAAGAAAGAACGAGTTCGCGAACCAGCTATTTTGGATCAAAATTCAAAAAGTGAGCACATTTTGAAAATTTTTGAGACCACTTTTTTCAAAATTTGAACTGGGAGCCGATGTCATTTTTTAGATGACAGTTGCTCCCAGTGGGACCCTGCCGTGGTTGTTAACCTTTAGTTTTTCATTATATATATATATAAAGGATATTTTTCCTTTGGTCCTATTTTTACAATTTGATAGAAACTACTCATTTTTTACGATTATAATCGAATATGATAACATCTACGATATCAAATTCGTTACAATTATAGAGGCTTTAGAGTTGTTACTAAACCACGGGGCAGACGTATAAGCATCGATCTTTCCGTCTCTAGTATGTTAGTATTTCAATTTAAACTGTAGCATGTAATAAAAAAGGGTCCAATGCCACAATTGGGGAAAAACTGTGGCCAGTCCTGTCACATTTCAAACATGTGAAACTGAAGGGAGGGACACATGATTAAACTTAAAACTGACTAGTTTATTGCAAAAAAGGGATGCCCAACTGTAGTTTTTTAAAGCTGTATCTCTATGTAGACTAAGAAAGTGGGCGATTATATGTTATGTAAGCCCTTTGAAAGGTCAAAAATGGACTAGGGACATCGAATAAACCTCGAGGGACATACAAATTGAATTCTATTTGAAAATCGTCCATATATTACATGGGGACAGAAGTGCCTACGGCGGTTTATGGCAGTGAAGTAATATGCCCAGTAAGTGTACATACATATGAGAAGAAAGCAAGTTTCTTGCAGTGTGTGTGTGCTATGATATTAGGCCTCGAAAACGCGTGTGCAATCAAGACCGACGCGTCTGTGTGTGGACTTGCAGGTATAATCAGTGTGTAAGAGCCTGCTAGCACGAGCCCAATGTGCTTGTGAATTCGTGCCCGAGAAAGTGCAAGTACCGAGTAGTGGGTTGAGGTCACCGGGCCACATCCGTGTAGGCGTCATCTCGATCTCCATAAATATTCAGGAAATATTAAAGTTCTTCGGGTTCCGGATGTCAATTAGATTTTACCGTCCTGGCTTGGTTCAGAAGGCTGATTTTGTTTTCTTAGTCATGTATTATTATATATTATATTATTTGTAGTATAAAAAAATAAGAAAAAGAAATTCTCACACTTAAGATGGTTACAGCCCAATATGTTAAAGGGATTGTTTGTTCTTGAGTTGGATGTTGGTGCAAACTTTTCTGCACAGGGCTGTCCCGGTATGTATCGTCAGCGACGGCTGCATTTTATAGTGCAGTTAAGTGATGTGATCAGAGTATTATGCATATATGAGATATCAGATAATCATGGTTTCCTCTTTTACCCCACCATCCACGGCTCAGTTGCAGTGAAGTGCATGATGGGGGACGTACAGCTTAAGGTATGATACAAGCCACCAGAACCTCAGTAAAGGTACATAGAAAAATTTTCAGAGGTACTGGTTCAGGGATCGAACCGCCGACACCTAACGTAAAATCCCACCGTTTAATTGAACAGATGAAAATTCATACATTTATTTACAGCAAACAATCAGGATAAATTGAAAGTTGAAAATATGGAATGATTATATCTTCGAAAAAAAAACTGAAAGTGTTTATTAATATCTACAAGTAATCGAACTTCCATTTGTACTTCGATGCCTATCGCAGGACATACTTGACAAACGTAACCATCCAACTTTACCACAATCATAATTGTTTTTATTTATTTAAAAAAAGTGAAAGTGTTTGAAAAATAATAATTATTATTATTTTTATTATACCATTAAGACATTTCCCTTTCGAGGTAGGCGTGACTTGCTCGGTGAGGAAGGGAGTGATGTGAGGTAGGGAGCGTAGATTTTTCAGATTGATCTAGAATTCTCGTGTTATTTACTCAAATGACACGTTTGTTCCGCAACACTGCTCCGACCCAGTTTGCTGATCAATCTCTCTAGCGATCACCCCCAAGTGAAGAGCCTCACTCCAGTTAGGCCCATTAATATCCAAAGTTGAGAATCAATAATGGCGAATGAGAATAACTCAAACTGCTTGTTCTTTTAATTTGAATCAGTGAAAAATGGGCTACTCAATAAAATATATTACCTGAGAAAGGACTTTCACTGAATAACAGTGAAATCTCACTGATGGAAATTTAGAGATGCAACCTCAAGCTGAAATGAAGTTAGACAATATTAAACTACAACCACTGTAGTATATTCTAAAATTCATAATTACACACACACACACATATATATATATGGGTCGAAATATTTCAAGTGTACCACTTATAAATCAATAGTTCTATTTTCAATCAATTCATATAGTTGTCGATTCGCTTTTATATCAAAATAACTCCCCTAAAATATTATTGCAAAAAAATTTGTTTTTTCAAGTTACTAACAATCAAAGTTCTTGATCATTTTTTTTTAAATTGATTACGCGCGAACGGTTCATCGAAATTCAATAATTGACTTATGAAAATTTTTGTTAAGAAGTACACTTTACGCTAAAAAATTGTCCGGTAGTGAAAAACATTTTTTTATTGTTTCAATAATCGTTTGTTTTAAACAATTGAAAATTAACTAGGAGATAGTTAAATTCTTCTCAGGAAGAAACCAGAAGTGAATTTAGCTTTCATTTGAAGTAAAAATGTAATATACATACGCGTGCTTCTAGCACTCGCAAACTGGTAAACACGTTTCTCGAAAAGTTATTTTTTTAAACTTGACCTTCATTAGTAGTTCGGCGACCCACTTTTCAACATACAGCGTTTGTTTTTACCTTAAAATGTCAGAAACTTTTTCGATTACATGACTCTTATGCTTACGTCAATACCGACCATAAGAGCCCTTTTCATATGGAAGTCTACATATCTTATGATAGTTCACTATATTTTTTATAAAAAGAAAACATTGTAGTACCAGTTAATGTTAAGATTTACCGTCATAACAATTTGCTTCCCGTCTAGAGCTCCCCAACAATGAGGAAATTGCCATTTTGTGTAAAAATCATTGACAATATTTTTCCAATCTTTTACAGTTTCCGGCATTTTTAGAACGTTTAGTTGTAATTTTTCCCACAAAATTTCCAGGACTTTCGGTATGACAGTGTCAATTGTGGATACGCCCATACGAAATTGCATTGAAAGTGAACTTATACTTTCCCCAGCAGCAAGGTACCTAAAGTGACATATGTAAAACAATTTTATTTCTAAATATTCACATCCAAATACTCTTACAATTAGTACAAACAAATACCTCAATGTAACCCATAACTTCTCAGATGGAGAAATGAGGTCCTTTCAAGTAGCAGCACTAAATAATTCCGTTCCAATTTTTTCAAGTAATTTCACGTAATCCTCGACTGTCATGAACTTCGGAACATTGCATGATCAAAAATGACCATTTCTTTAAATAGATTTTCATGTACTCCTGAAATAATTTGAAAAACATGAATACTAAACACATATTTAAAATTATTTACATTTCAAAAAAATTACTGAAATTTTACCCTGCTCCCTACGACGTTGCCAAAGAGGATAAACACGAAAACGCCTGGTCCTCCTCAACCTTCTTCGACGTCGCCACAAAAGCCATAAAAGTGCTGAATCTTCCACTAAATCGTTGTCCATCATTCCTTCTTTACCAACACAAACATTTAAATTCTTTACATAAAGCAAAATTAAGGGGAAAAAAACATACATTTCATGATTTCGTAAAGGTTATGTTTTTAAGAATCTTACGCAAAAGTTTACATTTTTTATTTCTATCATTACGAAGAATAGCAAATAATGTAAATGTAAAGTTATGAGAATATACTTTACTAAACTTACCCAAATGACGAACCTCCTCGTGTAAATAAATAAAGGAAGATATTCAAAAACGCCGACAAAACTGACAACACGAAGATGACATCCCAGTGGGCACCAAATTTGACGACGTCTTTCGACATCGTTACGACAACTTTACGGCATCCTATGTCCACGTCGTTAAGGTGTCTTTACGATATCGTAAAGACATCGTTAGATCGTACGACTTCCTTACGATATCGTAAAGACATCTTAACGATATGGACATAGGATGTCGTAAAGTTGTCGTAAAGATGTCGTAACAATGTCGAAAGACGTCGCCAAATTTTGTGCCCACTGGGATGATACGGTCCGATGTCACATTTGAATCACACTCTAAAATGTTACTCATTTGATCTCTGGATCATTCTCTAACTTCTTATAAATGGATTGTATCTTGTTAATAAAAATAGCTGCACTACACAGTGACATCTGTTATTCTAATAATGTCCACATTTCACTACCTGGAAAGATGTAGAAAATGGAAAATATATAAAAAATGTACATCAGACTGTTAGTAGCAGACGACTATTGGGAGAAAATGGCTGGATTTCAGCGGTTTATTTGAAATTCTGTCCTATAAATTTTAAGATTATTTTATTCAAATGAATGGAATAAGTACATTTTTTAATAAATTTAGCAATTTCAACATTAATTACTTAGTTTTACATGACTGTAGTTTCAGATTGAAATACTGCAATCATTTCTGGCATGTACTTTGACTAGTATATATGTATTTTTTTTATTTGATATGTTTAGAAATAAGAATATAAATACATTTGCAATGTATTCAGCCTTTTACATTCATGTATAACCTTTATACATTTTTTATTAGAGTTGTTAAACTTTCAGAAGGCTTAAATGTAATTAAAAATACAATTTCGTTTTATAGTAGAATCTACTATTATGCGAGAAAATGGTAGAACTAATAACACTTTCTTCTTAATAAAATATACTGATTATATTTTCGATATTTTAAATCACAGTACGTTGTATACTTTTTCTTTGAATAAAAGTACAAAAATACCTTATTTAAACGAAAATTACATAATAATAATCATTATAATATAATAATTGTTTACATGAATATTAATTTTATACAATGAAGTACATTCCAAAATGTTTAATTCATAAAAGCTAATTTTTCTATATCATTTTCAGACTGCACTTGAAAATTCATATTTCCTGCACTTAATTTATTTACCACGAAGTATAAGATGCCATGTGTATATATACACATATATATATATATATATATATATATATTTACAGATGCTTCAAATGTGCTGAATACATTTCTAAGATAAAGATACATTTTAAAGTTAAGAGTCGGGGACGGTCGCGTAAAGGCCTGGCAGCTATTAAAGACGAAATAATCTTCGCCGACTACATCAAAATATCTAATATCTTACAGATAGAACCTTCTGACATTCTTTTAAGATTCAAGTAGGTACTTGAAGTTTAACAAGTCAATCCACAAGTGATTATAAATTTTGCTTTACAACAAAGTTATTTATTTACGAAAATAACAAAATTGGCAGAACGATAGAATATACCGGTTGAAAACTGAAAAGTCACCAGATCAGGAGATTGCAGTGCTGGTTTACACAGTAAAAAGAAAATTCAAAATGATACCGAAATCAACATCATTTTGATATGCAATAAAAATGATACCGAAATTAAGAGCATTCTGATCGGCCGCAATGAATGATCGACTTTTGAGATCACAATGATCTCATTCGGGATCATGTATCAAATCAAACAAAGATGGCCGCCGTTCTTGAAATACTGCAGCTAATATGCGAGCTTTTTGTGGTTTCTTATTGTACAGTGTACTTGAAAGGTAAAAATATTAATAAAATCTGATATTAGAATATATCACCTGTTAAGTGTAGTTGTCACTTGCATGGGGTTAGATAAAACTTTCAGGTTATTTCGTTATGACATCGGCGCCAAAAATTGGCCGCCATTTTGTTCAGTCTGATAAATGACACTAAAAGCCGATCAAAATGATCCGAATAGACAGATCATTATGATCTCGCGAGTCAAATGATCGTTGCAGCAAAATGATCGTTGGAGCAAAATGATCTGCAACAAAAAATATCCTTTTTTTTTACTGTGTAATGCATATGATTAATGTAGGAATGTAATTATGTCTCCATGTAGCGTGTGGTCAGGTGGTAAGGTGAATAGGAAGAAGGGACGCTCAAAGGGCTCTCCTTGCACGAAGTCAGTAAGAAACGAGAACCTGAAAGATTTCATCATAACCTGACGTAAACAATTTGCGAATGTAAATAACCGTTGAATCTGAGAGTGCAGCGAAATCTCGAAGCCCCCCGCCACCACGCGCACACTGTGTTTAACACCTTACAATCGTTTACCCTTTAAACTTGTCATTATCACCCTACTACCTAAGTCTAATTCTTCCAGCTTCGTAGTCTTTCTTCTCGTTCATATTACTTCCAACTTATTCATCTTTGGAATAAATTCTACTCTCACAGCTGAAACGCCAGGGCATTAATGTCTGCGGAAAGTATTAAGACGTTTTGAAAACAGTGGATTTTGGGACGTTTTTAAAAGCACTTTTAACTATTGTATCAGCTGGAATGGTAATTCCTGTTTCCTATTGCATATTTGATATCCATTTCAAGAATTTCACTAAATTATACCAGTAAGATGCTGTTATTTCTTCTGTGTAGAGATTAGAGGTAGGGGGGAAATAAAAATCAATCGTATGTTTTTTTTTGTGACTATAATTAAATATATTTAGTATCGCTATCCACTTATCCAGGACATAACGATTTAAGAGAAACAAACATTTTATTATAGCTATACATATTTATAAATATTGGTAGATACATAGCATAGCTACTTGTTAACTAAGCATTACTGTTCCGTTTGATAAACATCAAGTAGAAAACAATAGGTGTTTAATTTTGTATCAGCTTATTTTCTCACAAACTCATTCTGAACTTCAGGTATATTCGCTGCCATGACCAAACACCACTTTTCTTCAGTAAGTTTGACACTCTTTGCTTGTTCAAAACGTAATTATTTTTCTCTGTTTACTCCACATAAATTTCTACCTGAATTATACACTGAAAAATTATATACGGAGAGAACTACGAGTAGAAATTTCGGAATTCAGTGTCTGGAATGCGATTTTATTCGTAAACGAGTACAGATTTTTATATTCAAAATTCTATATTCTGATTATTAATATTATACATCGATCCAGAACTGTTTTCTGGTAAAAGCGATGTTCTAATATTGTCTCAGAATTAGATTTACCATTTTTATTTTCATAGGTAACATTATCACTGGATAAACGTGAATTATCGTGCTTACGGACGGACGGCCGTACTCACAAACAGACGCCATCATTGAAATTTTGTTTTTCAAATTACTTTTAAGATTATTGTTATTAACCGGTGATCCACCGATCTATATAATGATGTTAGCTTAGAGGTAAGGGGTCATTCATTAATTACGTAAGGGCGATTTTCCCCATTTTTGAATCCCCCCCCCCCCACCACCATTTCTTACGTAATATTTAACATAGAATTTTTATAAAAAGCGTTGAATAGTTACATATCATTAGAAAAACTAAAACACGCCATTATTGAAATTGTAAAGTGGGTAGTTTGAGTAGAATTAATGTAGCTACTGTGATCGCTCGAATTGAAACAATAATTGACGTAGTAAGATATTACGGTATTAGTCAATTAAAGTGAGTGACAGTTCAAGGATATGGGTCCAAAGTTCACTTTTAGACAGGATTCACATCAATTACTTTGAGTGACAGTTTCCTATTTGTAAGTCCAATGGTCGCTTTTTATAGCGTCTGGCAGGCGCCATGACCCATTAACGATATTAAAAATAGCTCAATGTCTCAAGTTTCTAACCTTAGATTCACTTTAGGCAGTGAGACTGCGCAGTACTAAAATGAGTACATTAACGAAATTGAAACCTGATGCTATACTTAAATCTTAGTTATCTCATAAGTAATAAATCTATTATTTCATTGAAATTCGTATATCATTATTAATAATTTCAATAATTGTCACACCTCCGCCCTTACTTAGAAGGTGTCTCTTTTTTATGCTGAGACAGCTTTTTATTTACAATAATTCGTTGCTATTTAACAAATTACTCGATTCCTAACGACTTCCATATGCCTTCTCGAAAGTGTCAGATTTTTGACGTTTCAAGTCAGGTCGCGTGACAACTGTTTATCCTGACTCATGTAAGCAACGAAATTGAATGTGTTTTACGAAAGAACTGTAAATATTGTTAAAAGTAACTAATGTCAAAGGAACAAATTTCAGAAGAAACCGAAGTGATAGATAGGATTTTTGAAATCTTTCTGAAAGGAAGATTCTTACCGATTTCCTGGCAAAATATTCTGAATTATGTATCTAAAAACCACCCCTCCACCCTTTTTAAAATAGCAAATACTTGATAAAATTGAAAGTTCAGTACCTCCTAATAGTAAATGGACAGTGCCCGATCGATTGGAGGTCTTTTCAATCTACAGCTCCCATCTGGAGTGGCCTTTTCGGACCGGAAGTCATTTTTTTAAAATGGAATGACATATTTTTCTTTATTGACTTCGATTCTACGGTAAAAAGTGAGTCACTTTTGTAGGCATTTTTTTATTCTAAATCGTCGTTTTCCACCCGAAAATGCGTTCTAAAGTCTAACTGAGCCGTCGTTTGTTTTTCACATCAACTCGTGCTTAGTCAGTCACTTTTCGGAATATTGAAATAAAATTTCCAGAGATACGCTTCGGAATATCCTTCGACTGATAGAGCAAGAGGAATTTGAAACTTTATTAAAAAAAATTTTATTAATTTTTTCTGACGCTCTGCACCTTTTGGACTTATCTAACTCTTCAGGTGAACAGTAACATTTAGGAAGGCATTTTCAGGTGGAAAACGACGATTTAGAAAAAAAAATTTCTTACAAAAGTTACTCAATTTTTACCGTAAAGTCGAAATCAAGAAAGAAAAATATGTCATTCCATTTAAAAAAATGACTTCCGGTCCGAATAGGCCACTTCCGGTGGGAGCCGGTAGTTGAAAATACCTCCAATCGATTAGGCACTAACAATTTACTATCAGGAGGTACTGAACTTTTAATTTTAATAGGTATTTTAGATTTTAATAAGGGTGGAATAGAACTGCAGGGCCTATGACAAAGCCACCAAACGCGTCCTCGGGTCGCGGATAGAGGGTCCCTTTACCAAGGGTTTCTGCTGAATATGGTTACAATAATTAATAAACAGTCGCGGACAATTGAAGGGCTGGATCGAAGAATGGGATGTGCGCTCGACCGCTTGAAAGTGCCCCTGAACGTTATGAAATCTCCCGACAATCCCCGCTTGTACCGTTCGCCCGTGTTTACCTTAAAAAAAGGGTACAACTCCTTGATTCTGAGAGAACTTCCAGTGAGAAAGTTGTTCCTTAGGGATTAACGAATAAATCTGCGCAAACAGCATATTATTTTGTTTTGTATATCACAAGATATCACGAGCTAAGTAAAACGAACTGATGCGCGCCGAGGAAACAGTCGCCGTCAGTGGGCTGATTCGGGAATTTACTATTCAAAATCACCTACAGCCTACAATTCTTGACCGATTTTCAAATTTTGTATTTAGAAGTGATCAGCAATAAATACACAAGAGCATATATGGATTATATTGTTTAATTTTTATCATTTCTCATTTTTTACATAAATAAACCATCAGCGAAAATGAGACATTTTTCAATTATTACTTTTTATCTTTAAATAAATAACTTAATTAATCCCATTTTCGATAAAAATGAATGTCAAAGTATCTAAACAAATGCATAGTTAGGTCATTTATAGGCAGAAAGTAATCGTTTTTCCCCCTAATCGTCTTCAAATTACAGAAGTAGTGATGTTTCTAAACGAAATATTATCAATCGATATTATTTGTTCATTTCATAAACAAATGTTATAAACAAATGAATACTTTGACCTTTTTTAGATAGAAACTATCCGTTCTTCTTTCTGATCGTCCTTAAATCATATTATTGTTGATGTTTAGTGATGCAGACTTGTCATTCGACATTATTTGTTTACTTTATAAACAAATGCTCAGTTTGACCATTTATAGAATTTATAGAATTTTTTACTTCCAATCGGACAGTATTCAAAAGAAGCTGCAGAAGCACGTCTGAAAGCACCCTCTATATCCAAGAAGGTGCCCACAGCATACCCCTTTTGTTCCAACTGCTGCTCCAATTTTGCCACAACAGAATGAAGCGCAGCTTCTACCGAGTAGCCTGCCTAAAAAGGATGCTGCCTTCTATGCCGCGGAAAGGGCAAACGCACCTCATCCCTAATTTATATCTCAACCAGCTTTTCCAACGTCTTCAGGATAGAAGACGTTAGGCTGATTGGTCGGAAATCTTTTGCAGCAGTGCGTTGCTGGTGCGTTGTCATGAAGGAACAGGACTTTTTGGCGGGCCAATCGTGGACGTTTTGTTTGCATCTTGGGTTTCAAACTGTCCCATAACGATGCATGATATACACCTGTAATCGGTGGTGTAGCCAGGATTTCATAAAGGGAGAGGTTTGAAAGGCTGACCATAAAGTTCGTTACTACTTATAGGGGAAAATTAGGATAATTTAAGGGGTGTTGTCGAAAGTCCACGATTGTTCACGAGGGGTGCCGGGGGTTCTAGCCAAAATCCACGTGGATGCATGTTCCCCTGCACCTGCGGATTTCTTTAACAAAAAAACATGAGAAAATGCAAAATTTGCACTACTTTTTGTTTGGACTTCATTCCTTGTACCATTAAGCATTTTTTTCAAGAAACACCGAATTTTCAACCAATGAACCGCTTCTTTTGGCTTCCTTGCGTTTGAATACTACGAATATCCAAATTTTCATAAACTATGCAATAAGCCCACGTGGACAGAGGAGTCAGGGGGGGTCGTAAAGAGTCCACGTTTGTCTACGTGGTATATGGACGGCCCCTAAAAGCGCGCTCCTTCATTTCAAACAGATTAAAGAAGAATCAAGGGTTTGAAACAAATTATTGTATTTTATTATATTATATACATTTTATGTTCCTGTTTAATCGTGGCTAAGCCACTGCCTGTAATAGTGTTACCCTTTCTCAAATACACTAGGTCCAATCGAATTGGAACTCGTCGCATCGAAATCCTCGGGAAGTAGTCCCCACTCGTGAACTTCTTCGTTAGCCGCGATAGGTAGGTGCACGCGCACAGAGTCGCAACAGACGCCACGCGATGAAAGTCAGTGCTGTATGTGCTCAAATTCACCGGCCTGTAACTGCCGGTCAAACATTAGGGCCCTGAACATATTGAGAAACGCCACTACCAATAGGTGTAGCTAAGATTTGTTTCTGCAACTTGCGTGATCGAGAGTGGAGACTCGGTCCGTCCCGATGCGACGAGTCCTACTGTAGTAGATGAAGGTTATTCCTTGCCAATCCCAAAAGACAGTCGCTATAACCTTCCCGACTGCTCCTTGTTTGGTGCAGATTTCTATCTGACAACCCATTGTTTGAACTGTTCCTTGGTCTCAGCCGTGTAGTGGTGTGTCCATGTTTTATCCAAAGTGACGAAACGACGCCTAAAGGCCTTGAATTCCGCTGAAACAGCTGCAAACTATACTTGGAATACGTCACACGAGTTCGTTTTTAATCAACTGTAAGTAATCGTGGCACCCTTCTTATGCATAGCTTTCTCATGCCAAAAATTGATGCCAAATATTATGTACCCGTTCCTTTGAGATGCCCACAGCACTAGCAATCTCACGCAGCTTCACTCTTCTATCATCCATCACCAAATCGTGGACTTTATCAATCATTTCTGGAGTAGTGGTTTCTACAGGGCGTCCAGAATGTTCAGCGTCACTTGTTCTCATATGGCCAGTCTGAAAATTTTGAAACCACATATAAACCATTCTAATCGAAGGTGCAGATTCACTATGATGTTTAGCAAGCTTCACTTTAGTCTCCTGAAGCGATATGTCTTTCACAAATTAATGTTTGATCAACACACAAAATTCTCTTTCATTCACTTTTTGGAAATCACTCGATTTGCTCGATTCAAACGAACGACAAATACAGAGTAATAGACGGATCTGGCTGAAACTTGCTTTGTGTTCCTCCAAGAGATGGTACTACTTCCCCACTGACCGTCATAGGTAGGCGCACGCGCGCAAATACGCAGGAGACGCCATGCGATGGTAGTCAGTGTTGTATGTATGAAGGTATGAAAATTCACCGGCCTGTAACGGCCGGTCAAATACACTAGTTTACAGCCAAAATGTACATTTAATGCAACTATTTTTTCCTATATATTCCAGATCGCTAAACTCGAAAATCACATTTAAAAAAAATTTTATGGATATGTTTTCGAGATATGATTTTTTGAAAATTTTTTCAATTTTTTTCGGTGGTGGCTTCATATGTTAGTCCATATACGGAGTTCTAAACTTCAGATTGGGTCGAACGAGGTCTCAAATTAAAGGTAATAAAATTTCCAACAATCGCTCTGTATATTGTTTTCCTATCTGTTTAGTAGCTTATGTGTTATATCCCAAAATATATGTGAAAAGTCCATTTTTTGCGCCAAAATAAAAATCGAAAATTCACTCTATCGCCATGCAAAAATAGAAAAATTCAAATTTTTGTGCTTCCCCACACCGTGTGGTGAGAGTTTGCATCACAGCCCAACAGCAGAGGGATTTTATTCTCCTGACAGTCCCGAATTAGAGCACCAAGAACGCATCCATACCCTTGACGACTATGCATGCCCTTGGCGCTTTTTCTCGTGGCCCCTTATATATGGAGCCACATCCTGCCAGGCCACTAATCCTTTCCCTGTAAAACCAGGCTTCTTGGATTAGGGCAATTCCTGCCTGCACCACTGACAAGCGCCTGGCTAGAACCGCCGAGGCGCCTTTGCAGTGGTGCAGATTATTCTGCATCATGGGGATTCCCGTCTCACCCATTGAAAGGCTAATTGAGGGCCCCCAGATTGGGTAGGTAATCCAGAGCCGCAAAGGCTCCAGAAGTTCGCACCGTTCGTGATTCAGTATATGTCCTACGACATCGCCTATTTAATCCCGGAAATAATCATTTTGATCCTGAATTAGAAGAACCCGAATATCTCCTGAAGTAAATCAGGCCAAGAGCCCTTTTCATGCGACATTATACATGTAGAAAACCCATCCTTACTGAGTGTTCCCTACTGTCTGTGTGGATTTTTATTAGAAGCGCTCGTTTTTACTCGGACTTTTGACCAGTGGATAGGAAAACTGCAGAAACACTTTCCCAAGCGCAGCTGATTACCGAAGGTCAAGTTTCAATGTAGACATTCGAAATCATCAAGTGTCCACACGCATTCTGAGCGTCAAACTTCCCGCTCAATACACTGAGAAAAATGGATTATACCCGGTAATAAAAAATATGTTACCGGATATAATCTTGTACCATTAACTATGGGACAGCGATCCAGATTATTAGCGCTAAAATCTATAGATATTAAGAAACAGATCATTCGGGCTAATATCTTGGATTATAAAACTTTATAATCTGAGACAATAAAATCTATAATCCAAGATTTTAGAATCATGTGTGATTTAGCACTAATAATCATTTTATAACTTAATTATCACTTGCTTCAATGCAAACAGATGCATATGGCACGCGACACGATGGGACGTACCATCTGAGGCTACACAGACGCTAGGATATTTTAAAATCTGAGATGTTACAATTCAGTGCCTGAAGATTATAAGAATTTAACATCTAGAGATTATATTTGGTAACATCTTCATACATTAGAAAAATATTATATTTTATGCGCGCTAATATACTTTTCTATACGGCGTATTATTCTTTGATTCTATTATCCAGTTCGTATAATCCATTTTTCTCAGTGTAGTAATGAAACACAACAAAAAACGTGACAAAGCGAAAATTACGACCGGTCAACCATCCGAATTCTATATCAAAAGCTTGTAATTTCTAGTTCTTTTTTTTGGTCATAATTTTTCATACAATTTAAAAAAAAAATTATAATGGAAAAGAATTCCAATAGAATTTACCATATTTTGCTCAAATTTTGACATTTTTAGACAATTTTACAAGTAATTACAAATTTGTAGAATAATTATAATTTTCAAATTCTTGTGCTTCATTGTAATTTATTGCATTCTATTATGAAAATACATTTCCACTAGGGGTCCATTTAATCGTATACAGTGGGTAGTGGGTACGTCTCAGGCTGACGATAGTAGAAGAAATTCGGTGTGGTCAGGCACAACGAAAAAAAGTGGAGTCTTCTGACTGTGCACGGAAATGATAAAATATCCAAAATAATAATTGCCAAACGGAGATAATTGATTGGTCAAAGATTCCGCAAAATTTGCTTCAAGTTTAAAACTATTTTGCGTGTGGTGATAAACCTCTAAAAATA
Source organism: Andricus grossulariae (assembly GCA_011634705.1). Lineage (NCBI taxonomy): Eukaryota > Metazoa > Arthropoda > Insecta > Hymenoptera > Cynipidae > Andricus > Andricus grossulariae. The sequence goes on along the minus strand of JAABKJ010075445.1, from coordinate 93,052,645 downwards.
ACTAATAAATAATTTTTTGATGTCGTGGAGAGCAGAGAGTGCATTTTGTAAATTTGTGAATAATTGTATTTCTTCACGATGAATTAAAAAGAAAAACATTATTTTATACTTTTTATAATATCCATAAAATTTCGTTTAATTATAGTAGGTATTTAATTTTTAGGAAACTGATATTGCGGAGTTTATAAAATCCACTTCTTTATCTCCACACTATCAACAAGTATATTTATTTGTTATTATTATTTACTCTTTTGTAAATAATCGTTATGAAGTTATAATTATTCGATTTACTGTTAAAATGAACAGCCCTTTTTTTAAATTTATAAGAGTGATGAAAGGTTATGATAACGTCAGTGCTTTTTAAAAAAAAAAGTTTTTCTCTATTTTTCCGCAAAATTTTGATAATTTAAATTTCATATTGTACAAAATCGATATTGTGCTTTTTAAAAAATGCACTTCCTTCCCTTCACACCATTACAAAATATATTTATCAATTATTTTTAGTCGTTTATAACCTATGTAACAATTTTTAAAATTAATGAGGCACATCGGTCATACAAAATTTTTGTGTGTGTGGCGAATATAGCGCCTCAGCGACAGTACTTTGAACTATCTGCTTAAGGGCATGTGATACTTAGAAAATTATCGATTTTAGCAGTGTTAGGTTCCCCTGGCTTTTTTCCTACAATAATAAATAATAATAATATATATATATATATATAAATATACAAAATTGCTTAATTATTAACAAAGATTAGCCTTTATGACAGTCAGAATGACACTTTCTGTCAGGGCAGGTACAAGACATATAATTTTGTCTCCAAGACATAAATTGCAGTCTGGCTCCGTCTCAATAAGAAGGCATGCTGGAGTCGAACTTTTCGACTTCCGCATGTCTTGATTGGGGGAAATTCAAGTTAAAACCAAGTCGAAGAATTTTTACTCGGGTAAGTAAGATATATTACAATAAATCTTAAACTTTGATCGTTTTCCTAGTTCTTGAATGTTGTAAAAGGTATTTTTTATTTCATAAATAGAGTGATTGTCAAGAGAAACAATTTTTCATTTGGTTTACGATAAAATACTATGAGCCGTTTTCCCCACAAAAAAAGAAAAGAAAATTCTTACAAAAATCATTCTGCGAAACGAAAAATAGATTTTATCCATGTGACAATTTGCATACATCTTGTTCGAGTGCTACAAAATATAATCCACTCGTATTTCCACAATCTTCTGAAATGAAAGTTTCTCGCGAATTTTTTATACAACCTAACCAAATTTTCAATGCTGAAAATCGTATATGAATGCACTCTTTATCAATAATAAGTAGCGAAACTGCACTGAACAATATTTAGAATATAGGCTAACATTGTTGAAAAAGAAAACCATCGCTTATCTCACAATTTTATATTCGAAGAAAGAAATAATTAATTATAAAAAATGAAGTTGCATGTCAGCCATTTTTCCCAACACGCACCGCTTAGCTCTATTTCACGGTATTCAGACCAAATTATTATTGTATCCGGATATTGGTTCTACTTTCATTTTTTAACTTCTTTGTTTTAGCTCCATGCTTCTACAAAAATTGCAGGGTGGCCACTGAATTTAAAAACAAAAAAAAAAACATTTTAGACTATTTCCTGGTTTTCCCGGTGAAAAATTATATTTTTTCGGTTGACTTTTAAGCATTTATAATAATTATTATTCAACACTACTTGCTGTATTATATAAATTTCGAAAATAATTAATTATTTTCGAACTCCAATACTGAGAAAACAAATTTTTGGATCCAAGGAAACGCATTTCTTTGATTCCATTTATTTGATAAAAAACCATTCACTTAATTGTACTAAATGTTGTTTAAAAGCCACAAACTCATGCATTGATTCAAAAAGATCACATCTTCAGGAGCCACTTCTTTAAAATAAAGAAATATTTCTTGGTCTCAGAATATTGGATAATTAACTCAAGGAATTGATATCTTTGAAACTAAGTACCGAGTTTCCTTGAATCTTGCTTTCGCATCTAAAGAAATATTTTTTCAGTTCAATGATTTTGAGCCTTTGAATTGAAAAACATTCTATTTGAAATAAGTCATTTATCGATGCGTAAAACAAATATTTTGGTTTCTTTGAATCAAAGAAATATCTGGACAAATTAAAGCAATATTAATTAGGTGAAAGTGATATTTCTTTCATATAAGGGGATTGATACTGTTATTTTAATAAAACATGTCATTAGTTCAATAGAGTAATTTTTCACTTGAGTAGTAATTCATTCCTTCGAAAAAATATTTTTGTAACATTATGTATTTGTACCGAGTAGTTCAAAACTATGCCTCCAGGTGCGCAGAGTTTATAGTCTCACAATAGAAATGGATTCTCCAGTCATTAAGTTAGCCATAAATTTCCTCCATAGGTATAATCTGAAAAATGTTGTGATTGGTGTTTAACAGTCTTTCTGAGCATCAGACAGTTGGTCTTGCTTGAAATTCTTTTTTCTACTCCGCGAAAATGAAAATAAGTATATTATTATAAATTATAATCATCATAGTATCATTAAATATTTTTTCAATAAATGGGCATGCTTAATTTTTGTACTTCAACAATTAAAATTTTTTAAACGATAGAAGAACTTTTTCTGTTTGAGTAAATTATTCTTTAAATCAATTAATATTTTATCAACTCTGTTACGTTTTTTTAACAATATGCCGCAACTTAGAAACAAAGAAAGAATTCATTTCCATTGAAAAAAATGTCTTTCCTGCAAAGAAATGTTTATTTTGCCAAAAAATACGCTTATATGAATTAATGGAATTGAAATACGGTGGCGAGCATATAACTCACAGGTTGTGCGAACTGATAAATTTATGTATCAAGACGGGACAAGTCCCAGACGATTGGAGAAACGCGATTATCGTACCCATATACAAAAGAAAGGGAGATGGAAACAGCTGCAATAATTACAGAGGTGTCAGCTTACTAAGTACCGTAAGTGAAATATACTCAAAAGGGCTTATTCGTAGGGTAATGCAAATTACAGGAGAAAAGATATGGGAAGTCCAAAGTGGATTTATGCCAGGAAGATCATGTACAGATCAGATATTTAGCTTGAGACAGATCACAGAAAAAAGCTTGAGAGTAGGAAAGAAAGTTTTCTGTGCATTTGTTGACCTAGAAAAAGCTAACTTGACCTCATAAACTTTACAAAACCTTTAATGTCTGAAAATACTTATCTCAACATTACAAAATTGAGTTTTTATAATTTTATTTTAATTGTAAAATAATTTGAATTGGAAATTAATTGTAAATAATTGTAAGGTAAATTTAACAAAATTTATTTTATAAAGACATATTTCATGATTTTAAAAGGGTAATACAATGTCTGAAGGTAATTCTTTGTTTGATTTTAATAACTAATGAACATAGTTTTAGAATATTTTTGTATATTTAATTTTACAATTTTAGTTTAATTGTAAAATAATTATAATTGAAAATTAATTGTGAAAGAAATGTCGTGAAATTTCAAATAAAATCTGTACTCTGTATACATTAATTATAAAAATGAAAAATAATAATACATTTGATAAATATTTCTTAATTTTATTTGAATATGACACAAATTAATTTTTATTTAAAAATTCTTGTAAAGAGTTGGTCATTTTATAAATTGTGCGACATTTTTATACTATGTTTGACCTTATGGAATAGATTTGAAGAATAAAATTATAAACATATCTCCATTAATTAGTGTTTAATCGAAAATTATATTTTTTGTTGACATTTTTATTTGACATATCTGAAATATTGATTTGAAAATGTATTTGTTTTTTTATACAAAAAAAATTTATTAATTGAAATAGCAATTTTCACATATTTTGTTGAGAATAAACCTTTTTGTTGACAATTAACCTTTTTTGCCTAAAAATGAAACTATCAGGTTGAAATTTATTTGTTGTTGTTCAAATTTTGATATGAAATATCTGAAATCTTAGAAAACTTATATTTATATTTATTTTTACAATTTTATTTCAAGTGTAAAATAATTCTAATTGGAAATTAATTGTGAATAATTGTAAAATAATTTTAACAAAATTAATTTTATAAAGAAATATCCCATGATTTTAAAAGGACAAAACAATTTTAAAGGTAATTCTTTGTAGTATTTTAATAACTAATGAACATATTTTTAGAATATTTTTCCTCGATGCTGCCCTACGGTCATACATGATACAAAAAACTGTCGTGAAATTTCAAATAAAAACTGTACTTTGTATGCATTAATTTTAAAAATGAAAAATATTAATACTTTTTATAAATATTCCTAAATTTTATTTGAATATTAGACACATTGTTTTTTATTTAAAAAATTTCTTGTAAAGAGTTGGTCATTTTATAAATTGCACGACATTTTTGTACCGTGTTTGACCTTATGGAATAAATTTGAAGTTTAAAATTCTAAATATATCTTCATTAATTAGTGTTTAATTGAAAATTATATTTATTTATATAACCTAGAAAGAAGCAAGCCAAATATTTTAAGAAATAAATAGTTATTCCAAATTTTTATTTTCTATACAAAAATATTCCTCGTCTCAAATTATAATTTTGTTGAAATTTCCCTTTTTTTCACTAAATTTTATTTGCATTTATGTATGAAAAATAAAAATTTGGAATAACTATTTATTTTCAAGTGTATTTATTTTTAAGTTTGTATGAATATATTTTTCCTAAGATTCTTAAGAAAATTTTCAAAGATTTTTTAATATTTCTGTATTTCAATGAAAATTTCAACAGCAAAAAAAGTTGTAACTAAACAGTCGAATTTTCAACCAATAAAAGATGATATTTCAACGAAAAAAAGCTGAATTTTCAACGAAAAATGTAATAATTGCTATTTAATGAAAATATTCGAATTTTTAATTAAAAACAGTTGAAATAAATTCGAAAAGAATGTATTTTCGACAAAATAAACAAATTTCTTAATCAAAAAATTTTTTAGTGAAGAAAACAGGAAAATTGCATCAATATTTTTGTATACGAAATAAAAATTTGTAATAACTATTTATTTTTTAAGTATTTTCTTTGCTTATGTTAAGGTTATATAAATATAATTTTCACATGATTCTTGACAAAATTGCACAAATTTTTTCAATATTTCAGATATTTCAAATAAAATTGTTAACAAAAAATATAATTTTCGATTAAGCACTAATTAATGGAGATATGTTTATAATTGAATTCTTCAAATCTATTCCATAAGGTCAAACATGACACAAAAATGTTGTACAATTTATAAAATGACCAACTCTTTACAAGAATTTTTTAAATAAAAATCAGTGTGTGTCATACTCAAATAACATTTAGGAATATTTCTGAAAAGTATCAATATTTTTCCTTTTTAAAATGAATGTATACAGAGTACATTTTTTATTTGAAATTTCACGACAGTTGTTTGTACCATGTTTGACCCTAGAGCAGAATCAAGGATAAATATTCTAAAAATACGTTCATTAGTTATTAAAATACTACAAAGAATTACCTTTAAAATAGTTTTGTCCTTTTATAATCATAAGATATTTCTTTATAAAGTAAATTTTATTAAATTTATTTTACAATTATTTACAATTAATTTCCAATTAAAATTATTTTACAATTGAAATAAAATTGTAAAGCCCTTGATACACACCATACTTTTTGTCCCCCTCCTTGAAAACAAGCACGTGAAGCAGATAGAGGATGTTTGATGTACTTGACAATATTATATTACAGGTGAAATGAAGAAATAGCGTACTTTGCAGAAGGGAGACTGTCGGATATAGCAATACAATTTTTCCAAAGTAAAAGACCAATTTCTCCATATTCTCATTTGCGGGATGCAGTGTAAGTGTAGCGGGCGTAAAGTTTAATGTAGCGGGCGTAAAGTTTCATGTTGGCCCGGCGGTGAAGTACGCATGTGCGAACGTCACTGAGCTGGAAGCGGCCACATTACGCCTGATTCACGTGCATGCAATGGCGCGTTTTCAAGGGGGGTCGGACAAAAATGAAATTTTTTTCGCAAAATTGACGCATATGAACTCTGTTTTCCCCTTTTTTGCCATAAATTATTTTTATTTGATACGTAAGATTTTTTAAAGGAATTTTTTACTAGTTTGTAATCGTTCAAACAATTTCTGTTCGTTTAAATAATTTCGTTTTCCTATTAACGTATTGAAGGTACTTTTTTACGTTTAATCAGACAATTAGTCATTGATAGAAGGACCAATTGTTTCGTACCCTTGTAAGCCCTCTCCATACGGCGAGGACCGCAGCCGCGCTATTGGCCGATACTTCTAACTCACTGACGCAGTTTACTGCCCGTGAGTGTATTCGTTTCTCCGCAATCGTTGGGCAGGGACAAAGGATATGAATAGCTGTCACATAATTCCTTCCACACAGACGACAGAGGGGGCTTTCTGCAAGCCCTATCTTATGTCTGTGATATCCGAAGTTTGCATGCCCTATATACAGTTCTGGTAGGACTTTGACTTCGTTCCTTCCGACCTTAATTATTTCCTTCGCTCTATTCAGGTTTAGCTTCAAACCCAGGAGTGTTTTGACCTGTCTGCAGTCAGTGTCCAATTTCCGCTCATTCTGGTGTTCCTCGGTCAGCCAAATGCTGATTTCTTCAGTGACTAACCTACTGGAAATGCCTACAACTTGCTTGGGTCCAGTGAAGTTTTCTCTTGTTGCTAGTTTTGATAGCCTGTCTAATATCTAATTACCTTTGATGCCGCTGTGTCCAGGGATCTAAAGTAGAGTCACTCAGGTTTCCATCGCTAGGTTGTTCAGTACCTAAAAGCACTCCCATACTAGTAGCGGCGCACTATGGACCTTTTGGAAATTTTTTTGGACAAAATCAAATATCTCTTGTTCTAAAAAAGATATCGACATGAATCCAGCGGCATTTTGAAGCTCATTCAATGTAGATTCAAGGAAAACTATAAGGATTATCATAACTTTCACCCTTGACCTTGAAAAAAAGGGTCAAAGGTGGTCATTTTCGGAAAAATTTCAAACTTTCCCATTTTTGACCTTCAAACAGATAGCAATTTCACATATAAATATCATATTTCTGTAGGATTTTGAACGAGGAATCCAAATCCGTCATTAGAATTTCGATTAAGTGTATTGGCCATTGAGAAAAATGCGTCTAAAGTCGAGGAATGCTTGGTGTACCCTGTTGTTGGTAGTTTTCCGAACTGTGATCTGCGAAAATCATCTTATTTCATAATCAAAATACATATTTTCATAGGATTTGAAATGCGGAATCCGAATCAATTATCATGATTTCGATAAAGTATATTGGTCATTAGGGAAAACGCCTCTAAAATCGAGAAAAGCTTGGTATTCCCTGTTTTTGGTAGTTTTCCGAAATGCGATCTGCGGAAATCATCTTATTTCATAAACAAAATATGTATTTCCATAGGATTTGAAACGAGAAATCCGAATCCGTCATTATAATTTCGATTAAGTGTTATGGTCATTGAGAAAAACGCGTCCAAAGTCGAGAAAAGCGCGGTTTTCCTTGTTTTTGGTAGTTTTCCGAACTGCGAACTGCGGAAATCATCTTATTTCATGAAAATATTTCAGATTTATTTACGGTATGATCATTGTAATGCAGTGAGTTTTTTCTATCGTTATTTTTGTATGTATCGAAATTAAAAAGAAACATAGAAATTCATAATATCACGAAAAGCATGTACAAAACTATAGCTAGCAACACTTATTTCTAAAATAACTCACCAATATTCTTGTAAGTACTTTTAGCCAAATATGTTTGTAATTATTGATACGTGCTCGTCTATTCAGAATTTCCTGTTTTATCATTTTCTACAAAAATCATCATGAGAATCCACATTTATGATTTACTAATTATAGTTGCCGTCGTCATCTATAATTATTCAGTCTCTTCATAGTCAGTTTCAAAAACTCATGCATAGTTGAGTTAGTAGCGATTTTTATGTATTTTTTCCATTAGAACCATATAGATGTTTCTCTTCCATTAATTTGTATAGAAGCCTCGACTAATTTGACATTCGGATTTATTGTCACGGTTTTCATATCATCTTCATCTTCATCTATCATCATTGGGCTAAAAAACAATAAGCTTTACAAATCTTGGGTGTTGTGGGGGCGGAAAGGCATCCCTGTGACAGGTCACAGAAATAACTTAGGTCACACACGACCTCCTTTCCAGCATACCGTGAGGGCGAAAATGCATCCCTGTGACAGGTCACATAAATAACTAATGTCACACCCGACCCCCTTTCCCAGGTGCTGTGTGGGAGGGAAGGCGCTCCTGTGACAGGTCACATAAATAACTTAATTCACACAAGACCTCCTTTCCAGCCTATCGTGGGGGCGAAAAGGCACCGCTGTGACAGGTCACAGAAATAACTTGAGTCACACACGACCTCCTTTACAGCTTATCGTGGGGCGTAAAGGCATCCCTGTGACAGGTAACAGAAATAACATAGGTCACACACGACCTCCTTTCCAGCTTATCGTAGGGGCGGAAAGGCACCCCTGTGACAGGTCACATAAATATCTTAGGTCACACACGACCCCATTTTTCAGGTTTTGTGGATGCGGGAAGGCACTCCTGTGAAAGGTCACAGAAATAACTTAAGTCACACAAGACCTCCTTTCCAGCCTATTGTGCGAGAGGGAAGGCACCAATGTGATAGGGCACAAAAAATAACTTACATCACACGCGACCCCCTTTCCCAGTTATTGTAGGGCGGAAAGGCATATCTGTTACAGGTCACATAAATAACTTAGGTCACAAACGACCTTCTTTTTCAAGTGTTGTGAAGGCGTAAAGGCACCCCTGTGACAGGTCACAGAAATATCTCATGTCACACACGACCCCCTTTCCCAGGTGCTGTGTGGGAGGGAAGACAACCCTGTTACAGGTCTCACAAATGACTTAGGTCGCACACAACCCCCTTAAGCAAGTGTTGTGGGGGCGGAAAGGCACCCCTGTCACAGGTAACAGAAACAACGTAGGTCACACACGACCTTCTTTCCAGCCTATCGTGGGGGCGGGAAGGCATCCCTGTGATAGAGCACAAAAAATAACTTAGATTACACACAACCTCCTTTCCAGCCTATCGCAAGTGCGGAAAGGCACCCCTGTGACAGGTCACAGAAATAACTTAGGTCACGCACGACCTCCTTTCCAGCTTATCATGGGGGCAGAAAGGCATCCCTGTGACAGGTCACATAAATAACTTAGGTCAAACACGACCTCCTTTCCAGCTTATCGTGGGGGCGGAAAGGCATCCCTGTGATAGGTCACATAAATAACCAATGTCACACACGACCCCCTTTCCCATGTGTTGTGTGGGCGGGAAGGCACTTCTGTGACAGGTCACATACATAACTCAAGTCACACACGACATCCTTTCCAGCCTATCTTGGGGGCAAAAAGGCACCCCTGTGACAGGCAAAAGAAACAACTTAAGTCACACACGAACTCCTTTCCAGCATATCATGGGTACGGAAAGGCACCCCTGTGACAGGTCACAGAAATAACTTAAGTCAGACACGACCTCCTTTCCAGCCTATCGTGTGGGCGGAAAGGCACCCCTGTGATAGGCACAATAAATGATTTAGGTCACACACGACTCCCTTTTCAGCCAATCTTGGGGGCAGGAATGCTTCTCTGTGACCGGTAACATAAACAACTTGGGTCACACACGACCCCCTTTCCCAAGTGTTGTCGGGCGGGAAGGCCCCCCGTGATAGTTCACAGAAATAACTTAGGTCACACACGACCTGCTTTTCAGTCCATCGTGGGGGCGGGAATGCACCACTGTGATAGGGCACAAAAAATAACAGGTTACACACGACCCTCTTTCCCAGGTGTTGTGGGGGCGGAAAGGCACCCCTGTGACAGGTAACAGAAATAACTTAGGTCACACACGACCTCCTTTCCAGCTTATCGTGGGGGCGGAAAGGCATCCCTGTGAAAGGACACATAAATAACTAATGTCACACACGACCCCCTTTCCCAGGTGTTGTGAGGGCGGGAAGGCACCCCTGTTACAGGTCTCACAAATAACTTAGGTCGCACACAACCCCCTAAAGCAAGTGTTGTGGGGGCGGAAAGGCACCCCTGTGACAGGTAACAGAAACAACGTAGGTCACACACGACCTTCTTTCCAGCCTATCGTGGGGGCGGAAAGGCACCACTGTGACAGGTAACAGAATCAATTGAGGTCACACACGACCTCCTTTCCAGCTTACCGTGGGGGCGGGAAGGCATCACTGTGATAAAGCACAAAAAATAACTAAGGTCACACACGACCCCCATTCCCAGGTGTTATGGGGGCGGAAAGGCACCCCTGTCATAATTCACAGAAATAACTTAGGTCACAGACGACCTCCTTTTCAGCCTATCGTGGGGGCGGGAAAGCTTCTCTGAGAACTGTAACATAAATAACTTGGGCCACGCACGACCCCCTTTCCCAAGTGTTGTCGGGCGGAAAGGCCCCCCGTGATAGTTCACAGAAATAACTTAATTCACAAACGACCTGCTTTCCAGCCTATAGTGGGGCGGAAAATCACCCCTGTGATATGGCAAAAAAAATAACTGAAGTCACACAGAGAATTCACAATCACCAAATTACAGTTGTCGATACTTTGACCTTTAATTTTAAAAGGTCTGTGCACAAATGTGGGGAAATACAAAGACCGAGCGCGTGGCGCGAGTTAAATTCATTATGGAGCGCGAAGCACGAGATAAATTTGTTATCGAGCGTGAAGTGCGAGAACCAACAGTCGCGCACCCTAGGGGCAGATTTTTTCATTTGAATTTGTGCTTTGATCAGGAATGTACCAACAATGAGACATAAAAAAGCGTGAAGATAAATGTTTGCGCGTCTAAATAAAGTTAATTGAAAAATATCTGTTGTTCTTTTCTGATATCTTTCATCGTTTACGAGAAAAAATGGAAACTCACGTGTTTAGGGGAAAAAATTCTTGAAGTACTGAAAAATGATTTACCTTGCATGAAGGTGATACGCTATATTTATTGCATGAGCAGAAATTGTAAAAAGAATATGGGGCAAAATAAAAAAGTCGGGGTTTTCCAGAAAATATTTTTTATTGGTTTTCTTCAAATTTTAAAAACATATTTTTTCTCAAGCCCCACCTTTTTCGTCCTTCCAAATATTTTCTAAAGGTTTTTCCAATTGAAAAAAGGCATCCTATCACCTTTATGTGGGCCGAACCATTCTTGAGATCCGGGAGAATTTTTTCCCCCTAAATTAGAATTTTTACTTTTACTCGTGAACGATGAGAGATATTGCAAAAGAAATTAGATCTATTTTGCATAGAACTTTTATACACTTGCAAACTTTTACTTTAACATTTTTTGTATCTATCATCGTTTGCGAGAAAAAGTTGAAAATTCTATCATATAAGAAAAATCTCCTTGTCAAAAAAGTTATTTCGCCCGCAAAAAACTCACAAGATCCTTATCTTCTTAATCTTTATCTTGATCCTTTACTTGATCCTTGGACTTGACATTTATCGAACTACAAGTTCAAAAAAATTTATGCGTAATCAGTGTATAGTATCTGTGGTGAAAAAGATAAATAATTTTCAAGTCATTTTTTTAAATTTAAAAACCTCTCCCACCGACAGCCCTACATACGTTTAGGAAGTCTGAGCCCACCCACTTGCTTTTTCACAATCTCAAGCTTCTCTGAAATCATGCATTGTTGGAAATTTTTATAAATGTACGAGATTCACAATAGTTGTCTCACCTTCAAGATGCAATGAAATATGTTCTAATCTTATTTAAATGTTCATTCATTATCATTCATGAATCAAATATAAAAGAATATATAAAGAGAGTAGAGTTGAGCTGAAAAAAGTTATTACCAGAATTCGATGTTACATTTCAGTTTTAATATTTTCCCAAAACTTGGATCAGATATTGTAAGCTCACGATGTGACATATACCGAATTCAAAAGTATGAAAATCTGCGATTGATGTATACGGTTTCTTGCTTCAAAAAAAAAAATAACAATAATTTCTTCCGTTTATATATGGATAGAATATTTACCACTTATATTTTTACCCTCACTGTTTCTTCGAATTACACATATACATTTAAATCTTATTTCAATTTTTCTTATTTGAAATTTAAATACGCAAAATGAAAATGATAATTATTATCGACCGAAATCGTCTAACAATTTATTTAGTAAGCTTTTCTCACAATCTTTACTAGCGAGCTGGTAATTTATTCATTACAGCTTATTATTCGAATATTAAGATTTCTTAGCCAGTAGTTTTTAATTGATTACTTATAATTCAGATTGAGGCAGTAGGTGTCAACTTGTCGGCACAGCTTCACTTTTGTATGCACTGTAACATTTCCATTATTACTGTAAATATTAACTGATTTTCAGGAATATTTTTTTTTACTTTCTTCCAATTATGTGAAGAAACTAATTCTGATAATTAAAATTAAATCAAACCACGTTTTCCTAATTTCACTTTTTGTAACCAGCCTCAATCTCGTAAAAATGAAAGGGTCATTCGTTCCGGGTAATTCTACGCGCTACGGGGTGCCTGCCTCGTGCTGTTTGACAAGGGTTGATGGCCAGGCCTTGAGAATGCACACACAGCTACTCTGAGCTGCACTCCTATTGTTCTTTCCTTTTTTTTATATCTGGAACTTGAGCAGATATAGTCATACAAGATCTCGAAAATGAAGTTCTAGATAAATTCAAATATACAGTAAAAACTTACTACAGTTATGTAGATGACAGCATTCTTATTATCCCAATAGATGAAATCCAAGAAAACCATCCTAGACTCCAGTTTACACATATAATTGAAAAGAATAATTCTATTCGTTTTCTGAATGTTGAAATCATTACAACTCAACAATAAAAATAACAAATTGGTTCCGAAAGAATACTTACTCAGGTAGACTTATAATGAACCCCACAGAATTTGTACAGAAATTGGCTTTCGGCTAATTTTTGTAATTGAGGGAAAATTTAGTTCATGTCATGGTGATCAAAAGTCTCAATGACCACAACTGTAAAAAATGAGGTTTTCGTGGTGTAATTGGGGTGAAGTGGAAAAGCGCCCGGAAATTATTAGAGAATGTCATGATTCAACCGTGGGTGGGCATAAGGGAGAAACAAAAACCTTGGAAAGAATTCGAGAACGATTTTATTGGAGAGGTATGAGAGATGAGGTTAGAGAATATGTAAAAACATGTGAAACATGTCAAAAGCGAAAGTTAACAAGAGTAAAGACAGAAATGCTCATGCGAATTATTGACACTCCAACTAGAGTTTTTGAGAAAGTGCAAATTGATATTGCAGGTCCTATGCCTGTAACCGAATCAGGAAATCAGTATATGTTGACATGGCAGGATTGCTTATGTAAATATTCGGGTGCGATTCCGCTTTCGAAAATAGACTCGTCTCATGTTGCAATAGCACTAGCAGAACGCATTTAATTTGCGTTTTTGGATGCCCTGAAGTAATACAAACGGACCAAGAATCTCAATTTATGAGCAATATTATGAAAAGTATTGCTACAATATTTAAAATTCTGAAATATCATTCTAGCGCTTATCATCTACAATCTCTAGGGGCGTTAGAAAGAAGTCACCACACGTTCCTGAAATACTTACGCAATTATAGTGAGCGAAGTAACTGGGACCAATTGCTTCCGTTTTCCATTTTTTCCTTCAATACTTCCGTTCACGAGTTTACTGGCATGACTCCGCACGAAGTCCTCTTTGGGAGAAGGGCACGATTTCCTTCCGAATTTGGAGACGAAAAGATACCTAAGACATATATACAATAAGTTGACGAAGTTTTGAATCGAATTATAGAAACAGAATCACTTGCTTCAGCTCTATTGGAAGATTCAAAAAGACGTTGTAAAAAGTATTACGACCAAAAGAATAATGAACAAAAGTTGGAGCAAAATCAATACGTTTATGTACTAATCATCAAGCATGCATTTTTGAGATACGTTTAAACTTCAATTATAAAATGAATATTACAATTCATTTTGCAGCCTTCATAACAATCGTAGTAAAAAAAATATCTTTAAAATTGATACGTAAATTACCAAAAGTCAAATAAATTATTAAAACTTGTAATTTATTGAGAATTAAATCACTTTTCATTGTATAATTATTATTAAATTTCAATTATTGGAATAATTGAATTGCAATAATTGAAATTTTTATATTGCACTTAATGAATTTCAATTTAGAAACTTGCTAATAACTTAGGACCCTGTGAGTAATTCATAAGAGAGAAAAAGAAGCTAGGTCAGTATTAGGAAAGGCAAGGACACGCGAGTTTAATGCGGCAAGCCCGCCTGAAAGACATATGTAAGAGAAAGAGGGAAATAAGATAGTTATAAATAGAACGATACATGCACAGATAGCGAAGCTTGATAAGAAATAGATGAAAACTACTGTTGAAAAGGTGTTGAAAGGGTTTTAGCTGTAGAAAATTACAGAATTGAGCAAGTAATTATTGTTACAAATAACTATCAAAGAGATTTTATACAGCAACATTTTTGTAAAGTTTCAAGTACAATTAGGCCAGTAGTTTTAAATTTTTATCGAATAATTGATCTTAATTTTATAGACGAACCTCAGATTCAGATTTGTTTCCAGAAATTACAATTTAATAATAACTAGTTATTGTCAGGGAAAATTAGGTTTTTGTTTAAAGCAGAGTTGTAAACGTCAGAGAATTTTAATTGAAGATCCAAATGAAATGCTGCTGCTGAAATGCTACAAAATTTACTGTGACATCACCCTGTAAAGTGTCAACAAATATTAAAGATTTGAAGCATGACTTACGTGAATGTAATCAAGTTCAGAGATAAGTAGTGACAAGAAAGCTAAGGATAATTCATGAAAATAATCAAGATAATGGAATATATAATTACTTTTGAACATTTTTAATTAATAAATCATTTATAACTTACATTAAAGAATGTTGCATGGTTTACCTAAATGAAGATTTTTGTCTTTGTTGTCCGTGGATGGGATAAAATCACTGGTTTAATTCTGTTTCACCAGTTTTTCACTGAATAGCATTAGGCATAATTTAGCGTAATCTATGCAGCAACTAGAAATCTTGTATGAATGCGAATTTAATCCCAAATTGGACGGAATTGTTTTAATTGAAAAAGCCACTTTATGGAAGTGCTTTTTTCTAAGGAGGGAAGTGTAATGAGCGGATATAATTCGCATTCATGCCATTACGAACAGCACCGTCGTTGGCATAAAATACGCGGTTTTATGATTTGAAATAACGAAATCAAAAGCGAATACATTTCAATTGAAAAATAAAATATATTTCGAGCAAAAGATTGGCAAGCAACTGTCGGGCAAGTCGGCATGAAAAAGGCTCTTTACCGATAAAGAATTCTTTTTATAAACAACATCGTTTTGTGCGTTTTCAAAATCTGTTTCACATTGAAGTTAGGAAAAAATGTCTCCAAGGAACGATTTGTTTCAAGAGCTGTGTAAAGTTTACAAAATCAGGCATCCTAATAAGTCTTGAAGATGATTACGTAATAAAGCCATTCCCGCGTGCCAAAAATATGCCACGGCACTTGCGAGATGGATGCAGAAAGCTGTCATTCTTGGGTCGCTCCGTGTCCTCAAAACACACAAAAGTTTCGCCGACCTGTAATTGTGATTTCGTCGTGTCCTGTGACCACTCATCTCACGGTTGTGAGACGTGGCCATCAATGAGACATACGCTCATAGATCATGAAGGGCTTATAATAATTAGTTTCAACATGTACAATTTCAAAACTATCCCGAATAATGGAACATGGATCCCTATTATGGGATTGCTTCAAATGTTTAGCTATAACTCTATGATTTTTTTCCACATGGTTGATGTTATTTTTATGTTTCTTTATTCGTTTCGTTTCTCTTACTTTATCTTTTATTAATTTGATGAATTTATTTAACTTGGATTCAACTCTAAAAACAGTTTTCATTCTAAGTTTATTTAATAGCCTTTTGAAATTTTGTAAAATTGTCCATAAGAAAGGAATGGAGAAGATCTCCTGCTTAACATCAATAATACCATCAACATTCGGGGTGTTATTAGAAGGCTGGTTTTTCTTTAAATCAAACTCAGAAAGTCTTTTGTTCATATGTTTCTGTATGGACCCATTATGATAGTTGTTATACCATAAGTATTTTTCAACAATCTGCACGTTATCTAAGTGGAAAGTACTATCAGATAGTAGAATAACGGCATCGACAAGGTTTTTAACAATCTCTTTTTTATGTTGAAAAGGGTGATTGGATAAAAAATTAAGAAGTCGTCCGGAAGTTTAAAACTCACTTTTTCTTTGACATTCGTTTCAAGATATTGCATAAAAATCTCAGCAAGAATTGCGGAGATAGGTGACCCCATGAGAGTGCCAAACGTCTGCCTATAAAACTGGTTATCAAATTTAAACGTAAAAAGTGATGAGACACCTGAAGAAGCCATGATATGATCATCAGGAATTTTAGTTTTGTTAATGTAATCTTTAAAAAAGGAAATTTTTAACAGAATATTCATAGGTAGTTAAGGAGTCAGAAATCATTCTATTCCATGTTTAAGTTTAAACATATGTAGGAATATTGATGAAAGAAATAACTGGTCTGAGACGCTAATTTTGTTTATGGATCTTGGCAAGACCACAAAACCTAGCAATGTTAGTATTATCAGTTATGAGATGCTTTTTTCTAAGATTCGGACTAAAAACTTTTTGAATTCCCATTCAATCGTGAATTTAAAAGCATATCATTGTAATTTTTTCAAAGGATCGACATCTAGCTGAGAACGACTAGTTTATTACGTTTTTTTTTTTAACATTCGATCTCATCTATCCGTATATATTATTGATTTCAAAATACTAACAAACTATCTGCATAATGTTAAAGATATTAAAATGTACTATTCTATTATTTTAAAACTATGTTATTAATAATTCAAATTTTCAGAATTGAAATTTCATGCTTAAAAAAATTAAAATAAAAAAGTATTTCATTATTTCAAAGAAAATAATCGTGTCATGCTTTTTATATTGTAAACAGTGTAATTAATTATAAGTCGATTAATTTGGTTAAAAACTTTTAATGGAATCAAGATTGAATTTAAATTGTTTCTCAATTAAGTAACATAGATTGATTATTTAGTTGAAGGTTATGTGATTGAATATGGGATATCATTTTTACAATAAAAGTTTATCTTTTCTTTAAAATACGTCTATTGCAATCATACAATCTTCTCAAATGCTTGTGACGTTGTGAAATTACTCTATCTGAATTCAATTTTCAAAATGATATGTACATATATTTTAGTTTTTTGTTTGTTAATCAGTTTGAAAGTTTCTTATTAAATTGAATGTATAGAAATTAAATTTCAGATTCTAAGGAGAATGTGATGTAAACATTATTCGAATGTTTCAATTAAAATAATTGTTTAATGCTTTTTATGTAATGAACTGATTCATTAACTGATTTTATTGGAAATTATATTTTTTTAAATTAGTTTAGAAGGTTATTAGCAAACCGAATATTCGGAAATGAAAGTTCAAACTTGAAAAAGATCCATAAAGTAACAATTATTTGAATGTTTTAATGAAGGTCATAGTTTAATACTTCTCATTTTTTTGAACTCATTGATTGATTTTTAGCTGTTTAATTTTTTTCGCAATATTGAATTACATAAAGATTGATTTTGATTTGTTTCAATCAGGAACATAAATTGATTATTTACTTTGAGGGTATCTAATTAAATATTAGCTATAATTTGTATGATAAAAGTTTACTTACATTTAAAATACCTATATTACAATTACATAATTTCTGTCAATGTTTGTGATATTGTGAAATGATTATTATCTGGATTTAATTTTCAAAACTATATGTAAATATGACTTAATTTTTTCACAAATTATTATAAAAGGTTACTAAGGAGTCAAATTTTCAGAAATGAAAGTGAAAATTTAAAAAAGAAGTAAAGTAAAAATTATTTGAATGCCTGAATGAAAATGACCTTGGTACAGGGACCCTCTATCCGCAACCCGAGGACGCGTTCGGTGGCTTTGTCATAGGCCCTTCAGTTCTATTCAAAAGGAATAGAAACCGAAACCGAATATATATTATACAAGTGAATATATACTATATATATATATATATGCAAAGACTGCGTTATTTATAATTTAGCCTTTGTATCTTTTATAATTAATCACCATAATCAATTATTACCAATTATTGTTGTTATAAACATTTACTAATTATATTCTGAATCATATCATAAATTCGATGTCAAATTCTAAGAAATATCAAGTCATACAAATGTGAATGCGCCGTCATTGACGTCACAACCAATAAGAAGATCGAAAGTCCCACGAAGGAACACACGAGGCACATCTACTATGACCCAATTGGTGAAAAGGCCATAAACGTCCCAGGATCTGTGTCAACAATGCCATAAATCATGTCAGAAAATGGTCCACGAAGGGATTATTTTTCCACTCCTGGTCGGATTTTTGCCTATATATACCCACGTCTTGAAGGTTTACGACAAGTTTATTTCCACCGACGAATCGCTGCCCAAAAACTCTCCGGAACATCTTTAAGTTTATTTTTACCGAAACGATTATAAGAAATATAAAATCAATGGACTTAGTTAAAAGTTAATCAATAAAAAAAACTTAAAGTCAGTGGGTTCAGATTGAACCTAAAAATAACAAGTCTAAAATTGTTTTAACTTAAAAAATATCTAAAGTCAGTGACCCCCTAAAACGCAAGAAAACCCTCCCAAGCAGTTCTGGAACCATCTTTTGTATCACTATACAATACACCAACAAGAGATATCAACCCAATTCTTGAATCCGTATCCCTCACCAGCATTTCAGAAGTTCTGCAAGGGGTCCATCAACAAAGAAAAACTGACCACCTCCACAAAAAACAAATAAAGGTTTGGCTGACATTCTGCGAGTTCCATCTTGTGCAAATCAATTTAAAACCATTGAATGAAACAATTTAAACAATATTCGCAAATTATACATTTGTAAAATACATGCTGATAAATTACAATTTTATATCATAAATTCGATTGTCTCAACCTTTCGTCTTTACTTTTTTTCCTCAATCCATGTATTCTATTTTGTAACAAATTTATGATAAAAAAAAGAGGATGTAGCGTAAGTTTTAGATTTAATTATTTTATAATGATGTAAGAGGGTCCCCTCATAGACGTAATACTAGTATCACAGAATTTTCCCTACGATTAACAGGTCAAGTATTATTACATATTATGTATTATTTCATTTTTCGCGATTCCAAATTGAAGTTTTGAATTTTGTTATTTTTACATTGAAAGCTGTGCATTTAAAATTTTAAAGGCTATATGGCCTATGTGTTAATGAAAATTTAGAAACAAAATTTTTTAGACACATCAGGTTAAAAATTATTATTAAACAAAACATTAATCTTAATTATTTTTTTAAAACTAAAATGTAATTCTTTTCACACAATACAGTTTTTACAGATATAAAAATGAAATGCAAACATTTTCAATGTTTCCGTATATGCTTTCAATTCAATGTTATTTAATATTAAACGATTCCATTTTGAAATGTAATTTTGATGGTTTCAAGCTGAAAGATGATACCCAAGAATTTTTTTAAAGAAAAAATCTTTGAAAACATAAACTAAAAAAAATCAACTTGCGTGACATAATTGCATGAAACTCCGCGAAAGGAGAAGTATGTTTCCAAAAATCAGTGTCATCGGCTTATTATAGATAGTTATGTAATGAAGGAAAAAGGAGGAAGAAAAGGAAAGTTAAATTTTTTAATTCACAGTTTTGAAAGATATAAAAAGGGGAAGCTCATAAAACTTTTATAATTTTCGAAATCATTATGACTTTTTTATATCACAAACTAACAAAGTGAAGGACTCGCACGTAAAACGTAAAATATATACTTATTTCAAAAATATTCGTTTCCCATTTTTTATTTATTCCATTTTGTTGTGCAATTCCGAAGATTAAAGTTAATCCCAAAGGGTTTCATTAATTATTATTATTTTTCTTTTAATGTTCCTGTACAGCAAATTACAGTTTGAAATTGTCTAGAACATTAAATATGAGCGCGCGCGCATACGTGCGTGTGTGTGTGTAAAAAATAAGAAGAATAATTTAATATATACATATATAATAATAATAATAATAAAACACTCTTTCGTAACGTTTGCCAAAGGCAAAGGTTGCAGGCTCTAGAGGAAGAGTGTCCACTTATTACTGCTGAAGAAGTAAAGAAAGTTATCGCTAGAACTAAGAAATTTTCAGCGCCAGGGCCAGATAAAATCAACAACTTTTGGTGGAAGAATTTCACTTCAACGCACCAACATCTAGCTCGTATATTTACTACTTTCTTAAATGGAGAACAACCCATCCCACAGTGGCTAGTGGAAGGACGCACGGTATTGATCCCTAAGACTGGAGATTTGTCAAGTCCACAGAACTACAGGCCCATGGAATCTGTTACAATACCCTGAAATGTTCAAAGTCCTTTAAAAGCTTTTAAATCCCTTGAAACTTCAAAAAGCCTTTGAAAATTCCTTGGAATATTTAAAAATACTATAAAATCCTTTAAAATCCCTTCAAATTGTTGAAATCTTTTTAAAATTTTCTGGAATCTTCTAAAATACCCTGAAATATTTCAAATCCTTCGAAACTTTTTGAATCCCTGAACATTTTTTAAAGCTGTTGAAAATTCCTTGTAATGTTTCAAAATAACATAAAATCCTTTGGAATCTCTTGAAATTATTGAAATATATTCAAACCTCCTTGTAATATTTCAAAATCCCTTAAAATATTTCCAATGTATTGAATGTTTTAAAATTTTCCGAAAACTTTTGAAAATTCCTTGGAATATTTGAAAATACCATAAAATCCTCAAAATAATTAAAATCTCTTCGAATGATTGAAATCTTTAGAAAAATCTTTGGAGACTTTTAAAATCCCTCAAAATATTTCAAATCCTTCGAATGCTATTGCAATCCATTCAAACATTTTAAAGACCTTGAAAATTCCTCGGGATGTTTGAAGATATCATAAAATCCTTTGGAATCCCCTGATGTTATTTAAATATATTAAAACTACCTTGGAATCTTTTAAAATCCCTTAAAATATTTGAAATCCTTTGAAAGCTTTTGAAATGCCTTGAATCTTTTGAAAGACATTGAAAATTCCTTGGAATGTCTTAAATTACTATGAAATCCTTAAAATCTCTAGAAATCCCTACAAATTCTTAAAATCTATAAAAAATCCTTTGGAATCCCTTCAAATTCTGAAAACGCATGAAAAATTCTCTGGAATCTTTTAAAATAGCCGGAAATATTTCAAATCCTTCGTAAGATTTTGAAATCCTTTTAAACTTTTTAAACAACTTAAAAATTTCTTGGGGTGTTCAAAAATACCATGGAATTTGTTGGAATTCCTTGATAATATTCAAATCTATTAAAAATACCATGGGCACTTTTTAAATCCCTTCAAATGTTTTAAATCCTTTGAAAGCTTTTGCGATCCCCTAAACTTTTTAAAACTTCTAAAAAATCCTTGAAATGTATAAAAATACCATAAAATCCTTTGCTATTCCTCGATAGTATTAAAAACTATTTAAAATTCCCTGGAATATTTAAACATACTATGAAATGCTATAAAATCCTTTGAAATCCCTCCAAATTATTAAAATCTATTATAAAATCCCTGGAATCTTTCAAAATACCTTGGAATATTTCAAATACTTTTGAAGCTTTTGAAATCCCTTCAAACTTGTTAAAGACCTTGAAAATTCCTTGGCGTGTTTGAAAATACCATAAAATCCTTTAGACTCTCTTGAAATTATTAAAATCAAAAATACTTTGGAATCTTTTAGATATCTCTTAAAATACTTTAAATCCTTTGAAAACTTTTTGAATTCCCTGAAACTTTTGAATTCCCTTGAAACTCTTTTAAGCTCTTGAAAATTCCTTGGAATATTTAAGATTACTATAAAATCTTAAAAATCCTTTAAAATACCCTGAAATATTTAAAATTCCTTGCAAGCTTTTGCAATTCCCGGAAACTTTTTAAAGCTCTTGAAAATTGCTTGAAATGTTAAAAAATACGATAAAATCCTTTGGAATCTCTTGCAACTATTAAAATCAAGCATACTTTAGAACCTTTTAAATATCCTTTAAGATATTTCAAATTCTTTGAAAGCTTATAAATCCCTTAAAACTTCATAAAGCCCTTGAAAATCCCTCGAAATGTTTGAAAATACCATAAAATCCTTTGGAATCTCTTGAAATTAATAAAATCAAAAATACTCTGGAATCTTTTAAATATCCCTTAGAATATTTCAAATTCTTCGAAAAATTTTTGAATCCCTTGAAACTCTTCAAACCCCTTGAAACTTTTCAAATCTTTTGGAAATTCCTTGGAATATTTTAAAATACTATAAAATCCTTTAAATCCTTTAAATCCTTTAAAATCCCTTCGAATTCGTGAAATCTTTTAAAAATTCCCTGGAATCTTTTAAAAAAACCCTGAAATATTCAAAATTCTTTGAAAGCTTTTAAATCCCTTACAAATTTATAAAGTTTTTGAAAATTCCTTGAAATGTTTAAAAATACCATAAAACCCTTCGGAATCTCTTGAAATTATTAAAATCAAAAATACTCTGGCATCTTTTAAATATCCCTTAAAATATTTGAAATTATTTGAAAACTTTTTGAATCCCTTGAAACGTTTTAGAGCCCTTGAAACATTTTTAATCTCTTGGAAATTCCTTGGAATATTTAAATATACTATGAAATCCTCAAAATCCTTTAAATCCTTTAAATCCTTTAAAATCACTTCGAATTCGTGAAATCTTTTAAAAATTCCCTGGAATCTTTTAAAATACCCTGAAATATTCAAAATTCTTTGAAAGCTTTTAAATCCCTTACAAATTTATAAAGTTTTTGAAAATTCCTTGAAATAATTTTCAAAAATATTTTATAATTTTTGGTTGAAAATTTATGTTCTTGGTTAAAAATTCATTCAATTTTACTTGGAAATTCAACTGTTGGTAAAAAATTAACTTTTTTCTTGAAAATTCTACAATTTTTAGTTTCAAGCTTCAAAGATGAGTTCTCGAAAAAATGTAATAGTTGATATTTCAACTATAAAAGTTGAAACTTATACAGAAAAGAGATGAATTTTATATATATAAAAAAAAAACTAATTTTCAAGCAAGAAGATTAATTAAAAAAAAAAAAATGTCAACCAAATACATGAATTTTCAAGCAAATAGTTGAATTTTCAATTAAAAAAGATAGATTTTCAACCAAAAATTGAAAAGTTAAATTTTCAGTGATAAAAATTAATTATCAACCAAGAAAAAACGAATTTTCAACCAAAGAGATTAATTTTAAAAAAGCAATAAAATTTTCAGCAAAATAGTGTAATTTTCAACCAAATAGTTAAATTTTCGATCTACAAAGATGAATTCTCAAAAAAATGTAATAGCTGATATTTCAACCAAAAAATTCGAAATTTATACCAAAAGAGATGAATTTTAAAACTAGAAAAAAAACGAATTTTCAAACAAAAATATTAATTTTCTATAAAAAAAATTAATTTTCAAACAAATAGTGGAATTTTCAACTAAAAAGGAAAGCTATCCTTTTTAGTTGAAAATTCCACTATTTGTTTGAAAATTAATTTTTTTTACCGCAAATAGAAAAGTAAAATTTTCAGTAATAAAAATTAATTATCAACGAACAAAAAAAAACGAATTTTCAAACAAATAGTTAAATTTTCAAACAAAAAGTTTAATTTTTAACAAAACGATAAAATTTTCAGCAAAATAGTGAGGTTTTCAACCAAATAGTTCAATTTTCGACATAAAAAGATGAATTCTCAAAAAAAAGTAATAGCTGATATTTTAACCAAAAAAGTTGAAATTTACACCAAAACAGATGAATTTTAAAACAAAATAAAACGAAGAAATTTCAATTAAGAAGATTGTTTTTTTTTCTATTTAAAAAACTCCATTTTTTTTAATTTTTTTACAAAAAAATGAATTTGCAACAAAATTCATGAATTTTCAAACAAATAGTTCAATTTTCGACAAAAAAGATCAATTTTCAACCAAAATAGACAAGTTAAATTTTCAATAAGAAAAATTAATTTTCAACGAAAAAAAAAAACAAATTTTTAACAAAAAAGTCAGAGTTTTAGCAATTGAAATAGTTGAATTTTCAGTTAAAAAAATTTATTGTCAAATAAAAGAAACGAATATTTAACAAAACAGTTACATTTTCAACCAAAAAGTTTAATTTTTAACAAATCAATTAAATTTTCAACAAAATAGTGAAATTTTAAAACAAATAATTTAATTTTCGACCTACAAAGATGAATTCTCCAAAAAAGTAATAGTTGATATTTCAACCAAAAAAGTCGAAATTTACACAAAAAGAGATGATTTTTAAAACAAAACAACGAATTTTCAATTAAGAATATTGTTTCTTTTCTATTTAAAAAACTCCATTTTTTTCAATTTTCTACAAAAAATGAATTTGCAACAAAATACAGGAATTTTCAAACGAATAGTTGAATTTCCGACCAAAAAAGATAAATTTTCAACCAAAATAGAAAAGTTAAATTTTTAGTGAGAAAAATTAATTTTCAACAAGAAAAACGAATTTTCAACGAAAGTTATATTTTTAACAATTGAAATAGTTGAATTTTCAGTTTAAAAAATTAATTGTCAAATAAAAGAAACGAATATTTCACAAAATAGTTTCATTTTCAACCAAACAGTTTATTTTTTAACAAAATAATTAAATTTTCAACAAAATAGTTGTACTACAGTCTAAAATATTACAAAGTTTCTCATTTATTCCCTTTTTTTCAACTTAAACAACAATTTCATTAAAATTATTCAAATCTAATCATTTTTTGCTGTCCAAATTTTGGTTGAAAATCCATCATTTTTTCTATTTTTGCTTGAAAATTTATCTTTTTTAGTTGAAAATTCAATTTTATTGTAGAAAATTAATCTTCTTGGTTGAAAATTCATTTTTTGTTGTGTTTTAAAATTCATCTCTTTTGATATAAATTTAAACTTTTTTAGTTGAAATATCAACTATTATATTTTTTTTAGAATTCATCTTTGTAGGTCGAAAATTCAATTATTTGTTTGAAAATTCCACTATTTTGTTGAAAATTTAATTATTTTGTTAAAAATTAAATGGTTTGGTTGCAAATGTAACTATTTTGTTAAATATTCGTTTCTTTTATTTGACAATTAATTTTTTTAACTGAAAATTCAACTATTTCAATTGTTAAAACTCTGACTTTTTTGTTAAAAATTGGTTTTTTTTTTCGTTGAAAATTAATTTTTCTTATTGAAAATTTAACTTGTCTATTTTGGTTGAAAATTTATCTTTTTTTGTCGAAAATTCAACTATTTGTTTAAAAATTCTAATTAAGTTCACTAGACATAAAAAGTTCCATTTTTACCCAAGAAATACAGCAAAAATCGCTGTTTTTGTCATTTTTCAGTAATTTTTTTGAAGATTCATCATTTTAGTTGAAACATTGTAAATCATATAACTAGCATACGCCACCTGCACAAACATTACGTATTTACAAGTTGATGCTTCAGACTGGAAAAATTAAACTCATTTACACACCTTATCGATTTTACAATACTTTGTTGACACAAAACTGTTTTGATCTCGAATCATCTAAGTTAAAAATGTTAACATCTAGGAACTTGGAATTGAACGCTTGTCAATCTTTAGGAATAGGAACATTAAAAATGCAAAAAATTGTATGTTTATGCCAATAAAAGTGACATTTTTTAAGATTGAAGTTTTCAAATAAAAATTAACCCTTAATGATCACCGCGTGTCAATTTGACCCGGACAAACTTTTTAAATGATATTTACGATCATTAGGCTCTTTAAGTCACTTCGTATAGCTTCAATCTTCAAAGAAACGAAAATTTCAATTGTGTCAGATTTACGAATTTTATAAGAAATTTGAAAAATTTCCTTCTGTAATTGCAATAACTGGAAAACATTTTTTTTACCTGAAGAAAACCAAGAAATAATTACATTTGTTTTAGATAACTGAAGTTTTTATTCGGCTAGATAACGATCCAGCTGTGTGCTAAAATTCGATAACTTCCAATTAAATAATTACAAAATTTAAAAATCTGGCCAAAAGTGATACACGTTGTTTTATATGACATATTTTGTTTAATAACCTATATGTATTACTACGACAGAAAACAAGAAATCCTTGAAAATAAATCTATTATTGTCGATTCAACGTTATCTCTGCCAAGGCTTTAATTTTTACTTAACTTCAAAATCATTTAAAATTATACAAAAAATAATGTGGACGTTTAAACGTTCAAACTTTTTCTGAATATAAAAAACTTTAATTTGATTTCTTGAACTTGTATCTGTTTAAGAAAAAATTATTTCTCGAGTTATTCATAGTTTTAGATAGATTTTACATACTACCATATCATTAATTTTACACTCTGTGCACGTGTATTTCATCCATTAGACTGAAAACAAATTTTTTTTTTTAATAAAAATTCATCTTTGTCTCCTTAAAAATTCAACTATTTGGTTGATTAATATCATTCATAGCATTTTACACATTATTTTTTGTATAGTTTTAGATTATTCTGAAGTCAAATAAAAATTACAGCCTTGGCAGAGATAACGTTGAATCGACAAAATTAGATTTATTTTCAAGGATTTCCTTTTTTTTGTCGTAGTAGTACACATGATATTGAATAAGCTATGTTATAGAAAACAATGTGTATCACGTTCAGCCAGTTTTTTACATTTTGTAATAATTTATACAGAAATTATTGTATAAATTTCAATCTTCTATTTGTCAATTTGTGAAATTTCCAGGTAAAAAAATAATTTTTAAACCAAAAAAAGTGAATTTTCAACCCAAAAGGTGTATTTTCCTGCTAAAAGATAAATGCTCTAAGAAAAAATACAAATTCTCAAAACAAAAATACATTAATTTTCAACGACATTTTAAAATTTTCAAGTCTAAGGACATACTATCCACAAATCGGTTGAATTTTCAACCCTAAAGTTAGGTTTCTTATCCAAAAAGTTAATTCTCTACGCCAAATTCAATTTCTTATAAAATTGTTTAATTCTCAACAAAGAAGTTATTTTTCAGTTAAATAATTAAATTTCTTGCCGAAATGTTCAATCCTTAATCAAACCAGTGTAATTTAACTTGAAAATTATTTTTCAATAAAAAAACAGCTGTTAACCAAATACTTAAATTTAAACAAGAGAAATGAACTTTTCACTCAAATAATGCGTCTTCAGAAAAATTAATTTTCATCAAAAGAGTTTAACTTCCAAGGAGGTAATTCTTGAAAAATATAAATTTGTAACAAAATTGTTTACCGTTCAACCAAGAAGTTGAATTTTTCACAACAAAAGAAGATGATTTCCTGACAAAATAGTTGAATTTTCAATTAAAGAGATGAATTTTTCAACATAAAGATAAATTTTTAACAAAGAAACACGAATTTTCAGCAAAATAGTTTCTAACAAAAAGTTATCGAAAATGTTGATTTTCAAACAAACCATTTAATTTTCTACTAATTTGTTAAATCTTCCATCAAACCAGATTATTTAGTTTCAAATACTTGTATTTTAATCAAGATGGATGAATTTTCATCCAAAAAGTTTAATTTTCAACCAAAAAAGACGAATTTTTATCAAAATGAACGAATTTTCAACTTAAAGAGATCAATTTTCAATTCAAAGTATCAATTTTCATTCAGAATGGTGAAGTTGAATTATTAGTTAAAACAAAAAATTCAAACAGAAAAAAGGAATTTTTAAGAAAATAGTTACATTTTCAACTAAAATGATGAATCTTAAAAAAAAGTTTCAATAAAAACGAGTCCAATCCGGATAGTCGCTTTAGCCATCTTCAAGGGCTGTCCTGTAGTTGACCCTGCAATATAGTCTGTCTGCACATCTAGATGGCCGAACTGACCTTCCATTTTTCTCCGTGAATTTTTAAAGACCAGAATTTTAATCTTTTAACATTTTTAAAGCAGAACCAAATAATTGTCGAACAAAAGAAGAATGTCTTTTTAACAAAATAGTTGAATTTAAAAAAAAAAACTTATTATATTTTCAACAAAATAATTGAATTTTCCACCTGTAATGATGAGTTTTCAACCAAACGGTTGACTTTAAGAAGAAGCTTATTTCAACCAACAATAATTGCATTTAAAAAAAATAATTGAATTTTTTAGACGAAAGTTGAATTTTCAACCAAAAAAATTATTATTTTCCACCCAAAAAAACTATTTTTCTGTCCAAATAAATATTCAATAAAACGGTAGAATTTTCGAACAAAAAAAAAGATGCCTTTTTAACAAAATAGTTGACTTTTTAAAAAAGAAAAAAAAACTTATTACATTTTCAACAAAATAATTGAATTTTTCACCTGCAAAGATCAATTTTCAACCAAACGGTTGAATTCCACAAAAAATTATTTCAATCAAAAACAATTGTATTTCCAACCAAATAATTGAATTTTTGAGAAGCCAGAATTTTCAATAAACAAAAGAATTATTTTGAATGCAAAAAGATGTATTTTCACCAAAAAGATAGAATTTTCAAGCAAAAAAAGATACCTTTTTACAAAATAGTTAGATTTTCAGCAAAAAAAAACTTATTAAATTTACAAAAATCTTTTGAAATCTCTTGAAAATGCCTTGAAATCTTTCAAAATACCCTAAAATATTTCAAATCATTCAAAATCTTTTGAAATCCTTCGAAACATTTTGAACTTTTATTTTTAAAGGTGAACTACAATATTTGGAAATCCCTTGAAATTTTGAAAAACACCTCAAAAAAATTTGGTGCCCCTTAAAATTTTTAAAATCTCTTGAAAATTAATTGTAATTTGAACAAAAATACCGTAGAATATTAGAAATACCCTGAAGTTTTTATATTCAAGATCCTTAAAAATCTCTTGCAATTTTTTTAATCTTCCAAAAATGCTTTGAAATCTTTTTGAATACACTAAAATGTTTTAAATCTTATAAAATTCCTTTAAACTATTTGAAAAAATGACCAATTCCTCGGAATCTTTAAGAATCTCTTAAAATATTTGAAATTCTTTGAAATCTTTTGAAATCCCTTGAAAATGTTCAAATATCTTGAAAATGCCTTGGAATCTTTAAAAATACCCTAAAATATTTCAAATAATTTAAAATCTTCTGAAATCCTTTGAAATGTTTAAACTTTTATTTTTTTTAATGAACTTGAATACTTTGAAATCCCTTAAAATTTTATAACGCTTTTTTTAAAATATGCTAAAAGATTTCAAATCCCTTAAAATCGTTTAAAATCCTTTGAAACATCTTGAATTTCTTGAAAAATCATTGGAATTTTTAAAAATACCTCAAAATATCTTTAAACCCCTTGAAATTTTAATAAGCTCTTGAAAATGCACTGGAATTTGATAAAATACCCTAAAATATCAGAAATACCCTAAAATTCATAATATTCTTCGAAATCAATTAAAATATTATAAAAACCGTGAAATTACATAATATTTTCTGAAATCCTCGGAAATCATATGAAATCCATTAACAATTTTATTAAATCCCTTAAAATCATTGAAATTCTTGTAAATTCCTTGAAAATTTGTAAATCTCTTTAAAAAGCCCTGAAATCTATTAAAATACTTTAAAATGTTTCAAATATTTTGAAATCTTTTGAAATTCCCCGAAACTGTTTCTACATCTTTCAAATTCCTTGGAATTTTTAAAAATACCCTAAAATATATTAAAACTCCTTGAAATTTTGTAAAATTCATGAAAATTTTTTGCAATTTTTAAAAATACCCTAAAATATTTCAAACTTTTTGAAGCTCTTAAAAATGCATTGAAATCTGTTAAAAATCCTTTGAAATCCCTGCAAATTATTGAAATCTATTAAAAATTCCTTGCATTTTTTTTAATAGCCTACAAATTTTGAAAATCCTAGAAATTTTATAAAGCTCTTGGATATCATATGGAACTTTTAAAAACACCCTAAAATATTTCAAATTCTTTGAAACCTTTTGAAATCCCTCAAACTCTTAAAAATGCATTGAAATCTGTTAGAAATGCCATGAAATCTTTAAAATCCTTTGAAACCCCATCAAATTATTGAAATCTAATACAAATTCCTGGGAGTTTTTTCAAATACCCTAAGATATTGTAAATCCTTTAAAACTTTTGGAAGTTCCTTGGAATTTTTAAAAATACCCTAAAATATATTAAAACTCCTTGAAATTTGGTAAAATTCATGAAAATTTCTTGTAATTTTTAAAAATACCCTAAAATATTTCAAACTTTTTGAAGCTCTTAAAAATGCATTGAAATCTGTTAAAAATCCTTAATTGACCTTGACCACGCATTCATATGAATTCACACGCATTCAATTCGCGTGTCTCAATTCATCTGAATGCGTCTCAGTACGTTTTAAGGATTCAGAAAAAGGGATTCTCGCGCACTACAAAAATGTTAATTCGCCCCAATCCGTATCAATTCTTTCTTTTTCGCTGGGTCAATATAATTGCGAAAACTTTGAAGCGCCTACGAGGTATTTTACAAGGAATGCCAATTGTATAGGTGAATCACATTAACTTTTCGCACATAAAGTAAGGATTTGTGAAAAATAAAAATCTCACTTCATTCTAAAAAAAAGATTTAGGAGGATAAGCATTGTACGCTTCAATTCATTCTCGTATAGATTTTTCGAGATTATAGAAACGTCAAGGACGATCGTTGTAGAAAAGTTCTATAATAAGAACTTTATGGTTTGAAATAAAAGAATTTACGTTTGTACGATGTTATCGCGGATGTTGAACTTTAGTACAATTGTTGACACCCTCAGACTGATAATTTGAGGTGGTAGGGATTGCTGACAATTAAACTCTGTGCAAACGTCAAACGTCTTTATCAAGTTTTCCTTATCATACATTGAAAAAGTACACATTTATCTGACAAAACCCGTGGAATTTTGTAAGAAAAAATTATTTTGTTGAGTAAAATGTATTTTAGATACACCCAGACAATTTTTGAACTTGAGAAATAACTTACTGAATCTACGTTCTTTAAACTAAACATCAGGAGAATATTTCTAATTCGATTACTCGTAATATTTTGTAATTCGATAGTGGTAAGCTAGTAATTGTTCGTGAAATTACAAGCATTTATTTATGGCAATATGTATTTATTCAAGGGAGGCTATGAATATGGGAGATGCGACGAACAGAAAAGTTTAATAAAAGAACTGGATTGTGTTGAAATTAGAAGCTATGTCACATGATCATGGACCATACAACATCAGCATTTGATTTTGAAAACAATCCAAAACAAAAGTTCACTACTTGACTAGTAACTGAAGTTACTAAAGGAGAAATCAGTATTTTCTCAAATCGACTTTAATAAAATGAACTTCTTATTGTTTTACTATTTCATTAGTGAAATGCTAAAATATTACTATTTTATCATTCAAACGTTAAATTACAGTTAAACGAACGAGTTATTCTTTATGTATTATTGTTATTTTAACACTTTTGTAGTTTGGTCATCATTTACTTAAAAGGATCAATATTTTAATAATAATCTATTCATTTAATGGTAGGTAGTTGAAATCATCCAACTTTGCCACCTTAAAAAATGTATAAAACGTGCTCCTCGAGCAAACAGCTTCCACCTCCATTTTCTTGAAATGTAATAATATTTTTTAATCAAAGCATTTTTGTGTCGATTCAGTTAGTCAGTGACGAGAAACGAGAATCCCACTTTTCTTTTGAATTGAAAATTTGATGCTTATTTTTTAAAACTTGAAATTTCCAAAATTACCAAAATATCGGACCAAAAAATTTGGATATAAAGTTGCATTTTCTATATTTAGTAACAAAGAATGGTGAAAGATTGTAAAAAAAATCTAATACATTCTTGTGAAGTGAATGGTGGACAGGAGATGAGGGTCATATAAAATGTCCAGGAAATCAAGTTTGAGTTTAGAAAGCATTCGTTAATCCCGGAAGTCCAAATTAGTTGAAT
Organism: Andricus grossulariae; assembly: GCA_011634705.1. Classification (NCBI taxonomy): domain Eukaryota; kingdom Metazoa; phylum Arthropoda; class Insecta; order Hymenoptera; family Cynipidae; genus Andricus; species Andricus grossulariae. Next base: position 93,020,401 of record JAABKJ010075445.1, on the reverse strand, counting down.
CCAATCCTTTATTGTTCAATGACTTAAGCTGAAATTACTAAATATTCTATAGTTCCAGTTTTCAATAAGAAATTTTGCAATCTCAAAAGACTTAATAGTGGAATTGTCCTGACATATTTAATATCCACATTGTGAAATTCAAAATTAAAAGCAGAAAAAAATTTCAAACCAAATGTTTTAAAATTTAGCTTTTTGAAAAAATAGAAAAATAAAATATTATCAAGTATCATACCATGTAGCATTAAGTACCATCCAAAGGAATTGACAATATTTTTTTACTACCATATGCGATTTGTGTAAAAAACACCGCTGAAATTTTCACCGATTAAAAATTGAAGCATTCTTTAATTAGGATCTTGAAACTTAGTAGTTTAAAATAATAAAATTTTTAATTGGACATCACGCTTTTTAAGACAGACTCGTTTCAATCTAAATTTCATTGAAACATTTTATTATAAAGGGGGACAACTTTACTTTCAAGACAATTTTATGTGGTTGTACATGTGAGTCTGACATATGAGCTTCAACGTAGACAGAACAAAAGAATGGTAGATTTACTTCAAATTAAAATTATTTACTTCAAATCAAAAATGCAAGATAAATCTTTGAATTCTTTTGATTTACTTTTAATTATTTTGAGTTGTCTTGAACCTTTTGGATTTTTTAAAACTCTTTTTCAGTCTATGATATTCTTCACATCCATATATAAAATTAGGTAAAACAAACCAATTCTGGTTCCTACCGTTTTTTTTATGAATCAGCTTCAACAAAAAAATGGTAAGGGCTAGTATTAGTCCCCTACCAGTATTAAATATAAGAAAATAATCTATTCTGTTGAAAATTCTTCTTGTTAGGTTGCAAATTCACCTTTTTTTTAAATAAACTATTTTTTTATAAAATATGATTATTTTTTTATTAAAAAAATCATTTTTGGTGTAAAATTTTAGTTAAAAAATCATCTATTTTCTTAGAAAATTTAAATTTTTGTTGCAAATTCAACAATTTGGTAAAAAAAAATCTATTTTGTTGAAAATTAAACTATTTTGTTCGGAAATTCAAATTTTGGTAAAAAATTCAAATATTTAGTTAAAAAATCAACTTCTTTGTTTAAAATTCAACTATGTTTTTTTTCTTGCAAATACGATTGTTTTTTATTAAAAATTAAAATCACGTTTGTTTTTAAATTTTAGTTGAAAAATCATCTATTTTATTCAAAAATTCAACTATTTGGTTTGGAAATTCAATTTTTGGTTGAAAATTGAACTATCTAGTTAAAAAATCATCTATTTTGTTTAAAATTCTTGTTGTTAAGTTGAAATTGAACTATTTTTTTTAAATCTAAACTATTTTTTTTTAATTCGATTGTTTTTTATTAAAAATTACAATTATTTTTTATTTAATATCTTAGTTCAAAATCATCCATTTTGTTCGAAAATTCAAAATTTGGTTGAAAATTCAACTATTTAGTTAAAAAATGATCTATTTGGTTACAAATTTAATTATTTTGTTTGGAATTTCACATTTTTTTTGAAAATTCAACTACTTAGTTAAAAAATCATCTATTTTGTTGACAATTATTCTTGCTACGTTAAAAATTAAACTACTCAGTTATAAAATCATCTATGTTGTTCGAAAATTCAAAATTTGGTTCAAAATTCAACTATTTTATTAAAAAATGATCTATTTTGTTGAAAATTCAACTATTTTGTTTTGGAAATTCAAATTTTGGTTGAAAATTCAACTACTTAGATAAAAAATCATCTATTTTGTTCAAAAATTCAAAATTTGGTTGAAAATTCAACTATTTGGTTTGAAAATTCAAATTTTGGTTGAAAATTCAACTACTTAGATAAAAAAATCATCTATTCTGTAGAAAATTCTTCTTGTTAGGTGGAAAATTGAACTACTTTAGTAGAGAATGAAACTATTTGGTTGCAAATTCAAATGTGCAGATGTGATGGTACACAGATGCGATGCAATACTGAATGTCGAGTAGCTTTACTCGGATAAAAAAGAAAATGACGAGTAAAGAGGAGGAAGTAAAGCAAGCAGTTCTCCTTCTGTATCAGATTGGCTGCCGATTTGAAATGTCGAAGAAAGTTTACTTACTAATTCGTATGCAGAAGAAGTCTGCAGGCGATTGCTCGAGTCCGTACGTCCTGCTTCGATTTCTTCGGCATCAACAATCCACGTGAAATCAGGTCTGGGGTTGGCATTTATGGTCACGTTCACTACTCCTTGTTGTCCAATCACATATCCGAAACGCTCAATGTTGGGCTGGGGTTGCGGTGGATCTATTTTCACACAAAAGAATTTTCAATTTTTCCATTTTCTCCATTTTTTAAATATTTTTTTAATATTTTTTATTCAGCGACAATTGTTCATTCAGCTGGCGTTGACATTCTCAATCAGGATTGCGACAGAAGTCTGGTTTCAAAATATACGTGATTTTTGTAGGTCTTAGATATATTTTTTTAGATATATTTTTTTTTAATCCAGTTCCATACATGAAATTGAGTCAATCAAAATCAATTTCAAAAGATTCTACTCGTCGCAGAATAATTTTCCAGCAATTTCTTACACAATTTTGAATTGATGCAAATGACAAGGGATTTTTGACAATTATTGATTTCTAAACGATTCTCATTTATATTAATGTATAATTTTTTTAAATCTGGAATTAGTATGATCATCGACTTTCAAGTGTCCAACGGATTTCAATATTTTAAAAGTTTTTAAAATATTCCAAAAATTTCACAAAAATTTTAAAGATTTCAAAAGATTGTAAAGATTTCTAAAAGATTTCGAGAATTTTAATAGATTTCACAAAGGTTTCAAAGATTTAACAAAGATACCAAAGATTTTACAAAGATTTCAAAGATTTCATAAAAATTTCACAAAAATTTAAAAAAATTACAAAATATTGAAAAGATTGATTAATGATTTAACGAAGATTACAAAGATTACAAAGATTACACAAAGATTTCAGAGATTTCATAAATATTTAAAAAAATTACAAAAGATTTCAAAAACTTAAAAGAATTTTACAAAGATTACAAAATATTTCAAAAAATTAAACAAATTGCACAAAAAATTCAAAGATTTCAATGATTTGACAAAGATTACAAAAATATTTCAAAAAATTACAAGATTTCAAAAACATAAAAACAAGTAAAAATATTTTACAAAGATTTTACAAAACTTTCAAAAAATTACAAAATATTTCAAAAATTACGAAAGATTTCGAAAACTTGCAAAAATTTCACAGATTTCAATAATTTAACAAAGATGTCAAAGGTTTTGCTTGTATTCTTTTGAAATTTTTAAAATATTTGTAAAATCTTCTAAAAATTTTCAAAATCCTTCAAAATCTTCGAAATGTTTTGAAATTCTTGTATTATTTTGAAATTTTTACAAAATTTTAATGAAATTTTTTAAATATTTGTAAAATCTGTTGTATTAATTTAAAATCATTATTAGTTTCGAAATATTTGTGAAATTTTCTAAAAAAGTTTGAAATTGCTTCAAAGTATTGGAAGGTTATAAAATCTTAGAAATCAGGATTACTGTACGTTTTCCAAAATCATTAACGTGCTTGATTTTTTTTTTGAAAATTTAAAAATCTTTGTGAAATCTTTTGAAATCTTCTAAAAAATTTCAAAATCCTTCAAAATCTTGTTATTTTATTAAAAATTCATTACTTTTTGTCAAGCATTAATTTTTTAATTGACAATTTAACTTCACCCTTTTTAGTTGAAAATTAATATTTTTTAGTTGAAACTTGAACTATTTGGTTGAAAATTGTTGTTTTTTTTTAGTTGAAAATTCTTCCTTTTTGGGTGAATTATATTGTTTTTGTTTGAAAATAAAAAACCTTTTTTCGTTACAAATATAATTGGATGGTTAAAAAAAATAAAAATATTGGTTTAAATTATTTAACTGTTCTTTATTTCAAATTAGTATTTGGTTGTGAAAATGTAATTATTTTGTAGCATATTCATTTTTTTGTTGATAATTAGTTTGTTTTTGTTAAAAATTAAATCATTTGGTTGAAAATTTGTCCTTTTTGTTTGACTCCAATTGTTCTTTGAAAAAATAACAATCTTTTTTTGGTTTAAATATCAGCTTCTACATTTTTTGTTGAGGCTTTATTTTTTTTGGTTGAAAATCAATCTTCTTTGTTGAAAATTTAATGAACTTTATTAAAAGTTTAACTCTTTGATTAAAAATTAATTTTTTTGGTTGAATATTTATCATGTTAGTTGAAGAATTGATCATTTTATTTGGAAATGTAACTCTTTGGTTGAAATTAGACTATTTGGTTGAATTCAATTACTTTTTCATGAAAATAAAAACCTTTTTTTGGTTTATATATCAGCTTTTACATTTTTTGTTAAGACTTAACCTTTTTTGGTTGAAAATTCAACTACTTGATTGAAATTTTAATTCTTTTGTTAAAAATTTATGTTATATGGTATATTGTTCAAAAAATGGTCAATGTTGACATTTTTTCAACATTAAATATTCTAATTCGATGCATGACGAGTTTCCAAGTTTTTTCAACTAACTTTTAATTGTTTAAACATTTCATATTTCTCAAAACATTTTTTTTTTTCAGTAAATCTTGAAAAGTTATTATTTTCTTAAATTGATGGTACGTTTAACAAATTTTAAGAGTAATTTTTGTTTGTTAATGATATTTGGAAATAATTAGAACAATTGACATTTATTTGAACAATTTTTTCCACACTGGAACCTCGATGCTTAGTCAAGCGTGACAAATAACATGAAAGCCACATGAGTTGAATCAGTTGAGTGACATAAATCGAGGTTCCAGTGTAGTTGATATTTTAATATTTTAATAAAATTCTAAATCAGAAGCAGTTAAATTGAACCAAAAAAGAAGAAATCTCAACAGAATACTTGAATCCTCAAAAAGAAAGATTTTTCAGTCAATGAAGAAAAAAAATCATCGACAATTCAGAATTTTCAAGTCAGAAAAGCGATGACCTAAATGGAAACAGTGCCTAAACTGACATAGGGCCAAAAATTGACATGGGTCCCAAAATCTGCCTATGACCCAAAATTGGAATTAGGCCCAAAATTGACATAGAACCCCGAATTGTCAAAGGTCCCAGAATTGACATGTGACCCAAAATTGACATTCGGCCCAAAATTTGAATATGGCCCTAAATTTAAATAGGGCCCAAAATTTACATTCGGCCCAAAATTAAAATAAGGCTAAAAATTGATATAAGGCCCAAAATTGACATGGGGTACAACATGGACATCGGTACTAATTTTTTAAATAAATTTAAATTGAATTTTCAAAAACATGAAAAGGATTATAGAATTGGCAACTTGAATACGGGCCTCTCACAACATTCTTGGAATGTTGATCATTATTTTCATTTCGATTGTAAAAATATTAAAATTCTTGCGAAGAAAAAAAACTCTTATAAAAGGAAAATTCTGGAATCAATTTTCATAAATAAATATATAGAATTATCTATTAATTTAAAAACTGAAATTCCTAACATGAATCAATGTTTGAATTAAATTTTATTCAGAAATAAGATCTTCTCCTTTCACTCCGCTAGGATTCGAACACCAGGTCAACTGATTTCCGGTCAGGTGCTCTAACCACTGAACTACAGAGAGATCAGAAGAAGAATTCTTTTTTCTGAAATACGCTTTATTTAGCAAGATGTTGCACTTCAATTTTTAATAGAAATCTGTATTATCATCGGAGAAGGTAACGAATCGAGAAGAGAAATCCACACATAAAATGGAGCCTCAAATAAAAGAAAATATCGATCTGATACATCAAAGGAATGTGAAACGAAAAAACTGGCTCAAGATTCATCAACGCCTTTCAATCACAATCAGGAATATCAATCTGATTCATCGAATAAATCTGACAATAAAATGAAAAAACTGGCTCAATATTCAGAAACGTCCTCTAGTAGCAACAAAGAAAATTAAAAATATCTAATGTCAACAGCTTTATTATTTAATATAATATTTCATCAATTTCAGCACTTATCACAAAAGTTCTTAGAATTTAAAATCACATAGAGCATAATAAACTTCTTTATTAAAAAATGCTCTTCATTTTATATGAACGCTTATACTATTATACTTTATTCTGATAATTTCTCAGTTTCTATAGATAATTATAATTCATTAATATTTCAGCCAAAAACTGTAAAATGACGCATAAAAAATATATTTCTTGTATTTTATTATATTAGTACAATACTCCAGTCTTTGATTAGAATATTGTATTAATATAATAAAATACGAGAAATATATTTTTTAACGTCATTTCACATTTTTTGTTCAAATATGATTGCATTTTTCTTCTTATTATTATTATTGTTGCCAGTGTAGGGGCTTGAGCACCAATGTAGGATCTGGAGCGCCAATGTAGGGTAGGGCCTGGGGCACCAATGCAGGTTCAAATTTAGACCCTACTTTGACGCTAAACGTGGAAAAACGGCCGATTTCGGACATTTTTAACGTCAAAGTAGGGTCTAAATTGAATTGAAATCGCTGCTCATTTTGAACCTACGTTGCTACTCCAACGCCTACTAAGATAGGAGTTATAGGTTCAAAGTAGGGCCTAAATTTCAACTCGGGTAGAGGCCCATTAATATTCCACAAACATGCGATAATTTGATGTCATTCGTGTTATCACCATACGTGGAGTCCTACAAGAAAGAGTGGCCTGGCGGTACTTTCCATAAGGTAGGGAAAAGTGGGGTATGGTGTCAGTGTGGACTTTGTAACTTTTGTAACTAATGCTCATGTTTCTTCATTTTCATATTAGTTTTTTACGTAAAATAGCTTTCATTAGTACTAAGAAAAGCTATTTTATGTGAAAAAACTAATATGAAAATCAAGAAAACACGAGCATCATTTGCAAGAGTCACCGTGCCCCGCACTGACACCATACCCCACTTCAACCTACGTTACGAGTTTGAGAGGTAGGGGGGGCTAAAATTAAGGTAAGTAACAGGGGGGGGGATGAGTGAAAATAGCGTTAATAAGAAAATCCAACTATATTTTTGGGAAAAAGTTCATTTTTTTATTACGAAAGCTACTATTATATTTTTGGTTCGGAATTCATTTCGTTTGGTTAAAAATTATATTATTTGGTTCAAAATTGAATTATTTTCTTGAAAATGCAACTATATTGTTAAAAATTCATCTTTTTTCATTAAAAGTTGAACTATTTTGTAAAAAGTTAATTTTTTTATTTGAGATTTCATCTCTTAGGTTGAAAATTTAACTAATTTGATGAAAATTCGTTTCATTTTTGGTTGAAAATAAAATTTTTTAACTATTTGATTTGTGGTTAGAATTTCTGACTTTTGCAGTGGAAAATGTAAATAATTGATTCAATTTTGTCTTTTTTAAATGAAAGTTCAACTTTTTGATTGAAAATACATGTATTCTGTTAAAAATGCAATTGTTTGGTTGAAATATCACCTATTACATGCTTCGTTAAAAAAACATCTTTTTTGGATGAAAATTCGATTATTTGACTTAAAGTTGAACTAATTTGTAAAAAAATTAATTTTTTATCAAGATTTCATAATTACAATTGAAAATTCAACTATTTGCTTCTAAATCGTCTTTTACGTTAAAAATTCTACTCTTTTGTAGAAAAATGATATTTTGGCTTAAAAATTCAACAATTTGGTAGAAAACTAAACTATTTGGTTCAAAATGAGACTTTTTGGTAAAAAAATTATATTCTTGGACTGAAAATTCAACTTTTTTGTAGATTATTTGTCTTTTTTACTTTAAAATTAAATAATTATGTTGAAAATTCCTGTATTTTGTTCCAAATGCATCTTTTTCGTAGAACATTGATCTTCTTGGTCAAAATTCATCTTTTTGGTTGAAAATTTGACAATGTTGTTGAAAATTAATTTTCTTTTTGGTCAAAAACTATTATTTTGTTATCTGAAAATTGAACTATTCTATGTTTAGTTATAACTTTATCCTGTATTTTGGATAAGTTGGAAATTCGTCTTTTTTATAGAACATAAGTCTTCTTGGTCGAAAATTCATCTTTTTGGTTGAAAATTGAACAAATTTGTTGAAAAATAATTTTTTTTTTTGGTTCAAAGTTATTTTTTTCATCAGAGTTTTTATCTGAAAATTTAACTATTCCATTTTTATTTGAAACTTCATCCTGTATATTATATAATTTAAAAAATCAACTATTTGGTAGAGAATTCATGTATTTTGTTGACTTAATTTTTAACCCCATCCCAGAGTCTCCGTTTGAGACACATCACCCAGGTGCTAATCAGCTTCCGGCATGGATGCTACGCCTCCGCTTAGGGCTATTCCTTCGGGACCATCGCTAAAAAATTTTCCGCGACTGTTTATTATTATAACCATATTCAGCGGAAACCCTTGGTACAGGGACCCTTATCCGCAACGTGAGGACGCGTTCGGTTGCTTTGTCATAGGACCTTCAGTTGCATTCTGAAATTAGTTGAATATTCACGCCCAATCAACATAAAGTTAACTTTAAATTCACCAGACTGGCGGTTACTATTTATTTTAAAGTACACTACTAAATCCGTCGAACTCTCTGTTTAAAATTTGTTTATCAGGCACTCTCAGGGCCGGCTTTGCCGGCTGTCACATGTCACCGCTCGCAACAACAAACAACACGTCCAGGTGGTCGTCACGTGACTTTGCACCACTCACACTATCCTTCAATCACGACCATATAGACTAAAGTTTAAGTTTTGAGTGTTTGCGTCGCGCCTGCGGCGCAACGTAGGGAAGTAGCTCGCCATAGACTACAAACTATGCTATAGAACGGACCAGAAAGAATGGCGAGTTACTAGAGGACGCTAGTATGAACGTGCCTTCACAGGCGTCTACTGCTGCAAGGTACCGTTTCGCGTACACGGACCTTGGTGGTACGTATAGTAGTAGTACCACGTGCCTTGTGCAGTACAAGATTTTTTATAGCAGAACGATTGCTCGTTGATTGGTCGTAGCGCCATATTATAAATAAAAGTCGTGGTTGCGGAATACTTGCTGGACGACAGTTTAATAAAAGGATTGTCGAGGATTTGATTGGGCGTGACGCCTTTACCTTGGGTTGTTGAAAGCATAGTAAGTTTGAAAGGTATGTGTTCTCATTCTGGCCAGTGTACATTGCGTAAAGTGTAGCCGTGAATCCAGTTTGATCGGGACAAATGGGTGTTAGAAATGTTGGTTCTTGCTTGTGGGAGGGTTCTGGCGTCGGTTCTTAAAGAGCATTATATAATGATTGTTCGGTCTAGTCTTTCAACAGGACGCGGGCTCATGACAGCTATGATCGAGTAAGGTCACCGCCATTTTGAAAGACCCCGACGTTAAGATGGCACGTTAGATCGGTTCGTTCGGAGTGATAATTAAAATTAAATTAGATTCTGAGGTATGTTTAAATTATAGGTTCGTTGTGTATAAGCATTGTGTCTAGTTTCGGGGTTGAGCCTTTTTAATACGTTGCATCATGCAAGATGTTGGCTATCTCTCATGATAAGTTCGAAACCTAAATGTTATAAGAGACTTCACATAGTTAGTGACGTGATTGAAATAGGACCTAGGCTAAACATATTCAATTCTGTTAGGGTGTAATAATGTTCTTCCACAGTGATCACCCAACATGGCGGTAACCCCCACATGACCTTTTATGTCATTAGTGGACCACCAGATTAGAGGGTCACAGGATCTCGACGATTTCATTTTATTCTATTTCTTTAGCGATCATCCAAGATTGTGGCAACCCCACATGACTTTTCATGTCATTAGCGGCCCACCATAGTGGAGGGTCTTAAACTGATTTTTTTTACCGGGGTTTAAATGAACATGTGAGGCAGTAATGGCCGTAATGAATAAATTAATTTGTTTTTGTCACTCGTATTTGATGACTTGGTTATGATTTTCTTTAACATGTCATTTGTTGATCCTCGTTCAGATTCTTCCTAACCCTACCCATCTCTGGGTTGGGCTGGTGGGGAAATTGAGATAAGATAAAGTGGTTCGAAGTTAATTCCTTAGGTAGGAACTTATCAATCCTTCAATGGGTCACATTTTGAGCGATCTATTTCACGACCTTTTTGTTCGTTTGGGGTTTTAACAGGGTGAACGATCTGGCGCGCTTCAGGCATAATAAACAATTAACTTATTGGGATTCATTGGCCAATAAACCAATAGGTCAGAGTATCGGAAATCAAGCGGCCAATAAACCATTGACCCAATGTGGTAACATGTCTTCTATCATAATTAAATTAAAAAATGGTAATTAAATTGAAGGCTGACTCAGTATTGGCGTATGCATGGCCAATGCGAAACTAAATGAAAGTAGAGATTTCTGATTGGCTTAGGTGTAAGCCAATAACATTTATAATATAAAATAAGAAAAAGCAAAGGTTATTATATATATATATATATATATATATATTTATTTATCGAATTGATCGAATTCTCCGCTCCTTCGGAATACAACATCACTGCCAAGGAGAGAGAAAAGGAGGAAAGGTATCAAGACCTTAGAAGAGAGCTGCAACGACTGTGCTCAAAATATTCCGTACGAGTAATTGTCCTGATGATTTGAGAAAAGCAAAAGTTTGCTCCTTCGACAAGGACTGTTTTTCTACATTCCTGTGAAATTTTATGTGCATTTTCTTGTCGAATAGCTCTTGATGGAATTTTTCAAATTCTGCTTTCTTTACCTCGGCTTTCAGAAGTGAACAATAATTCACGTATTTTCGGTATTATTAGCGATGTTTACTAGTAAACAAAAATCATTACGTTTTGAAGATTCATAATTTTTTAATACAAGATTCGAATAAAAAATTATTACATTTCAAAGCATATTTACATTTTTCAACAGCTTTAGGTTGTGTTGGTGCGTTCATCTGTAATTGGTATTGTTAAACAAAAATCATTATAACTTGAATAAGATTTACAATATTTTAACAATGTTGGATTATGCTAGTGTATTCTGGCCAAAAATTATTTCCAATTAAAAAAAAAAGATATTTCAAACATTTTGAGGAAGATTGAAAACTTTTCAATCATTTGAGGTTATGTTAGCACACCAGAAATCAGTATTTTTAGTGAAAAAGTAATTATTTAATTTTAAAGAAGATTTAAAATTTGAAAAAAAATTGTTACTTCATGTTAGTGTTTTCTATGTGTAGAAAAATGCTATTGAAAATATCAAACAAGCATAAAATTCTTCAGATTATCCTTATTATTTAGATAATCATTCAGTCACTAAGTTCAAAATTTTGTTGTACAATTTTTGGTTTCGTTGGTGCTTATACTGGAAATTGGTACTTTTAATGAAAATTCATTGAATTTTGAAGAAGATAAAAAGTTTCGAACAATTTTTAGTAGTATTAAAATAGTATTAAAAAAAGTATTAAAATAGTATTAAAAAAAAATTATTTTAATTTCATCAAAATGTAGAATCTTCAAAAAAATTTCGATTATGATATGGTTTTTCGTCGAAAATTGGTATTTTTGCTATTTTAAATTATATTTCAAACATTTGAAAGAAAATTCACAACTTTTTTTAATTATTTAAAGTTATGTTGGAACACCAAAAATCGCTATTTTTATTAGAAAAATCATAAGATTTCAAAGAAGATTAATATTTTTTGAACAATTTTAGGTTTCGTTGTTAATTTTACTCAAAAATTAGTGTTTCAAAAAATCATTATGAATTGATAAAAATTTAGAATATTCAAACAATTTTGGATTATTCTACCCTTTTTCGTCGAGAATTGGCATTTCTATTCAAACAAACTTTAGAAACTTTGAACAATTTTAGATTACGCTATCGTTTTTTGTCAAAAATTGGTATTTTTACTTTTTTAAATTATATTTCAAACATTTTGAAGAAGATTCACAACTTTTTTAATTTTTTAAGTTTATGTTGGAACACCAAAAATTGCTGTTTTCAGTACAAAAATCGTAAGATTTCCAAGAAGATTAATAATTTTCAAACAATTTTAGGTTTCAAACAAAATTCAGAATCTTCAAACAATTTATATTCTATCCTTTTTTGTCGAAAATTGGTATTTCTGTTTATTTTTAAAAAGTTATATTTCAAACATTTTAAAGAAGATTCACAATTTTTTAAATCATTTTAGGTTATGTTGGAACACCAAAAATTGGTATCTTTAGTACAAAAATCATAAAATTTCAAGGGATATTCATAATTTTTGAACAATTTTAGGTTTCGTTGTTAATTTTATCTGAAAATCAGTATTTTCAAACAAAAATCATTATAATTTGAACAAAATTTAGAAAGTTTCAATAATTTTGGATTATGCAATCGTTTTTCGTCGAAAATTGGTATTTCTATTGGTATTATTATTTATTTATTTTGAAAATTATATTTCAAACATTTCAAAGAAGTTTCACAACTTTTTTAATCATTCTAGGTTATGGGGGAACACCAAAAATCGGTATTTTAGTACAAAAATCATAATATTTTAGAGATTTATCATTTTTGAGCAAATTTAGGTTTTGTTGTTATTTTACTTGAAAATTTGTATTATTTTAAAACGAAAATCATAAGAAATTTGAACAAAATTTAGAATCTTCAAAGAATTTGGGATTATGCTATCGCTATTCGTCCAAAATTAGTATTTTCATTGGTATTATTATTTATTTATTTTTTAAATTATATTTCAAACATTTCAAAGAAGATTCACAACTTTTTTAATCATTCTAGGTTATGTTGGAACACAAAAAATCGGTATTTTCAGTACAAAAATCATAATATTTTAGAGGAGATTTATCATTTTTGAGCAAATTTAGGTTTTGTTGTTATTTTACTTGAAAATTTGTATTTTAAAACGAAAATCATTAAAATTTGAACAAAATTTAGAATCTTTAAACAATTTCGGATCATGCTATCGTTTTTCGTCGAAAATTGGTATTTTTATTTATTTTTAAAAAGTTATATTTTAAACATTTTAAAGAAGATTCACAATTTTTTAAATCAGTTTAGGTTATGTTGGAACACTAAAAATTGGTATCTTTAGTACAAAAATCATAAGATTTCAAGGAAGATTCATAATTTTTGAGAAAATTTAAGTTTTGTTGTTATTTTACTTGAAAATTTGTATTTTAAAACGAAAATCATAAGAAATTTGAACAAAATTTAGAATCTTTAAACAATTTCGGATCATGCTATCGTTTTTCGTCGAAAATTGGTATTTTTATTAAACAAGTATGAAAAATGTTATATTTACATAATTTTACATGAGAATTTGATAAATAAACATTTCAACAGTTGAAAAATAAGAAAATTGGGAATTTAAGAAAATTCAAGAAAAAAGAGAATTTTGCATTATAAACAAGTATGAAAAATGTTATATTTACATAATTTTACATGAGAATTTGATAAATAAACATTTCAACAGTTGAAAATTCAAATGTTAAGAACTGAATTTGCAATAGTTGATAATTCAAATTTTGAATATTAAATTTTTCAGTTGGAAAATTCCAATTTCAACTTTTGAAAGGTGAAGAAAAAAGCGAACTTCAAGAAAAAGGGGAATTTTGTATTAAAATCAAGTGGAAAAATCTTATGTTTGCATAATTTTACATGAAAATTTAGTAAATAAACATGTCAATAATTGAGTTTTCAACTGTTAAAAATTGAATTTGCAATAGTTGAAATTTCAAATTTTGAATATTGAAGAAAATTTAATTTTTAACTTTCAAAATTCAATATTTGAAAATTCAAGAAAAAAGCGAATTGGGCATTAAAAACAAGTGTTAAAAATAGTATATATTTATAATTTTACACAGGAAATTAATAAATGTAGATTTCAACAGTTGTAAAATAAAAAATTGAGAATTTAAGAAAATTCAAGAAAAAAGAGAATTTCGTATCATAAAGAAGTATTAAAAATGTTATATTTACATAATTTTACATAAAAATTTAATAAATCAAAATTTCAACTGTTAAGAATTGAATTTTCACCATTGAAAATTCAAATTTTGAATATTGAATATTGAATTTTTAAGTTTGAAAATTCAATCTTCAAAATTTGAAAAGTGAAGAAAAAAGCGAATTTAATATTAAAAAAAAGTGTCACAGATATATTCACACAATTTTACATGTGAATTTAATAAATAAACATTTCAACACTTAAATATACAAATGTTGCATATTGAAAATTGAAAATTAAATTTTTCAACAGTTTAAAATTCAAGAAAATCAATTCCTTAAATTCTTAGAATTCCGCGAATTCCTCGAATTGTGTGAACAATTCCGAAAAATAAAATTCCCAACACTGGAAAATTCCCGAATTTGAAAATTCACGAATAATAAAATTACCGAATTGGAAAATACCTGAAAAATAAAATTCCCGAATTAAAAAATTTCCGAATTGGAAAATGCCGGAATAATAAAACTACCGAATTGGAAAATTTCTGAATAATAAAATTACCCACAGTTTATAATATTACAGAATTGAAAAACTCCCGAATTTAAACAATACATTTTTTAAATAAATATTATTTATTTATTAAAACTACAATAATCAAATATTTCTATAAAAAAATTTATGTTTAAAGTTTCTAAAATTATTGTTTGAATGAAAAATAACAATAATTGAACTCTCAGTAGTGAATTTATAAGTTAAAAAAAAATTCCAACTCTCATTATCTCCTCGTGATCTAATCTTGTAAAAAAAAAAAACTTACTGGTCTAGCTAGAGGACAAAATGCTCTGTAGGACATGTAGCCTAGCCCGGCTAACATAGCACTTGGTGGAATTAAACTCAGCCAATCTCTGACTAAAATAAAATTGAATTATTCTCATGCCTTTGATTATTAAATTGAATTTCCAAATAAAACACTGAACCAGTGTCAATGGATGAAAGTTGAAATGGATCGCAGGACTCGAGATTCCATATTTTGCAATCGCATATAATGAAGATAATGATGTCAGGGCAAGTAGTTGATAATTTTGGACCTCAATTCTTACCTCCAAGTCTGAACCATCCTCCTATCGAGTCAGGAATCGGTAATCCCGACAAATAATGGGGAATTGAAACTTTAATAAGATGTGCTACGGGTTCCATATTGGCAAAGTGCACAGTAGAATCAAGTGACAAGCAAAATGTACTAAGTTTTCTATCTTTTATGATCTTTTATGAACCTCGATTCTTGCCAATAATTACACGCACACGTAAGATCTCACAACACAACACCACCTTACCAATGTTACAAAATTGTACACTCGTGACACCAGCAGTGTGAATACTGCATTCTAGAAAATTTTTGGAAACCAAAAAAGAACTTTGACATGTGGAATGCCACTGCCCATCCCTGCCTGGGCAGGGATCAGAAACCATTGCTGGGAAACATATAATACTATATGTCAGGGGTGGGATATAATGAACATTCGATATTTCATGTTGTGACGTCAGCTGACAAGATGGTGGCGGGCTGAGGGCCAAGCAATAATACCCAATAATACCAATTGCAGTGAACCAAACTTAATTTTTTTCACAGTTTGGACGAAATAAATATTTGTGATACAATTGCGCAAAATAGGCGATTGTCGAAGATAATAATAATAATTTCTGTACATTCATAGATTATTGTTACCGATTTTTTTGGGCGCGCGACTGTTGGTTCTCGAGCTTCGCGCTCGATAATATATTTATCTCGCGCTTCGCGCTCGATGATGTGTTTACCCTCCGATCGTCGTCTTGGCGGATATTGATATGCTGATAATTGATATATGCCTAATATGATATTTTTTGCAACCCAAACTTATTTATTATTATTAATATTATTAATATAGAGCGGCATAGTTGTCAGCTTGCACAGGGCGGCAAATTGGTTAGCGCCGGCCCTGACTACTACTCCAATATTTTTCATAGGCTTGGCTAGTCGACCCGATTTTTCAGGACGTCTAGTCCATCGCCTGTTCTAACTTGCCCAATTTGTAGGGACGACTAAACACAGCCTTAAAACAAAGATCACTGTTTTGAATTAATGACTGACTTACGTAGGGTAGCCAGGGAGTCATGCTCGGTAATATCAAGGTCGACGAAAAGGAACAAGACAATTTATCACCGTTATTCTTAACTGTCAAATACCTTTTGTCGATTAAATCCGGGAGACGAGTCCCCGAGCCTATCCAATGGAGTACTCCTTTCGTGCCCAAAAAAAGGTTTTGGTTATTTTAGAAAATTGGCACAGTTGTAGCCTCCGGAAGCTACGACCACGATCGTTCACCGAACAATTCGATCCCGACGCGACCGGAGGTGATACGACATCCGACTCGTCACTTCCCGCAACACCAGAAAACGATCGATTCGGGAAATCACTGCACAAGAAAATAAAAAACTTAAAGACCCACAGACTTTTAATTGAAAGGACTCAAAAGACCTGAACTGTCTCGAAAAACCAGAACAATTGACTTTAATCGTTGCCACCACCGAAAAGTGGCCACACTCGCTTACACCTTGATTGAAAACTGAGCAGAGCAGAACACGTGTCCGAGCCTGCTCAACAAAGGAAGCCTCATACTACTACCTGAGTTCCCACACAACGAAAAGGTAGTGCCCGAAACTCAAAAACAAAGGGAAAACTTTAAGGAAAATAAGCATTGGGCGGAGACCATGTTATGATTAATGAAAGCTGAAGGTCAATCAAAAGAGGAACAATAACATCAAACAAATTATCAACAATCACTTTGGTAAAATATCAAAATAATAAATGAGAAAATAAAATAATAAGAAAGTAAATTATAGAAAATACCATAATTCAATACCCAAGAAACCAAATTACTTCAACTAAGGCTCATTTAGCGCAGAATTAAAGAAGCTTTCCAATTATTGAAAGACTTCAAACTATAATATGTGTTAATGGCATGTGACAATATGTCACGTGAACAATCATTAAATGTTATTTCATCAGGCGCCTTTATTATTAGAAAAACTAATATATTGTACTGAAATTATGGGAAATGGTTCAAAATATATAAGGGGATGTCTGGCTGTCCCATTTGAGTTTTTGTTTTGTTTGGATAATGCAATTTTATCACAGTGGAATCTGGATTTAGTGATTCTCAGGGCCACCTTCAGTTCAGGGCCAGCGGGGCCATGGCGAGAGGGCCCCCACCAATGTAACTAGTCGGTTAATCAAAATCGCTGCGACATGCACACACTTCTGCATCGGCTCCTACTTCGATGTCTTTTTTTTTTTTTTTTTTTTTTTTTTTTTTTTTTTTTTTTTTTAGAATCCAGCGAGGACTTATACTTCTTGAGTCGGCTAAATGATCCCCACATTTTAATCGGTCCTAGGGCCCCCACGACCCTAAAGGCGGCCCTGGTGATTCTGGATTTAGTGTTTCCGAGAATTGAATTGAGCGTTGCGGTAAGGCGTTGTACCCTAACGGCGTACCTGTCTAACTGCGCCATGACGTTCCGACAGGTCACTCGAAGTGGGAAGCACACGCGTTTAAATAGCGAATAAGAACGATGATGAGCTCGCATCGACAAACATGGGGCGCCGATACCAACTATTAACTATAAGATTTCTTGTTAATATGTAATTGAAATTCAAATTTCTTCTGAACTGGTGTCGCTGTCGTAGCTACCAATAGTCTCTACGATTAGACAAAGAAAACAAAGCAGAAGTATTGGATAGACAGAGATAGAGAGAATATGATCGTTTCGAAACTAACACATGTCCTTGGAACACAATCAGATCGTCTTTGTCTATCTCACATGGTAGTAAGAGAGGTCTGATCGAGTTCAGGCATCAAAGTCCCACTGCAATGTTTTATAATGTCAAACTCTCAGGTGTTAACTTGAGAATAGTGAAAACTGTCTTTTTCGTGGACAGTTAATGTAATATTTATAAAATGACTGATTTTCTGTTGAATCACTTCTTCGTATGTCTGGCTGCGAAACTGCGTCGCATGCATTATGCACTACGCAAAAGTATATGCTTCCTCACTTGAAGTGTTGACGTGAAGTGTGTTGGTGAAAATAGTCATGTGTTTTGGGATACTGCTATCTTCGAATGGTTTCATCTACTTCTTGCTTGTGGCTTCTTAATACACATCAAATGGACAGAACTAACACACAGATGGAAAAATAGATTCAATACTTTCACGATGATTCATGATGATAAATTTAAATTTAAAGCTTTTTCGGGTTTCAATCGTGTGCACGTCAAGTAAGTACTTTTTATACGAGTTAGAGTATATTTTTCCCGCAGTAAATTCAGCACACTTATAGTCCGAAAATGTACAAATTTATGTCTTAAAAAAATTATTTTTGATACTTAAGTAAAAGAATAACAACAACGCTTTACTTTAAAACTTAAAGGTTATGTCTCGCATGAATAATCTGGTGTTACTGAATTGATTAGTGAAAAGTCCGGAATTACTGATTAATCAGTGAAATTTCCAACTACTATTTCAGTCCGTGAATTTTTCACTGATTCATATTTAGAGAGTATCAAAAACCGTTTTTTCAATTTTTCTCATTTCCTAATGGATTAAGGCGGCTCAAGTTTTTGGATTTAGTGTATTCCCATATATTTTATTCATATATTTTATTCAACATCAGAATGTTTAAAATTGCATAAATGAACTAATATAAATACTTTGCTCATACGTGGCATTTGGTTAATACTGGGCATAGGAAACAGTGAGTCGATCAATTTCCGCGTAAAAAGTATTTAATAATAACGATAACAATGGGATTCTAATTGCTATGGAAAATTAGGATTCTTTTTCGAAACCGCGTTCTATGGTTTTTCATCACTCAGAGACATAAACTGGGTACTAAATTCGTTATCCTATAACATTTTTACACTCACTGACTATTTTTATCTCTTTTTCCTGTAATTTTATGAAAATGGCTTCGTTCATACGGTGCAAAATAAAATATGGTGATCAACCAACCTGACCAGACGACTTTATGAGTTAGAACAATAAATTTATTGTCTTACAAAAAAGTTCAATTTGTATATTCAGCTTGAAGGTAATAATGTTTTTTTTTCGGCCGACTGGCCTTGAAAAATTTACTATTGGAACGAAAAATAAACAATATTGTAATACACGCCCTGACGAAACGATATTTATATACTTTCATTTTTTTTTTTTTTTTTTGTTAGCATGTCACTTTTTTGAAACAATTGAAAAGCAGATTTTTTTCACCGGCCAATCTGGTTTTTTTTCTTATGTCCAAACGTGCGGTACGAGAGAAAAAAATTCCCCTTATATATTTTCGAAACCGAATAATATTTTTTAATCAAACTTTTGTTGTATCGATTCAGCAACTCATTAGCTGAAAATAGAATTCTTACGTTTTTTTTTAACTTGAAAATTGGATTTTTGATTACCGTCCAAATATGAGAAAAAGTGCCCTTTGAGCAAAAAGAACTTCCCCTTCCATTTTCACAGAACCTAGTACCATTTTTTGATCAAACTTATTTTTTTTAATTTAAAATTTTATTTTTGATTACCGTCCAAATACAGTCGAACTCGGATTCAACGTTGCCGGATTTACCGATTCCGAGAAATGACGCCGTGTCGCGGGTAGGCTTGTCAGCAGCTGCGCAGTGTGTGCGGGGTTCACGAAGGCGTGACAAAACATGAATTGTTTACGTTCGGAGTTGCGCTAAATCCGGTTTAGTTTGGGTAGGTCAGGTCCAAGGACAGCCCCAAAACCGACGTTAAATCTGAGTTCGACTGTATGAGAAAATGTATGTATGTATGAGGAAACTTATAAGATTATCTCACATTGTCTCACATTTGCATCATGTAGTTAAGTGTATAATCTTTATAGATTGACGTTATTTAACTTCATGAATTATGTAGAATATAGGCATAATTACGACTTGGAAAATTATACACGACCAAAAATATAATAGTAGACTTTTCAATTTAAAATAATTACATAACTTCCAATCATAAAAGATGATTTTTTAAGAAAATAGTCGAATTTTCAACAAAAAAATTAAATTTTCATCTAAATAGTAGAATTTGTAACTAAAAGAGATTAATTCTGGACCAAAAATATAATAGCAGACTTTTTAAATTAAAAGAATGGTCTTTTAACCATAAAAAAGTGTATTTTAAACCGAAAAAGAATACTTTTCTACCAAAAGATAAATCTTCACTCCAAAAGCACGTTTTTTCTATCCAAAAAGACTGATGCTTCACAAAACAGTTGAATTTTCGATAAAAAAAGATGACTTTTCAACAAAATAGTTGAATTTTCAGCAAAATAAATTTATTTTCAACCGAATGGTAGAATTTTTGACCAAAAGAGATAAATTTTGGATCAAAAATATGATATTAGACTTTTCATTTATGAAGAATTAATTTTCAACCACAATAGATCAAATTTGAACTAAAAGGGTGAATTAAAAAAAAAACAGTGAATTTTTAACCAAAAAAGATGAGTTTTTAAGAAAATAGTCGAATTTTCAACCAAATAGTGTAATTTGTAACCACAAGAGATTGTTTCTTAACCAAAAATATAATAGTAGACTTTTAAAATTAAAAGAATTATGTTTCAACCACAAAAAATAAATTTTCAGCCGAAAAAGATGACTTTTCTACCAAAAGATAAATCTTAAATCCTAAAGCACGGATTTTCTATCCAAAATGACGAATGCTTCACAAAACAGTTGAATTTTCGATAAAAATTCGTCTTTTTTGGTAGAAAATGAATGATTTTGGTTGAAAATTCATTTCTTACGTTAAAAATTTAATTATTTCATTGAAAACTAAACGTAAATTAGCTTGAATTACTTTAACTTAGTCAAGTTCTTCCAATTTTAATTGAAAACGTTTATTACACGCGGAATTGAACTCTACTTCTACTATATGAACTTCTACTATATTTCGTGAAAAGCATTTTTTCACTATAAAAAAAAGGTACCTGGAAAAATTAACTTTTTTGTCCTGGAAAACCTGGAGAAGTCCTTGAATTTTTTTTAAAGAAACGCTAGACACCCTGAAATGGGGAAAAATATTTCGTTCATTTGAACGTTCGGAATTTCAGGCACATTGAATTCTTTGAAATTTACTTAATTCAATTAATTTTTCTCTATTTTTATTTTAGTTTTTGTTTAATCATCTTGAAATCTTTTTAACTCATATTGAATTCCTAGGAATTTCATTAAATCTTTTTAAATTTCCTTGCATTTTTCTGAACTTATTTCAAATTTACTGAATTCAATGAATTTTTCATATTTTTTAATTGTTTTCAATTCACTGGATTTTTTTTAAATTCACCTCTAATTTTCATGAATTTCATTGAATTCTTCTCATTTTCCTCAAGTTCCATTAAATTAACTTTAATATTACTGAAATCAATCGCATTTTTTTTATTTCATTCCCTGATTCTTTTGAATTTATCTTGATTTTTTTCAAAGTCTTATTAATCGAATTATTTTAAATTCAAAAGAGCATTAGTCACATTATTAATGGGTTTTAAATCAGTCACTTTTTTCAAGTAAATCAGGCTTGAATATTAATGTTCAAGAGAAAATTAAAAATTAGTCAGGGAGAAATCAGTGAAAAGTCGACGAATTTTGAAAATGGAGTTTTGCGCCCACCCTCAATATATTTATCAGTTTTCAATCTGAAATTGATTCAAATCTCAATAAAACTAACAAGCTGGGGTTTAAAAACAGAGGCTGTGACTTTCCTGCGATTTGGTTTACTCCCTGGTGACGTAAAAGCAGGTGCACCGAAATTATTGGCAGGGTGACGTAGACACCGTATCGAGAAGTTTGAGTGGATGGACATATCAATTATTTGCTGTCCAACAAAGGGACTCACTCCATATTTGACTCGAGTTAGTCCAGAGTTCTTCAATAAAAACGTAGGATTTGGCCCCTCATTCATTCGGTCTGCTCGTTCTTCTTTTTTCTACTGAGGGTCCTTGTAATTCAATAAAACAAATAATGACAGAGACATGTTCGAATGAATAAGTAATGAGGTCACTCAAAAAACCCATCGCCCAATCATCGGCCACGAAACCCCGATTAGGCGAATATTGTGTACCAATTTTCGTTACAAAAAAAAATTTCAAATTTAAATTAGATTCACAATAATTAGAAAACACACACATACCCTATCAATAATCTGGCATGCATTATAACCTGATTTTTCATTCTAAACTAAGTTTTATATTATTCGAGAAGTTAATTTTGGTGATTAGAAGAGGTAAGAAATTAGGGTCTTTTGACATGTAAATTTCAGGGAATTTTTATATGTCTGGAAAAACCTGGAATTGTCGAGAGATTTTTTTTAACTCTGGAAATTTTTTCGAGAGCGTGCTGACATTTTTTTTAATAATTGTAATATAAAATTAAATTTGAAAATTCATCTCTTTGCTTAAAAAATATTTTTTTAACTGAAAATTTAACTATTTAATTTTTTGATTAAAAATTTATTTATTTTTAGTTGAAAATTCATATATTTTGTTAAAAATTCGTCTTTTTGGAAGAATATTATTCTTCCAAAAAGACAGACAAAAAAAAGTTTTGGTTGAAAAAGCAGCGCTTGGTTAAAAGATAAATTCTTTTGTTAAAAATTAATTTTTTTGGTTGAAGATTCAGCATTTTAATTGAAAATTCATCTGTTTGATTATAAATCGAACAGTTTTGTTAAATTTTTTATTTTTCTTTATTTCGTTGGAAATTAATTTGTTGAACTGAAAATTTAACTATTCTATTGAAAGTTGAAAATTAATTTTTCCAAACTGAAAATTTACCTAACCCAGTTGAATATTCCATAATTCTAGTTAAGAATTCATCTGTTTAGATGAAAATTAATTTTTTGACCTGTGAATTTCAGTGAATTTTTATATGTCTGGAAAAATCTGGAATTGTCGAGAGATTTTTTTAACTCTGGAAATTTTCTCGAGAGCGTGCTGACATTTTTTTGATAATTGTAATATAAAATTCAAAAACAATGTTTTTTCATCTGTAAAAGTAGCTTTATATTATTGGATTTGACTATTTAGTTAAAGATTCGTTTTATTTTTGGTTGGAAATTATTTGTTTTAACTAAAAATTTAACTATTTTATTTTTAGTCGAAAAAGGTTTTTTTTTTTTTTTTTTAGTGGAAAATTTAACTCCTTGGCTGAATTTTCATTTCTTTTTTTAAAAATTCGTTTGGTTGAATACCCTTCGATTCGAGAATACCCATGTATTTATATGATGTGCCTTCAGCCATTGGCTCGATGTCATTCTCGTGTTCAGTCTCTATTTCTGCGGACCCTAATTCTCATCTGGTTAAATGCTCTGTTCTGCATTTATTTAGTCCGAACTTCATGTGGATATTATTGGATAACTGCTTTCTGATATTGATCACTTGCTGCAGTTTGTGGTCTGAACTAGCGTATAGCTTAAGGTCATCTATTTACAGAAGATGGGTCAGTTAATGATCATCCTTATCATCATGTATTTAGAACCTATGAAACAAGTCATGTAGTGTTTTGCTCAATGGGTTCAGCGCAAAATATAACCAAAATGTACCAACGTTAAGAAATCCTGCTCTTTTTCTATACTGAGTAATAGGTTCACTTTTGTGGATGTCATAGATGAACGGAAAGCAAGCATTGAGCGTACGCTTAAGCTTGGCATTCAGCTCATCAGTAATATCGTCATATACCACACAGCCGTATACAAAGAAAGAAAAGATCAGGCTTTTAACTAGGAGGATATGCGTTGAGGTAGGAAGTGATTCTTTATTCCTGTTAAGCTGTTGGATGACTCGAAAGATTTTCCTTGATGTATCCGCAACTTGTTCATTCCAAGTAAGACAGCGATTAACAATACAACCTAAATCTTCCACAGATTCCATAAAGGGGATGACACGTTTATCGATCGAGGGAGGAGGTAGGGTTGCAATTGTTTCAAATGATGGAGAGGAAGAAGGTTCTTATGATTATAGCCGTAATTTTAGCAGGGTTAAGAGTGAGGCCACTTGTCAAAGCCCACTGTATCACTAGATCAACATCCACCTGTACCTTTTGAAGTAAGCTCTTAAGATTGGCAATAGGCCCGGAAAGATGAAGCTCGGAGTCGTTAGCATATTTGTGATAGTTACAATAAAGAAGTTCACTACCAAGTTCAGAAGTATAGATATTATATAGAGAGAATGCAAGCGTGGATCCCTGAGGGACACTACTCTTGACCTCCCCACAATCAGGCTTCTCGCTATTGCTAATTTGTACTCTTTCAGATTGATTACTAAGGCAAGATTCAAACCATTTGAGAGCCATATTCAAAAGGTGTAGCGATTTGAGCCTAGTTAATAGTAGATTATGGTTAACTGTGTCAAACGCCTTAGAAAAGTCAGGAAGGACAACAACCGTTATTTTCCTTCTATCAATTGCAAGTTTGAGGTCAGAAGTTACTTCAAGTGAAGCTGTAAGTGTACTATGCCAGATTACATTTGGTCTATTAAATTGTTTGTTTCAATGTATGCAGTAAGTTTCTGATGGACAATGCATTCGAAAGGTTCAGACAAAGCACATAGTATGGATATAAGGCGGAAGTCTTTGGGATACGTAGGGTTAGATATTTTAGGAACAGAGCGAATAATCGCCTTTTTCCAGGCATCCATCAGATCCTTGAGCATATGATTTTACCTTGAAGAGTTTTCTGATTAGATTTTCTTGCGATGTGTCACAAAAGAATGATTTAGTATCATCAAAAGTAGAGGAAACTGAGGACGGCGAAGGAGTGCTGCTGCAAGGAGTGTAGATTTTTTAGTAAAAACTGTTAACAGGTCTGCAGGGGGAAAATTGTTATCGGGAGCCGAGTGTTTGGAAGGGATAAGTCGAAACCGTCTTGAGAGAAGCCAGATGTTTTCATTTTTATTTCTGTTTTTGATGGAATTGTAATTATATTGATTGTAGGAATCCCAGATTTTGATTTGCACCAAGTTTCTCAATTTACGAAATTCAGTTCGAATAATACCATTTTTTGTTATTTTAGCCAATCTTCGTTTTTTCTCTCTTTCTTTTAGTAGGTGTTTGGTATAAGAATTGATCCAAGGAGTGTACTTTTTATTTCCCGATGATAAAAATGTAGTTAGACGAATCACCTTTCTATTTATATCCTTCGCAGTATAGATGCTATTCCAGCCATAAGTAGAGAAGTGCTCAAGAAATTCAGTTTAATTTATATTCTCAAGATTGCGTATGGACAAAGGAGCTAAACTAGAGGAGGGATTAAAGGAGAACTGGTATGGAATGCTGATAATATCATGGTTTGAGAGGAATAAGATTGAATGTCGAGTAGAAGAAATCACCTTGTCTAAATCGTCAACAGTCATCAGGTCAATCCATGCACTAAAATGATCATTATGGTGGGTGGTATCATGGGAAACTATATATAATCCGGCAGAGAACACTACTGATCTTAAATAGAGAGTCAAATTGTTGGTAGCCTTAAGATTTGTGTCTAGGTCACCGGTGAGTACAATGTTATTATAATTGGGTATAAGGTCGGAAAGGTCAGTCTCAAGTTTTCATTGTCATAGGAGTCGTTAGGAGGTTTGTAAATTACACCCACCAACCTACTGTCCTGAGGCGATGATACCTTGATAAAAAGGTACTCAGCAGTAGGGTAATTGGCAAGAGGACCCACTCCCACCTGTATACTAATATAGTACCCACATTAATTTTATTTGAAAGAATTTTATGTGAAAAAATTCCTGTCTTTTGGTTGAAAATTCATGTTTTTGGTTAAAAATTCAAATATTGTATTGAAAATTGTTTCTTTTTGTTGAAAGTCAACTTTTTTAACTAAAAATTGAACAATTATATTTTTGATTGAAAATTCATCTTCTTTAGTTAAAAATTCCACTATTTGGTTCAAAATTTATTTTTTAATATTGAAAATTCAACTATTTGGTTAAAAATGGACTCTGTTGTTGTTGATACTTTGTTAAAAATAATTTTTTTTCGTGAAGATTCATAATTTTGGTTGGAAATTAATATCCTTTGTTAAAGATTCATAATTTGAGTTGAAAATTCATCTTTTTGGTTGAAAATTCAACTATTTGGTTGAACATTCATATCTTTTGTTAAAAATGCAATATTTTTACCTGAAATTTTAGGAATTTAGAGCGTTTGTAATTCAATATAATATAGTACCCACATTAATTTTATTTGAAAGAATTTTATGTGAAAAAATTCCTGTCTTTTGGTTGAAAATTCATGGTTTTGGTTAAAAATTCAAATATTGTATTGAAAATTGTTTCTTTTTGGTGAAAGTCAACTTTTTTAACTAAAAATTGAACTATTATATTTTTGATTGAAAATTCATCTTCTTTAGTTAAAAATTCCACTATTTGGTTCGAAATTTATTTTTCTAAATTGAAAATTCAAGTAGTTGGTTAAAAGGTGACTCTGTTGTTGTTGATACTTTCTTACAAATAATTTGCTTTTGGTAAAGGTTCATCATTTTGGTTGAAAATTAATATTCTTGGTTGAATATTCATAATTTAATTTGAAAATAAATCTTTTTGGTTGGAAATTCAACTATTTGGTTAAAAATTCAAATCTTTTGTTGAAAATGCAATATTTTCACCTTAAATTTTAGGAATTTTGAGTGTTTTTAATTAATTATAATATAGTACCCACAATTTTATTTGAAAGATTTTTATTCAAAAAAATTCCTCTCTTTTGGTTGAAAATTCATGTTTTTGGTTAAAAATTAAAATATTTATTTGAATATTGTTTCTTTTTCGTGAAAGTCAATTTTTTGTACTAAAAATTGAACTATTATATTTTTGGTTGAAAATTCATCTTCTTTAGTAGTTAAAAATTCCACTATTTGGTTCAAAATTTATTTTTTTATATTGAAAATTCAACTATTTGGTTAAAAATGGACTCTGTTGTTGATACTTTGTTACAAATAATTTTTTTTCGTGAAGATTCATAATTTTGGTTGAAAATTAATATCCTTGGTTGAAGATTCATAATTTAAGTTGAAAATTAATATTTTTGGTTGGAAATTCAACTATTTGGTTAAAAAGTCAAATGTTTTGTTAAAAATGCAATATTTTTACCTGAAATTTTAGGAATTTAGAGTGTTTGTAATTTAATTTAATATAGTACCGACATTAATTTTATTCAAAAGAATTTATTCCCCTATTTGTTTAAAAAATCATGACATTGATATTAATATTATTGATAGTAATATTTATATTAACAATCATAATATTGATTTAATTACTCGAATTTTTTCTAAATCAGATTTAGAAACTTCTCTCTAATCAAATGAAATCAAGGAAAAAAATTTTTCCTAAAAGGGGGTGGCGTTAAAATACCCCTACTTTCAAGTATCTTAACCGAATAAAATAAATCAAGTAGTTAGCAGCTGAATGAAAGAAGATATAAACTAAGAGGAAATATAAAATAAAGTTGGTTGGATGGAGGTGGGGTCAGGGCCAGCGGTCATTCGGCGGCTTCGAGTTATTCAAATACCTGCTCGTCTTGCAGTGAGCGTCAGAGCCGAAGGACAGTTTCTTGCGCATTGGGTGCGTCCGTAAAAACAATCGTATCAACTCAACTCACTCATGGCTGGCCAGTCCAGCAGGCTGACTGTGGCTGCCAAGCGGTCAAGTAGTCAAGCAGTCAAGCAGTCAAGTGGGCCCGCAGCCAGCCAGTCAAACTAGGCTTCATGGCCGCAAGCTTCGTCCGCGACCGTCCAGGATTCGCTGCTATGTCTGGCATTTTCACGACAAGTCTTTGATTCAGTCGCGGCAGAAATACCCCTATCGGGCTGCCACGCGTGTGTTTTGCCAACTACCGCCATACGCCTTCTGAATCTCACAACCATCTTCCTCCAACATCTTCCCTTTCCCTTCCTTTTCTTTCCTCAACGATCTTAGGGGCCGTCCATAAACTACGTTACCAATTTTCAACTGTTTTTCACCTCCCCCCCCCCTCCTTCACCCTTCCGTGTGGAAATTTTGTCATGGCGCTAGCTGGGCCCAAATTAGGAAAAACTTGACCCCAAATTGGAGATTTAGGCAGGACCCAACCACAAATGAAACGCCTAACCCGTCCAGAGCCTAACTTACCGACCAACTTGGCCCCAACTTGGCTTTATTTATTTTTCTAGTCTCAGCCAAATTATAATTATAAAGTTCGGAAATTTCCAACATTGACCGGCCATTGTTGACAATGACTAAAGCCCAGCGGCCAATCGCACATTGCTTTAATTCGTCAGAGCTGGGAGCAATTAGGGGAGGCAGGTGCCTGACTATGATTCATTATTGGTCAGGATCATGAAGGTATCCTGCAATGATACTTTGCTATATATTGTTTATACAATTTTTAGAAATAAATGTGTTGTAGTGTTTGTCTTTTCCTCAGTCCATGGGCTCTTTTATTGTTTACACGGAACCAAATAAAAACGGCTTTTCGATGACAAATAAACAACAATTCCTTAATGTTTGAAAAAAATTCTATGAACAAATTAACCAAATAGATATTTTTCAGTTAATAGACTCACTTTTTTATGAAATCCAAGGTTTCTTTGCTCTGCTCATTTGCAAATCGGCAACAACTGTTAATCGTTTGAATAATTTTCATTAAAAAATGTTCATCCAGTTGGAGACTTTTGTTTGTCAATTTATCTATATTACTGTGAACAATTTTTTCATTGTTTCGGCGTACTAGAAATTCTTGCGAGATAACTCTAACATTGATGAAGGACCTTTTCTGATAATATTGAAAAACTTAAAAATGGCATTTCTGAAAAATAGGAAAAAAACCTTAACTTTTTTGTTTAATATACCATTGTTTTTCAAACAGTAAACACAAGTCCGTTAGAATATCAATGACTTTTGATTAATGAAAAAGGCTAAATATGCGAAAACGAAGTAGAATAAAGCCTATAAATTTTCGATAAATGAAGATTTATTAAGAAGCCAACCAATAAGAGTGGATAAATAACTCGAGTTATTTGAGCTGCGGTATAAAATTTGTGGATACGGAAGTATGGATACATTAAAATCGTTATGAATGTAATATAATTGATAATGTTGAGATGCTTTTAATGACATTATTTGTTGCAGCAAGACAAGCTACTATGGCATCTGTAATCGCACAAAACGTTGTTTGCTCTGCAGTAGCATTTCTTGTTTGTGCATTTATTTTTGCAGTCACCTTTTTCAAATCCTTGACCACCTGTAGGTGACATCTTTGAAGCAATCTCCCTAAGACTCAGCTCTAAACTATCTATTCATTACACACTCACTAACCTTTCTTTGCTTACATTAAATTTAGATGTAGTAAAAAGCTGCTAAAGAGTTCATGCCGATGTGCCAACTTTATAAAACCCATCTTTATTTACTTTTAACACTGCCGACCACAGCGGGAGGATGTTTTTTGTCAGATGTCTTCTTGATTTTACTCGCCTGTCCTTCCAGATTAATTTTTGACTGTTGTCGACTATTTTTTATTCTTGTAATTCAAAAACACAGAGAGCAGATTACTTGAATTCTGTAGCGTTCATAATGATCATCAACTGGATTTCTGCACACCGTATGTACAGCTCGGCCACACTGTTTTCAGAAATGAGAACTACCACAAGGCTCATGGCAAAAAATACAGCTCCGCATTTTCTCCTGCGTAACTGGTCCTGCTTCTAGCTCTACATCTGCATTTCTTGTTGCTTCATTTTCCTTGTCATCATTGGCAACCTTATCAACTTCTTTGGTGAAGCTGATGACGTTCTCAAGATCTTCTTCGGTTTCAAGTTCCCCAAAGACATCTTTCGGCAAAGATGATGAAGCCAAACCGATGCGAGCTTCGCATCCGAGCATGGCTTTGTATGGATACCTTTTAATTACAGAATAAAATGCCTGATTTTTCATAAATAGCACAATTTTGAGGCCATTTGTCCAGTCCGTGATATTGTTATCAGCCATCCAAAAAGATAACATTTCTTCGATGTCATGGTTAGCTCTCTCTACCAATCCTCGAGATTGACTGTGTCGAGGTTTCCCGTGAACCATTTTAGTACCTTTCTACATCGAACACTGTTCTACAATTATTTTATTCTTACATTTGTATTCTCAAATTTCCAAAAAAAATGTTGTAAAGTGATTCTCATATACCATGATAAATTTATATCCACGACAAACTTGCTACTGTATGTCGATTAAATCGACTTGAAAACGAGAATTTGAATCATTGGACAAGATGGGATTGGAAACGAAACTTTTTGTTCGAAGACACTTCTTTTCACGACATTGTTGACGAAAAGTTAAATAAAGCCTTACTATTTTTTTCGTTACATGAAAATATTTTCTTGTGACTTCTAGACACATCCTATCCCTTCCACCGGAATGGTGGGCATCATCAGCAATATCAAAAATTTTCTCGAGACCAACACAATATTTCACAATCGTAAAAAATTGTAAAAAAATTATATTCTCCAATATTTTTCCTATAAAAAATATTTTATTCACAGTACATCCTGCACGAAATAAAATTCTTATATTTTCAATTCAAATATTGTTGCTGCTATATGGAAAATATTCTGAGTGAAGATATTCAACACAGGCATATTCTAAACAAAAATATTAAGTGTGAAACTTTTCCTAAACAAAACATATTTTACATTTGATTTCGAGGGAATTCTCGATTGATTATAATGGTTGGCAGGAAGTTTCAAAGCTTTTTTTTCCTCTTATAAAAATCATGGCATTTTTAGGACTTTTTAAGAGGTTCTAAGTATTAATTTAATGGTTTTCACTGAATTTTATAATAATGTTCCAATATCTTTCTAATCAATTTATAGTGATTTGAATTTGAAATTTTTATTTTTTTTTTTTAATTCGAGGGAATTCTCTATTGATTTTAATGGTTTGAAGGAAGTTTCAAAGCTTTTCTGTTCCTTTCATAAAAATCATGGCATTTTTAGGGCTTTTTGACAGGTTCCAGGGATAAATTTAGTGGTTTTTACTGAATTTCATAATAATGTTGGAATATTTTTCTAATCAGTTTATAGTGATTTGAATTTGAAATAGCTATTCTTTTTGAATTCGAGGGAATTTTCGATTGATTTTAATGGTTTGAAGGAAGTTTCAAAGCTTTTCTTTCTTCCTATAAAAATCATGGCACTTTTAGGACTTTTTGAGAGGTTCCAGGTATTAATTTAAAGGTTTTCTCTAAATTGTGTAATAATGCTCGAATATTTTTCTAATAAATTTATAGTGATTTGAATTTGCAATTGTTATTATTTTTGAATTCCAGGGAATTCTCGATTGATTTTAATAAT
The DNA here is from genome assembly GCA_011634705.1 of Andricus grossulariae. Taxonomy (NCBI): domain Eukaryota; kingdom Metazoa; phylum Arthropoda; class Insecta; order Hymenoptera; family Cynipidae; genus Andricus; species Andricus grossulariae. The sequence goes on along the minus strand of JAABKJ010075445.1, from coordinate 92,989,050 downwards.
TGAGGGAAGCTTCAAAGCTTTTTTTTCCTGCTATAAAAATCATGGCATTTTTAGGACTTTTTAACAGGTTTGAGGGATTAATTTAATGGTTTTCACTGAATTTCATAATAATGTTCGAATATTTTAATAATAAATTTATGATTATTTGAGTTCATTAAATTTTTATTCTTTTTGAATTCCAGGGTCTTCTCGATTGGTTTTATTGATTTGAAGGAAGTTTCAAAGCTTTTCTTTTCCTTTCATAAAATTTATGTCATTTTTAGGACTTTATGAAAGGTTCCAGGGATTAATCTAGTGGTTTTCACTGAATATTATAATAATGTTCGAATATTTTTCTAATCAATTTATAGTGATTTGGATTTGAAATTTTTATTCTTTTTGATTTCGAGGGAATTCTCGATTGATTATAATGGTTGGCAGGAAGTTTCAAAGCTTTTTTTTCCTCTTATAAAAATGATGGCATTTTTAGGACTTTTTAAGAGGTTCTAAGTATTAATTTAATGGTTTACACTGAATTTTATAATAATGTTCGAATATCTTTCTAATCAATTTATAGTGATTTGAATTTGAAATTTTCATTTTTTTTTGAATTCGAGGGAATTCTCTATTGATGTTAATGGTTTGAAGGAAGTTTCAAAGGTTTTTTTTCCTCTTATAAAAATCATGGCATTTTTAGGACATTTTAGCAGGTTTGAGGGATTAATTTGATGGTTTTCACTGAATTTCATAATAATGTTCGAATATTTTTCTAATAAATTTATGGTGATTTGAATTTATGAAATTGTTATTCTTTTTGAATTCCAGAATATTCTCGATTGGTTTTAATGATTTATAGGAAGTTTCAAAGCTTTTCTTTTCCTTTCATAAAAATTATGTCATTTTTAGGACTTTATGAAAGGTTGTAAGGATTAATTGAGTGGTTTTTACTGAATTTTATACTAATGTTCAAATATTTTTCTAATCAATTTATAGTGATTTGAATTTGAAATTTTTATTCTTTTTGAATTCGAGGGAATTCTTCATTGATTATTATGGTTTGCAGGAAGTTTCAAAGCTTTTTTTTTCTCGTATAAAAATGATGGCATTTTTAGGACTTTTAGCAGGTTCCAGGGATTGATTTAATGGTTTTCACTGAATTTTATAATAATGTTCCAATATATTTCTAATTAATTTAGAGTAATTTGAATATGCAATTGTTATTCTTAATGACTTCGAGGGAATTCTCGATTGATCTTGATGGTTTGAAGGAAGTTTCAAAGCTTTTTTTTCCTGCTATAAAAATCATGGCATTTTTAGGGCTTTTCAAAAGGTTCCAGGGATCAGTTTAATGGGTTTCACTGAATTTTATAAGAATTGTCGAATATTTTTCTGAACAATATGTAATGATTTGAATTTGAAATTGGTATTCTTCTTGAATTCGAGGGAATTCTTGATTAATTTTGTTGGTTTGAAGGAAGTTTCAAAGCTTTTCTTTTCCTTTCATAAAAATTATGGCATTTTTAGGACTTTATGACAGGTTCCAGGGAATTATCTAGTAGTTTAATGAATTTTATAATAATGTTCGAATATTTTTCTGATTAATTCATAGTAATTTGAATTCGGCATTGTGATTCTTTTTTAATTCGAGGGAATTCTCGATTGATTTTAATGGTTTGAAGGAAGTGTCAAACCTTTTTTTTCATCCTATAAACATCATGGCATTTTTAGGACTTTTTGACAGGTTCTTGGGATAATTTTAGTGGTTTTCACTGAATTTTATAATAATGTTGGATAATTTTTCTAATAATTTTATAGTGATTTGAATTAGAAATAGTTTTTCTTTTTGAATTCCAGTCGGCAACTTCGCATTCAAACTACAATACTTTCGAATAATTTTCAATTCGACGTTTTTTGTAGGGCAATTTCTCTGCTTTTTTCGGTTTAAATAGGTCACTTTTTTCAAATAAATTACACATTGGCAAAAGAAGACAATTATGGGAATTTTCATGATGAAACACTTTTTGTAACATGTGTCCAATTCCGAATTCTCTTCCAATACATCAACTGTGGAATGAGTTCGATCTGCCATTTTAAAGCTTTATTATCCTTACAAATCACTAGATTTGAGTACCACGGGCAGCAATTTCGGACTGTTTTCATTCCCTTAACAAGTTCACTGTGTGCTTCCAATTCCATGATCCAACAAAGTATGGTGTCGCCACGCGCAAACGACGCACCATTTGATTGGTTCACTTTTTTTAGATGCACGTGGCGAGATCATACTTTGTTGGATGATGGAATAGACAGCACGCAGTGAACTTGTTAATGGAATAAAGAAAGTTGGAAATAGTCCAAAATGTTTGCCCATGGTATTTAAGTTCAGCGCTTTTCAAGGATAAGAAAGCTTTAAAATGGCCAATCGAACTCATCCCACAATTTATGTGTTGGAAGAGAATTCGGAATTGGACACATGCTAGAAAAAAGTGTTTCATCATGAAAATTCCCATGAGAGTTTTCTTTTGCTGATGATTTTTTAAGTTTTACAGAAAAGTTCAAATAGTTCACTAATAAATCTGCAAGTCATTTCCGGATCTCGTCTTGCCTGACGTTTTCCTGTAGTAGCCAAAAAACTAAAGGGAAAAATTAAAGGCCTGTCATTTATTTCATGTCATATATTTTCGTAAGAGACTGTCACGTTTATAAAGGCCTGGAAAGTTCTATTCACATGATAATTTTCTTTTTATAATAGAAGAATTTAATCATTTTTACGTAAACAATAACAGATACGATAAAAATTTTTACACAAAAATGTTCATGTATAAAAAAGTTATACTAAAATACATTTTACTTTTTTGTAATAGCGTACATCATTTATGATGAAAATGATAAAATTAATTTTTTATGAAAAAATCAATTTAAAGATTACTTCATTCCATTTTCGTGCAGCATGATGAATTGTTTATATAATTTGAATAGGTGTAACTGTTTAAGACCTCTTTTTTAAGTATAGAGGTTAAGCAGCGCTGTAATTATTATAATTTTTCACCACTCCTTATCGCCTTGACTTATAATTCCTTTTTCTTCTAAAAATTTTTATTTTATTTTCTTGACCTCTATTTGAATTTTTGTAATTCAATTATGACTCAATCTCTTTTAATTTATTCAGTGTTATGATTTACACTCTTTCCAGATTTGGAAAATTAGAAAACATAGTAGTTAAGTCTTAAAAATAAACTTTCTCTTAAATTTATTGAATAATGATTATTGTAATATTAATTTTGAATAGTGTTGATAAAACTTTTTCTATTTATATCTCAATTTTAGTTATCATTATTTTTCTTTTATATTTTACTTTTTAATTTTAATGCAACGAAGGAACTCCGTGAGAAAAAGGAAAAAAATGTCTCCAATGAATTTTAATGATCTCCTGACATTTCATTTAATTGATTCAAAGATTAGTCTTCTTCCTTGGATACTTCTGATCGTACCCGAGGACCTTGGATAATCTCTTGTGATGTTTCCATGTGATTTCTGCTTTCCTGCCTCTCGACATTCATTTCTCAATTTTTGGGACTCAAGATTTTACCATCTCCTTGAAAGGCTTTATTGTGTACTTTTAGAAAGCTAGAAGAAACTCCTTTAGCCGGGGACCGAAGAGTCATCTATACATTCCAGTGTGTCAAAATAGTTCGTCTAATTTTCTTTGAATAACTTTCTTGTTCCATTTAGAGAGCCAGCTTGTAGTATGGATTTATTCGGGGAAGGATCAGAATAATTTACCATCTTTTGGATCGAATTGGATTAACTGCAAGTTGCCAGTTCCGAAGTATTTCCTTTATTTTTTTTTGGTAGTGATGAAACCCTTCCCAGTTACGACCCTGCCGAAGTTAAAAAATTATTTGAACTTTGGACTAATCAGAAGTTAGGAACAAAATCAATCAGTTAAAAACAGAGGATATAAAAACAAACTCGTTGCTAGGGCACACGTATAAATCCAAGAAACTTTGGATATTGTGCCTCTTTTGTGAGCAGTCTTCGAGATAGAAACATCAAATATAATTTTAACGTCGTGCATTAATATTTTGTTCAAGTTGTGATTCTGTATCTTTGTTTCGTGCGGGTTAATCCTGAGATTCCTGTCCCTTTGAATCTGGACTGATTTGGTGAGCGGATTATTTATTGAGTTCATTCGAGGATAAATTCCCTTGAATTACAGCCCTTTTCTTTTGTTATTGTTGTTGAAATAATTCGTTAATTAATTATTTGATTTTGGGTGTGATCATTGGACTTTTCCTTTATTGGATTACTATTAGTGATTTACTGGTTTAATTTGATATATTTTTTGATCGCTAGAGAGATTGATCAGCAGCCTGGGTCGGAGCAGTGTTGCGAAATGAACGTGTTATTTAAATAAGTAACATGAGAATGCTAGATCAATCTAAAATATCTATACCTTAAACATATATACCTATCTAACCTTCACCTGTATACCCATCCACACATCACTACTTTCCAACCAAGCAATGCATGCCTACCCCGAAAGGGAAACGGCTTAATGATATAATAATAATAATACTAATAATAATAATAATAATAATAATAATAATAATAATTGAGTGCAATTACACTGCAAATCTTAAACTTTAACACTTTTACAAATCAAACAGTTTAAAGGTTTTTTTGGATAAAAAATATAAATACACGCTATCGTTTTAAATTCTCTAAATTGAAACTAATCCTCCATTTCTACTCGCATTAATAAAAATGTTAAAAAATGAAACATGTCCATCTTCCAACTCAATAAAAACATTAAAAGCAAAATAAATGACTCTTCCTATTTAGACAAACCTAAAAACACAAATTTCCTCCCTTCCAATTCTATAAGAATCATAAAAATACAAAAATGTCCCTCTTCCAATTCAGAAAAAATTTAAAAACAAAATTTCCTCCCCTCCTAATAAATAAAAATATTTTTTTCTTCAAATTATCTGTTTCAAATTCAGAGAAAAATCGAAAATAAAAACTTCTTTCCCTAAACACAATAAAAATCTTGAAAAGAAGAAAACGGCCTCTTCCAGTTAAAAAAAAATTTTATCGCTTCCAACTCAATAAAAACCTTAAAAATATATAATGTACTGCCATTTTAACAAAAATGAAAAATAAAATGCCCTCATTTCAAGATTGATAAAAATGTTAAAACTACAATACTTCCCATTCCTCCACTCAATACAAATTTAAAAACAAAAAAGTTCCTCTTGCAATTTGGGGAAAAAATTAAATACAAAAATTTATTTTAATGTTGCTCGTTTCAAATTAATAATTTTCAATTGTTATTTAACATTACAATAAAAATTGTAACGTTAAATGTTTAAATGGTTTACTCGGAAATTTTTATCACTTAAGGTCTTCTATTTCAAACAATAAAGTTTCAAATTGTTTAGTTTTGAATATTTGATTTATAATTGCTCATTTTGAAATTTTTTCAGTGACAAAATTTCAGACTGAATGGGTTAAAAATGGAGTATTTTAGGCTGAAACAATATTTGAATAGAATTTTAAATTGAATAAAAGCGTTTAATTATGAATATATTAATTTTAAGTTATTTTCACATTGAAAATAGTTTATAAAGTTTCAATCACACATTTCAATTCGCTTAATTATTAAGCGTTAATATTAACGTTAAAATCTGTAAATTATTTAATTTTGAACAGATTTAGAAACGTATTGTAAAATAATTATTGTGCAATTTTTAACACTCCAGCTACAGTTCAGTTTTAAAAATAATTTATTTATATATATTTACAGTTGATCAACTTAAAACGTTTTCTATAAACAGATTTTAATTTCAAACGCTTTTAATATTTTATTCTTAAAGCTTTCAAAACTGATTTTTTAATTCTTTTAATTACATATTTACGTTTAAAAATGAAGATATTAAATGAATTACGCGTTGTAAACTGAATGATGTAGTAATTGAAAGAGTTAAGACTTGAACTTAACATTTTAAAAAGAAGTTGAAATCGAACTTATTCTTAATTGAATTATATCATGCGATATGATATTTGTGATATTCCAAGTGATTTCTTAGACTGTTCTTCTAAAAATTTGTCAAATTCCCTGTGAAAAAATAAATTCACTGTCATTTCTCGGTTTTACCCGGTCTTAAAAAGTTCCCGGCTATTTCCCAGTTTTCGTTCCAGAGGCCACCCCGTAAATGATAAGTTCACAAAGCTTCGCATAGATATTATTGGCAAGATAAAATCCAGTAAATGACAGTGTTATTTGACAAAAAATGTTGTTATAGGATTATCTCCTTCGGAAATTAGACACTGGAAAAATCGTGATACCCAATCGAAAATTACATTGCGTTCTACATCTGCTCTAACCCGTGTGGAAATTTTGTCATGGCGCTAGCTGAGCCCGAAATAGGAAAAACTTGGCCCCAAATTGGGGATTTAGACAGGACCATACCACAAATGAAACGCCTAACCCGGCAAGAGCCTAACTTACTGGCCGACTTGGCCCCAACTTGGCTTTATTTATTTTTCTAGTCTCAGCCACACTATAATTACAAATTTTTTATTTAAAAGAAACATTTCAAGTAGCTCAACATTTTAAGATAAATCTTATTGCTGAACCTGTTTATTCGTCGTCAGCCTCATCTTTCGGTTGCCATCTCAATCTTTGGAATTAGTGGAGACCTATGGTAACATGTGAAACGTAATTCAGGTTATGTTTTCCAAACTTTAAAATCGGGTAAAATACATGGAGGAACTTAATTTTTCTCCAAGAGGATTTATTTTGCACTTCAAATTGTCAAAAAAATTCACATTTAATTGTTGTTTTGTTTTGACAGTGTAAAAAATCGTAATAATGTTGAAAAATGCACTCAAAGTTAGGGTGCCGCTCGTGCCCCGCTCTCCCCTACCTTCTATAGATTTGAAGTGAAGAGTTTCAGTTTCCATGATAACATTATGGCAATTAGAAAGATGTAGATCTTGATACACTCTGTACGAAGTATTGAACTTAGGGCACCCTATTTTCTGTATTGTATGATAATTCGATTTCATCTCATGGACCTCATTCACATGTCTCTACATTGAACTTCTGCGCAGAAGATAGGAATCGTATTCTTCACACTTCACTCTGCAACAATATAATTAAGTATTAGTATATTATGTTCTACATATTGTTGAAATATCAAGAAATATCGAACTGTCATGATCGATTTTTGAAAAAATTTGAATATTTTTTGTTAATAATAAAAATTTCAAACAAATAATTTACTTTTTAAGCAAATACTATTTTTTTAGTAAGTACTTAAATACATTCAAAAATAGCTAAAAAAATATAAAGCAGCTCGATTGTATACTTATTAAGACTAAATAAAAAGGTTTCTGCCTTTTTCCAAAGAGTTGTGAACTGAAAACACAAATTTTAATTTTCAGTTCATTACTGTACGTAGGTTTTCCTTTTGTATGAAGAGATGCAGGTAGAATAAAAATTGATATATATTTATAAAGTTTTTAAAATGCTTACATTAGGCAATTTCAAACTAGAAGTGTGTGAAATTAAAAAAAATATCAGATTTAAACCTTTAAAATTGAAAAACTGTGAATAACTGTGTATTAACGGGTTTTAAATCGTAACTAATGAAAATTTAACAATATATAAATTTAAACCTACGCTTTTTGAGTTTTAAAGTAAATATAGTTTAAGAAATATACACAGTTTGGGACAGTTATAAAATAGTGAAAAGCAATAGGGAGCCAATATAAAGGGTCCCTCTGGGGTTTTCCTCAGTCAGTCTGCAGTGGAGTTTAGTGTATAGATTATATCTCAAGACATCTATAGGGTCCAAGAAACCAAGTTTGGCTATATACTATGCTGTTTTAAATGGAAAAATTTGCAGACTGTCTGAAAAATTATAATATTCAACTAATATCAATTAATATTACTTGAAATAATATTGTATGAAATATTATTATATGTTTTTTGTTCAATTCATAAACTTTTGGAGAAGGAAATCTTGAAAAGGTACCTAAGTTCTCTATTCCAAATCCAAGAACGCATAAATGCGATCCAAATAGTTTCACTCTTCTTTTTTACCCATACTTTACTTTGTATGTGTACAAAATTTAGTTTCGTCGAATAATTCAATCGATTTCTAATTCTTCATTTAAAAATACAATAACTATTTACTTTCTACTTACTTTGAAAAAAGATTTGAAGATGATGACTTCTGTGGTACAGATTCTTCTTCTGATGAATGAAACAATTTGATATGTTTCATTAAAGTTTTACGAGTAGAAAACTGCTTCTCGTATATTTCACATCCACATTTTTTATTTCTCGTCTCTGGTATGATATTGTGCACATTTTTAGGCCATTAGTGCACATTTTTTTGACACTCTTCCATGTTTACATTTAAGCGAACACAACTTGACTGTTAAAGTGCATGTGCGAACAAAACTTCCGAAATGAGGCGAAGATAGCCGACCGGAGGACAAGATCCCGTTCGGCTTGTACACAGAGCCGCTTGTCGTCCCAGGCGCTACAATCGATGAGTGCAGTTCCACCGACCAAGCTTCGGCGGCGTGGCGTCGCTTATATGTGTGTGCGACTGGCGCGGCGTTACAGTGGCTTAGAAGTGGAGGGGATACATCTGTTGGAAAGAAAAGGCGGATACCAATCTCAGCCACGTCGCTTACTCCTGTGTATCCCCTCCAACTCCAAGCCACTGGGCTGCCGACGCCACGCCGCCGAAGTTTGGTCGGTGGAACTGCACTCAATGATTGTCTTGTCACTGCTGACGTCACTTCACGCAGTACCTTCTTTCGCCGCGGTGAAGCGCGCTATCCTCTCTCTCTCTCTCTCTTTCTCTTACTTTAAGGTCTAATTGTTACTTATTAAAATTTTGAGAAGGTTGCCTACTGAATGAATAAACGCAGTCTGCGAGAATGTTTTAAATCTATCAATAAGAGAGTCTCTTAATAGAGACTTAATAGACTCGCTGCGCAAGGACGCACAGTACCTTCTTTCGCCACGGTATGGCACGCTATTTTCCCTCTCTCTCTCTCTCTCTCTCTTACTCTGAGGTCTAATAATTACTTATTGAAATTTTGAGAAGGTTTCCTACTGAATGAATTAACGTGGTCTGTGAGAATGTTTTAAATCTATCAATAAGAGAGTCTCGCTCTATGCGAGCCGCGTATGACAAAGTCTTTTTAATGTTCCTACCCTTTTAGAAATAATTAATTGAAAACAATTCAGAACGATAGAAAGAAATTTGAATTGTTTCTAATCGTATTTCTTAATCGTGGAATAGACATAAGGGGTCGTTCAAGTATTACGTAAGCATACTTTTCTCTATTCTTGACACCCCCCCCCCCCCATTGTGAGCATATTTATGCATTACAAATATACAACAATAAGCACCTATTTAGAACCCCTCTCTCTCAAAATGCTTACGTAATACTTGAATAGCCACTAAGCTTCATATTTACAAATTTTATGACACTATTTTGACATTTTTGAGTAAAAAAAATCTATCTTGTCACTTTAAATATTACTTAATACTACATGATATGATACTTACTATTAATATATATTTTGCATCTGCAAAATGTATATAATTTGAATTGCGTAATTTTGAAACATTCAAATCTCTGAGGCCTTCAAACTAAATTTTTTTTACTTTAAATGTTTGAATTCGAAAATCTTTGGTTTGAAATTTCTTAATTCATTGAGGTTTGGAATTTCAAATTTCACAGTGTTGCAGTTGCCAATTCTAATATTACAAATTTCATGGCGATTTTGCTACTGAATATTTCATAATTTCTTATTAGAGCCTTGATAGGCAGTCTTAAATTTAATAAATTCAGATGTCAATATAAGCAGAAGTATTGCTGATTCTGATCGGCAACCATATTTCTTCATATGTGAGAAAGTGCGGATTACACTAAGAGAGCATATATTTTTTCAAAACAAGAGATAACTCTAGTTTTGAGCCGGAGAATCGAGAGAAAGCCAGAAGAAAGAAATTATGAAAATGGAGGCCACCCTGAAAACGTTTGTAATACAAAATTTCAATTTTAACGCCTTCAATTATTATTTATTTAATCTTGAGAACTGCATTTTAAAATTCTTCAAACTGCAAATGTACGCTCACAAATAAAGACCTAAAAGGATAATTTTTGCAAAGTATAAGCTTTTAAAATTACCTGGTCATTCTTTGCATTGACATTGAAAAATGTCCACATGAGACTTTATAAAAGACTTTCTAATATATTTCGTTATAATTATTTTTTCTCAAATTACTTGAGCAGATTTCATTCCACAAATTCATACTTTTGAATTTGACATTTTTTCTGCATCGGAGATATATTCAAAATTGAACAAATTATAAATCGAGGCATTTGAAAATAGAATAACTGAACAATCGACCAAAATCTCAACTTTCAGAATGACAATGATGTTCAAAAAGCAAATAAAATATACGTTCATAAAAACCTGGTAATATATAAGGAAACTATAATTTTTCTTAATAATTTTGTTATTTGTATTGATTTTATGCGTCTTAACAGTTAAAAAGCTTTGAATTTTAGAGAAATAAACTGGAACGAAAATTTCTAAACGGGAACCCAAACTGTCAAGAGATTAATTTTATTGGTGAAAAACCCCGCAATTTTATTAGTGTAGTAGCACTATTTGTAAGGTCCAGTTTCAATAGCTCAGGTACACCCACCTCATCACCTAGTCTAGTCTGGTCATCGCCCGACTCGCACCCGCTGACCAGCTAAGTATACCCCCACCATTGCGCTAAGCTAGTTTGACTAATTAATAACTAAATATTAGTTTTAGATAAAAAAGTACATTGCACATTTTCTATCAAGAAACTTAAATTTTCAACATAAGAAGACGAGTTTTCAACAAAACAGTTTCATTTTTTATTCAAGATTTTTAAAAATAATTTTTGTAATTTAATTACATTTTACGCTTCTTCGAAGCTGAAAAGCTTAACATTTTAGAGCAATAAACTCCATCGGAAATTATTTCTAAACTGGAACCCAAAGGGACAACGGCTTAATTTTATTTTCGGGAATCCCCGTAATAAATCTAAGATATAATCCCAGGCGAGAAGAAGCAAGCATGGGGTAGCGCGCTAAATGCAATGGTGGGGGTATGCTACCCAGGTCAGCGGATGCGAGTCGGGAATCGGCATCTAGTCTACACCTGTTTCTCTTATGAGCTCTCTCTCGCCGACCCTTGCCAGCGGGGGATCCTTTGTGCTAATGAGGAGTGAAATACGAAACATTAGAATTTTTTTATTTTACAATTATTAATTTAATAATATTATATTTGAAATCTCCGTTTTTTGGCGATTTCAGCGATATGTCACTTATGGTAATGAGTCAAAAATTAGATACTTTCCAGTTTAATTTGCATTGTTTTAAACACTTATGAACTCATTCTGAATTTATTCAAATTCACCCCGAACTCAAGCAAACTTTATCAAATTTTAATTTATTATTTTGATTTAAAACAAAAATATATATTCACATGCAGACGCTTTTTGGGTTAGAAATAATTCACTCATTGATGTTTTTCAAATTAATTAGGATGTGTGTAAAATATTTTAATTGTCAGGTTTTTTTCAACTTACTTGTCACATAAATATATTAAATAATTTTATTTTTATTTCGAAATGTAATTTTAAACATTCAAACGTAAGACAAATGTGAGATTTATGCCCAGGTGAAAAACTTATATATAGTTTATCTCGATATTAGATATTACTTTATCTAGATATTGACAGTTGCTCCCAGTGGGACCCTGCGGTGGTTGTTAACCTTTAGTTTTTAATTATATATATATATTTATATATATGTATATATAATTATATTCATAGTCTAACATTTTTACTAACCTTAATTACACGGGGATGTAAGCACACTCGAACTCCAAAGATACGAGAATCTCGCGAGTCGGGAACTTCAAAGATACGAGATCCAAGTATTTTGTACGATCGTAGTCGAGGTCAGTGGGAAACAATGAATGGAAAAAGTTGCGGCACATGACTTAACAAGTAAATATTAATCGTATTGATAAATTCTTTTACTTTTATCTGTAAATTATAATATTTCGTCTTTCAATTCATAACATATTTTTGCTTCGTTTTCATTTATATTGAAAAAGACATACAAAAAGAACTTTATATTGACACATTTTCCTCTTTAGGGGGGCCATTCATTTTATCCAAAAAATCGTTTTGCAAATTATGCTATTAAAACTTATTCTTTAATGCAGTAATTAAGGAAAGTAAATATTCTTGGTTGGAAATTCTACCATTTGGTTAAAAATTTGTGTATTTGGTTGCAGATTCAACTGTTTTGTAGAAAGCTTATCTTTTTCGTTAAAAATGCAAATGTGTGATTGAAAATACACTGTTAGAATAATCTGTATTAAATTTAATACAAATGTATATGACGTTATTTGCAAACACGGTAGTTTAAACTTGTTATACATTAAAATATTTATAGCTGTACACTTTATATTGAATATAATATACAGGTCGGTATAACAGCTTGCTTGAAAACTCAAAGTGCTTTTATTATTTTAAATCTTATCAAATACTCGCAATTGAAATAATAATCTATGATTCGTCGATTCAATTGCTTTTTATGATGAAAGTGCTACGTACATGTGGAACTCTTTTTAAAATTTGCCCTGAATTGTAGAAATTTAATATGAGTACAGTTGTTTGTAGGTTAGGTCTGTCATTTATTTACGTAATTGAAATTTTCGACTTAGAATCGAATTTTATTTTTGATGAGTTGTAAGAAGGTATCATGTTTTATTATTAAGAATCATAAATTATTATTGATCATGTTTTAATTTTGTGTAAAATGGAATTATCCGAGCGATTATCATGAATGCATATGTAATTTAATAAACAAGTACCTAAATAGCGATTTCATATGCTTGAGATATCAATTGTAATATACAATAATATTTTAAATTTAATACTATTTTTAACAGTAAGGTGATAAGATCTTAAGGGGATTTGTGAGGATTTAAAATATTTGAAGATACTAAAAAAGATGGATCAGTTTTCAGGAATTTGTATCGTATTTTAAAAAAGATTTTAGGAGTTCCTAAAAGGGATTTCACGAGATTTTATGGGAGATTTATATTGCATATCAGATTTAAAAAATAGGTAATCCCTGGAGCAGGCCTTGGACTTATCACACTATGGACACTTGGTTTTATACGATGACACTATTTCACTACTATTTTGAAAAAAATGACATTAAAGACACTATTTTCCCACAGTTGTCTGCTAATTCCACGACTTTTTTATTGTTACTTCACAAATATCTTTGAGCTTCTTTACTAATTTTTGATGAAACAGTTGAATTTTCAACGCAACACTGACAAAATAGTTGGTTGGGACAACTAATAAAGTAGTAGGCCCAACTACTTTTGTTCGTCGTATATGCCGCTGCTATTTAATTGGTTGGGGCTACTACTTTTATTCTCAAGATTGGTAGCAGTTAACCTTACTAGTATACTTGTTATCGCAACAACTTTCGATAATACATACTATTTTCAGGTAGTAAGCCTTACCACATTAATTAGTAAGTCTTACTATCAAATTAGTTAGTCTTACAATTAAGGTTAGTTGATCTCACGACTTACTATTAGTTTTACTGTTCAGAATGGTAGTCTTTACTATTAAAATTAGTGAGTGTCACTATTTAAATTAGTTGTCCTAACTATTAAAATTAGAAAACTTTACTATTAAAATTAATGGTTCGTGGACTATTTGGAAGTTAGTACTTCTCAATATTTCAATTATAGTAGCTATTACTATAATTTCTAATTAGTAGCCACAAGAGCGTCCTCACGACTTCCTATAGAGACCAGGTCCTGATAAGGCGTCATGTCAATATTTAAAAGTACAGTAAGTCTATTAGCAAATTTAGATGGATGCGATAGTCTTCTCGATATTCACTACTGCACAATACACAAAAAGGTTAAGATGAAAATGGCGACGATCGAGAACATCACGCGATATTTCAGTGCGAATGTTGACAGCACTGCTCAGGTTTCAGTTCTACCAATGTCGCCAAGGAGAAAAACTTGTCACTTTTACTACTTTTATTTCTGGGAAAATAAATTGGTGGTAGTTCGTTAGTTAGTTTTAGGACGGGCGAGGAGCTCATGAAAAGCTCCTCTGGCGCTCAAGCTATACAGCCTATTGTGCCACACCCTTACTTATTCGCTCTCAGCAGCCGACCACTACTTTCCAACCGAGCAATTCACGCCTACCCCGAAAGGGAAACGGCTTAATGATATAATAATAATAATATAATTCAACATTGAAACAACATATTTCACTTAACTTTTATGCTGGACACAAATTTTACCCATATTATTGTAAGAACACCGCATCATAAATCTTTGTCATCGTGGTCCCCAAATTTAAGATGTAGACGAGCCAGCTGATAGAGCCTCATTTAGTGGCCGCCAGACTTCGCATTTTCATGCCCATCGCGAATACCGACCGAACTGGCAATTGGAGATGACATTTAGTTGAAATTTTTCTTTTTGCATCACAAAGGATGTGTCACATCACATACTCAAATGATGTACATAAACGTACTTTACTGTCGGCTCTTGCGTTTCTCAAAGTTTGAAGCCAATATTTCACTTACAAAAAAAGGTCTTAGATTCCAAAAAAAAATCAGAAGATTGAAAAAGTGAGGTCGGTAAGGTACGCATTTATGTGTGCCACATGCCCTTGAGGTAACATACCGAAAGATTCAAAATTTAGCAGCACCAACCATATTTTTTAAATTAATTAAACGAAACTTCTTTTCCCACCTAATTTCCGGCTCATTTAACACTTTCTGAATATTGTGGTACTATAGAATTTTTCAAGTCCCTTCTACAACATTACGGTAACAGAGCTTACTGAAAGGTGGAAAGTTTAGCCAGGATATTCAGAGAGCCGTGTGGTGTTTTTCGACAACTTTATTATATAATATTTATTCTTTTAAACTTTAATTTGCTATAATTTCTTTTTGAATTTATTCTTGCTGAAAATACGGTTTCTAATCATATTTTCCTGTTTCATGAATGTTAAGGCTTGCATTAAAAATATATGTAATCTCTGGACATGTTTAGCCATATTTAGATGGCAGCAAAAACTTCGGTACATTTGATTGGCTCTAAAGGCGGAATTCAATCTTTAAATTTTACGTTTTGGTAGAATAAAGTTTTATGTAGTTGCGTAAATGATAGAATTAAAAATAATGTTTTTTTTTGTCATTTACGTTAAATGAAGAAAAATAATTTTAGAAATTGGAGGTAGTTTTTCGTAATTTTAAGATAAATGCAAAGGGGCTTCTGAGAAATATGGACTTACCACAATATTTAGAGGTGGCCTATACTCTTATAATCTTTGAATTTTGTGATTGTACAAGCTTACAATTTGTGTAAGTGAAGAGTAGATTGTAAAAGTACAAGCACATCTCTATTCATCGTCGTGACTTTATAATAGGGTTAGCTGGCGTCGAAGGCTAGCATGGCTAAACATGGCGTAACAGTGTTCAGGTAAAAACTCAGGTATTAAATTTTGAGACCTGGTACAATTATTTTCTGGGTGGCCGTTATGAAAGAGCTGATGAGAGCTTCGCCTTCATAATTTATCCTAATCTACTTTTTCGAAAAATTCAATCTTCAACCTTTAAGATGAACTAATACTTGAGGACCTAGTTATGAGCCTCAAACTTTAAAAAAGAAGCAGGTCAAGTTTGCAAGTGCGCTACCACACTTCCCGTCACTCGACTCGTCACTGCAGCTCGAAGCTGAATCCCCTGAGAGGATAATCCTTTTGTCTTTCAAGTTACCCATCCCCAACTCAAAAATTGTCATAAATTTATATGGATTGAATATTTGAGTTATTTAAAATATTCCAATTATGAGCGCGAAATTCATTTCAAAATAGAAATTTGAGATTTCAACCCTTTGAATGTTTTTCTAAAGTGGTGCTACTAAATTTAAACCTTTAAGTAAGTTGGGCTACCATTATGTTATAAAATATACATAATTAATTTTATAGAACCACAGCATTCAGAAAGCCTTTTATGAGCCTAAAAGTATGGTATGAGAAAAAAATTATTTAAACAATTTAAAAAAATTCTTTGATTATATTTCGTGAGCCTTAAATGAGCCGGAAATTCATGTAAAATATAAATTTTAATTGCTTGATCGTTTTTCTAAGGTGACGCTGCTAACTTTGAGCTTTCGGTATGTTACTTTAATTGTATAAAAAACACATAAACAATTCCAGAGCACCACGATATTCAGAGAGCCTTTTATGAGCCTAAAAGTATGGTATGAAAAAATTTGTTTGATTAATTTTTACAAAAATTGTTCAAAAAACTTGTTTAAACAATTGACAATTTTTTGTGATTATATTTCGTGAGCCTCACATAAGCCGAAAATTCCTATAAAAATAGAAATTTGACATTTTTACTGCTTGATCGTTTTTCTGAGGTGATGCTGCTAACTTTGAGCTTTCGGCATGTTACCTTGATGTTGTAAAAAATACATCAACAATTTCAGAGAACCACGATATTCAGAAAGCCTTTTATGAGCCTAAAAATATAGTGTGAAAAATTGTGTTTAAGGCCATGTGACGAGTGGGTCGCGTGACCAAGCTAGTCCTCAATTTTTCATTGTAAACTTACGTCCAAAAGAAATAAGATATCGCGCTTAAAGTATGCGATCCCATCTATCTGAACTTTCGCATAACTTAGCAATCATAGGAGTAATCACGCGATTGAATCTTTCAACCTGTCCATTAGCACGAGGTGCGCCTACCGTAATAAGAACATGATCTATAACTTCGGACTTAAGAAATTCCGTAAAGACGTTAGATGTAAACGCAGTTCCACGATCTGTAATTATACGGCTAGGTCTACTGTAATTGCCAAAATACTCTCTCATATGCTTAATTGTTTCTTCAGATTTAGTCGATTTACGAGGATAGAGTCTAACAAATTTAGTGAACCCATCAATTATTACAAGCAGATGTTTAAATCCTTTACCTGTTTTCTCGAAGGGGCCACAGTGGTCGGCGTCTAAAACAAGGAAAGGCTTATCTCCTTTCGGAATGATATAGAGATATCATTCCGGTTTTCCACTCAAACAGCCAATATTCAATCCATCGCGAAGTTCATAAAATTTTAGTTCTCCTTTTTCAAGGTTATCCCTGATTTTACATATTTCCTCGTCTCGGTCTTGGCAAATTGATAGAGTTCTTTCGAACGTATTCTCCTCTATTACGTGGATACAGCGACTTAATGCGTCGACGTGGTTCATGCGTTTTTCGGGTCGATGTCCAATTTCGTAAACGTATCTTTCCAAGAAAAGTGCCCATCGCAAAATTCGTGGGTTAACGTTTTGTTTACTAAGCGTTAGACGGAAACTATCACAATCCGTAATAATCTTAAATTTTATTCCATCAAGGTATATGTGGAAACGTTTTATTGCGTAAGCAACCGCAAGACATTCTAATTCAAAACTGTGGTATTTTCACTCTTCAGGAGTCGTTCGCTGGCTAAAATACTAAACTGGTCTAAAAGCGTCGTCGTCCTGGTTTTGTAGCAAAATGGCACCAAACCCGCTTGTTGATGCATCGCAATGTAGTTCCGTACTAGTTTTCGGAGAATAAATCGCTAAAAGGGGCCTACTTGTCAAATATTTCTTTATGGTTTCGAACGCTTTGTTTTCAGCAACTCCAAATTTATATTTCGCATTTCCTTTCAGTAGATCATATAACGGTTTAGATAGAACTGAAAACCCTAGTATGAATCTTCGGAAGTAACTAGCCAGACTGAGGAAACGATGCAGCTCCTTTGCGTTCCCAGGTATCGGATACTTCTGAATATCCTCAATGTGTTCCTCACTGGGAAGAATACCTTGCTCGCTTACACGATAACCGAGATAGTTTATTTTTGTTTGAGCAAAATGACATTAGTCCAGTCGAAAATCTCAGTGATTCTTCCCTGCCAATTTAAAAACTTCACGTAAGGTCGCAAGGTGCTCGTTGAGATTTCGAGAAGCTACCAAGATATCATCCACATACAAGAGTATTTTATCTTGCCTCATGAGAGGTGCAAATATAGAATTGACGTAACGTTGAAAAACTCGGGGTGCATTAGTCAAGCCAAAAGGCATTCTCATATATTCAAATTGCCCTAACGGCGTGACGAAAGAGGTAAATTTCATTGATGATTCGCTCATTTTTACATGGTGAAAGCCGTCTTTCAGGTCTAGGGACGTAAAGTACTTGTTATCTTTTAGCCGATCTAGATTGTCCTCAATTAACTGCGAGGGAAAATGATCACGCACTGTAATTTTATTGATTTCACGATAATCCACGCAAAGACGGATTTCACCATTTTTCTTCCTGGTAAGAACAATCGGACTCGCGTACGGTGAGTTACTAGTTCTTATAAATCCTCTATCTTGTAAGTTATCCAAAATTGTCTGTAGTTTTTCTTTATCAGCAAGAGATAATCGTCGAGGCCTAAAACTAATAGGTTGCTGATGTTTTAGTTCAATCGACATTGCAAAATCTGGCTCAGTTTTTTCCGCATTAAAATGCTCGAGATAATCAGTTTTGCAAACCTTGCGAATTTCCTTTATCGCATCTTCACCGATTTCTGAATTGATCTTTAATTCTTCGCGATTTCTTTCGATTTTATCAATAAAATGGACTTGAGACATCTGTTTAATTTCTTGCTGAACTTCATTCAATGTACTATCGACTTGATCAACGTCTTTCTTTAAAATCTCAAGATTTTCTCCAACTATATTAATCATAATTTCCGGACGCGTCGTAAAATCTCGACCTTGCAAGGCAATTGCATGCACCGTTTCATCGGGTACAATATGAAATTTCACATCTAAATTAATACCATGAATTTCAAAATCACGGCTCAATAGACCAAGGAGTTTTATCGGAGAACCATTAATGCCGCTGAATTGATAGTTATTGGCCAGAAGGGCTGACCGTAAAGCATCAGGTACAAAACTATTCTTAATAAGGCTAATCAATGAAGCGGAATCTAACATAGCGTTAATTATGAACTTTCAAACATTACCACTTCCGTCATCTGCTATGAAGCTCACTGGAACAATATATGCTGGCTTGAGATACGTGGGCTGTACGACGTTCGTTGACCTTGTCAAATCAGGCTGCGCCAAATCGGAGGACAGGCGATCGCGAAATGGCGCCAGGTGAAATACATGGCGTGCGGTCTCCTTGTAGTACTTCGTGGATTAGACTACTTTAATCCCGGTTTAAGAGATGGTGGAACGCAATGTACTGATTAAATAAAGTTAATTAAGGATTAAAATTTAATCAAGGTTGGTGGAATCGGCCCTAAATAGCCATATTATTTGACGGTCAGCTTATTTGGTGTTTTGTAGGGTTTTTATGTTTTATTTGCATTACGTCAGTTGCCACCAGGTGGCAGATATATTGTTTTGCATCATCTGTCACGTATGGCGATAATCGTCGAACATAAACGCCAGTCAATAATTGATAACAAAATATTCCAGTTAATTTGAAATCTGATCGGTTTTTTATATCAAACGCCCAATTTCCAGTAATTTATGATTTGGAAATAACATTTTCAAAATGGGTAAGTTTCCTATATATTTTCTTTCTATTCGAAAGACCGGCTCTATCGAAATAAACTTTTTTTACTTTCACCAGATTTTTCAATTTTCCATGAAACGAATAATTTTCAGGAGGTTTGCTTAGTTACTTTCGCAATTTGATTGGCAGCCGGGAAATGCGAATCTTAATCTTAGGTTTGGACGGAGCTGGAAAAACGACGATTTTATACAGGTTTGTTGGAATTCTTATAAATTTGTGTAGACCAAGTTTTTCCATAGTTTGCTGTTGATAAGATTCCTGACATATAAGTTTACGTGTTCAGTTTAATTTCCCTATTTTTTTAGGTGTGACTGACTTTTACATAGAGTTTATGGACTTGAGGATCATAATTTGAGTTTTTAGGTTAGGTTTTTTCATACAAAAAATCTAAGAAATTAATATCACATGCATGAGTTATTAATTTCCTAATCAACTCTTCGTTATAGAATTGTAATCTTTTGCATTTATTCAAAGATAATACAAGGCTTTAAGTATCAAGTTCAGGGTATGCTAATGATTTTCAAATTTTCTTGAAAATCATAATATACTAAAAATGTTCAGAAACACTGCGCGATACTGTAAAAAAATGTTTAAAAAACTTTTATCTTGTTTTTTGGAAGCTCTAAATTACACACTAATCTAAAAACTCAATTCACAATATTGTAAAATTAACATTTCGTGGACTTTTTCCGGAATATTCAAAAGAATGGTTTGAAAATTTACAATTTGCAAATCTTGTTTACATTATGAAATATTCAAGACCGTTCGTACTTAGTATTCTGCATGATCTAAAAGCTTTTCAGAACATTCTCCTCCGAGACTATCTAATTCGAAAAATTACAAAACTCAGAAATATTTTAAAATATGCAAAATACTTTTTTTTATATTAATATAAACTAATATTAAAAAAACTCGAAGTGTTCTTGTCTATTTGGCCCAAAAATTCGAAATTGCTTTAAGAAAAGAGACACAAATATTCAAAAAATATGATCTTAGGTTGCAGGTTGGAGAAGTGGTGACCACAATTCCCACAATAGGTTTTAATGTAGAACAAGTAACATACAAGAATTTAAAATTCCAAGTTTGGGACCTTGGCGGACAAACTAGCATAAGGTAAGGACTTAACATATTATTGTGAAAAGGGTTTTAATTTAATTTTTTTCCATAAATAAATTTAAATATTTGATTGTGCAGAAATTATTTTATAAAGAAACTAGTTATTTGTACATAGATTCCCTCAATGCACATTCTGGAATATATACTGCAATATTCAAAAATGGCTACTAACTACAAACACACATTATAGGCAATTATTGTACGTTGAATAACTTCTTGTACTTATGCAGCATTACATTTCTGGAATCATTTGAATCCTTCGTAAATATTTGGTAATCTTTGTTTGAATTTAAAATTCTGGAATGTTCTGGACTTTAATGAAATATTATAGAATTTTTCAGAATGTTCCAGTGTATTCTGGGGGAGTGGTTCACGTGACCAAGCTAGTTCTCAAGTTTTCATTGTAAACTTACGTTCAAAAGAAATAAGATATCGCGCTTAAAGTTTGGGAAATGAAAGAGGTGACACTAATGTTCATGGCTCTGCTCTTTTTCGGTGGAAATTTTGGAAAAAAAAATTCCCAATAAAATAAAACTGGAAGCTATATCGATACTTTTCATTGTAAACTTACGTCCACACGGAATATTTAAAATTCTAAAGAAGTTTCTTACATTACATGAAGTCATTAAAAATAACATCGCTTCTTTTGTTTTTCTTGCATTTTGAGGTTAGATTTGAATTTCGTAACCTCAAAAATCTTACGAAACTCTAAGTTTCATGGATTGTATTCAAATCCATATTGCCTGTTTAGATTCTTTTATTTTGAGGTTATATCCGAATTCTGTAACCTCAAAAGCCTTGTGAAAGCAAGTTTCTTTCAAATCGCAACATTTGTATGAAATTATGGTATCTGCCATTTTCTCCATTACTTTGATTGAAATTATCAAACCTGTATCTTGTGATAATTTTGAAATCTTTTACATGACAGTTGCTCCCAGTGGGACCCTGCGGTGGTTGTTAACCTTTAGTTTTTAATTATATATATATATATATGAGGCCAGTGACAGCCAATCACTGTAGGAATATTTTCAGGAAAAAAGGGTATATAGGGGAAAAAATTTGAAAAAAATTATCTGCAATAAAGTCATCAGGGGACACTCATCCCGGGTTAGGCATTGTCTGAAAACCGGTACCCATCTGGCGGGGGGTAGTTTGTCGAGCGGACGGTTTTTGGCCTAGCGCGACTTTCCCATTGTTTGAGATTAGACAAAGCGAAGAAAAATAAAAATGTTGTACAATATGAATTATTTCAGTTTTAATAGACTGCATTAGACTCGTTATATTATTACGAGTAGATCAAAAAAAGATTGAAAAAAATCGGTTGATATTCTCAATCCCATTTGATCCTTAATGATTTATATCCTTTTCAATTATCTTCAAAGGTTTCCTTTACCTTATTCGTTTACGATTCCAGGCATACCACACAAGTAATAATTGTTAACAACAGTTTCTGATATAATAGCCGCACGAAGTCGAAACAAAGTTTGAAATGTCGAAAATGCTGCTCTATTTGAATTTTCGTCTAATCGAAATATTTCACTGGGATAGTTTCGAAAAAGTAGATTTTCTTATAGGGATGTTATGTTTTACTTGTTAAATAATCGTTACAAACCGAGAAGTTAGTCTTCAAAAGTAGGGTAACTTTGAGAAAGCATATTTTTAATATTATCAATATTTATTAAAATTTGACAAATATCCCATCTACCTTATTTATTTACGAATCCAGGCATACCACATAAGTAATACTTGTTAACAATAGTTTCAGATAAAGTAGCCGCAAGAAGTCGAAATACAGTTTGAAATGTTGAAAATGCTCTGTTAGAATTTTCGTCTAATCGAAATATTTCATCGGGATAATTTCGAAATATACTTCATATGTAGTAAAAATTTGGATTGAAATTTCTCAATACACTAGAAAAAGTAGCTTTTATTATAGGGATCTTATTTTTTAATTGTGAAATAATAGTAACAAACCGAGAAATTAGTCTTCAAAAGTAGGGTAACTTTGACCAAGCATATTTTCAATATCATCAATATTTTTTAAAATTTGACAAATATCCCTTCTACTTTATTCAATTACGAATCCAGTTATACCACATAAGTAATACACCACATAAGTAATAATTGTTAACAATAGTTTCAGATAAAGTAACCGCAAGAAGTCGAAATAAAGTTTGAAATGTTGAAAATGCTCTATTAGGATTTTCGTCTAACCGAAATATTTCATTGGGATAGTTTTGACAACTTTCTTGGCTTGCAATGATTCTTTCTCAAATAAAAAAATAAGATCCCTATAATAAAAATTATTTTTGTGATAGGTTAAGAAATTGCAATCCAAAGTTTTGCTATTGACATTCGATTGCCAAAATAGGAAACTTGGGTTTATCTTCATTTTTCAATTATTATGATCAATTTTTATTACAAAAGTCATTCGAATCACAATTTCAAGTCACATGTAAATTTTTTGAACGTCAGAGAAGTATTTTTGGCAAATCTTTTGGGAACTTTAACATTTCGCACATTTCTTTGGTGGCTAAAGAGAAAATTTAGAAATGAACCTGAGAAGGCTTTCTTGAGAGAACTCTGCTAGAACTTGCTGGGGTGAGGTAAGGGGTATGTATAGATATAGAGTATTTCCATTAAGCCATAAAATTTCAAAATGGCCAAATACTTCAGGGAAAACATTGCATTGTATACATTGCATCGCGTGTATTATCTTAGTTGAAGAATTGTGTTTATCAGCAAATGAAAAATGTCTAGTGAATACTTTTTGAGTTTATCTGGTGAAGTAAAGGTTCGTGATTGTAATACACTAAGTACAATTGACAATTTAGATCCCTATACGCTCTGAAAAGTTCCGAATTTTCTACTAGTATTAGTGATGTACCCGTAGTGAGTGAGTTCGATCTTGTATCGTGTTTTACGATAATACATAGTTATTATACTTACAAACAATTAGAAGCTTATAAAATCTTGGAGGCTTTCAAGTTTTACTGAGCTGGATTCGTTTAAAAAACAGAATGCAAGGAGGTAGATGACAACTTTCAAATGCGTGGTGAGGTTAGTATTAGCATTTTCATTTTTCACTAACTGCATGCATTCTTATATCAAAACATTTATATCAAAGTACATTTTGTTTAGTAATGTGTCGTTAAATTTTTTATTTATTTAATATTAGAACTTAGTTGAAAGGCAGTATACAATTTTGAAGAAATTGACCGATGATTTAAATTTGAAGTTGACTTTTTATAATAAATGTAGAAAATATTTTCAAAATTAAAAATATATGCATTGCTGCAAGTTGAACATTCTCAAAGAATAAATGAAATTTTTGCTATTATCCCTCAAAAAAAGAGTTCCGGGACGTCTGTTGCTCTATTTTATAGCATCTCCAAATACAGTTTTACTTGAATCTCTTCTTGGCTAGGCGGATTTTTAACGGCACGTGACGTTTCATTGAACAGGCGGGAAGGATGAGTTGAGAAGGTGGAATTTTCCTGAATCCATTTTACTCGCCGTTCAAAGTGCTGTTTCGCTATTATAAGAGATCTTATTTTTTGCGTCCAGTGCTATTAGTATATAGTGCTATAGCTATTATTAGTATTTATTAATTACAAATAGACCCGTACTTTTCGGTGCATGCGCACTGAAAAAGTGGCGATCCGTAGTATCACTGACCTACTGAATACTGACCCGTGCTAATGCAACCTGCTGTATTAGACTAAAAGTGAATGTGTGTGCCACCGTAACCTAAGATAGTATAGGTCAATATTTAAACCGCTAATCCTGCGCTTATCAATCCAAAATTACTTTTTAGTATCTCCGAAATCTCGGCATCTCACTACTGGCCTTACAAGTTAACACTTTAAAGATTGATTGTGTCTTGCATTGTGAGTAATTGTGGGTAGTAAGTGGATATACTCGAAGCGATAAGGTACCATAAATTCCTGAGAAATTATCTTAAATTATCGATAAGTTACCATAGATTACGGAAAAATTGATAAAATGTTTGGATAAGTACTTTAAATTTATAAGAAGGCTGATCTTTGGCTCATCTACGACTCGCTTACAACTCCTCTTCATTTTGCCTTTGGCTCACTCAGCAATTAAGGCATCAAAATACAGCGATATAAGAGGTTTAAAAAATACTTGTATCATGCATTTTTCGGAACGTCACCCAGGTACTTACTTCAGACAATATATACGATTTGAGATTCAGTTTCACATTAAAAAACTATTTTTAATGGTTTTTCATTTATTGCGAAATATTTTATGTAGACTAGTCCATAATAATTAAGGTTCTCTCCTTTCTATGTCGAGTTATCTCAGCTTACAACCCTCCGACAAGATAAAAAAAACATATATAGAATTCTCTTTCACTGCGCGCATTCGACTACAAAGAAATCTTTGTATCGTTGTGCTGGGCTAAAGATTTTTTTATAAGGTTGCTCTAGTACATCTTTCAATTTACCGAACAGTAAACAACAAAATAACATCAATATCCACATATAGCCTTCCTGTTCAACAACCTGGACATCAAAACACAATTTGAACTGAAACTGAAACTCTATATAAGTGAAAACAAACATGAATAATTTCTCTCACCAAGCGATTGCGTGCTTTAAAATAGGGGTGACCTGGGCAAGATGAGCATACGGGATCAAATGATATACTGACTTTTCTCTCAAAATACGTGGTTTTTGTTGCTGTTTTTTCCAGAAACAACATGAATAATGTTTGAAAATAGGTAAAAGTGTAAAGGAGGATTTCACTGGTGAGAACTTACAAAAGAAAAATTGGCATTCCTGGTTAGAAGATTCTACCTAAAATTATTTCTATAAAGACCAAAACTGGGTAAACATGGTTGGTCCGCCCTAGCTGATCCTACCCTAGCTTCTACTATGAATCTCTCCATCTCCTCCCACCTTTGCATATTCATGACCACAGAGTCTATCACCGAAAACCCCACCGTACTGACATACGTGTATTCTCTCTCTTCGTACCCTGTTACCATACCATTCGCCACCACCCAGCTTCTGTCCTCCATCCAGTCCCTTATAATCTCCCCCTCCTTATTTATTACCTCATCCTTCGATCTTCTTTGAAAACTCTCTCCTTTCCTATGAAGGCCCCCTTCTCTCCTCATTTTCGCATTAAGGTCCCCCCCCCAGTACCATCATAGCCTCCTTTCTTTCGCCTAGCAAGTCTTCCATCATTTCTTCAACCTTTCCAGCACATCATTACTGTACAATGTCACGAACTTGCACGTGACCCCTTCTATCCTTAAGGTCCGTCCACTCAGCTCGGCCACACAAGGCAAAATGAAAAATGGAAAACGCCATATTTTTCGCTTTTTTGTTGCAAATTTCATGCTCAACAAAAAATTTTTTTGCTGTTCAAACTTCCGAGATAAGGGTGGTGGCGCTAGCACAACGTCCACTCAGCGCCGCCACCTATGAAAACTGTCTAAAAATTATTATAATGAAATGAACGGTTGAGTTAGATTTTTTTGCTTTTTTTTTGCTCTTCGAAAACATATGATACGTATTCCCAAAAACTGCCCCTAAGTCATACATACCTACCCCTCGTGTTCCAAAATGTTATAAAACTGTAAAAACAAACTTGAACTACGTAAAGATGATCCAGAACTCTAAATTAATTATTGAACATTCGAAAATTTACCCTTTTTACAATTCTTCCTAAAAACTACCCTTCGACGTAAATTTATGTAGCGGGACTTACATATACTTATAAAACGCATCAAAAATAATAATACTCATAAAACACAGTTGGCGCGAATTTTTGGCTTTTTTTTGCATTCCGATGACATATTATACGTGTCTCAAAAAACTACCCCTAAGTCATCCATACCTACCCCTCGTGATTGAAAATGTTACTACTACTACTACTACTACTACTACTACTACTACTACTACTACTACTACTACTACTACTACTACTACTACTACTCGTCTCTCCTCTCTCACCACTTTCTCCAGGTGGAACAAGCAGCTTGGGACGGTGGTGAAAAGTGAGTACGTACACGATACTCTAGGCATGGGGGCCACTTACTTGTACTGATCGTTAAAGTTTTATGTGAATAAGTGTTTTATACTGACTGAAAGCAGTAGATTATTGATACTAAATTGAATCTCCTTATTTCAAGGGACCTTTACATTACTTTTGTTTCTTTAAAAAATACATAATTACTCCAGCAGTATTTAAATTAAAGTGTGCTGTACAGTGACGTTCATTTTCTCCCGTTTCTCCTCACGTATCAATGAACTTTTAGACTTTTTCAGTGCTTAACGCTAAAATCAAGAATATTGAAAAATGTGAAATATTTCGAGAGAAAATCATTATTTTATAAAATACATTGAAATTTTGTTTTGATTTATAGAACTAGTTAAGCAAAACACTAAAGTATTTCTTTATAAAAACGAACATGTATATTGAATCGATTATGTATGTTATATAAACATGTCTTCCTTATTTTCATCGCTTTTGAGTTTTCTAAGCAATTATGACATAAATAAGGAATGACATTGTTAAAAATCCTAATTTCGTCACTTTAATAATTTACGTACTTTTTCATATAGAAAGAAATTAAAAATCCAAGCCTTGAGAAGTTTTAAAGAATTTATTGCTGAGCATTTGTAAAGAGAAAGAAAGTTGTTTTGGTAAAAGCATATAAAAAGGGTTTGGTTACCCCATATTTGGGAATCTGAATCTTTATTGAAAATTAAATATTTCATCATTTTATGTTTCAAATAAAAATAATTCTTATTAGGAAACATTGCTGGCCTCGTAATATGGGAATTTTATAAAAGGATACAACTCTAACACTTTTGGCGTTCACGTATCAAGTGATAGTAAATTTAAAAAAAGTGAATCTTATTACATATTTTCGATTATATCTCAATAGGTCTGGATTATGAAATCATTTTTGATTGATAAGAGAATTTAACCCATCAGAAGGAATGAGTTGAACACATGCCCGATGTTTACGTGAAAGATTTTTGGACGAGGGTACTTGTACATCAATTAGCGAATGGTCATGTCTCCCCTTGGTCATATATCAACCTTTTTTCTGTCACATCTTTGTCTCTGGCGCCAGAAGGAAAAAGAGACTTTGTGAAAGCAGTCGACATAGGCGAGTTGTACGTCGACCTATCGAAAGAGAAGTCTTGTTTCGCCGAGCATTTTATTACAGGTCGACGCTCCTTATACGTCATCCGTGTCACAGTTCCCCTTTTATAGCTATCATAGATAAAATGTACGGTCGTTGGAGACAATTGACAGGAAAATGTCCACGATAGCGAAACGTGTACCCATACCCGCATTTTTTGTGAATATAAGGTGGTCTAACTGACAGCAGTTACGTCCAAGAAAAAGACTTGTCAATTGAAACGTCGACTATGTCGACTGATTTAGAAGCTTCGGCCCATTCGTCACATTGATCCGTTTCGGGAAGAACGCTTTTTCACTGAAAATTGATAGTGCTGCAGTAATTTATATTCCTTTTTCACGTGATTTTAATCAATCAGCATTGAATAGTTTTTCTTCTTAATTTACCTTCTTTAGAAAATTGTACGACAGAAACAGTCCAATCATCTATGAAATTACACACGCAGAAAAATTGATGTTTAAACGTAACATCTAGAAGTTCAGGGATAACATATTTTATGTTTAACTATAGGAGAGCAATCTAGATGTTCAAAGTTAGTATCTGTAGAAATTAAAAAGTGAGATGTTACTCTGTAACATCCAAAATGTTCAACTGAAATATTCGAAATATTACATGTATGCATGTATACATAGTTATATAAAATAACGGCTTCAGATATTTAAGGAGTTTACTTATTTCTGAGCATTTAAGGGATTAATTAATAACTTATTTGTGAATTTGAAACTAAACTTGAATGTGCGCACATGGACGAAAAACAGGTAACGGGTATGAAATGTCGATCAGATGATACATTCAGTCAAGTTTAGGTTATGTTTAATATTTTTATTTCAAAATAAGAACAGGGTAAGTAAGCTGAGAATGAATGATCTGTAATCTGCATTTGAAATTCTATCTATTTTAAATAACTTAAACTCATATTTTATTATAAATTTAAAAACATTTTGTCAAATGGTCAAATGTGTTCGAGTCAATATAAAACCTCAAACTTAAGAACATTGTTCCGTCGTGTAGAAAGACAAAAATCGTTATCCAAATTTTGATCAAGGATAGCTAATTTTGATTCTTTGAAAATGTTCCAGAATTGTAATTTTAACATCTGAACGTGTTTCTTTTTAACATAAAAATATTTTTTGTCCGACCCCCCTTGAAAACGCGCCATTGCATGCACGTGAAGCAGGCGTAATGTGGCCGCTTCCGATCAGCGCCTTACTCCCGAAGAGATCCCTGGCGCGTTTTTAGTTTTCGTTTTCTGTGCTCGAGGCTGCAGTTTTGAAGACGAATCCTCGAGACAGACTTCAGAAATCCGCTCAACTGATGGGGGATCTTACTGCTGCAAGAGCTGTCTACTCTCAATGTAGAGATTGAAGCCTGCATGAACTTCCGGCCTCTACTTCCAATCACGGGCGATCTCGAAAACCTCGTCGTCTTAACTCCAGGTCATGCACTCGTAGGCAGAACATTAGAACAAATTCCAGGAGCAACAACGTCGTATTAGGAACTAAGCTATGTCACTTACTGCCGTCTCATCCAAGCAATAAGTGACCAGTTTTGGCACCGCTGATCTCAGGAGTACATTCGCACACCTCCATAAAGAAATGAATGGACTGTGCCGGAACGTAATCATCAAAATAGACACGAGACAGTCGGCCCTTCTCTACTTCGATGTAGGAGTTGGCTTTTAGGACGGGTAACCAATCTTAGTCCCGGTCAGGATGGACTTGTGCGATCTGCCACGGTTAAAACTTCCTTTGGAACCTACAATCGTACCATCGTCAAATTGAGCTGATTACCAGGCGTGCGCTGACTCTATGCGGCCAATTGTGCTCCATTGCGGGTGAAACTAAATTTTACTTATACATTGAAATTTATTGTGTGCGTCATGGCGGGCGGCACGAAACTCTTGACCTTCGTACGTGGAGTTTGTTTCGTTCAGCGAACGAGGCGGGTGGGATGTTAATTATTTGTTTGATGTTATTGTTCCTCTTTTGATTGACCTTCAGGTTTCATTGATCATAACATGGTATCCGCCCAATGCTTATTCTCCTTAAAGTTTTCCCTCTGTTTTTGAGTTTTGGGCACTACCTTTTCGTTGTGTGTGAACTCAGGTAGTAGCGTGAGGCTTCTTTCGTTGAGCAGGCTCGGACCCTTTTTCTGCGCTTTTCAGTTTCAATCAAGGTGTAGGTTAATGTAGCC
Organism: Andricus grossulariae; assembly: GCA_011634705.1. Lineage (NCBI taxonomy): Eukaryota > Metazoa > Arthropoda > Insecta > Hymenoptera > Cynipidae > Andricus > Andricus grossulariae. The sequence goes on along the minus strand of JAABKJ010075445.1, from coordinate 92,958,831 downwards.
ACTTCGGTTCATGCATCGATTTAAAATCAATTGTGCTTCATTTAGACAATTCGGGTATTTGAGTCCTTTAATTCAAAGTCAGTGTTTCTTTAATTTTGTAATACTTGTTCAGTGATCTCCTGACTCGATCGTCTTCTGGCGATGTGGGAAGTGACGAGTCGGATGACGTATTACTTCCGGTAGCGTCGGGATCGATCTTTCGGTGAACGATCGTGGTCGTAGCTTCCGGAGGCTAAATCTTTTCCAATTTTCCAAAACAACCAAGACCTTTTTTTGAGCACAAAAGGAGTGCTGCATGGGACAGGCTACGGGACTCGTATACCGGATTAAATCGATCCAAGGTATTTAGTTAAGGATCAAGGTAACAAATTTTCTTGTTCATTTTCGTTGACTTTAGCATGACTGAGCATGATTCCTTCGCTACCCCACGCCAGTCCGTCATTAATTCAAAATATTTTAGTCCTTTGAGCCGGATTGTGAGCTGGCGAGGGGAGCATGACCTTAAAGTAAATTTTTTGAAATTTGAATGTTTTAGCAGATTGTTTGACGTATTGAAGAATGCATTGCTATTAAAGTCTTTCGAAAGAGTTTTAATAGTGAAAATATCTTACGTATATGGAATGACATTTCCGGTAAAAAAAGGAATGCTTTTTGCACATCGAGTTTAAATTAGACTGAGATTGCAATAAATTATGCTAATAAAATATCGCATGAAATATAAGGAATAAAAATTCACGTAGAGGCTTATTTTTATCTCATTTTCCTCAGATTTACATACAGTCAGAATCTTGTTAATTCTTAGTGCAAAAATGTATCCCATTACTTGAAATGTTATTATAATTACATGACGTGCAATTTTAAACAATTTCGATGTGGAATTCTCGCAGGTTGCGTGCTTTTGTTCACTTTAAAGTTCAGTTTTGAAGCTTTTAGATTTAAGTATGCAATTTGAACCATTCGCAAATTGTCATTTGTTTAGATTGACATGTCTGCCAGATTTAACATTTTGTGCTTTAACACTATACATTTAAAATTTAATTTTGTAGGTGATAACTTTAAAAAATATAATATTTAATCGTTAAATTATTCGTATATTGTGAATTTAAAAACTATACAGGTTTGGATTCTTATTTTCTGAATATTTAATTCTTGTGGGCTCTTAAGGTTTTGAAATTTTTTCAAATGCGTAGCAATATTGTTAATTTTTTTTAAATCGATGATAAGACAGGAACGTTTTAGCAAGAGAAATTGAAACTAAAAAGAAGGAACGTATTGAAAAGATACGAAGTTTATTGTGTGATTGTTCTCAACATTGCAAACGTCTCGAGACAGGCTCTCAGACATGACAACCATACTGCTGATAGATTGTTTGCAACATTGCGAACGCCTTGAGACAGGCTCTCAGGCATGACAAATTGACTCACTGACTGTGTGATTGTTCTCAACATTGCAAACGTCTCGAGACAGGCTCTCAGGCATGACAACCATACTGCTGAAGAAGCTACCGAAAGTATTTTGAGAGAGACTTTTAAACCTATAGTCACACCACTACAAAAACTAGTAGATTTATCAGATATATATAAATCAAAGAAAATAAATTTATGAGAAATAAAATAGAAAAAGATGAAAAGGAAGATGAACATGAAGAAGAAAATAAAGAAGAAAATGATAATCTTCCTTTTATGACTGCTGATAGTGATAGTGGATGGTCATCACTAGCATGATAAAACTATGATTGAAGAAAATGTTAAACCTATTGAGAATCACGAGACATTGACAAATAAATTTATTGGACTATTATATAAAAATAGGAAAAAATATTTGGATATGGTTTATGGTGTACGAAAACTTAGTGATGGTTCGCTGGTGATTGGTGATACACCTGTTAGCTTTGTTGGAGAATATATCAAGGTTGGTGAAAAACTTTACATGAAAACCACTGATCTAAAGAACTATGAAGAAATTCTTATAGCTACAAATGCACATAAGAACAATCATAGTCCTACTTCACCTATTCGCTCAAACAATACTCCAAAATATAAAAATATTATAGTGAAACTTTTTCCACATAAACAATTATCATCAACTGGAGGTTCATTAAAGAAAAAGAAACGATTAAGGAGCTTACTACCTCACCTTATGATAGCAAGGGAAGACTCAATACTAGACTATATTTATTGGGATGATCCAAATGAGCTAGTTGACCGTCTTCGTTTACTGTTGGCGTCACAAGCAGCAGGCAGTCCAAGTCACAGTAATGAAATAATTTTCATCAGTGAAGAATTGCGGGAGGCTCAAATCATATATTAAGAGAGTGCAGATGAATATAACGCCAGTATTGAAATGACCATTGACGTGTTCGGACACAATCGTCAGTTAGCATTTGCACAGTTTTAAGATGGCTTCTATTTGTCAAAATTGTTTAAGAGTTTTTTCACGAGTAGATAACTTGAAGAGACATCAGATGTATTCATGCAAAAAAGCACAGAATCTCTCTTCCTACATGAGTAGCTATGAAAAATCTGAAAGCCATGAAGTTCTTCCCATCAAATTGTTTCATGATATTCCGAAAACGATTCAAAGTGATATCAAGAACAATTAATGAAAAAAGAATGACGTTCACATGTCCAGTGGTACGAAACCAAATATGTACCGGCATAAAACTTAAATATGATTCAACTTTCAATGTGAAAAAGAATTGAAGTTTTGCGACTCTCAATAAAGACGCTTCAAGCGAAAAATTTGAGCACAATGTCGAAGTTATGAAGAAAAATCATAAAAATGTGGTGAAAGACAATTAGGAGAATGTTACGGAAAAGCATGAGATAGATAGTGAAGAGAATAAAGAAGATAAGCTAAATGACAATAAGATGGATGAAGAGATAGATGAACAAGACATGGAAGAAGAGAAGATTAATGAGGAAGAGATAGATGATGATGAGGAGGAGAATGAGGAGGAGGAGGAGGATGAGAATGAGGAGGAGAATAAGGAGGAGGAGAATGAGGAGGAGCAGGAGGAAGAGGAGAATGAGGAGGAGCAGGAGGAGGAGGAGAATGAGGAGTAGGAGGAGCTATCCTATCTTGAACGTTGTATATTGCTTCATACGGATCCAAACGATCTTGTATATGATTTGCAATTTTGTATTAATAGTAACCATTCACTACAAAGCCATGAGTGTCAAGCAATTTTTAATAAATTGCGTCAAAATCATGTAATATATTAGTGCATACTTTTAGAAATCTAGGTTAAGATTTTTTATAATGAATGTGATGTATTAAAAATAGTTGAATATTGTTGTTGAATAAAAATTTAGATTAATCGAATAAAACTATGAGTATTTAATCCTAATTCTCTATCTTGTTAGAAGTTATGTTTTAATAACTTTTAAATAACCTTAATTAGTAACTTATGATTATGGCGGAAACTTCATATTGCGCATGCGCAAATGATCACTCTTTTAAATCGATTTGTTTTCATGAATTGAATCCTTCGCAATGTTCATAGAGTCTCAGCGCGCGAAATTCAAATTGATAAAATGTAGGTTGATCCAAGCTAAAGTATTAGGCTGCACATGCGCAGAGTTCAACCTAATGGTTAGATCACTGATATCTTCTTCCTCTATTTGGATTGGCTCTCTCAGTTTCGAAAAACGATAGGTATGGATTGTTCTTCGAATATCGTTGGAATCCCACATCTTTACAGTTGTGGGACATTCTTTTTACTTATAGTTAAATAGTTTATACATTAAATGTTTTATCATTAAAAGGATAAAGTTGCGGATTGCTTTGTAAAAACAAGAAAAAGACGAAGAATGTTACGGAAATGCGTTCGGTCAAGTTTTTTGCGTTTATTTGAACCAATACGCACAATATTATCAAATATTTGAAACAAAAGTTGTACATCTAATCGATTATCATGGAAAAAGCCCCTTAAAAATCAAGGTTTTTTGCGTTTAGATTAGTCAATATGCAAATTTTCGCAAAGCTCCTTCGGCTTTAACGAACACATTCTCATCACGTATCTTGTGCTTCGCACTCGATTTTGTCCAAAATGCGAACTTTTCTACATTATTTATTCACTTTAATATTTGTTACTTAATCTGCATTGAACTTTACTCTCAGCTGCTCTGAAAAATGTATCATTTCAATCAATTTATATTATTACAATTCATAATATGCATTGGTGTTGAAACTTACGTATTTGCATTGTCTTGTTTTTATAATTGAAGAAAAAGTGTGCATCCTATAGAAAAAAAAACATTTTTTTATTATACATTTTATTTTAACTTGTGTCGTTTTTCCATAAATCTAATTTTTCATTTTCAATGTTATTTTTTACGATTTAAACCAAAAAGACGCATACTAGCGTAAAGTGTTTTTAAGAAAATGTGTAGATATCATTTAGGCCAAAAATGTTGTTGTAGTGTTGGGAATGTACAAATAGAGATATCTAATACCAGTAAGGTCTAGTAAACACATTAGTTTTTGGTAATGGGCACACGAAATTGGTCACGTAGGCGATAGTATATAAGCTTCGACACCTGTAAAAGGGACAGAAAATTTGTGTAATCAAAAGGCTGCACGTCGTAATGCTGGTCAGCCTGACCAAGTTTTGTATCTTATTTTGATAATGATAAAGTACACTCTGAGGTGTTCGCCTTAGAGTTTCAAAATGTTATCACATTGAATTTCTCAAATTCAACATTGGTGGCAACGGTGGAATCTGCCAAACAATGGTCCTTTCTGAAGAATCAGAATTGCAGTTGGAGTTTTCCATAACATTGAGTGAAAACCAACAGTCCCATCTACCTACGGTCTTGCGATCACCTGAGAGTCATCTCAAAGTAACTTTGGTTACAACAAAAACTCAAACGAAACCCACAAGCAGGTGTATGTGGCTTGTCAAACAGGACAGTAAACCCTACCGAGTCTGGAAGGCAGCCAAGGGAACCAGCCCTCGACCATCTGCAAGAATCACACATCCAGTAGCAGCAACGGCAAAGAGGAATCAGCCTACTACAACTTGCTGTAAAAAGAATCAACACCGCATCAAGAGAATCAACATTCCACAGGAAAACAACGTAAGTTAAAAAGAAGAAGAAAAATCCAGAAGAAGTCGAATTACAAGGAGTATAAGTCCTTCTTACTGTCTGAGGAAGAAGACTAATGTATAATCAGAGTTAGGCGAAGCAAAGTTTTGTAATTCGCGTAAATTAATGCTCCACATGTCAGTAGTTGTTACTTTTTTTAATAAATCAAAAAACCCTACATTTTAATATGCGCATTATAGTCACACGATGCATTGAATTAATCTGTATTAAAAGTACAATTTCCAAAATAAAATTGAACTTTGTAACGCGACACACTGGCGTGGAATTCATATATAGAGAGAGAGAGGAAACACTGACAGTAGAATCAGACTTTTCAATCCTCTCTACTATTATTACTAACATACTTGACGATAACGAGTCCCACACAGCAATGGCTACGTCACGAGCGCAAAGTCCAGGAGGCAGAGACATGCATCAAGAAAGTTTAAGGAAACTTGAAAGAATGAAAGTGAGCATAAATGCTTTAGAAGAACCAAGAAGATTTAAAGGAGATCTTATGACAGAAGAAGAAGATAACCTAGACTGAGACCACGAAGAATTAAACAGTGAAGCGGAATATGATTTTACAAAAACGTGTAAAATGATCCCTGATTTTACAGGAGTAGGATTAGAAAATTGTATTCAACTCGTCAAAATCGCAAATAGAAAGACGAAGAAAAATTAGAGAATAGCTTTCTTACATACAGTCATAGCACAAAAATTAAAAGAAAAAGCAGCAAACACAATCCGTGTTGACGGAACCTACAAATTTGCTGAACTATTTCATAGATTCAGAACACTTTTCAGGGAACGAGAGAGTTTAGACTCGTTACAAAAATAAACAGATATGTGCATCATGGGAGACACCGAGAGCCTAGAGTTATTTGTTGGACGACTTATCTCTATTCAAGATAAGATTAGGTCATATATCGACAACATGAACGTGGAATTATCTAAGATCCTAATTATACACGATATTGAATCAACAGCAGGTGTCGGCACATTCCTGAAAAACATTAGAAAGGAATACGAAATAAGAAATAGAGCACAAAAACCAAAAACTCTAAACGAAGCATTTAATCTGGCTTCAGAGGTAAACATCATTTTAAGAGAAAAACGAAGATTAGCAAACAAAGCAACGACAAATCAACCTGTAAGGAGAGAGCTTAAGCCAGGAGTTGAAAATAAAAACACATCTCAGAGAACACTTAACCAAAATTGAGCTCTTGAGGGCATGTGATACTTCGTCGGTTAGGATTCGTTGTTGAGGTCTCTGCCATTCCGATAATGTCGGTCTTTGTTGTACCTCAAAATACACACATATTAATCAAATTCAGCAAAATGAAATTTTTACAATTATTTCACAACAGAAGAGTTCGGGGATATATCATAGCAAATTTTTTTTAAGTGGACTAAAAATAATTTTGAATAACGAACAGTTTTCCTGATATTTCATTTCTCATATGTATAAAAAATAGCCAATTTGTTTGACTGAACAACTTCCATGTTTGGCCCGAGAAAAAAGTTCAGATTCGGCCGTTTCGTTCCTGGCACTCCTCGGAGCGTTAGCTGTGAAATGCATCGATTGCTATCGACGCTAAAGTGGTGGGGGTGGCGCTCGAGCGAGAAATCGGAGAAGCGGCATTGCTCGGAGCTTGGACTGTATTTCATTACCATCTGCATCAATCGTAACAAGTCTCCAAGTGTTTAGCTGGTTCTGATTTCTAGATGACAGAGCCCTCCTGCGTGCCATATACAGAAGCATCAAATTGCGTTTTGTATAATCTCCTAAACTCCAGAATCTTTTGTGCAGTGCTTCCTGATCTTTAACAGTCACCTTTTTGTAGCACTCTTGACTTTTGCAGCAGAATGTGAGAGAAGAAAACTCCTTAGCTTCAACTTTTCTACCAGAAGTTGAGATATAACGTTGTCCCTGCATAAATATAATAATAATCTTTTAAGAATTTATTTTTTTAATTGAGCTAGATGTTTTCTAAAAACTCAATAATTTTCTGAAATTAATTAATGTTACAAACATTTAAAAATACGTACTATACTGTAATTATCTTAATGTTCCTGATCAATTGAAAACAAAATAATTTATTTTCTTAGCGATTGATTGTGGTAAAAATTGTTAACATATTTTTAAATCGTGAGTTACGAAATCTGAGCAGTCGATAACATTAGTAGTAACATACGTAGTAGTAGTAACATTAGTCAAAACTTTGTAACTACAGTCCAAGCTCCGAGCAATGCCGCTCCGAGCAATGCCGCTTCTTCGATTTCTCGCTCGAGCGCTACCCCCACCACTTTAGCGTCGGTAGCGATCGATGCATTTCACAGCTAACGCTCCACTTAAAAAAAATTTGCTATTATATAAAATCAAATTTATGTACTATAGGGCTAACTAATCATTGTTTATTTTATGTTTCGTCAAATATTTAAAGGCTTTGGATAAAGATGTTGCGGATGAATGTTCAACATAAAATGTGAACGTTAAAACCTGAAGAAAACCATGCAAAATTATAAAATCGCGTTCAATAGTATATTGCACAACTAGGGTTGAAAGGCTATGATTGCAACGAGTGTGAAGTTTGCTGCCCAAGCGAAGTTTTTTCTATCACAGGAATTAAGGGCTCAGTTAAGGCTCTTAAATTACCCCCCGCGCAATTTTTCAAAAACAACCCTTATCATAGAAAACTTACCCTGACAAATAAATATGCACTAATTAACTTTTTTCTTTCACAGGAATTAAGGCCTCATTCAGGGCTCTTAAATTACCCCCAGCGCAATTTTTCAAAAGCAACCCTTATCACAGAAAAACTACCCTGAAAAATAAATATGCACAAATTAACTTTTTTCTTTCACAGGAATTAAGGGCTAATTTAGGGCTCTTAAATAACCCCGGCGCAATTTTTCAAAAACAACTCTTATCATAGAAAAACTACCCTGAAAAATAAATATGCACTAATTAAAAAAGTGAGCACATCAGAATTAAGGGCTCATCTTAGGCTCTCCAACGACCCCAAAATCAATTTTCCAAAACCATCCCTTAACATTCGAAAACTACCCCCTACCCAAAAGTACTCACAAAGTGCAGGAAAAAGTATTGAATCAGTTTGGAATATTTTTTAGTTGTCCGAAAACATCAAAAACTATTTCAAAAACAAGGATTGTTTTTGAAAAATTGCGCCGGGGGTCATATAGGGTTGGCGCCCCTATTCTGCAATCTAACCGAAGAACGCGTAACGTAGTTTATGAACGATCCCAAAATCCTAAGCCCACGGCTCGCTCCTCTAATCACATGAAAGCGACTAAATGAATTCTCTCTTATCGCCAAAATGATCTCCTGTCCTGTTCTTCATAAAATCATGATCTCCGTCATTTTATAGAACATTTAGAATTGTTTGTGTGTACCATCCCACTCAAATAGCAATCCAAAATGTAGACAAAATAAAAACATGCTCCCAGGAAGCATCAGAGCTGAATTGAAATCTGAATATTTTGAACAGAAATAGTAGTTTATGTGGCAGGGGCGTAAAAAGTGACTAGCCCCTCAGCAAAATGCTGCGTTCGTTCCAAGTATTGGCACACGGAAAAAATAAGCTGTCGAAACTTTACTTGACTAGTCACCCATTCTAGGATAGGCCACTTCTTTTTAGAATCTTCTATAATTTTTATTAAAGAACCGCAGACTTTATCGAAGAAGTGAAAAAAGTCAGAATTATTGGAATACAATCTAGGAACATCAGTTCTCGAATTTGTATTCAGCAGATTTTGACAAAGTTCTAGACAGGCATTCAATTTTTTATAAAAAGTCCTCCAGATTCCAAAAGATTTTAAATACAATAACTCCCAGCACAGAAACGAATATTTGATGTAAATAAATTTAAAGATGAAAAGGCAAAATTGGGTGATGTCGTGGTATATTCGAGAAGAGATCGATACATTTTCAGTATGGTTGTTGAGGATAAGAAAGATGATAAGATCTTCCTAAACCATGTGTCTAGCGCTATTTTAGCACTAAAGAATGCCATGGTAAATTTGGACATTAAAGTAATCAAAATTTCTGATAAGGGCCACAATTTGAATTTTATAACTTGGCTCTCAATTGATCAAATATTTAAGCAGCATTTTGAAAATTCTGGTTTTCACGTGGTTGTTTGCTCTGGTGAAATCATTATTCCTCCTATTCATAGCCTCCTATTCATAGGCTCCTATTCATAGGATACACCAAAGGAACCATTTGAGAAAATTCAAATTGATCTGGTCGGGCCACTTGCGGTAACGCCCTGAGGAAATCAGTACAGTTGATTCTGTGACTATCGCTCAAGCAATAGCTGAGAATTTTATTTCGAGGTATGGTTGTCCTCGAATAATTCAGTCTGATCGGGGAGTTTAGGATCTTTCGAGCGTAGTCATCACACTCTTATCGAATATCTGTGCAATTTTGAAGGTCCTCATAACTGGGATGAATGGCTCAGATTCTCCGTCTTCTCTTATAACACTGCTGTCCATGAAAGTACGGGTTTTGCTCCGTATATTTTGGTATTTGGTAGAAAAGCCGTACTTCCCACAAGTTTTGATGAAAGGCCTCTTGAAAGAACGTATGTTGATCTTCTGCGTGAACTTTTTCTTAAATTAGATAATATCCAATCTAGGGCTAATGAGAGCCTTCAGAATGCCAAGGAAAGATCAAAAAGACATTATGATTTAAAAGCGAATCCTAAACATTTTAAGGTGGGAGCTATTGTCTATTTAAAGAAGGGAAATAGACATGATACAACATTCGATCCATTATTTGAAGGTCCATTTGTGATAGAAAATTTATTGGGAACCCGGAATGCTCAGATTAGAATAGGACCCAATAAGTCAAAAGTTGTCCACTTGGATAAATTAAAATTAGCGGCACACCCTGTAGATCAGTAATTTCGGGGTCAGCTTAGAGGTTCTGGAATAAGAGAAAATTTTAATTTTCTTTATTCTAAAAGGGGAAGGTGGATGGAATGAAGTGATTGCACAGAACAATGATGGGATTGTTCACCTTGGCTTGGATCTTGCTTGAAACATTTAAATTTCTAAAATTGTTAGAAATTTTTGCAAAATTAAGTTATTAAAATGGTATAATGTGCATGAGTGAATGGATAAATAAATATTTTTATAGGAAAGGCTGCAACCTGCCCCAGGTTTTTGTGGGTTTCCTGTGGGTTCTTACGGCATAAGCCGGGGTTGTAAAGCGGCGTGAGCCCCACGCACCAAAAGAAAGACAAAATGTGCCTTTCGCGACCGTCAAGCCATGTGTGGAAGAGCTGGGATAGTAATTATAATAGGAATTAATATAGGGTAAAAATATATGTATTGAATTAATTGTTGTGTGTGTGGGATTAATTTCGCAGGAGTTTTCGAGCTATTTGGAACGAAACATTTTCGTTTTGGGAAAATCATAATTGGAATATAGATGTCTAATTATAATTAGCACATATAATTTGACGAGGTGAAATTTAATTCAGTAATTTCTTTAAAATTAATTTGTCCCATATAAATAAATGAATGAATGTAAGTATTTCATGTAAATATATTTTTCTTTATGCTTTATTTTCATTAAAATTCAAGATTTATATCTTTACATTTAGTTTAAAAGTATATAACTTCCTATATTATTTTCCTATTTTGTTAATCTAACAGATATATAGAATTAATTAATTTTTATTCCATGAATAATTTAATTATTAACAATTTTTAATTAATAACGAATAGTTTTAATCTGGTAAAAGTTTAAAATTGTATGAAGCAATTTTAATTATAAAACTTTACAAGTTTAGGAAATTTAATGAGATTTATTTTTTTTTGGTTTCCTATATGTATATATAATTTTTGTGAATTTGTTAAAATTTTAAAATAAATGATTGATTAACTTTGAACATTATTAATTATTATATTTAAATTCCTTACATTGTGGAGTCATATTGGGATCCCATTGCCTAATGTGCGTTTGGATTTTCACCTTGTCATTATAAATTAAATCGATGATTAATAAAGTTTTACCTTAGGCTCTGCTGTAATAATTTGAAAAGATCCACTGGATTTGAAGAATATGATTTGATAAAAGTATTATTTTTTTTTGTGTTTGGAATTAATATTTTGTGAATAGAATATACTTATATATATATATATCGCACTAAGAAATTCCTCTGGATACCTCTGTGGCGACACTAACCAGCGAAAGCATAAGGACACTCATGTATTTTATATGGATGACCTGAAGATCTATGCGTCTGGTAAAGGAAAACTTCAAACTGCCATAAATATCGTCAAGAAGTACACAGGAGAGATTGGGATGGACTTCGGATTGGATAAATGTGCTGTTGCATCGGAGTCTGAACCGTCAGAATGTGATTATGATGGCTATTCTGAACACACTCTGCAGCATTTTCATGCCACAACTGAGTATTACCCGTCATAATTTAACTGTTTTTCATTTCTATAGCGCTATACAGGTTGAGGTCATCAAATCTGGCAAGCACTCCTCAAAAAGTTCTTCAACACAGTTGCCCGTACAGATAACTCGATCCCCTTCGCCGGCGGAGATAAGACAAACACGCTCTCGACCGGCCGAAATCGGAGCGGACCCGTCCAGCTCAACCGAAGAAGACGACGAATCGCTGCCACCCCTTGGTGGATTTCTTGACAATGCATCCGCATTAGAATTTATCCTTCCAGGTTTGTAGACTATAACATAGTCATACTCACTAAGTTTTATACGCCATCGAGTCAATCTCGAAATAGGATCTTTCAGTCCATGCAACCATACAAGAGGTCTATGGTCTGTTACTAGAAGAAAACTTCGCCCATATAAATAGGGTCTGAAATGTCTTACACAAAATACTATTGCAAGTAACTCTTTTTGAATTGTTGAATAATTGATTTCAGCCTTCTGAAGGACTCTGGAAGCATACGCAATGGGTAAATCTAGGCCAATTGGACCCTGACTCAAAACACCACCAAGAGCGTAATTCGATGCATCAGTCGTTAACACAAAAGGTTTCGAGAAATCAGGATACTGCAATAAAGGCTCCGAACAAATTGTATCTCGCAGAATTTCAAAAGCTGATTGCTGCTCGTCTGTCCATTTAAATTCGACCTTATCTTTTAAAAGGTAAGTAAGAGGTTTTGAAATTTTTGCAAAATTAGGAATAAATTTCCTATAATACCCTACGAGACCTAAAAATTGTTTTATGTTCTTTTTCCCTTTAGGAACAGGGAATTTTTTCATAGCATCGATTTTTTTTGGATCGGGTTTAGCACCTTCCCGAGTAATAACATGACCCAAATATGTTATCTCAGGTTTCAAGAAAAAACATTTTTCGGGTTGCAATGCTAATCCCGCGGTTTTTAACCGTCCTAGTAAAGATTTCAATTTTCTCGAATGTTCTTCCAATAAAGAAGCATAGACGACAATGTCGTCCATGTAAACGAATAATTCTAGACCTTGTAGACCAGTCAAAACCTGGTCCTTCAGTCTCTGAAATGTTGCCGGGGCATTTTTCAGCCCGAAAGGCATTCAAAGATACTCATAATGTCTGTAGGGAGTTGTAAAAGCTGTTATTTCTCGGGATTTCGCATCCATGGGAATTTGATGAAATCCCATTGCTAGGTGCATTACAGAGAAATATTTTGCTCCCCCTAATTGATCTAAGATTTCAACAATGTTTGGTTGTGGATAAGCACCGCTTACGTGTCGTTCATTCATGGCTCTGTAATATATCACGATTCTCCACCTTTTGTTCCCTTGTGGATCAGGTTTCTTAGGAACAATCATTGCAGGAGAATTATATGGTAAAACGGAAGGTTGAACTATTCCTGCTCCAAGCAACTGTTTAGTTTGTTTTAGTATCTCATCTCTGTGTACAGGAGGATGACGATAATCTCTTATAAAACTGGTCTATTATGGACAGTAGTAATTTTATGGGTAATTGCCGTAGTCGACCCTAATATATCTCCAGGTAGATAGAAATTGAGCAGAATAATCTAAAAAAATGGGAAAAAGGCTCGATCTTCCTAGAGGGGGTATTAATGTATAATTTTCAAGTTCAACGGGTGGTACTGTCAATTCTACGTCCTGTTGAGTAGAATTTATGATGAAAATACTAATTGTACCGTTTTCGTTTCTAACTAAAGATTCCCCTGCAAAAATTCCAGGACCATAATCAAGACGTTTTACATAACCTTCAGCCATAGTAGGCCCCTTTACTGATAACTGCCCTAATTGTTTTGTCCTTGCAGGTAATCTAACAGTGGAGTAACATGTCAACGGAAAATTGTCATCGCCCAGATGATGACTATCATCTACAAAATTAAGGATAGCTCGCTGTTTCCAAAGGAAAGTTATCTTTATCAATCCATCCTCAGTTATGGGAAAGGATTTTTAAACTACATAGAAGGAGGTTTCCATTCCTCGGAGAAGCATTTTAATTTCACCCTGTGTTGGAATCATATTGGATCCAATTCCAATCAAATTCAAAATACGTTCCCGATTAATCTTTATGTGCGAATCTAAAGCTGTTTCCTTAATTAAATTTACACTAGCCCCCGTATCTATTAATAAGGCTACTTTTCCTTCCTGAAAAAAATAATGTTGTAGCTCTACTACCACGGCGGGCTCTACGCCATTATTCTCCCTGAGTTTAAGAACGACGCGGTTTGAGAGGGCCCAGGTTCTTGAGCCGTCCTGCCCTCCGTAGGATGACCCTGCTTCGAGTTTGAATTTTGATTTTTAAAATCTTGGTTTCGCATCCTTTCTCTATCATGCTTCGCTTTCATATGACATTTACTAATATCATGATTCGACCTAAAATTTTAATTTTGGTTGAAAATTCAATTTCTTTGGGTGAAATTTAATATTTTTAACTGAAAATTTGATTATTCTGTTTCTTGTGAGAAAAAAATTAATTTGGTTGGAAATTTAACTATTTTGTTTAAAAAATTTGTATTTATGTTTGGTTTAAAAATTTGTATTTTATAATTGAAAATTCATGTATTTTGTTGAAAATTTATCTTCTTTGGTAGGAATATAATATTTTGGGTTAATAATTTAAATATTTGGTTAAAACTTAATTTTTTTGGTTGAAGATTAATCATTTTAGTCAAAAATTAATTTCTTTAACAGAAAATTGAATCTTCTTGGTTGAAAATTTTAATCTTTGTTGAAAATTTAATTTCTTTGGTTGAAACTTAATTTTTTTAACTGAAAATTTGATTATTCTGTTTCATATAAGAACATTAATTTATTTAGTCAGAAATTTAACTATTTCGTTTGAAATTCTTTTTTTTATGTTTGGTTAAAAATTTATTTTTCTAGCTGAAAAATTAAATATGATGTTTTTGGTTGAAAATTGGTCTTTTAATTAAAAATTAATGTATATTGTTAAAAATTCAAATATTTGGTTAAAACTTAATTATTTTTTGTTAAAGATTAATAATTTTAGTCAAAAATTCATTTGTTTATTAGAAAATTTAACTATTCCACTTTTTGTGGAAAATTCTTTTTTTTTAAAGAAATTGAATCTTTTTGGTTGAAAAATGTACTATTTCGTTAAAAATTTAATTTATTTGTTTGTAAATTAATTTTTTTACTTAAAATTCAACTATTCTATTTTTGGTTAAAAACTGACCTCTTTTACAGAAATAGAATTTTCTTGGTTGAAGATTCATTTGTTTGACTGAAAATTTTAATTTTTATTGAAAATTTAATTTCTTTGGTTGAAATTGGTATTTTTTAATTGAAAATTCATGTATTTTGTAAAAAATTCAAATATTTGGTTAAAACTTAATTTTTTTGGTTGAAAATTAATCATTTCAGTCCAAAATTAATTTCTTTAACAAAAAATTGAACTATTCCATTTTTTGTGGAAAATTTATATTTTTTTTTTAAGAAATTTTTAAGAAAAAATCTTTTTGGTTGAAAATTCATATGTTTGGTTGAAAAATGTACTATTTCGTTAAAAATTTAATTTATTTGTTTGCAAATTAATTTTTTACTGAAAATTTGACTATTCTATTTTTGGTTGAAAACTTACCTCTTTTATAGAAATAGAATTTTCTTGGTTGAAGATTCATCTGTTTGGTTGACAATTTTAATTTTTGTTAAAAATTTAATTTCTTTGGTTGAAATTTAATTATTCTGTTTCTTCTAAGAAATTCATTTATTTTGTTAGAAACTTAACTATTTTATATTAAATTCTTTTTTTTTATGTTTGTTTAAGAATTTATTTTTCTACCTGGAAAATTAAATATTATATTTTTGGTTGAAAATCGGTATTTTTTAATTGAAAATTCATGTATTTTGTTAAAAATTCAAATATTTGGTTAAAACTTATTTTTTTTTTGAAGATTAATCATTTTAGTCAAAAATTCATTTCTTTAACAAAAAATTGAACTATTCCATTTTTTGTTTAAAAATTATCTTTTTTTTAAATTAAACCTTCTTGGTTGGAAGTTTATCTGTTTGGTTGAAAAATTTACTATTTCGTTAAAAATTTAATTGATCTGTTTGTAAATTAATTTTCTTACTGAAAATTGAACTATTCTATTTTTGGTAAAAAAAATGCATTTCTTTGGTTGAGAATTTATTTTTTTAACTGGAAATTTAACTATTCTATTTTTGGTTACAAACTGATCTTTTTTTACAGAAATAGAATCTTTTTGGTTGAAAATTTTAATTTTGGTTGAAAATCTAATTTCTTTGGTCTTTTTTAATTGAAAATTCATGCATTTTGTTGAAAATTTAAATATTTAGTAAAAACTTAATTTTTTTCGGTTGAAGATTAATCACTTTAGTAAAAAATTCATTTCTTTAAAAGAAAATTGAACTATTCCATTTTTTGTGGAAAATTTATCTTTTTATAGAGAAATTGAATCTTCTTGGTTGAAAATTCATCTGTTTGGTTGAAAATTTTCATTTTTGTTGAAAATCTAATTTCTTTGGGTGAAATTAAAATTTTTTAACTGAAAATTTGATTTATCTGTTTCTTGTAAGAATTTCATTTCTTTGGTTGGAAATTTAACTATTGTATTTAAAAATCTTTTTTTTTTGTGTTTGGTTAAAAATTTGTATTTTTTAATTGAAAATTCATGTATTTTGTTGAAAATTTGTCTGCTTTGGTCGAAATATAACATTTTGGGTTGAAAATTCAAATATTTGGTTAAAACTTAATTTTTCGGTTGAAGATTGATAATTTTAGTCAAAAATTAATTTCGTTAACAGAAAATGGAACTATTCCATTTTTTGTGGAATATATATATTTTTTTTAATAAATTGAATCTTCTCGGTTGAAAATTTATCTTTATCGAAAATTGTACTACTTTCTTGAAAATTAATTTTTTTGGTTGACGATTCATCATTTTAATTTAAAAATCTTTTTTTTTTTTTTGAAATTGAACCATTTTGTAAAAATTCTTTTTTAATTGATAGAAAATTAATTGTTTAACTAAAAATTAAACTATTTATTTTTTGATTGAAAATTGATTTATTTTGTTAAAAATTAATGTCTTTGGTTAAAAATTGAACTATTTTGTTGAAAATTCTTAATTTTTTGGTAAAAAATGAATTTTTTTAACTGAAAATATAATTATTCCAGTTTTTGTTGAAAATTTATCTTTTTCAGCTACAAATTCATGTATTTGGTTGCAAATTTAACTAATTTATAAAAAAAATTGGTTTTTAATTTGTGGAAAATTAATTGTTTAAACAGAAATTTAACTATTTGTTCTTGGTTGAAAATTGATCTTTTTTAGTTTGAAATTTATGTATTTTGTTCAAAATTC
Source organism: Andricus grossulariae (assembly GCA_011634705.1). NCBI lineage: Eukaryota > Metazoa > Arthropoda > Insecta > Hymenoptera > Cynipidae > Andricus > Andricus grossulariae. The sequence continues at coordinate 92,941,918 of JAABKJ010075445.1, read as the reverse complement.
ATATTTTTGGTTAAAAATTTAACTATTTTGTTGAAAATTCGTATTTTTTTTGTAAAGTTTTAATATTTTTTACTGAAAATATAACTATTCTATTTTTGGTTGAAAATTTACCTCTTTTAGCTGAAAATTAATTTTAATTAATAAATTCGTCTTTTTATTCGAAAATTCTACTATGTGGTTCAAAATTTTTTTTATTGAAGATACATCATTATAGTTGAAAATTGATTTCTTTGGATACAAACTATTTTGTTAAAAATTCGTATTTTTTGATCGAAAATTAATTTTTTCAACTAAAAAGTTAACTTCTTTGTGTTTGGTTGAAAATTGTTCTTCTTTAGTTAAAAATTCAACTATTGGGTTAAAATTTCATTTCTTTGGTTTAAAATTCAACCAGTTTGCTAAAAATTCGTTTTTTATGGTTACAAAAATTAATATTTTAAACTGTGAGTGTAAACATAAACATTAAATTTTAAGTTGAAAATGTATCTATTTTAGTTGGAAATTCGTCTTCTTTGTTAGAAAAATCATCTTTTGGGTTGAAAATTTATATTTGGTTGAAAATTTAACTATTTTTTGAATAATTATTTTATTTGGTTGAAAATTAATGTTTTTAGTGAAAATTTAATTATTATATTTTGGCTTAAAAATTCATTTTTTATTAAAAATTTAACTAATTCGTTCAAAATTTGTTTTTAATTGATCGACAATTAATTGTTTAACTAAAAATTCAACTATTTATTTCCTGCTTGAAAATTTATTTTTTTTAGTTGAAAATTAATTTTTTCTACTGGAAATTCAACTATTCCGTGTTGTGTTTAAATTTCATATTTTTTAGTTGAAAATTCAACTATTGGGTGAAACATAATTCTATTTGTTTAAAAATTTATCTATTTTGTTAAATATTCATTTTTTATGGTTAGATATACATTCTTTAAACTGTAAATACAACTATTTCATTTTGGGTTAAAAATTAACCTTTTTCAGTTAAAGATTCGTCATTTTGATTAGAAAATTAATTATTATAGTATTATAATATCATAGAAAATTACTATAATTATTTAAACAATTTTTATTATTAATTCAAATAATATTATCTTTGAATACTGCTGGAAAGTTGCAGTTTTTTCTGAAGCTTGCAAATTTTTTGGCAAAATTTCAGTTAGAGTCCGGTAATAATTAATAACCGTGAACAAAGTGTTTGTTTAAACAATTTATCATTGTTTTTAATAATATTCTCTTTGAATAATGGTGGAAAGTTGCGGTTTTTTCTGAAATTTGCACATTTTTTGGCAACTTTTCAGTGGGAGTAAAGTAATAATTATTAACCGTTAATAAAGTATTTGTTTAAACAATTTAATATTGTTTAAAATAATATTCTCACTGAATAATGCCAGAAACTTTCGTTTTTCTCGGGAATTTCCAACTTTTTGCAAAAATTTAAATTAGAGTATGGTAACAAATAATTCAAGTTAATAAAATATTTGTTTAAACATTTTATTACTCAAAAAGTACTCAAAAATTACTCAAAAAGAATCTCATTGAAAATAAAAATAAGTTCTTCAAACAATAATGTTTTTTAACATTTTGTTTAGTTGAAAATTTATTTATTTTGTTAAAAATTGATGTTTTTGGTTAAAAATTTAATTATTTTATCGAAAATTCGTATTTTTTGGTTGAAAATTGATTCTTTTCAACTGAAAATATAATTATTCCATTTTTTTTAATTTACCTTTTTTTAGCTAAAAATTAATGTATTTTTTTTAAATTCATCTTTTTTGTTGAAAATTCTACTACTTGGTTCGAAAATTAATTTTTTCGACTAAAAATTTGAATTCTACGTGTTTTATCGAAAATTGTTCTTCCTTAGTTGAAATTTCAACTATTGGGTAAAAATTAATTTTTTATGGTTACAAAAATTATTATTTTAAAATGTAAGTGTGAATATTAACATTTCATCATAAGTTAAAAATTTATCTATTTTAGTTGAAAATTCGTCTTCTTTGGTAGAAAATTCTTATGGGTTCAAAATTCATCTGTTCAGTTTAAATTTGATCCATTTACGTAAATTCCTTTTTTTTCGTTAAAAATTAACTGTTTTAAATTGAAATTTAATTATTCTTTTTTTGGTTCAAAACTTATCTTGTCGTCTTGAAAACTCAACTATTTGGTTGAAAATTCAAATTTTTTGATAGAAAATTAATTTTCTTAGTTAGCGTTTTACCCTTTTGGTTGAAAATTGAAAATTTAACTATATTGTTGAAAAATTGTCTTTTCGGGCAGGAAACTAATTTTTTTCGTTGAAAAATCAACTACTTTGTTAAAAACTCTTTTTTGTTTGTTTGAAGAATCATCATTTTAGTTGAAAATTCATTTATTTGGTTGAAAAATTTAATATTTTGTTGAAATATCGTATTTTTCGGTTGAAAATTAATTTTTTAACTGAAAAATGTAACTATTCAATTTTTAATTGCAAATTTATCTCTTTTAGTTAAATATTCATTTATTTTATTTAAAGCTCGTCTTTTTGGGTTGAAAATTCATTTTTTAACTCAATATTTAACTATTCCCTTTTTAATTGAAAATTTATCTTGTTTTAGTTAAATGTTCATTTATTTTGTTTCAAACTCGTATTTTTTATTGAAAATTCAACTTTTTTGGAGAAATTTTATTCTCTTTTTTAAATTCAAAAGTTTTGTTGGAAATGACCTTTTTTATTTTGTTTGGAAATTAATTTTGTTAACTGACCCTTTAACTTTTTTCATTTTTGGTTGAAAATATGCCTTTTTTTGTTGAAAATTCAACTATTGCTTTGAAAATTCGTATATTTTGATAGAAAATTAATCTTCTTAATTGAAAGTAAATTAATCTTCCTAATTGAAAATTTATTTCTTGGCTTAAAAATTTAACTATTTTTTTTTAAATGATTTTTTTGTTGTTGAAAATTTATCTTTTTTAGTTAAAAATGCATGCATTTTATTAAAGATTCGTCTTTCTTGGTAGAAAATCACTCCTTTATCTATTTACGTTAATTCCTTTTGTTTTTCGTTCAAAATTAATTTTTTTAACTTAAAATTTAATTATTCTATTTGTGGTTCAAAACTTATTTTGTAGGGTTAAAAACTCAACTGTTTGGTTGTAAATTTTACTAAATTCTTGAAAAAAAATTTTTTGGGTAGAAAACTCATATTTTGTTGATAAATCAACTATTTTGTTAAAAATTGTTTTTTTTTTAGGTTGAAAATTCAACCCTTCTATACAAATTTTTGTTTCAAATTCAACAGTTTATTGAAAATAATCTTTTTTGCTAAAAATCCGTATTTTCGGATTGAAAACTCAACTGTTTTGTTGCAAATTCCTCTTATTGTTGGTTTGAAAATTAATCTATTTTGGTTGAAAATTAATCTATTTTGGTTGAAGATTAATCTGTTTTGGTTGAAGATTTAATTATTTTTGAAAATTCCTTTTGTTTTTGGTTGAAAATTGTTTTAACTGAAAAATTAATTATTGAATTTTTTGTTCAAAATTCGTATTTTTGGTCATAAAATTAATCTTCTTGGTTGAAAATTTAACTACATTGTTAAAAATTGTTGTATTTTTTAGGAAATTCATTTTTTAATTGAAAATTCGTATCTTTGGATAGAAAATTAATCTTTTTGGTTAAAATCTTATTTTTTTGGTTGAAAATTTATCTTTTTCAGTTATATTCTCTCTGCCTGTTGTCACTAAATGTCTTTAAAATAAATTTAGAAACAAATATATTTTTTAATTAACATTATTGATATATTCGTAAATATATCACAGACTTAAAATTTAAAAATTGTTAAACCCATTAAAATTTGTTTAAACTTATAAAACATGCAAAAATAGATTTAGAGAGCAATAAACATCCTCTAATGTCTTCTCATCTCCTGGAAAGATAGATTCCTAATTATTAAAAAAATTACAACATAGAATTATGAATTGATAATTAACTTTTGATCCTAATTCTGAAATTCCGAAGGTGAGATGAGTCAGGATAATTATTGTGGATTAAATTCTATGAACTTTTTCCTCACTAGATTTCACTAAACTTTCTTCCGGACTTGAATCTTCATCTATCAAGTTTTCGCTCTCAAGTTTGTGCTCTCAATGTTTCTAGAAAGTGTTTCAAGTGTCATCCCTTCCCTTCAGAGAAAAGACGATTTTAATTAAATTTTCACTTGCCAGGAAAATATTTATATTACAATTCTTGGCAAAGGTCTTCTGAATAATTTTATCATCTGTTGCTCTGAAACCTGAAATTTACTCTTTATCACTCGTGAAGTTGAAAAAGAGACTTCACATTCTTTTTCCTATTCCCCTCCTTTTTTCTTTTTTTTTTAAAAAGAATTCCTCTTTTCCCCCTATTTTCAAGAATCTTAATTTTTTAGTCTTAAGGCCATGTAAAGAGTGGGTCACGTGACCGGCTTCCTACCTTACCGACACTTTTTTTATTTGTAAACTTATTTTAACACGAATAGCCACGCAGTTTTAACCAGGCGTATACCAATGGTGCAGACAGATATTGCCCTAATCCAAAAACCCTGACTGTACAGGGAAAGCATTCGTGGCTTGAGAGGATGTGGCTCCATATATGAGAGGCCAAGTAAAAAAGCAGCAACGGTATGCATAGCCGTCAAGGATGTGGGTTTGATTCTGGCCTCTGGCGATGCTCAGGGACCCCACCTACTTGAAACGTAGATGCTCTAATTCAGCACAACCAGGAGAACAGGATTCCTCTGCTGTTAGGCTGTGACTAAAACTCTCATCATACAGTGTGGGGGCAGAGACATCAACGGCTGAGCAAGATATTTAATTGAATACCTAGCTGGCACTGAGCTGGAAATTCTAAATTGTCGTGATACTCCCACATTCCAGATCAAAAACAGGAGTCAGGTTCCTAATTTGAATCTATTGTATGGAAGAACTGAAGAGCGTGATATCAGGCTGAAGTCTCCTATAAAAAGTCCTTCTAGGATTATCCGATTGTAATTTTATTACAGTGATTTGGAAAGCTTTTTTCATGTACCTTGAGACTATCACTATAATTTTTTTCCCATTATGAGTTTTAATTTTTTTTTCAAATCAAAATTAAAATTGATTTTTAAAAAAACCCTAATTTGAATTTCTTTCCTGTTTGTAAAATAGCTTTTTCTACAAGGTTGCATGGCTTTAGCAAGTGTAAAAAAGCTATTTTGTGAGAAAGAATACAAAAACTTGAATGCATATTTTTTTTCAAAAAATCAATTGTAATTTTTATTTTCAAACAAAAAAAATCATAATAAAAATAATATTGTTATGATAGTCTTGAAGTACATTAAAAGACCTTTCAAAAAAGCAATTATAAAAGCACCTGAAAAAGTGAAAACTTCACTATGAAGGTTAAAATAAGAAGATTCCAAAATAATGGACGGAGTAGAGTCAGATTATCATTCAATGCGATGTCTATTAAGAACAGCATTTATCAGAGCGAACAATTATATCCAATAGGTACCAGAAAAGAAAACCTTTGCATGAAATGACGAATGTGAGAGTGAAGGTCATAAAACAAATTAGGGTTGTCGACGCTGTCGTTCACTCGAAACCTTAGGTAAACGGAGAATGGATATATTTGAAAATGAAACAAACAGAAGCATGAAACAAAAGGGAATGGCTTAATCAGATTTAAATTAGGGAATAAAAGTTAGCTGCAGACGGAATTTTCAAGAACAAAGAGAAATGTCAGGAACATATACAGGAAATGGAAAGAAAATAAAGGTTGGTGGGGACCTTATATTCAGAAAAGATCAGAGTTTAGGAAAATGTGCGAAGATAAGAAAATGAAAAATAAGGATGAACGTCTAGTAGAGATAATAAATGCAAAAATGAAGAAAGTTATTTGGAAGTACATAAATAAACAAAGGACGACCATATTAAGCATAAGTAGTGAAATAAAGATGTGAGATTTTATCCTCGTGTTATTATGCATGCTTACATGTCAAAAAGCAGACATGTTCAGTAATGAATACTCGCCGGTTTAGTACATTATTTGAAAAATATTTTGCATTCACTAGAATTCATTTGTATTTACTTGAATGCTTTTGAGTTCACTTGAATTTCTTTAAATTCACTTGAATTTCTCTGACTTCAAGGAATTCATAAAATTCATGAAATTCAAGGAATTCACGGAATTCATGGAATTAATTGGATTCCGTGAATTCCTTGAATTAAAAAAATTCCTTGAATTTGCAGAATACGAACCTGTTTGAGAATCGGCAATTTTTCGAGCTTTTGAAACTACTCGGCACGGTTCAAGATCAGCTCGGCTCGATTCAAACTGTGGATAGCTTGACTCGACCTTGTCGATCATCGGGTTTCAAGCTTTTTGCGCGCCCCTAATAATAATAGTACTCATAAAATTGAAATTTTTTTAATTATATTTATATAATAAACATCGTATATATACATATACTGTAGGGTGGTCCAAAATGATGTATTTTTGAATTTTCACAATGCCGTCGCGGAAACAGAATCCTCGTAGTAGATAAATTTAAGAAATTTTTTTTATTGTTTCTAAATCTTTTAAAATATTATGTAATAGTCAAATTTCTTAAATTTGAAATCACTGTTTGTTCGAGAATCTTACAAATTTACACATTGCTTTTAATTTTTTCGAATCCCTCAAAAGATTTAATTACTTTTCAAATATTCACGAAACTAATAAAATTTTTGAAAATTATTTCA